>BPTQ01000006.1:150855857-150977815 GCA_019973895.1 Chrysanthemum seticuspe
CCACCTCAACACAATTCTCTTGGGCAAGTTGATGGAGCTGTTTGTTGGGGTTAATGTGTACTGTTCCCATTTACCCAACGTTCACAACTTTGACTTGTTCGACGAGTGTACGAAAATTGATAGAGTAGTAGAGGTAGTTCGTGGTGTTTAGTTATACTCGACTTCTCTTCTTGTATTAGTAGAGTACGTTTTCTTGTTAGACCTCACCTGTTTCACGGACTTTGCAAATTCCTTTGAGGATGTGAATCACTCTGAGTTAGACCGAACTTACAACTGCGAGACAACGTTTTTCCGAGCGTCCTCTTGGAACTCTGTTCTAGACTACTCTGGAACTTCTACCTACTTGGTTTAGACAGATGATTGAGAGATAGGAGTGAATTCTTAGAACTACGTCTAAAGAGAAAACCACTAGTTAAGTAATTACTGTTTAGGAATCTATGACGTGTTAGGTACATATGACAGTCGTAAGTCGTTCTATGCAGTTGATAAGGAGGCTACAGTCGTAGAAGTGATAGTTGACGTGAAGACTATTCCAAAATTTTCCATGGTAAAACTCCCCAGCAAATTCAGGAATAAACTAGTGAAAACATAGGCAATAACGAATTATAGCAAGGAAAAGTGAAAAATCCAGAGCACTTCCGTTTTACGACCTTACCGTGAATAAACCTGCCTTTCCGCGCTTATATACTTCTTTTACCGGTTTCAGCTTTAGTTCCGTGAGTGTCAACGACTTCAATCTTCCGCTGCCGCAGTCCACGATAATCACTGCGGCAGGGTTTTAATAACACTGCCCTGTCTTGAGTTTTGAGCATAAAAGTTCTCTGCAACTGTGAGTGCCTTGATTTCGACTTTGGCCATTTTCTTCATATATTCGCGCCTTTCCGTCCAAATAAGTGCCATTCCAGCATTTTGCCTTCACGAGACCTAAAAAGTGAAAAGGAACGATATTAAGCAATAACGGATACAAAAGTGATCAAATAAGGACTTAAACGACCCCTCAAAATGGTACCTTTTAAAACCTTATCAGAAGTGCAGTTGATAGTGAAGATGCTGACATCGGAGGAATAGTTGACGTATCTTGCTGAATGCTGACAGTATACATGGATTGTGCAGTATCTAAGGATTTGTCATTAATGAATTGATCACCAAAAGAGAAATCTGCATCAAGATTCTTAAGTGAGGATAGAGAGTTAGTAGACAGATTTGGTTCATCCATCTTCAAGGTCTCATCAGATCTTGTCTCAAGGTTCTCCTGCGAGCCTTTTTGCAACAGAGCGTCAACATTCAAGCCAGATTGAGTCTCACTAAGTGTAGGAGTTTCCTTAAACGTTTCAGGCACTTTGTCCACTCCAGATTGTTCTTTTGCATGAGATGATTATGTTCTTCTCTTCAGCTCATATTGATTTGTGGTGCTTGATGGAGATGATGAGATAGTTAAAAGCATGTGAGCAGCTTGTTCAGTTTCAACACTTGCAACCCATTTACCCTTGTCATGTGTAATTGGGGTTGTTTGTCGAGGTAGTTGAACGGGTTCTCTTAACACAACTCCACCTACGGGTGCTTTAACATTCTGACTTTCTAGACTTTGCTGGATTCCAAGTTGCAGATCAGCGTCATCCTCATCAGTTAACCTGGTAATATTCCTTGGTACCTCAGTTTTCTCACCAATTTCCTTTTCCACTTTCTTCCTTTTTACTTTCTGCTTCTTGGTTGTGGTCTCTGAATGTTGTGACCTTTCAAGTCTCTTTTTAGGAAGAGAGGCATAGGATGCCTGTGAGGCTGACTTGGATATGGGAGCATTTGGTTGTAGAGGAGAGGGTGTGACATCAGCAGAGGATCTGGTAGCTCTTTTCTTGTATTGCTTGAAGTAGTCCTTCTTCTTGATATCTTCTGTGAGAAGACACTCAGGAATTGGCAATCCAAATAGTTCATTATCCATACCTCTAGGAACATATTTCAGGTTTCCTAAAACATATTCATCTTCTGCATTGTGTAGAGTTGATTTACTCCTAGGATTGAATTTGTGTGTTTGTTGTAAGTACTGGATAACAAGCTTAGAAAATCTGATGCTGGGAATTACAAGCTTGTTCTGTTTCTTTCGACCTTGAGCATTGTTCTGGAAATTGGCTCTATCAGATATGAATGTGTTCATTGATAAAGAGAATTCTTCCCAAATACGATCTGAAACATTCACATCAACCCTATTGACGATTCCCCATAGGATTTGCAAGATAGGAATTCTCACTTTATCGAACCCTGAAGTTTTCCCAGATAAGCACAAGTTAAGAATGGTTGTAATAGCTCTCCAGGGTTGATACATGTGTCCGGTGATGATGTCGGATGCTCTTGAAATACTGTTCTGATAACCCAACCCAATTAGAAAGGCAATCAGATCGTCAGCACCAGGTGGAGATTCAGAACGAAAGTCAGGGTTACATTGGGTGATTCCAAGAGCCTTGCTCAAAATATCAGAATCAATTGTGAACTCCCTATCATCCAGTTTGCAAGAGTATTGTGCTGTGATTTTGTCCCATTGAACGGTGTTCCAGAATTGTTGAATGTAAATGGTCGGAATTGAGCATTGCTTGGTAATTGCTCTGAAGAAGTTTGTGTTTTTGAGGATGTCAATAGAAACTTTGAGTATCGGATTTTGTTGAAGCCTTTGTAGGTCCACATAACAGTTGCTTTTTCCAATAACAGCCCATTGACTCCTGGGAAGGATTTCTTCGTCTGAGAGAACTTTGGATGATGCCGAAGGGGTAACGCTCTTTTCTGGGATTGAACTTGCCATTGATGGTCTGAGTAATCATACAATCAACAGTAATGATTGGGAACAGGTTAGATAAATGATAAATGAGACAACATTGAGAGCACCCTTATGACATAGACACATAGAAGTAGTAACTCAGAAGGAGTCCCCAAAACACATACAGAGAAAGATAGAGTGGCATAGGTTTCAAATATATGACAACTTTCAACTATATGACAACTTTCATAAGTGAGAAATTTCAATGAAGTATAATCTTACAGATAAATAATCACATGACGAGCTGATAAGGGATAAATAGGCAAAAGAGTGCATTGCAAAGGGATCATGACATGAGCCAAGATACACATGTAGAAGTGATATAACAAATATGCATGAGGCAAAAAGTAACCTTTGGCTGTCGTGAGAGAAACCAAGTACCTTTTGCCTAAACAGAGATGTCATAACAGATTACATAGAGTATGTTGACTCAACAAGTCGAGTTAGGAGATCCTAAGTATTGTGAGAATGAGATCAACTTTAGCAATAAACCTTTGATCATTTTAATAACCCTCGACCCTAAGACTAATTTGCAACATGAAAGTGATCAATGTTGCTAACTTGTAAAGACAAGTCGCCATCACTAGTACCACAGACAAGTCGCTAATAGTTTAGCTCACTAAGTCGCTATGCTAATTCGCTAACTTGTAAAGACAAGTCGCCATGAACAGTAACAAAACCAAGTCGCTACAAATCTGTTAACTAAGTCACTAAGGTTACTAATTCTCTAACTTGTGAAGACAAGTCGCCATGAACAGTAACACAACCAAGTCGCTACAAATTTGTTAACTAAGTCGCTAATGTTACTAATTCGCTAACTTGTAAAGACAAGTCGCTGACAACTAACTCGCTACCCAAGTCGCCAGAATAAAATAAACTAATTCGCTACAGAAACATAATCGCTAAGTTCAATGCTAACTCGCCATGAAGAACATTCAAGCTAAGTCGCTACCAAGAGCATGTTAAGTCGCCATCAAGAACACTCATAACAACAAAAACCCAACAACACAATCCACTAAATATTCATCACCAGATCATGAAGACAAATTATCAAGCAATCAATGTAAGATATACCAAACAATTTGTACACTTTCAACATCATTATAACAACAACAACAAGAACATGATATCATTACAAATCGAACCTAGGTGGGAATCAAACAGACACAAGTCACGAGCTCGACGGGATCTGAAAAAAGAACACGTTAGAAGCTAGACCCACACGCATAGGAGAGAACAAATGGGGTGTGATTCAAAACGTACCACTTTAAATCGCTAGACGGAATAATTTGACGAGAAAAAACGAGAGAGAAAGAAAACTTATTAGAGAAAATGAGGTAAGTCGCTAGGGGTATAGAGAAAAAAATCTTTGGCAATTTGACACATTCAGTCCTTGTGGTTTTAAAAATGAAGTATGGTAAGTCGCTAGTGTAAAAACTATTTTGGCTATTTGACACATTCGATCCCTGTGGTTTAGAGGCAAGAGTGGTAAATTGCAACACGAGACTTATAGACTAAGACTCTATCATAGATGATGACAGTGATAACCATGAATCATCTAAACATTTAATCAGATAACAGCATTTAATGCAAGGCACTCAATACATGGGCACACATGGATAATCACATGAGCAAGATACAACCACAACCTATAACTGAGAGAAACACCATAACCAGATATTACAAAAGCATAACCAGTTAGTCACACAAGCAGGAAACAGCCACAACATACAAATAAGCAAACATCATAACCAGCACAGAAGCCAATGGCATATAAAACTAATACAAAATCTCCCCCTCAATCAATGTCATCAAAGATCATTGATTGATATTAACCAATCCCATTATAAAACCAAGAATATATCATTTGTTCGAACTTCATCTATGATCCCGTGCCATTATTGAATGACATTTCTAGGACCGTAGATGTTATCGATAACAAGGAATGTATTATTTATTAGTTTGAGGAAAATGATAAAATTTTGAATATAAAGAAATGACATAAAAATGTGTAAAAATTTTAAAAATTTTAAAACTTGTAGAATTTTTTTTTATTTTTTATATATACACAGATATATAAAAGAGCGAGTCCAGATTCAAGATGAATAGGAGTCAAAGTAAGAAGTACATCAACTCTGGCAAGCTATAGCTCCTGAATGAGCTATGTTCATTTCTGAGGGGAACCAAGTCATGAAGTTCCTGATTGAGTTGAGCATTGTACCTGAAAAAGACTGAGAGCACATTGTACTTGAAGCACATGTAGACTTGTACATAGAAGGGTTAGTGACATGTTTAATCTCACATTTGGATGCATCACAGTGTAACAAAGACGTATCATTAATGGGGATCCTATTGGGTTCTACATTCTTGAAGAGTTTACCTGTGGGAATCCACTTGAGACATGATCTAGGAATGTAAGTTCGTTTAAGTCCTGTAAACTTAAAAATTCTGCCAGTGGGAATCCATTTGAAACCACAGTTAGTTGACCTAAGTGAGTGCACACCCTTGTTTTGACTAATTGTCCTTATGTGATCCGAGTATTTCTTAGGGGATTGATCAGTCAAATGATGTTTTGCATGAGATCTAGTAATACTTGTTGCCTTACTGATTTGTGAGAATTGACTATAAGTCCGAGGTTTGAGATTCATCATATCTGAACTAGGCAATGAAGTGACTGGTTTTGACAAAACAGACATATTATCAACTTGGGATGTAAGCTTAGATTTCAATGGTTTAGCTCTTTCAGACCTAAAGGCATTAGGTTGTTTAGTAACTGTTCGTTTCAAGTGGTTTTGAACATTTGATTTTCCCAAAGTTGAAAGTTTTGCAAGCTTAGTGTTCATCCTATTTCCAACATACTTCCTGAGCTCATTTTTTAGGGCAACAATATTGAAGCTCTTATCCTGAATTTGTGCTTTGAGGTCATCAATGTCTTTCATCAAGAGGTTAGATTGATTGACTAACTTAGAGTCTGTTTCCTCAAGGTTCTTTCTTAAATGCTCATTTTCTCTTAGAAGGTTGGACACACATAGAGCTAGTTCAAAATTTCTAGATTCTAGTGCATCACTCATCTCATGACAGTCATATTTCTGGGCTTCTGAAAGAAGTGATTTCAGATTGCCTATGGTCGAATCTTTGTCCTGAATCTGGGATTTTAACTGATTAATTTCAAAAAATTCTCTAAATTCTGGAAGTTCCTGATTAGTACACGGTTTTTTTGCATAAAACATTTCATCTTTTTGTTGTATTTCAATTTGCAATGAGATACAGTGTTTTTCAAGAATTGAAAATTTGTTTGAAAGCTCATCATATACCCTTTTTTCAATCATGTTACTTGCATTAGATTCAGGCAAAACAAAGACTGATTCCACATTGTTATGTTCAGAGTAAGAGTCATGTACCTTTTTATGAGAACTTGTGTGATCAGATAAGTGTACCTTATTGATTGATACCTTTTCTGACTCTGAGACTTTGAGATCAGTGCTGTACTCTTCATCCTTTTCCATCACAACTGAGATTCTGCAATCAGTGTCTTCTGCTGGTTCAACTGGAATGAAGCATGACACGTCATCATTGCTCCATGGAAACTCTTGGCACTCATTCAATTCATTCAGCTTGTTATTCTCATTAGCAGCTTCTTTGATGTATGTTTCCATATTACTCATAAGTTGAATAAATGAGTTTCTGAACTCATGAATTTCCATTCCCGTGTGTTTCTTGAACGATATTCCAGTCATGATATCATCAAAATCTGAGGAGTATTCTTCCCGGATGAGTGGCTGAAATTGATTGATGATGGTTTGGAGAGCAGCATGAGAATCATCAGTTGAGAACTTTTCTTTGGTAATTTGAAACCTTAGTCGTTCTAAGTTAAGTAAAACAGTTCTTGTCAAAGTGGGAAAATCCTGACGAAGGATGGCACAACTTGTTCGATCCATGGTTGTAGATAAGAGTAATTTGAGAAGCTGACTGAGATGTTGAAACGGCTCACTGGTGCATTCCATATTCTTAGCATCATTTGCAGACATTAAGAGTGACTTATTTGAGTTGTTCTGATTAATCGATTCTGAATCATTAAGTGTATGGCATTCAGATAAGCATTCTGTTTCACTATTATGTGTTGTGTCATAGAGAGCAAGTACTTTGGTGATTAAAGGATCCGTGATGACTGACATTGTGTTATTATGAATTACTCCCAAAGTCTCTAGAGATTTAGAATCAACTCGCTACCAACTAAATAGCAATAATCCCAAGTCGCTAGAAGATAATGCACCAAGTCGCTAACACTTAATTCGCTACACCACGAAGTCGCTAGAGTCCCAAGTCGCTATACAAGTGCAAGTCGCTAGGTAGTAACTCGCTAAGCTTCAAGTCGCTAGCAAAATTTTGGCAGCAATTCGCTACTCAAGTCGCTAAAGATACAAGTCGCTAAAGAGCAACTCGCTACACACCAAGTCGCTACCACCAAGTCGCTACCCGTAGTGGAGAGTCCACTACTTGTACTGTAAATCGCTAGATCAAGTCGCTAGGTCTAAAACTGTAACTCGCTACAAATTTGTAAAGCAAGTCGCTACGAAGAAAGTATTCCGTGTGTTAAGTCGCTAGCAAGAAAAAACCACATAAACATCACTTTTCAATCCAAAAAACAACCCAACCAAGATGATTCAAGCTTACCAAATGAAAACCTACACACTTGTGATGATTCTAAACATAAAAGTACTAACAAAATCCAAGCTTTAACACAAGAAATCAACCAAATGATGCAAAAACCACTAAACTTTTTCAAACTCAAAAACCACCTAAAAACCACTAGAAATCCAAAGATGTGCAAGATATGATCTAACCATGGCTCTTGATACCAATTGTTGGATATTGGATTTCACTTACATATCATAACATTCACACAATGGGCATAGAGATGATTTTAGAGAGAGAGAAAGTGGGACATTCTAGTAAGAGAAACTTGTAGAATATTAGATTACCAAAGAACATCCAACCCTCTACCTTGCAAGGTAGAGGGTATTTATAGGTTACAAACTAAACGACCTCCTATCGGCCTGTGGATCAGGGATACAGTGGGTAAAGACCCGACCTTCCTCCACGGTGTTGCACTAAACTATTTTACGCTACTAGACTAACTAATTAACTACATAGAAACGTAAATAACGACAAGTCTACGAGCTAACTTATGCTAGATAATAGTTGGGGTGACCAACTCTTCAATACTGGAATTTTCTAATTCCTAACAAATTTGATCCAGACCAAGGCTATCATTGTGTTTTCATAAGATACTTAAGCATGTTTAATCATTGGAATTTAAAGTCTCAGAATTTGATCCTTATTAGTTAAATGTTTTAAAAGCAATTCACATTTCTCCTCAAAATCCTTCAAAAACATTTTAAATCAATAGAGATCACAAATCTCAAAAGTTTTGAAAATTGTGATCGGGGGAGAATTTGTGATTTAAATTGGATATAAATTGATAATTCAATAAGTGGTTTTATAAAGATAATAACAAGCCCTCCTCCCTACATGTGCCAAACGATTTCAAATTTTACATACACATGTTAAGGGGGAGCATTTATCTTAAACCAAAAAGAATTGAATCGTGATTGATTTGTCTCAAAGTGCATGTTCCCTCTAATATGTGCGAAACTCTTTCGAATCTCGATGCACATATTGAGGGGGAGCAATCATAAGAAAACCTCATCCTTCCCAAAGTATTTTATCCAATGTATTTAAATACTTGATTTGATCGAGAAGTGATGATGATCATTTTAGAAATGTTAATCAAAAGATTGGATCTTTCATTCTCAATCTAAGATTTCACAAGTCCTTTTGCCTCCATGTGCTAAAATAATTTCTAATACTTGAAGCACATGTTGAGGGGGAGCATTTCTAAAATATCAAAAACAATTAAGATACAAAATACTGTGATTTTATATCACAAGTACCTTGATTGATCTTCAAATGGTTTTCAATTGGTTTCGAGGCGGAAGAACAATACCAAAAGGACCGACCAAATTTATTTTATGCATGGAGATATAAGGATGGTTAGGTTAGGTATTCGTTCCCACGATCCCGCCAGAGCCGGAGGGATCTACCCAGGGACAATCCACTAGATAGTATAGAAGTCCTTGGGTATGATGAAAAAAAAGGAGAAAAAGGGAGAAATGGGAAGAGTGCGGACTGAGATAGAGCTAGAACTGGAATAAACCCAACAAGGTTCTAGTAATGAAGTATCGGTAAGCACTGAAGGGGTTGAAGAATGAAAATGAAATGAAATGAAAAAAGGGTGAAAAGAATAACCCTCCATTATTTCAACCTTAGGGCAGAAACCCAGTTCAATTCATATGCTACTAGTGGTTACCAAGGTAACACCGGTATTGAAGACAAGACGTCATGGACCCAGTGACGCACTGCACTACAACTTCCCAAGCTACTCAAGTTCTTATTAAAAGGACTTGTTTCATTCTCATGGGGAACCTACATAATCTATCGACTTTCTCTTAGAGATTGTTGATATTGAAGAAGGAGACCCTCTCCCTAGTCTCCGGCATAGGAACCAAATGTGCACTTATGAGTCTAGAGCCACGAGATCATTAATAAATCTCACTAGGACACAATCTATGAAGACTCACTGTTTCACACAATGTGGAAAGTAAGAATATATCTTAAGAGTCCCACGCATTATCCTTGTGATATTGCCAGAACATCTGAGTGATATGTAAAGTATTCTCGATGAAGATGGAAATCCTTCTAGAGCCAACATAAAACAAGCTCCCCAACATCAAACAAGCTCTTGGTGGGTGACATGTGAGATCTATCCAATAGATCAAACTTGTGACGACTAGATAGAAACGATGGGGCGATTCAATATTGAATCAACCTGGTCCAGGAAATGGATTGACGGATACCATTGAAAAACCGGTAGTTGTGCTAAAAATTCTTTTCTCTAGCACATCGACTGTGTATTAATATTTCAAAATAAAAGGTGTTTGTGATTGATAATTGATTTTCCTTAAAACCTTCGTTGTATTGCAAAACACTTTATATTAAGCAATACATGATTGTTTTCAAATCAATTTTTCATCAATCAGTGAATCTCAATTCGCTGGTTCACTCACTCAGTGTTGTCTTCTTTGAGACGTTCCGGTTTGAGAACAACTAGAGCAGCTACGAAACCTTGTCAAGGAGATTCTTCAAAATTTTACCTGATCACAGGCAGTACTTGTACTAATCAACGGGGAACCATGGGCCGTGTACCTCAATTCAACGAAAGTGATCAAAGACACTTTCGTGCGCTTTATTACTAACTGTTGTATGCAGGGAAACCCGACGGTTGCAGCTGATCAGAATTGATAAGTCATTCCATAGCCGCATGCTCACACATCACGTTCATTTCAAAGAAATCATGATATATGCATATCTTCATCAAGTGATTCTGATATCTTCACTGCATGCTTCTGCTACGCTGCTGCAAATATCAAGAATCATCAAAAGCTTTCGCAACTCTGATAAGAAGATATCATGATTCAGAATGTGATCATGTCGGTCCAAAAGTCACAACTTTACATGATGGCAACACTTCAAAGGATACGTCAGAGATTTATGGTGACAAATGATCTCAATGCTGGCTCAATACTCATCTTCACGTGGATCAGATAAGGACCTCCACTTGAAATAACAAAACATGTGGTACATGAAGAATCAAAGGCTACGGACTACAGAGCAAAGAACTTAATCAAGAATCCAAGAACAATCAAAGTGTAATATCTATTTGTATTCAATGTAAATTGAGGTGACCTCCCTTAGGGGGAGATTGTTAGGATTTAGAAAATTCGGTTGTTAAAGAGTCGGTCACCTCAAGAATATGTATTCGTTTGAAAGCTCGTAGTCGTAGTCATGTAATGTTAGTAAGTAGTTTGTTAAGTTACACCGTGGAGGACGGACGGGTCTTTACCCACTATATGCCTGATCCACAGCCCGTAGGAGGCGTGTCTTCTAAGAAACTATAAATACCCTCTACCTCCCAAGGTAGAGGGTTGGAGCTTCAATATCATTTTCTTTGTCTCACTAAAGTTCCCAACTCTCTTCCACTTTCTCTCTCTAAAACTCTAAACTATACGCCCCTTTATGTTATGATATGATGTGTTTATGAAATCCAATATGTTACAACTTTGCTTAAGGCACTTTTATGCGTTTAACTGTTTTATAAACTCCATTGAAACTGTATAATTGAATTGAAATTATTATTGCCTAAGTACCGTGATAACATCAAATAGTCCTGAATATTAAGTGTCAATTTCCCTCGTTAATGCTCGTTATTTATATCATTTATATGGATTTATGCTTGTTTTCAATTTTTTTGCACTTTCAGGTAAATTACGAGCATTGGAGCTAAAGAGACGCGGAAATGGAAACGTTACTAAAGATTTATCACAGTATGCTTATTTTGAAGAAGTTACGGCGTAACTCATCTCTCACATTACGCCGTAACTATTGTGTGACCCAGAAGTCCAACTTATCAAGAGGTTACGGCGTAACTCCTCCCAAAGGTTACGACGTAACTCCATTAGGTCAAAATAGGTTCCACGCCACTGATACTTACGCCGTAACTACTACATCACTTAAAACGTAACCGAGTTTATTGAAGACTATGGCGTAACCATTTATAAGGTTACGCCGTAACTAGCAGATCTAGTGCATTTACGAAGAAATAGAAGGTTACGGCGTAACTCATTTATTGGTTACGCCGTAACCCAGACCTGGCCTATAAATACCCCACGTTTTCCAGCATTTCAAATCATCCCATTCCACACACAACACTCTGAGAACGTGAGAAAAAGCTCAAAGGAGGTCTATGGAAGCATACGGAGCTGTTTCCAAAGGAGAAGTTACACCATTACGATAAGCTTTAGCGTTTATTATTTCTTTCACTTTCAATTCATGTATTTCGTACCTTTGAATATTGAATTGATGTGCATGATTAATATGAGCGGCTAAGCACCCTTTGGTGCTAGCCTAGTTATGATTCCTTAATTGTTTTGTTTGCATTTACCTTTACTTCCGTACAATTATTTCTAAGTTTATGCATGCATAGTTCTTTGGTAGTCACCCTTGGTTCGGTAGTTTTGAATGACGATAGAGGCCAATTGCCTAGGAGATATGACCAATTGACCCTAGGTGAACGGACTGAGACGGGAAGGGTAAGATATGACCAACTGACGACCCTTTCTACTTGTGCGATTTGACCAACTGATCACCTATCGTTTGGATGAACTTAAGAATTGGGGGGTGTAGTGTCTAAGTTCCTAACGGCCGGGCACTCACTATTTAGAATCTAGCATGTAGCGGTACTTAATGACTCGGCTTAGGGGACCAGGAACAACAGGACTTATGACGGTGCGCCTGATTTCTCCTGTGGTGGCATGTTTGCTAATAGGTTAGGGCGAATTGACCAAATGTTGTCCTCTCAAATTTGACCCCACCTGAAGTAATTAGAAGTAGGTAGACGTAGACATAACTAGTTAGGAGGATTAACTAGGTTAGCACCACTATTCCTCTATTGATTTCCCTTCTACCATTTATTTGCTTTTATATTCTGCATTAGTATTTTAATTAATTAAAACCCTATCAAACCATTAATATTCTGTGACAATTAGACTTAGTAATTATCCGATACACATAGCTCTTGGGACGACCTCGGCTTTACCATTTACTACACTATACACGACCGGGTACACTGCCCGTTAGTGCATTAGGGTAGACCATAGGTATAGCGAGACACTATAAATATTAAGACCTGGTCAGTAAAACCTGCATCATACCACTATTGCGAGAAAGTCCCTAACATCATGAACTATTAATTACTTTGTGTAAACAAGAATGCTGTGAATAAATCTATGAGATTGACGAATCCCATCTGGTTGATCGGATAGGCAACCAAACGCACTGTATTTGAGACGCTAGGTAAATGGCAAATTACCTACTAGGACAATTATTATATCAATTAATTAACACTCTAGTTAATGTATTCGATGTTATGAGCTTAGTGCAATAATAAATGCTTTACAAATATTGTATGTGTTACAATTGTCACTGTAAACAATTTAAATCTTTTGGTCCACTGCTTTAACTATAAACCTATGAATTTCACTCAACAATTTTGTTGACGTTTTTAGCACGCTTATCTTAGGTCCGTAAGGCGACAGCTTGGGTTTGGAGCATTAGAGTCTCTTGGCATGTTTTGAAGACTTTTATGCACTTATGTTTACCATATGATAATACTTTGAAAAATATTTTTGTAACTTTGTACTTTGGGACCTCTTTGTTGTAACTCGTATTTTATTTATCAAGTGAAACTTTTAAAAACTTCTCATTTAGATGTCGTTTTTTTATTAATATCTCTTTGTATTATGAAGTAGCACCCTCAGTTGCTTTCCGCTACTATCTTGATTTTGGGGGTGTTACAAAAAAATGACTTCTTAAAATAAACTTGACCGACCTGTGAACACGGATTTTTTTTCTGAGTTCTTGTATATGGATTCTTGAACATGTTAGTGTTAATGTCAAACGTGATTTTATGTGACATGTGATTCTTGTTTTAAATTGATTTTATGTGACATGTAATTGAATCTCTTGCTTAGCTGTTTGTATGGTTGGTATTTGTGTTTGTATGCCTTTATTTGTATATCGTGTTTATCTGATTTTATCTCTTTAGCAGTCTATTTATGGGTTAGGGTTTGTTTAGAGAGGCTTTCTAGTTTAAACCTTAACCTTAAACAAACTACTAAAAAGATAAAATCAAATAAACAAATAAAGGCATACAAACAGATAAACAAGAGATACAATCACATGTCACATGAAATCAATTTAAAACAAGAATCACATGTCACATAAAATCACATTTCACATTAACCTATGTTCAAGAAGCTATATATAAGAAACTCAGCAAAAACCCATGTTCAGGAACAAAATACTTACCCTCGCATACAACATTTTTTTAGCAAGATAAATAGTTATGTATGTGTCAAGGTTTGATTAGGGTTAGGTTTACGATGTGTGTGTGTGTAACTGGACCGATCTTGTGTTTAAGGTTAGGGTAAGATGTGAATCGGTGGTGAAGAAGATGAATGGTGGAAGAAGATGAACAGTTTGATGGTCGGTATTAAGAGTGTGTGTGTGTGTGTGTGTTAAAAATATGTTTTGATTTTGTGTATATTTTATGTGTCTGTGTTTTTTGTTAACTGTTAGTGGCACACAAAACAAGATAATGGGCACACATTCCAAGTATGATTACACGGGTTACTAGGCAAAAAAAAGTTGTAATTTCCAACTGCCGGTCGCTCAAGGAAGCCATCAATCGTCCAACTTTTATAGCCGTCATTTTGATTATTATTTTTTTTAAAGTTTGGCTTTTTTTTTCACTAAAGACAAAAATAGGTCGCACAAAGTACAAAGGTC
This sequence comes from Chrysanthemum seticuspe, assembly GCA_019973895.1. Taxonomy (NCBI): domain Eukaryota; kingdom Viridiplantae; phylum Streptophyta; class Magnoliopsida; order Asterales; family Asteraceae; genus Chrysanthemum; species Chrysanthemum seticuspe. The sequence goes on from BPTQ01000006.1 coordinate 150,870,130, forward strand.
GTCGGTCGCTCAAGAAGTTAGTTGACATAGTAGCTTACACACTTTTTACACAAACCTTAGAACATCTGGGTAAAACTATCAAAAGCTTTTTATTATTCTATCAAGTTTTTGTAAGAGCCTCTTTGCATTGTAGTATAAGGTTTTATCATACCTTTTTAAGAATTTTGAAAAAAATACTTGGCTAACTCCAAGCTATTGCAAAAATTATAAGTCACTAAATGAGTTATGCATTAAATGCATGAAGTCTTTAAAGTCTTGATGCATTGTTGATACTCTTACACTACATGTACTTGCATGAGACAGTTGTCAAAATGTAAATGGAGTTGCCAATAACTTTTTTTAGGTGTTCAAAAGGCCTAAACCCTAAACCCTAAACCCTAAACCCTAAACCATCTTTTCATTTTTAGGGCAATCATGAAATTTGCTCAAAATAGATTCATTATGGGTGGTGATATGCACATCACAATTAGTGATGTGCACAACACAAATATGCATGTGTGAAGTTGTACCATGTGCATTACTAACATGATTTTGTGGTGTGCACATCACTTTGAGTGGTGTGCATATCACTTCCCATTCATTATGCAAAATATGAAAATTATCTACTTTTCATGCATGTTAATTAAATAGCTAAATGAAACTTGTGTTTGAAGTCAGATACTCTATTGGAAAATGTGTACGCTATATGATTGGTTTGTTGAAGGTGGTATAGATGAGAAAATGAAGTTAAGATGACAATCATCATCTTAACAAAAATTGAAAATAGTAATAGTTGAGTAACAAAATAAATAAATATCTAAGGCAAATTACTTAAAGATTGAGATCCTTTCATATTTAATTTGAACATAAGAGTAATGTTAAATTTTTTGTAAATTAAAAAAATAAGACATTTATTGTAAGGTCTCTTTTTTATTAAACTATAAGTGGCATTACTTATTAGTGTGTGTTTCATCCGTTATAGAGAGTTGATGTTATTATGCAAGTTAAAATTGAAAACCTTTATCATTGTCTTTTTTTTAATTGACATGCATCTGAAAAGGCTAGCTATGTTGTTACATAATTTATTGATCAATTCCAAGCTCCAACTAAAAGCAACTACTTAGGCCTGTCATGCAAATGAAAACAACTCTTTTTGCATTATTAGACGATAAATATGGCGCAAGCTGATTGTGAGTTTGGGTCCATTAGGATTTCCTGCTATGTGTAAACTAATCGACGTGCACATTAAAAGGCTAGCTATGTTGTTATATAACTTATTGATCAATTCCAAGACCCGATTAGAGCAACTTACTTTGGCCTGCAATGCAAATGAAAATACAAACACAAACATTAATAAGCCAAGAATTGTCAATCTATTTTTGGGACTAAAGCAAATAATTTGTTTTTGATAATAACAGTGTTATAATACAAAATTTATTTTAACCGCATGATGCTTTTTAACATATTAGAATTGTCTAAAATACTAAACGTATATTGTTTTATCTGCGCTTCGCTGCAGAGCACGGGGTTTTGATTTAATTAACGAACTATTAACATAATAACAAGTAACGATAGAGATGTTTTTATGATTTTTCAGGGACTATTATTGCAACATAAGACTGAAGGGACATTTTGTAATTTTTTGTTACACAAAAGTCCTTAGATTTAATACAGGGACTGTTTTCATAATTGCATGTTAATGTCAGGGACCCTTTTCAATTTTCAAAGGTTGTTTATGCAAATCATAAAAGCACAGGGACCATTTATGCTAATAACCAGACCCTAAGGACCTTTTTGATATTTTTGAGAGCGTTCAGAGACTTTTTTGTAATTTTTAAAAGGCTATTTTTACCAAGCAAATAATACACATAAACTATTTTTGCCATAAACCAAACTACATGGATTATTTTTGTCATTTTTCAAAAATGTTTACTTTTGGTGAACTATAACATTTCTAAAAAATGTTAATATTTAAAATTAATATGATAGACACTTTTTATATGTGTGTGAAACCTAAATACCTAACGGTTATGAAAAGTTTTAGGCAAAAAGATAGAAGATATATTGGTGAATAACACTTAAAGGTAATTTGCATTGTATCAAACTATTCTTTAAGCAATCAAATGTAGAAACTTTATTTTTGTTGCTAATTTAAACTATTCGTTAAATATTTAACAACTTTTAGTTGTGTTTCATCGTTTCACGTCCACCACCGCCACCATCACCTACCCCGCCCACCAACGTCAACACATGACTATGTTCTTATGCATTATCAATTGATCATTGTCACACCCCCAAATTACCTGTTTTGCAGCGGAATGGAATTCCTGGGGATTGACTGTCATAGCATCACAATCACAGTTATATTGAACGACCTAAAGTGTCGTTTGGAAAATACATCGTTTGATTTAATAAAATAATCAGAGTTACAACATAGGTCCCAAAAGTTTACAAAGTTTGCGGAAATATAAATATATTACAAGTCCAAACGATGGTTTTAAAAGAAAGTGCCATAATGTACAATGATGTAAGTCGACGCCGCGACTCAAAAGGGTGGTTCCTTAACCATGCCATGATGATAATGCCTTAGATACCTGAGAATAAACATGCTAAAAAGGTCAACACAAAGGTTGAGTGAAATCCATAGGTTTAAGTAATTCGTTTGAACACAATAATCGTAGTGTGAGTTAAATGGTTTCACACTCATCGTTAAAAACAAAATCGTATTTATTTCACTAAGTTCATGACACCAAAGCGTAAACATCGCACCAATAAAAATTGGTAATCATCGTTTCATCGCCGCCCTAATAGGTAATTTGCCAATTTACCTTAATGATTCAAATATAGTGCGCTCGATTTCCCCTAACTGGGTCAATAGGAACGGGAGTGTTAATTCCAATAGGCCTATTCACAATATTCGCGCTCACTCGCAAGTGACTAATGGTTCATGATGTAGGGACTTCGAACATGGCAAATACTTAGTGACAATAAAACATTCGGATATAGCATACAGTTCAAAGCATTTGTGTTCGATTAAGAATGTAGCATGTATCTCCCCCAAGAGTTTGTAAAACAGTTAAAAGAGTAAAAGTGGGGCTATGAACTCACTTGGTAGACTGGTGTGATGACAAGAGTGAGTACACTGAGGTATAGCGTGATGTTTCAATCTGGACCTATTACGAATGATATGATATGTAATGAGTTGCAATGTAATGTTATGCATGCATTTCGTATGTTATTTATACCATTTGCGAGTTTTGAAAAATATTACTTATCGTCGAAAAATACTCTTTTGACGTCTTGACCATTCAAAAATCATTTTACAAGTATTTACGTCAAAATGTCATCCTACAATGGTTTTATAATGATTTATGGTGAAATTTTCACTTTTCGTCGTAAAATAATGTCGTCGGAAATATCATGAAATTAACAAAAATGGCTTTGGAAAACTAGTCGTAAAATGGTGTACGTCGATCGTTAGAGAACGAACTCGACGGTTTTGGAAAGTTTGTATCGATATCTAGAAGTTTCAGTTCAGGAGTTTTCGTCCAAAAGGTCTCGAACATAAAGATAATAAGGGTTAAAGATGGTGGTTTTGGCTAATTGTTGTGCAGAAAAAATGAGTTTCGGCCAAGTTTGAACATCCGTAAATAATTTACTACAACTCCGCTATACAAACGGCTTGTCGTTTTGATAAATATGCCCGGTGAACTTGATTTTACTAGAAGACACTTCGTTCCAAAAAGTTTCACAACCTCGTTAAAAACAGGCCTCAAAATGGTCGATACAGCTACCGTAACACTTGTATCGTAGAAATAATATAGTTTTTCAGAAAATAATAGTTACGGCAAGTTTATGAAAACGTGCATATCTTTGTCGTTTCAAATCCGTTTTCTACGTATAATACGTCCTTAGCTTCGTATCGAAGTAAACTAATATATTTTTGATAAGTCGAAATAATTTGTGAAGCTTAAGGCTCATTTTTGACTCGTACAAGAAAAATATAGTATGCTGAAATTTCTGAAAATATAAATTTCGTCGTCAAACTTGTAAAATCCATAACTTTTTCGTTATAACTCCGTTTTTATCCGTTCAAGCGGCCACGGATTCGTTTTAAAGTATATTTTCTAAATATCAAGGCCAAAATATCGTGCCTACTGTCGGTTTTTCCAGAAAATCGAAACAAAGACAGAACCTATTTTATACGTATTGAAAATAGTTTTTCTCGGACAAAACCTATTCTAATCCCTTCAAATCAACTCCAAAGCAAATCTAATCCTACCATACACCTTCTTAGGGTGTCATGGTTTCCTAATCATCATCAAGACCAAAGAATACCAAGGGGATAATTATAGGATGACAATATATATATAAAACTCCAAAAATCAAGTAAAATGGTATAAATCACATATGTCTTGCATGTTTGTACCAAAAATGAAAAGATACATATGAAATGAAAAAGAAACATGAAAAATGATAGAAACATGCTTACAAGTGAATATGATGAGGTGCAAGTAACAAGGTTAAACCTAAACACTCTTGGTTTTTATTTCAAAACCTTATAAAGAGTGATATCTAGATTGTATAAAACACTTGAGAAAATTTTTGAAGATGATCCCTTGTGAGCTTGATGTAGAACCGGTTGAAGAGAGAAGAACCCAAAGAAGAGAAAATATTTTGCTAGTACTTTGTGAATTATGTTGAGGTGAATGAATAAATAACAAGTAAGACTTTTATGAACTATCATGATGTAAATGATGTCAATGAAATGTAGACTAATCTTAGTCCATATGAAATGTACGTGATGTTATGATCATGAATTCGCCGCTAAACCTTAAAGGTTACGCGAATTTGGAACACGTAAACCTAGTTTACGATAAATGTTGAAATTGTGAGGAATAAATTGTTTCGAGAAATGACCTGAAAGTTCGGGTTGTCACAATCATCAAACACATGTCACTTAACTAGGCATGTGTGTGAATCAATTTGTATGTGCAAAGTAGTTTATTGGAATGTAATAATGTAGATTATTTGTGTGTATTTGTTCAAGCACCAATAAGGAGTGGCCATTGTTAGGGGGTGGTTTTGGGGCGTATACTTCAAGGGTGATTATGAAATAAGCACGACGAGTTTGTCGACGTAGTGTAAATTAGAGGTGTTATTGCAAAGAGTGAATTTACATATCTCGTTTGCCAAGGGAAAAATCGAAGGGAAAGGAGATCTAACCAAAATAGATTGGGTGTAAGCGATTTCTCGATTGAGGTTTAACATGAATGGATAAGAGACAACAAGTTTGTTATTTGATTCATAATACTATTAATAATTTCTCAAGTTAAAATGTTTAAGTATTGACCGATTCACGTCATAATTGTCCTTAACATTTGGTTGTAAAACTTATATATAAACATCAAAATGCAAGTTATGTTTTTTTTAAGTATAAAAATGACCATTCATGGGTAAATAAATCACCCATGATTGTCAAGACATAGTTTGTTAATGTCGTAAGATATGATTATGTTGGTTTAAAGTACCATTTTACAACAATCGAATATTTTGTGTGACATCTGACATGTTTTTACCTAATTTTGACAGTCATGTAGCTCGAGCCTCAAAACACTTTCACAACAATCAGCTAATTCTTGACTGCTCAGTTGCAAACGATGGCACACAATACCTGCTATCTAAACACTATTAACTTTGAATCTTTTTTCATATAACAGAACCACACGAGTACTCTAGTACATCACATACCCTCAAATTTTATACACACAAACATAAGCAATTGAATCACAAATAACACTACACCTATGGGTGTGTTTGGTAGAAGCAAAACAAATAAAAGAAATAGAATTTGACTAATTTTTATTATTTGATAAAAAGAAATATAAAAATGGAGACTTAAAGAGAAATTGATAGAGAAATAGATAGTGTAATTTGCTATTTCCATCATTTTAGTGGAGATTTGAAGATTTATTTTATTTTATTTATTTATTTTTTAATCGTTTCTGATTATAACTTTATAAGAAAATAGACTTTGTTAAGAAAAATTATGTAAATAACTCAGGTGCAACATTTAGTGTTTAAAACATTTAGAAAAAAAAATAGATACATTATCACAATATAATCTTTTTTTATTCAGATGTTTTTCAAAGAGAAAAAGAAGATTTTTGTGATTATTATTTTTTTCAATTATCTTATGCTATCAAACAGCGAAATTCAATAAACTTTTCACTCTTTATCATTTTTTTAACTTCTATTATCTGCTTCATATCTAATCTCTAAAATTCTGTGTACCAAATATGCTTTAAATAAAACATTCTTAATAAACACACTAAAAGGAAAACAAAAATAACATTGAAGCATGATTCTTGGGTTGGATGGGGATCAAATACAAAGGCATCCTAAAATAAAAAGTCTAAAAAGCCAACCATCATGTGACACGTGTATAGCTTATCCATTCCTCCTATTTTTTACTATTGTCAGATCATTCATTATTCTCTCTCATTTGTGCCAGAAAAAATATAACAGAACTTTCTACCCTACTTTCTCTCTCACCTATTTTCTCTCTCACAAAAAATCTATCGTCACCTCCGGCGAGTGGAGGTTCCCCTCACTTTTTCGAGCGTGATCCGGGCAGTCCCGTCGCCACAACTTATGTCGATCTTCAATTTCCTTCACCTCGTTAATCTCCTGCTTCTCAATCTCATGAGCAACAAACACACCTTGGTTACAAATCAACACATCAATGGGGCCCACACTTTCAACAACCTCCTTCACCGCTTCGTAATCAGTGACGTCAGCACTGGTTATATCAACGTCTATTCCTGTTGATAGCCTGATCGATGTTTTCGCTTCTTCGAGCTTTTGGAGGTTACGCGCTAGAATTGTGATTTGAGTGGCGTGATGAAGACGTGGCGTGATTTGAGTGGGATTGTGGTGGCGCGTGGGCGCGTGATGAGTTTGAGAAAGAGTAGGAGTATGATTGGAATGAGTGTGATCAGAGTGAGGTATGAGAGATTGATGTCTGCCATTGATGGTTGATGGTGTTACTGTGTGTGTGTTTTTAGTGTGTGTGTAGGAAATGAAGTTTTGACTTTTTTCTTTATAGTATCTTGAAACTTGTGGGTTTTAAACCTTCTTGTTTGATTCTTCATATCTTCACCTTTGATTTGCTTTTCGTCATTCTTGTAGATTTGCAATACATATTTATCACTAGTTTTGCTCATCGGTTTTGTTAGTTTTGTTTATATGTTAGTCTTTTCCGTTAGTCTTGTTCATCGGTTAATCTTTGTTCATTAGTCATGTTCATCAGTTTTCTAAAAAAAATCATAATGTTCATCAGTTTTCTTAAAAAAATTATAATGTTCATCAGTTTTCTAAGAAAAAAAATCATAATGTTCATCAGTTTTCTAAAAAATCATAATGTTCATCAGTTTTCTGAGAAAAAAATCATAATGTTCATCAGTTTTCTAAAAAAACATAAGGTTCATCAGTTTTCTAAAAAATAATCATAATGTTCATCAGTTTTCTTAAAAAAGTTATAATGTTCATCAGTTTTCTAAGAAAAAAAATCATAATGTTCATCAGTTTTCTAAAAAATCATAATGTTCATCAGTTTTCTAAGAAAAAAAACATAAGGTTCATCAGTTTTCTAAAAAAAACATAAGGTTCATCAGTTTTCTAAAAAAAAATAATAATGTTCATCAGTTTTCTTAAAAAAATCATAATGTTCATCAGTTTTCTAAAAAAACATAAGGTTCGTCAGTTTTCTAAAAAAAATCATAATGTTCATCAGTTTTCTAAAAAAAAATAATAATGTTCATCAGTTTTCTTAAAAAAATCATAATGTTCATCAGTTTTCTAAAAAAACATAAGGTTCATCAGTTTTCTAAAAAAAATCATAATGTTCATCAGTTTTCTAAAAAAAATCATAATGTTCATCAGTTTTTTAAAAAAAAATCATAATGTTCATCAGTTTTCTTAAAAAAATCATAATGTTCATCAGTTTTCTAAAAAATAAAAATCATAATGTTCATCTGTTCATCAGTTTTCTAAAAAAAATCATAATATTCATCAGTTTTCTTAAAAAAATCATAATGTTCATCAATTTTCTTAAAAAAACCATAATGTTCATCAGTTTTCTAAAAAAATAAAAATTATAATGTTCATCAGTTCATCAATTTTCAAAAAAAAAAAAAAAAAAAAAAAAAAAAAAAAAAAAACTTTAGTTTTCAAAAAAAGATCATAATATTAATTATTTTTTCTAAAATTTTGGTAATGTTTATCATTAGATCATAAGTGTTAATTAGTTAAGAGTGGAAATAGCAAAAAATGATCTGGCAAAAATAAAAGAGGACACTTGTCACAATATGAGTGGCTTTTTAGACTTTTTAAATTATGATCACTTTTTAGAGGATCCCAACCCTTCTTGGGTTCGATTCCATAGATAATATAGATCGGATTGTCTATAATAATAGACAAATGAAAGATTTTCTCAAGATTCTTTTGATATTTTGAAAGTGGGTTGGTTGAACTTGCAAATTCACTCATTGAAGACTGGAGGAGTCAATATAGGCCATCAATCTCACCCACCAACTAAACTAACAAACAACCAACCATACCTCTTCACTCTTCCATCTAACCCACCTGTCTTATTTGAAAACCAAACATACTACCAAATCACAAACACATATAGATAATATTATTAATTTATTATAGCTATCAGATCAAGAATATACTAGTCACCCAACCTTTTTTCTATTATTATTTATAGCACACACAACACAACCATTTGTTATCTAACACTCACCCAACAAAATTCTCACGTACCCAGGTACTATAATTGTGTTTTAAGTTTTATGTTTGTGTTTTTTTGGTGTTTGTGTGTTTTTCAAGGTTTCATGTTTGGTTCTTGACTTGGGTCAGTTTGATTTAGTTTATTAGTCGATATTTCCAAGAAGTGCATGGTTTGCTTAGATCTGATTATATTTCAGGATTTGTGTGATTGTTTATGCATAATGATTGTTGAAATTGTGTTGGTTACTAGAAATGTGATGAATTTTGTTGTGGAATTATGATCTGATTGATGGTTCATTGGGATCATGTGATTTAAGTTTTGGTTGTTATAATGCTGTTGATTCTAGTTGAGTGTCAAATGCTTAGCTTTTTATATAGTCGTCTAAATTAAATGTGCACTTTCAAATCGATTTAAGAAAAAGGGGACTACTACGGTGTGCAATGACCTTTGCAAATCATTTGCCCGCGAATCATATGCATTTTTCTTAGTTAGGGTAAAATTATGTCAAATATACCATTTTTTGTGTTACCGAGTCTTCTTTAGTTATAATAAAATGCACCTCGTGACTTTTAGTCCTGGATCCGCCACTGATTTGATAATTCATTGGGATCATGTGATTTAAGTTTTGGCTTATTATAATGTTGTTGTTTTTAGTTAAGTATCGAATGCATAGCTTTTATATAACTCTTTAGCATTGCTTTTGCAAAATTATTTGCGTTTGGATCTTTGGGATGCTAAAGTGGGACTAGCATCTTTGTTATGTTATAGGAATCGCTATAAGAGTAATTCTATGATTACATGTCATCCCATGAAAATTGCAGAAGTTTCCATTTTGGGATGTTTCGTTGATATTGCAAGATTTGTTATGTTGGTTGTTTTTTAAGTTAGGGGGTATATGGGATTGCTTATAAATATGATCAAGCGCGTGTTACTTTTTGAACTAAGCAACTTTGAACTGCTGATTTGAAACTGCTTTTTTCATGTAGAATGTATTTCTTACATTAGTTACATACAGGTAACTTTGGGTGAGCACTATGGCGACCGGACAAATATTCTCCCGTACGACACAATCATTGTTCTATAACTTTAAGCAATTACCAATCCAGCGGATGCTTGATTTTGACTTCCTTTGTGGTGTGTAAAGCTACCCTTACAGCCCATACAAACCTTGTAAACTTTAATTACTTTTACGTTTTTTAATGTTTAGCTTTCGACTAATGTCACGTCAACTTTATTGTTTATTATTAAGGGAGGGAAACACCTTCAGTTGCTGGAATCATCAACCCTGGCGCCGAAGGATTTCAGAAACTATTTTTTGGCCAAGAAGAGATTGCCATACCAGTACACTCAACGTATGCTGCATTTTTATATATTTAATAACTTATGATTATAACATGACACTTTAATATTGTTATACATCAACGTTGCAGCATTGAGGCAGCTTGTGCAGCACACCCGACTGCTGATGTATTCATAAACTTTGCATCGTTTAGAAGGTAATTTCTAAGTTACATTATTGCACCCATTGATTAAACGAGGGTCGTTAGTTTTGTAAAATTTAATGCTTATTATTTTAACAGAAACTTATTGATATTTTGGAAATGTGTATAGTGCGGCTGCTTCATCAAAGCTTGCTCTCAGACAGCCTACCATTAGAGTTGTGGCTATTATAGCCGAGGGTGTTCCTGAATCTGACACCAAGGAGTTGATTTCTTATGCAAGGTCAAACAACAAGGTAAGGGTTTCAGCCATTGGCTAAATTTGAGCATGAGCCATAGATGCTCGGGCCTGTGTTTTTAAATACGAATGATGGTTGTTGCAGGTTGTTATTGGACCAGCAACAGTGGGTGGGATTCAAGCTGGAGCTTTCAAGATTGGTGACACTGCTGGAACAATCGATAATATTATACAATGCAAATTGTACAGGCCTGGATCTGTCGGTTTTGTCTCCAAATCTGTGAGTAAACATATCAGACCTTATGCAGCTGACTAGAGGTGGCAAAATGGGCAGGGCGGGTAACGGGCTGGGTCAAAATGGATAGTTTTGTACGGGTTGGTCGGGTCAAATAATTAGCGTGTCAAATATGAAAGACATTATTAAAGATTTTTGACCTGTTTATCATAGAAACAAACACAAGATGAATCGACCTATTAGTGCACATGGGTCGTAAAAGCCATCTCTACAGTACACCATATCAGAAAATGCATTTTAAGCTATTGTCAGGAATAATTTTATGCTTTTGCTAAACTACAGGGTGGGATGTCTAATGAAATGTACAACACAATTGCGCGGGTGACAGATGGAATCTATGAAGGTATTATACATATGTAATATCTTCCTGTATATTGTTTCATTGGATCCGTTGTTTGTGCTTATTCAGGCCTCGATTGGTGATACACATGTTCTGAGTTTAATGTATGCAATATATATTTGTGATGATACCAAATTTATTAGGTGACATTATTTCTTTTTAAACAACAAAAATCTGACCAAATAAAAGTTTAGAAAACTTTAAACTGTTGCAAAAGACTTTGTAGTTTATTCTTTTTTCTGCTTGGCAGGGTACTTATTTCTATTACTATTGTTCAATATAACATTATTAAAATTTTTTAAAAAAAATGGAAAAAAACATAAAAGGTATATGGTAATATAATATCATTGTTGTGATCATTTTTTGTAGGCATTGCTATTGGAGGAGATGTTTTTCCCGGTTCTACTCTTTCTGATCATGTTTTGCGGTTCAACAACATTCCACAGGCATATTTGTTACTCCCTCCATTAATAAAAAACTACAATATTTAATTTTTTTAATGAAATATCTTTTTATACTTTCTTATTTCGACATGTTAATGTGTTGTAATATAGATCAAAATGATCGTTGTGCTTGGGGAACTCGGTGGTCGAGATGAATATTCCTTAGTTGAAGCTCTTAAATCAGGAAAAATCAATAAACCAGTATGTGCTTGGGTCAGTGGAACATGTGCACGCCTCTTCAAATCTGAAGTTCAGTTTGGTCATGCGGTGAGCCTTTTACCTTGTTCTCTTAAACTTCATTGGAAGGGGTAATATGTTACTTCAGTTAACCATGCTTAATACTTCACTAAAAAATCAGGGTGCCAAAAGTGGTGGTGAAATGGAATCTGCACAAGCTAAGAACCAAGCACTTAAAGAGGCTGGGGCTGTGGTCCCCACTTCATATGAAGCATTTGAAACTTCCATTAAGGAAACATTTGCCAAGCTGGTAAGCCTCTATTATTATAGTTTTATCTTCTTGTTTCCTTTCTTCGCTCTTTAGGAACTTAAAGTTATGTGGTGATTTTATAGTCTGAGGATGGCAAGATTACCCCGGCTAAGGAGATAACTCCTCCTCAAATTCCCGAGGATCTTGACTCAGCAATCAAGAGCGGGAAAGTACGAGCACCTACTCATATTATTTCAACTATCTCTGATGACAGAGGTACAGACATGTTACAGTAATAATGTAATATATTAATAAAGTGATTTATGAGGTTATATGCATATAATAAGGAGACTTTTAATGTGATAGACCCATCTGACCTGTTTTTTGACTCAATGTTTTTTATTTGGTCCGTTTGATCTGTTTGAAATGAATCACAACCTAAATCAACCCATTAGAAAATAAAATGGGTCAAAATTACCAGATTTAGTATTTATGATTGGTGTGTAGCTTATTATTTCTACTATCTGAATGTGCAGGTGAAGAGCCATGCTATGCAGGGGTACCGATGTCCACAATTGTCGAAACGGGAATGGGCATTGGTGATGTTATTTCTCTTTTGTGGTTCAAACGTAGTCTTCCTCGCTACTGCACACAATTTATCGAGGTTTGTTAGTGTCGACTTTATTTTTCCAAATACTCCCACCTAGATTATGCAAATTATTGCTGTTCTCTTTCTAATGTATGTAAGAATTTCTCAGATCTGTGTTATGTTGTGTGCTGATCACGGTCCATGTGTGTCTGGTGCTCACAACACAATAGTAACTGCACGAGCTGGAAAAGATCTCGTATCAAGTCTTGTTTCAGGTATAACGCTAAATAAATTTGATAACAAGTAACAAATAACAAGAAATATAATCAATAACTTGTTTATAATTAGACAGGATTTAAACCATGAACCACTTACACTTGTACTTTTTGCTATAAGTTACCAAGTTTAACAGTATTCTTGAAACAGGTTTGCTAACAATTGGTCCTCGTTTTGGTGGTGCCGTTGATGACGCTGCTCGATACTTCAAGGATGCTTATGACAGGGTGAGTTCAGTAATTAATTCTAAAGATATGTCTCATTTCGTCATTTGCCCAACTCCTAAATGTTTGCATTTATTTTGGCAGAAACTTTCACCGTATGAGTTTGTTGAAAGCATGAAAAAGAAGGGTATACGTGTACCAGGAATTGGGCACAGGTGCGGGGTTTTTCATTTATTCATTTTATAAAGTCGTTGATACGGAGCCAAACTGATATGTATTTGCTTGTCATTAAAAAGGATTAAGAGAGGTGATAACAGAGATAAGAGAGTCGAGCTGCTACAACTATTCGCTCGCACACATTTCCCATCAACAAAGTACATGGAATATGCTGTGGAAGTCGAAACTTACACTCTCTCAAAGGCAAACAACTTAGTGATGAATGTTGATGGTGCCATTGGTACCCTTTTCTTGGATCTTCTTGCGGGTAGTGGATTGTTCACCAAACAAGAAATAGATGAGATCGTCGCCATTGGTTACCTTAATGGGCTCTTCGTCTTGGCTCGTTCCATCGGTCTCATCGGGTGAGTTTCATTAAATGCTAATGCAAGCTTATTACACGCACAAACCACCACTGAAAATTTAGTGCGGTTCATCTTGAATGCGCACATTATCATATTGAGCAAACCACAGTACAATACACACATACACAGTTGATGCAGTTTTTTGCTGTTTGACTAATTAATCGGTCATTTTTTGAAATACGCAGGCATACATTTGACCAAAAGAGGTTGAAGCAACCCCTTTACAGGCACCCATGGGAAGATGTTCTTTACACCAAGTAATTCGTGTTTGTGAACATTTCCAAAGTACAATTATCGTTCTTAAAAACCGATCTTTTAGAGTCTTAAGAGTTTTCTTTTTAGAATTTTCTCATTCATGTGTGCAATTTGTTGTAATGACCTTACGACCATTACACTGGTCTTTGCCTGGTTTGTTTGTATTTGTCACCACAGGGTCATCCTTAAAGGATATTCACCATTAATATTCATAAAGAAGAGTTTATGTACCGAGTTTACACCTTTGAGATCGTTTTTCAAGTTTTATTGTAGGAATTACAAATAAAACACTTAGTTTAACAACGTCATGCGTTCAGTTGCGTTTTTTCTGGCATGTCTAACACAATTTTTCACTGCTAAATTCTTAAATTGGAAGTAATATTACTTATCTTCCCCCCTTTCGACTTTTCCTCTCTCCTTTAGTTTGTGCTTCCACCCAGGCTTTTCCTTTTGTTTTATAGAGACCTGAGGAAATTCTTCTAAAAATGCATGTAGCACCTTATGTACGTATTACAAGTTTAATACTGTTTTTGGTTTTTGGGGTATTAAGCTTAAAAATGTGTTGCTTAAGGTCAAATTATGTGCTTCACGTGTTCATTTTGGATTTTTTGCGGGTTTAACTAACTAGAATAAGCTTGTCAGTCTGACCTTGTTTTGTATACAAACATCTAACAACGTAAAACTAATGAATTGACCAGATTTCGAGAGGCGGTGATCATATAGCCTTAAAAGATGATTTGCAGTGCAAAAGAGAAATATTATCTTGAGATAAACTAGAAAGTAATGACATGAAGAAGCATAAATAAAGTAAGGTTTTATAGTAGTTTCCAGAAGATTAGATTTACACACAAGTTTAAGGGTATCAGATCTTTTAATCGTCCCGATTATTTATTTCACATTGTCAATGTGTGATATGAGTCCCATAAAAACTGCAGGCCAGTTAGCAGTAGCAGGGGGGAGTAATCGGGAGTAACTGTGAAATTATGGTCTAATTGATGTAATGAAAAAAAAAAAAAAAAAATCACTCAGAGTCCTACATAAACATATTTTTCAGTCCCACCCCGTTCGTGACAGTTGAGTTTCTTCTGCTAAAGGTTACTATAATCTTGTACCTAGAAAATATTAATCATAGATTGATTGGTGATTAGTGGGCATAACTAGTGTTAATGGCCTTCGGTTAAAGTACCACAAACTCCTACTACATTATTTACTCTGCACTTACCTCTTAATTATCTGATTTACATCAGCGGGCATTGTTTCTTTTCATATAAACTTATACTTCCACATATATATTCCAAAATAAACATGTAGGGTGCTATAAAGCATGAAGAAGAGGCACACTTGTTTTCGTGTAGTAGTAGGTCACATACTGATTAAGATGCTTCACTTTATGTCTAATGTTTGTTTCCCACACTAGAATGTAAGTACGACCAAATATTTATCCTTGGTTGCTAATATGGGCCACATAATTCAATCACGAGTCCTTTTTGTCTAAACCAGCAATAACTCAATAATGTTATCTTGTTTGATTCTACACAACCACGCAATGAACACAACGCAAACTATTCTGTCGTTTATTTACGCTTTCATCCACCATTCTTGCTTTGCTTAAGTGCAGTACATTAGTCAGAACATTATCATATTCTTACATTTCTTCATACTATCAGATATTTAAACATAAAGATTCGTCATTCAGATTTTAGATACCTAATTTTCCATAACTATATATATTACTCATATCGATCACACGAATCATAATGAATGTAAATCATTCAGTATATTGATGTGATCCGTCTACTTCTATGCAAGAACAATTATCTCATGTTAAGCATCCGGGTCATTTCAAAGTGTACATCCATGCCCCTCCTATCCTTCCCCCTCCCTCGGTATAAGTTCGCTTGTATATGGCTTATTCTGGTCTAAGAGCATCTCCAATGTATACAGTCTTTTTGCACTATTATAGTGCTAAAAAGGAATATTTAAAGAATATGCTTGCACTAAAATTTTTTTACTTCAATGTATTGCACTAAACTTTACACTAAATTATTTGATTAGTTCATTTTACTTGTAATTTAAAGCAAGATTATCAAGATCGTGACATAAAACATCAAACCAATATGATCTTTGTATCAAATAACATCAAAAAGGAAATAAATGGGATGTCTGTGAAAAAATCTTGGTGAAAAAATTCTACATAAAGCTCATTATGAACATATTAACGGAAAATATATGATAGGATTTTATAAAACTAATATTTCGTTTTGAATCTATTATCTATTATATATAATAAAATAAGCTTTTGTACAAGCCTACTAAGCTATCAGCATTAAAAATTCGTTTAATGCACTTCCTTATTTAGCTACCATGTACAATACTTTTATGCATGACTTTTTTCAAAATAACCTGTTTTGAAACTGATAATTTTATGCAATACTTTTTATAATAACCTTGCATTAAAATTTAGTCAACACGGTATACACATCTCTCTCTCTCTACACGCTCCTTATCAAAACAATCTTCCCTCCTTATCAAAACAATCGGTTCATTAAATCAAATAAAATCATTTGATGATGAAAATCAAAACAATCAGCTTTTGTACAAGATCAAGAAACATTGGTTACATCAAGAAAAAAGTCTCGGTTACATCGTTGTGCCGGTGATTTGTGTAGTGTTTGGTAAGTATCAATTTAGTTTTAATTTTAGGGTTTTGATTTATGTGTTGTAAATGACAATTAATTTTAGGGTTATAGCTTTGAATCCTACAATGATTCATAAACCCTAATTTGCGTTATACAAATCATCCTAAAAATAAGTTACGATTTTTTTTATTTTATCTCAAGTCTATGCCAGTTATTTGAGTTCGTATCTTCGATTCAAACAATTCAACATCCCTTTAAAGTCGATCTATGCCGGTGGGTGTTTCTTTTAAATTTTTTTATTTATATTGATTTGGGGTTTTTTCTTCTCATTTTGTGTTTTCCTTACAGGTTGTTGCAAACACAGATAAATGATGATCTTTGGAAGTTTCTACACAACATAGGGTAACTTTTTGTAACAACCTATTTAATTGTTATTGATTTGGGTCTTTGCTTAATTGTAAATTATAGTTGTATTGATCTGGGTTTTACTATATTAACAGTATATTTTATTTGGGTTTTATCAGAGTTTTTAGTTTTAGAGTTTGAAATTGGGTGGATTTTGTGGTTACTGAATTAGGATAGTCTTAAATCAGTTTACTTTTGAATATTTAGATATGCGAAGATATTTATGATTGTTGGTTAAAAGTAGCTATCTATTTTAAAAATGTAGATGTTGGAAAGGAATTTGTTCCAAAAACTAAATATTGTGTTTCGAAGCTAATTTTATGAATTTTGAACATGTCCTTTTTTGTGGCTTTTTTTTATATGTGGTGACACTAAGACTGATAAGACATTGGTCTAAGATGTTTTCTGTAAATTTCAGATGGTGGGCATGTCTGTTAAGACGTTGGTTGCAGGATTTGTTTCTTCATGTGGATGTAGTTTAAGTAGTTATGCCACAATGCAATGGAAATACCAATGGACGACTAACAATGATCAGGTATGACCAAATATGTTACGACGGGAATACAAATATTGTAGCTGCTATATTCTAACATGCCCATTTGTTTATTGCAGATATGAAGACATCCAAATTTGCTTACCGTCTGAGGCAGTTGATAGTGTGAAAGTTGCATTGACGTCGTATAATGTGTCCTATATATATGCATGGTATGTTTCTAATTACATGAATGTAATGATTAAATTGATAAGATTACAAAGATGGTTGTTTATTATGTTAGTCGTCCGCTACTACTGACAAGTAAATTCCCGTTTAAACTAAAGTCTTCCATCTGGATTATTACTCCATACTAATCACTACGCTAAGTTAACAGATACAGGTTATTATTTTGTATGTTGAGGTAATATTCTTAAATATGACCAAGGTTTAATTTCACGTGTAGTATTGTTGTCTTACACCGGATGTAGCTTAATGATCTGAATGCATGTTTTTTAACGAACTTTATTCTAATCATATCTGAGTGTTCCTCTACAATTGGACTTTGAAGTTGGAGATTCTTTAATAGACCCTTCTGATTTGTGATCGATACAGAATATACAATCTCCTATTCACAATAAATACCGGTTATGATCTAATGATTCTCTATATTTTTTGCAGGTTCAAGAATATCAAGCTCAAGTTGACTAATTAGCATACCTCCCCTGAAACCCATTAGCATCAAAAGAAGGATCCGTCGAATCAAACTGCAGCAAGTAAACTTTTGATTAAGCTGTGATAAAATGAATGATAGATACCCTTTTCCCCTTTCAACTTTGTTGTTGATTACTGTCGACCACTTTTTATGGTTTGAATTTAGCTTATTTGTCCTGAACTCAGTTAAGCATGGCCAAATAGGGGCATGCTAAAATGTTACATTCCTTTTCATCAAGTTATTATAGTTTTAAGCCAACTAAACAAACCTACCACCCTTGTGCATATATCAGCGTTTACCAATACTAAACTCCCACCCTTATGCATATATTAGCCTTTATCAATACTAAACTCCCACCCTTGTGCATATACCAGCCTTTGGCAATACTAACCTACCCCCCTTGTGCATATATCAACCTTTACCAATACTTTAAAAGGCGCACTGGACTCGAATCTAATCAATTAAAGTTCTTTGTTTCATTTTTAGCTAATTGGATTAGCAACCGTAAATGTGTATTGGTTCTATAGATAGGTTCTTGGCGTACCTGTTATTGATATATTCAGTAATAAACACACAAAGATCAACAGTACAAGAGCTGGGCATTGATATTGATAGCAAGATATATATTAGCCTTTGATATTGATAGCGCATTGTAGGAACTAATTCATTTGGCAAAAGAATTGTGTAGCATAGAATGGCCTAATTTTATGTTTTGATTAGTTTTTGGTGTTGATAATGGACTAGGAAAATTAGTTGTCCTCTTTAAATTCAAAGGAATTTTGAAGTACTATCATAAAATTATATATAAGTTAGCACATATAATGAGCATGTACAGACCTGATATATGCGTTTTTTAATTGGGAATACATGGGTGGTCATTCTCACCTTTATAATTGACTTGTAGAAATGCTGAAGGGCCACTGATTTGATTATCATGGACAAGGAAGGCTACATATTTGGTGGCTATCCGTCTTAACCTTGGGAGAGGCATAGTGAGTATTATGGGGACATGAAGTCTTTCCTATTTAGTGATTACTGTATTGGGTTGATTAGAGTTGATTGGGCTGATTTAGTGATTACTGTATTGGGTTGATTAGAGTTGATTGGGTTCATTAGATAGCAAGAAATATCTTATATAAAGCTAACTGATGCCAGATAGTAAGGTAGTGACATGGTATGACTACGCGTCAACATGCTATTGCAACATGGGATTTTATTGATTCAAAATTACTTGAGGTTTAGACAGGTGAGAGTGATTTTCACTCTTAAAAATGTAAACAAATTTTCACAATGAAAGTGAATTTAGAGAATTATTAATATTATGTTTCTTGGAAGATTTTGTTTTTCTGCTTTCGGAGTGAGTATTTTACTATTTTAACATATTGTTTTCAGGTAAATTTCATTGGTGCACAAGTGTTGGAGTACATATCAGATTATGTAAATTGTTCATTGGAGTTAATAGAAGAATTATTTTGATGGAGTTACGATTTACCACACGAGATAATGGAATGCATGCTGCTTTCCAGTTTCTTCATATGGTACTCGAGGTAAATATCACCTCTCTACCAATATCAGTTTTGGTTGTTTTGCTACATTTGGTTATCTGCTTTTGCTTATCTTAAAAGGCATTTGCAGTTTAAGACACGCATTATGACGGTATATTATTTAGGCTCAGAAAACTTTAGTTGGATACATGGTCGGGGACAACCCCCTTAAATGGTGCCACTTTTCCTCATGTTTAATGTGCTTAACAATATAGGGTTCTTTCTGCAACTTTTTGGTATTTAAGGTAGTACTTCAACATGAAAATCACTTGAAAATTAATATAATTTGAATAAAATTGTTTTGGTGGCGATTATATATGTGTTGGGAATTGTAGTTAACCATCTTGCTTTTTTAACTGTAAATGAGTTGTTTTGACAGAATGGCTATTTTCTTATAATAGTATAAATAGGCACTTAAATTTAAACATGGTAATGTAAAGCTGCCAATTTATTAATGTTTATGAATGATATTTGTTTAAGTTTTGTTTAAGTGTAGCCGATTGTTGTCATTTAGAAGAGTGAAATGAATTTATGTGTGAGAAATTTTAGAAGATGGTTAGTAATTTTGAATGATTTTGTTTCGACATTATATATTAGATATATATCGGGTTCCCTACTTTTGACTGTGTTTTTTTTCTTTTGAACCTGGGTGAGGGGTATTTCTTTACAAGTATTTCGACATTATATATTAGAAGTATTTTCGACATTATATATTTGAAGTATTTCTTTACAAGGAATTACTCTAATATTCTTGCATTTGCCAGTGGCAAAAGGTACGTGCTTAGTTTTCTGCATTTATATGTTAATGCTACATACAAACTTCAGTCTTTTACATCACTACTTTTGCTTACGTTTCATAATAGAGTGGGCAACCCCCACTAAGGGACCACATCAAAATGGACCGTATACATTTTATTGAGCTATTTTGTTTTTACAAACAGTTTCATGTTAGAACGGGTCAAAATGAGCATATGCGCTTATCAAATGTTGTAATAAGCTCATAAGCCCATCAAGTAAGCATGGACAAACATCCCCTTAGCAGTTATACGACTTACGTAGTGTTGAAGTATCAAGTATGGATCAATGTATAGGGAGACGTTAGTCTAATTGAAGTATCAAGTATGTATCAAAGTATAAGTAGTGTTAGACTTATGTACCAATATGCTTACTGTTGGGGAAACATAGTGAGGATGCATGGTTTCGGAAATTAAATATTCATTTTGAACTTATGAAGTAGCTAATAGTTAACATCAGGGGTATTTGGACTGCGTAGGTCATTATGAAAGATAATAAGCGATCAGGTTTACGAAATATGGATGCAAAAGGATTATGCGGTTGTAAAAATAAGCGATCACCATTAAAGGTATTGTCTAAATTTATGCTTTTTTATGATTTATAAATATGCTATGTCTTTATGTTTATCATGCATTCGTCTTCATGTATCTGATATGTGTTATATGTCTTTGCATTGAAGTGTCTAACTTGGTGGGTTATTTTAATATTTGGCATATTTTAGGTGCATGAAAATTGATAGTTTAGAGTAGCAAAACATATTATGAATGAAATACTAAAGTGAGAATATTGTGGCTATGGATCTTATTGAACTATGAACATCAATTGACAATGTTAAGGGATGAACTGGTATACGTATTGAACTATATACACAAATCTTTACTAACTGATGTGATCTTCTAAAAATTTGTTGTTACACAAATGATAATTATGGTTTTTGAATTTGATGGATGTGATTCATGATCAAAACGGTAATATCTTAAATTATGTACAACAAACATTGTCTGCAAAGAGGTATTACAAGGTTTATGATCAATGTTCACCAGGTATGTACGAGTATTTAAGTGAAATGTTTGTCATGTTTTTTTAAACATCCTATATACTATTATCAATAACTTCCTTTTAGTCTAACTTTTATTTTTAAATAAATGTTCAGGTGTTCACACAATCTACATGGACTACTCAAGTGTTTTTAAGACTATATGTCAGTTGGAGATGACGATGCTTGCACATTAGCTACATAACTTTCCTTTATAAGACTATATGTCAGTTGGAGATGACGATACTTGTACGTTTATTTTCTTAATAGTTACAAACCAAATTGTTCATCGTAACATTAACATATTACTTATTATTCGTTTAAAAAAAATGAAACCTATCTATGTTTGTTAATTTTCATACGGGTCAAACTGGTTGGTGTTGACTGTTGAGACGAGCTTAGAACGCTCAAAATGGGCCGTATACATTTTGTTGAGCTATTTTGTTTTTACAAACATTTTCATGTTAGAACGGGTCAAAATGAGCATATGCGCTTATCAAATGTTGTAATAAGCTCATAAGCCTATCAAGTAAGCATGGACAAACATCCCCTTACCTGTGATAGGACTTACGTAGTGTTGAAGTATCAAGTATGTATCAAAGTATAGGTAGTTAGTTTAATTGAATTAGTATATAGAAGACAACGTTAGATATTGTCAAATTATGTATATGTAGGCCTATTATCATGAAATATAGTTTATGTTGATTTCAATCCATTTTCATATAATTGGTTTATCACGTTAGTTTGGTTTGCATAATATTAGTAAGTTGGCTATAGAAATAAATGAATTTTTATATTTCTCTCTATTTATAATTTATTTAACGACCGGCTATTTATATTTGTATTTTATTTAACGGTTTACATGACATGTTATTTACCAATGTGCTTTATCTATTTTTGCAGCTTCAATACATGTTTATCAAGAAATCATTCCAGGTTGTTAAAGAATCAACAACTACACCATGTAGTAAGTGATCATCAACTTGCAAGTCAACAACATCTAATATCCAACGAAAAAAATCACAAGAAATGTCGTGTATAAAGAAGTACTTGAAGGTCTTTGAACAAGGTTCATGTAGTATCATGTATGTATCATTGGTGTAATCACGTTATATTATACTATGATTCATTATATTTAATTTTACAAGGTTTGTTAGCAACTCAATTGATCATTAAAATCACACATCATTTTATATTCGAGTCAATCTATTTTAGATTGGCAACGCGATGGTTGTAAATCGACTGTGACTCACACATATTTTAAATTTAACAAATTTACGTTATTACTTTTATTATCATATCATTTATCTATTTATTTAAAAAATAACCCGGTGTCAACGGGTCTCTAAGCTAGTGTTAAATATATGTAGCAGTTTTGTTATTTTAAAAAGCATCCAGTGATTTAAATTAGAAATATAAATAAATGATAAGGTCAAAAGTGAAAGATTTTTAGTTTTAGTGCAATGAATAGTGTTGCACTATATTCAGTGCATTTTGGGCATCACTATTCATTGCACTAAGATAGTGCAAGGTTTTAGTGCCTACATTGGAGAGGTTTTTGTGTATTTTTTGCACTATTTTAGTGTAAAAAGTACATTTAATGTGTACATTGGAGATGCTCTAAGAGTCCTTATCATGCTACATATACTTATTTTTTTAAAATAAACCATTTTGATTCAAGCTTCCATAACCATATTTGCTCAAAATCCACTTCCTTGGTCAAAAATTGTAAGTTACATTCTTACAAATATAAATGAATAAGTAAAATACATATTAGAGTAAATTGCAAAGACCGTACCATCATGTGGTCTCTTTAATCTCGCGAACCGTTAATCGTTACGCGTAATTAATTACACTATCACGACAAAAAAAAAATATCTTTCTATAGATAAGCACTTCTATATACTTTTCACGATTTATGAAATCACACATGATTTTCTAAAATATGTGATTTATGAAATCACATATAGATAGGCATTTTTATATACTTTCGTAAAAATGTGATTTATGAAATTACACATGATTTTTTAAAATAACAAGTCACAAGTGATTTTACAAATCACGTGTGATTTTTTTGGGCAAAAATTTCAATACTAAAAAATAGTCGAAAGTATACAAAAATGCTCGTCTACTGAAATATACAAATATTTTCGTCGATATAGTGTATTTTTCGTAGTTTGACAATTTAACGTTTGCAAGATATGTTTTCTTTTGGGGGCAAATTACGTAACAAGCCATCTAACTTGTCACTTTTTTTATTGTGTCACAAAACATTTTTTTATCATTGTGTGTGCTGAACTTTCAAATTTCAATCATTGTGTGTATTTTGTGACCATTTTACCCTTACTTTTTTAAATTTTAAAGGGTAAAATAATCAGTTTACATAGCTGAATAGTCACAAAATATACACAATGATCGAAATTGAAAGTTTAATACACACAATGAGAAAAAAAAAATTCAGTACATGCAAAGACAAAAAGTGTCAAGTTAGATGACATTGTAAGTAATTAGCTTTTTTTTTTTTTTTTTTTTTTTTTTTTTTTTTTTTTTTTTTTAAAGAAAAGGTGGAAAATGTGTATTTTTGTTTGATGAAAAATATGGCTAGGATTCACCCATTTGATTTTTAGAAAAAAATAATTATCTTTGTTAATCTCACCTTTTTATGTAATTTAGTGTCTAGTGTGTATTGATATGGTTTCCTTTAACTCAAAATTAGAACTCATAAAGGGAATACTGCATACGATACAAATGTATCATAAATTTGTATTGATACCACTAGCTAAGCTACAAGTCTTTTGTCTTTCAGATGTTTATTGTGTTTAGATAGGCTAAAGTATAATGGTGAATAGCATCACCATCACTAACTCAACGTTACATAAACTTTTCACTTTATCATCAACATCACCATCAAACAGGTTTTATACACAAATATACCCCATTAAAACAAATAATACACACAACTCTCTCTACAAGTCGGTCGTGGCCAAGACTGATTCACCCTCATATGCACCTAAGATGTGTTGTAAGGGGTTTTTTAGCGAGCATCCCCAGTATGTAAAATCTGTTTCACCAAACGACATAAATTTATTTTTGTAATTTAATCTAGGGTAAAAGCTGTAAAAACGCACTTTTCAAATTTTGCCGACTTAAAACTCTTACTTTTTTTATTACCTTACTTCACAAACGTATATTCGAAATTATTTCTGACTTCACCTATATGACCGGTTTGTACTAAAATCAATGTTGCAAAAATCGCGAATCGGTAGTCGGGCGGTCGACCACCCTGCAACGAGTAATCGGTCAAGGCGGGATTAATCGGTGATTAATCGGATTGGCATTTCTTGCAAGTTGTGGGTATTTCTAGAGACCAAACTAAATATCTTAATTGATTCCAAGCCTACTATGTTTCTATACCTCAATAAAACGTTCCAATTCTGATTATAAGGCCCATTGTGCGTTATAAGTGAAATAAATGATCCCCATTGTGCGTCATAAGTGAAACTATTATTTTTTTAAAGTTGACCGATTAGGCTTATTCGGCCGATTTTTGACCGATTAGGCCGATTTTTGACCGATTTTTTTACCTGGCTGACTTTTTGACCGATTTTTAAAATTCTACAAGGTGTATGACCAATTACCGATTAAGCAATTAATCGGCCGATTCGGCCGATTTTTGCAACACTAACTAAAATAATAAATGAAATAACTATATTACCCTCGGCATATGGGTGAATTCAGAACTAATTTTGAAAATTTGTTTGTGAAGTCGAAACAAATTTAAAAAAATGTAAAGGTAATATATCATTTTAGTTATTATTTTAATATAAACAGGTTATATGAGTAAAGTTGAAATAAATTTTGAAAGTATATTGGTAAAGTAAAGTAGTAAAAAAATAAATATCTTAAGCTGACAAATTTTGAAAAATACCTTGATATTTTACGGCTGTTATCTTTTACTGTCTCTTGTTTTCAAAATTTTGATGATACAAAAAAGTAAAAATGTGGCACATGTAGGGGTGTTCATCGGTTCGGTTATCGGTTTGTTCGATTAATTTTTTTTCTGGGTATAACCGATAACCGAACCGAACCGAAAACCGAACCCCCAATAACCGAAAACCGAACCGAATTACCTAAATTTAATAATTTTATTCATTTATTTATATATATTTTTTTGAAAAAAAAATAATTTTCAAGCTTAAAAAATATTATATATATATATATATTATAAAAGAGTTTTAATATATTTTTTTATATAAATATATAAAAAAATATATATATTTATTTAAATTCGGTTTTCGGTTTGGATTACTAAAACCATAATCGAACCGAAAACCGAACTTTATTTCGGTTCGGTTCGGTTTTAGCAAATTTGGTTCAGTTCGGTTTTGACAAATTTGGTTCTGTTACGAGTTCGGTTCAATTATTTTTGGTTCGGTTCAATTTCGGTTTTCGGTTTATTCGAATATTACCCCATGAACACCCCTAGACACATGTCACATGACAATACATAATTCAAATACTTAAAAAGTGAAAGAAAACAAAATAACTAAAGCCCATGTGCATGGTGATTCACTTTATCGGCCCACCGCATTCTTAAAAACTCATGGGGCCCATTAGCTAATTGTCATGCATTCATTGGTTGGGTTTTCGATATCACGTGTGATACGTTATGTTCATAGGGCATACATCACGTGCTTTGACCCACATGTTTAGTGTAGTGGCCTTTTTGGCCGGAAGTAATGTTTTACGGGGCAAGTTATCTTCACTCTCTTATAGGGAGGGTTTGCAATGATTGGACGCATCGTCAGATTGTACGATGTGCATTGCGAGATGTACGGTTTGATAAAACTCTCCTGTGATAATATAAGAAATGTTTGTATAGTATGTCCCATGTTTTATATAATAAAACAAAACCTTAAATGAGAATTTTTGAATTTAAAAAAAGCTCTTTTTTTATTAAATAATATTTTATTTATTTAATATTATTTTTATTTTAAAATATTAATAAAAAAACTCAAATATTTCAGATTTGACAATAGTTAACAAAACATTCTTATATATAGTCAAGAAAAGAAATTTAAATATAAAAGTTGAAGTGTCAAAAGTATAAAGAAAAAAACTTACTAAAAAGCGGGAGTAATTTTAAAAATATTCATGTCTAATGTAAAAGAAATAAAAAAACCACCCGCACATACATACACCTTCCAACTTATGTGTAAATTTAAGAATTAAAAGGCCGCTTACCACCTATTGCCCTACATCAACAAACGGAAAAATAAAAACCCTACCCCTAATTAATATAACTAAATTAATTTAAGATTTATATGTCAACAATTTACAAATATATATAAAATAAATAAATTAGTAATTAATTATTAAAAAAACACAATGAATAAGAACCCGCGCGTACGCGGGTTTATAACTAGTGGTCACTAAACCCAAACATTAAAGTAATCATGTTGTTATCCAACACACATTAAACACTAAAAGAGTACACGTGTAATGCAGTGGCGGGTACCTGATAATTATATTTATGACAAGCAAATACTTAATTTTTAAAATTTTAACATTAAAGTGGTGTTTAAGTTTAGTGAGTTTTTTTTATAAATAATTTTATTAAAATATATCATTATTAGAGAGGGCTATTATATGATTTAAATGAGACTTAAATTTCTAAATTTTATATTAATTTTCTAATTTTTCTTTTATAGTAATTTTATTTTAAGACTTCTTTTTTTATAGGAAGTCTCAAATCTGTTATAATGTAGTATAAGAAGTCTCAAACAGTTTGTTGGTCAGCACCACCAAATCAATGCACAAAATGAGAGGCCACATTTGAGACGGAGGTGGAGCCAGTAGGTTTCACGCATGAAAATGAGAGGTGATGGTGGCTAATCACTCATTATTTTTTTTGAACGATATCACACTTGAAATTTGACCCCCGAGTTAAACCATCCAAACCGACAGACCCCGAGACCCGAACTAATAGGAGAGACCCGCGAAAGAAAACCTCTAAAACTCACGACTTCGTACTAAAAAAAAAACCTGAATTTTTTGTATCTTGCGAAACTTAAACCCCGAGTAAAATCTCCTCAAAATTCAGATGACCCACCATTACACATGGCATCAATTGCGCGCACACGATATACGCTTTTACTGGTCCAAGAAATTGATGGCGCAAACACATAGTACAATCTTCACGTGGCATGAATGTGATCCCAATGACAATAACGACAAATTTTATAGGTCCCATAACAAAGCACTTTTGTGCAGGTTGTGTTAAGTTTGATTGTTGTTTCTCAAACGATTCATGGTTCGATCTCACCCGTTGGTTTCGAGTTTAACTCTCCAGTTTTCAAAACACTAGGTGTGATAACTCGGGTCCAGTTTTGATCAGCGGATTAAAATCATCTAAGATAATACGACATGTTTAAGTAATCATACTTATTAAACTTTAAATTTTGCCTAGCGAATCAGAACCATTTAACTTGAATATGACATGTTTATCTTATCAGCTAAGACGTGTTAATCGCAACTCTTTTAATATATAACATGAACACTGATTTATCTAATATGTTTGTTTAAATAGGTTTATGGGTAACGAGCTAGCACTTGGTTTTAACTTTCTAGAATAACTTGTTATTTTGTGAGGGTTGCTAGTCGTGTGAGCATTGTCAACCCTACCTTTGTGAATCCCACTTAGACCGAAAATGTAATTTAATGCCAAATGTAGATATTTATCATTGCAAAAGAGTTTAATACGTATTCGATTAACAATTCGACTCTGAAATAAATCTTACTAACATGTAAGTTTTAGATGTTTAGGATTAGCAAAGACGAGGTCGGTATCTCTATGTCATCTTTTGGTATATCGTAATCATGTTATTCTAATCAAGTGGAATGCTGATGAATGTATTATGTATATACAATGCACTTGAATCAATTGATACTCAAGTTTGCCCATGTGATATGAAACCTATGTGCTTATATTCGGACTCAAGCTTGGTTCGATCGATTCTTAAGTTTGAAAACAATTTTATATACGCCGATCGATTATTCCTACTGTTTGTGGCCTCGATTTGACCTTAATAATCTTAATTCATATAGACCTGACCTAAATAAAAGATTTTAGAAGTAAAATTTTCATATAAGTGTCTCTTGGAATAATTATATTTCGGAATTTTGTGAAGCACAAACAAACCAAACTAACTCACTACTTTAAGACAATGATAAAACCTGTATGTATAATATTATTATGGACTATTATTTATAATGGTGAAAACCCTAATACCCTAAACCCACAAACCGGGCTTGGGCCTAATTATCCACTAATAACTACCACTATTATTGAACTTGTGTTAGTTATGTACTATTATTGACCCATGTGATGGCCTGATGTTATATACAAAAATGAGCAAGGACCCTCTTTTGTTCCTTTGAAATTAATATCAATAATAGAGAATATAATTTTCCTTCGTGTCTAAGACAATAACTTATGTGTTGCAGACAACATTTTCATTCATGCGTGGACATGACATTATTTGTCAAATTTTTAATCAGTGTTTTTCCTATGAATAATGATAATTTGTTTTTGGGTTTTCTTTTAATTTTCTATTTCATATATTTAAGGAAACTGATTTGTATACCACTTTTAACTTTATATACTCTTTTATACTTCCTTCTAAAAGATTCAACAGTGATTTCTTAGAGCGGAGGGTGTGGGGTTTTCGTGGCTCGCCGTGGGCTTACGTTGCGGTTCGCCGTGCCCCGCAGCCACACCGGGGAAGTTCGCCATCCCTCGCCGTGAAGCTGCTCGCCATGGTGACGACGAAGGCAAAAAATCTGACAAACCCACCACTAACCAACGGATATATTTGAAAATCAAAATATATCCGTTATTAAACGGATACAACTCTTTTTTTTTTTTTTTTTTTAAACTCACCACCCCTATAAATAACATATCATATCCACAATTTTTATCATCTTCATCTCCTCCATCTTTCTCAACTCTCTATACCTTTATTCAAAAAAAAAAAAAAATCTCACAATGTCTCAAAACCCAAATGACGGAGGGTATTTCACAAACTTACTTAACTCAAACCCACCACAATACGGGGGTTCTTCAAACCCGTCTACCCCCTCCTGGAAAAATTCCAACCAGTCTCTACAAGAAATTTTTCTTAACCAACAATATGCGTTTCAACAAGGATTCGCAACTTACCCCGCCCGATTTCAATCACCACAGTTTTTTAACCCGTCACAACCTCCACAGTTTCCCCAAATGGAATCACAACCGTCAGATTCACAATTCAAAGTTCCAAAACCACGTGAACCGGCCAAAGGTAGGGGAAAAAGACGAAGGCAAAAAAACAAGTTGTGGATTTGGACACAGACGACGACGAAGATGTGGAAGTCATAGCCTAGGCAGACAGGAGGAAGTGGAGCAAGTCTGAAGAAAGGTTACTTGCGCAATGTTGGATAGAAATTTCCCAAGATCGAGATATGGGAAATGACCGTTCCGAAGATTTCTTTTGGAACGACATTCTCGACATGTTCAATGCTCAGACCACCAATGACCAGCGTGGCAAAAATATGATAACTGGTAAATGGTCGAGGATTAACGGTGATTGCCAGAAGTTCAACGCTATTTACAAACATCTGCAGCGTCGAAGTGGTGAAAATGACCACGATCATGTCGAGAATGTGAAAGTTAGCTTTGCGCAACGTTATGGTGGGAAGGAGTTCGTGTATGAAAAATGTTGGGAGATTTTGAAAAATTACCCGAAGTGGGATGCCGAAGATCCCATTGACATTACATGTCTCGAGGATATATTCGGCCCGGACAGACGAGCTCGTCCTGAAAGAGATGGCGGCAAACGAGCCGCAAAGAAACAAAAGTCGACTTCAACGTCGAGCGTTGCGAGCTCCGGTGGGAGTCAATCGAGTACTTTTTCGGGACATATATCCGAAATATATGTTCAAAAAGCCGACGCTCAAAGGGCTTGTTACGAGGCGAGTCGGGAGAAGGAAAAAGCTATCCAAGAGAAGATCGAGATGGAGTTTCTGATGATAGATCCCAATTTGAATCCTGACCCGATAAAAGCAGAGATCATCTGAAAGAGGCAGGAACGACTAGTCAAGAAATATCACGAAAGAGATGACTAGGTTTCTTATTATTAGTATGTGTTGTATTTTTTTTTACCCGTGTCGTTTTTTTTTTTTTCGTATCGTGTTTATTAGTATGTGTTTTTTTCTTTTCTTATTATTATGTTATGTATTGTATTTTTAATAAAATGAATTTAGTTTATTTGGAAAATTGAATAAAAAAAATAAAGTGGTAGTGGTGGGCCTCAAATGAAGAGATTAAGGTTTGTTATGCGAGAGAGGGTTTGTTTTGGTTAGTTGTGAAGGTTTGTTATGCTGATGTGGCAGTGACGTGTCAGTGATGGAGAGGTTGAGGCTTGTCACCACATCCACCCCTCTTATTGTCAAAAGCCAAAAAAGATGGTAGGGTATATTCCGTTAAACAAATTTTGGAAGTAAATTTTGTGGCCTTAAATACATAATAGAGTACATTTTGAGGACACTAAAATTCTAAAGTCATGTGGAATTGCATACATCGCACATCCTCATATATGGCTCTTGAAGATATTACACTTTTTCTACACAAAAGATGGGATAAAAGACCCACATTTAGGCTCTTGACCAACTGGTTTGCTGGAACGAGGGTAGATCCTGAGAATACGAGTAACCCATTGATTTTTGCTAGTTCTCTTGAGATATCGCTAACTTGGTCTCTCTTGTCGCTTCTTCCCCGCACCCACACCTTACTCTTAGAGCTTTGTGTGTGGTCATACTCGATGTTATGAATAGTATAAAAAAGTGAGCATAACACTGAAAATAACACTCCTTAACAATTTACTCATATGCGTAATATCTAATATTGGACCTACTCGAACATACTTAAAATAAATACATGCACACAAATACACACACTAAATCTTAGCATTAAATATATACATACACACACTAAATCTTAGTGTTGTGATGATAATGTTAACACGACTATTACGCTGGTGATGACGCTAACACCAATGTTATAGGTTCATGACAAAAGATACCAACAACCATTCTGAGTACTCTAACAAAGTAGCAAGTCATATACATTTTATATAAAATAGAATTGATTTGCACATGTAATTTTTTTATTATTACACATCATTTTATATATTGAAAAGTTGTATTAACTGTCTATGCTTGTAGTGTTCAAATTAAGAGCATCCACAATGCATACTTTTCTAAAGATTTTTCATTATTTGAAAAAGTCATTCAAATGACTTTTTGCATTGAGAGTAAAGACTTATGGCAATAAATGTGAATAGCTTGAGAAACTCCAAGCGTTTGATCAATAGCTTGGAGCTCTTATTCAAGCATAAAATTTTCATTTTCGACCCTCTTTTTAGTTTTTAAAAAGCTTTTGTTAAAGCTTGATGCATTGAAGTTGATTTGTGAACATGGTAATGCCGCCACGTCATGCCGTCACGCCGCCTTATGCCACGTCTCTTTGTAAACTCGATATATATGAAATATGATAAAAATATATAAATATTTTCATATTTTGTGCCGCCTTATATCACGCTTTATAAACGTAAAAGCTTCGCCTTGACCGCAAAAACATAAGGCTTGGTCATGCCGCCACGGCACGCCTCGTACTATTTATAACTTTGATTGTATTAAATGCATCAAGTGTTTTATGAGTTGATACACCTATATGTGCAGTCGTGCAGACCATCAAACAAAGGAAAGAGAGTCTCAATACTCGATACTTGAATACTACAGTAGTAGTAGAACTACAGTAGTAGTAGAAGACCAAATACAATGATGCTCCTTTCGCAACATTAAATCACCAAATATTAAATTTTAAAAGCAAATCCTTTTTTCAAAACATTCATACTTTAAAGTTAGAGTAAACTCCAAAATACATTCCTGTGGTTTACCCTGTTTCGCACCATACATTCCTCTCGCAAAAGTTTCAACAGATACATCACTCCGTTAGTAAAAGTTAACCTATATGCATCCCTCGGTTAAAATAAGGACTAACGGTGCAAATTATTTCTCCGTTATCGACTAACGAGATATATAAAATTTACACCGTTAGTCCTCTGGGTTAACGGCATTTGCACCGTTAGTCATTTTTTATGTTTTCGTCTGTTTTTTTACGTTTTCATCCGTTTTTTACGTTTTTTTTACGTTTTCTTCAGTTTTTCAAGTTTTAGTCCGTTTTTTTAACGTTTTCGTCCGTTTATTTACATTTTTGACAGTTTTTTTACTTTTTCGTCTGTTTTTTATGTTTTCATCCGTTTTTTTACGTTTTCGTCCGTTTTTTTACGTTTTCTTCCGTTTTTTTACGTTTTCGTCTGTTTTTTTACATTTTCGTCTTTACTTTTACATTTTTGTCTGTTTTTTTCACCTTTTTATCTGTTTTCATACACTTTTATTCGTTTTCGTCGATTATTCCGCGTTTTCATCCATTTTTCTTATGTTTTTATCCGTTTTTATCCATTTCATACATATAATATGTATGAAAACGGATAAAAATGTATGAAAATGGATAAAAACGTATGAAAATGGATAAAAATGTTTCTTTATCGATTTTAAATCACGATTTCTGTATGAAAAGGGGTCAAAATCGTGATTTAAAATCGATAAAGAAACATTTTTATCCATTTTCATACGTTTCTATCCATTTTCATTGATTTTTATCCGTTTTCATACATATTATACGTATGGAATGGATAAAAACGGATAAAACATAAGAAAAATGGATGAAAACGCAGAATAATTGACGAAAACGAATAAAAGTGTATGAAAACAGATAAAAAAGTGAACAAACAGACGAAAACGTAAAAAAACAGACGAAAACATAAATAAACGGACAAAAACGTAAAAAAACATACGAAAACGTAAAAAAACGGACGAGAACGTAAAAAAATAGACGAAAATATAAAAAAACGGACGAAAACGTAAAAAGAAAGGCAAAAACGTAAAAAAAACGGACGAAAACGTAAAAAAACAAAAGAAGACTTAAAAAAACAGACGAAAACGTAAAAAAACTGACGAAAACGTAAAAAAATGGGCGAAAACGTAAAAAAATGGGCGAAAACGTAAATAAATGGACGAAAACGTTAAAAAAACGGACGAAAATGTAAAAAAACGGACAAAAACGTAAAAAACATACGAAAACGTAAAAAAAACGGACGAAAACGTAAAAAAACAAACGAAAACATAAAAAATGACTAACAGTGCAAATAGCGTTAACCCAGAGGACTAACGGTGTAAATATTTTATATCTTGTTAGGAGATAACGGAGATATAATTTGCACCGTTAGTCCTTATTTTAACCGAGAGATGTATATATGTTAACTTTTACTAACGGAGTGATGTTTCAGTTGAAACTTTTGCGAGAGGGATGTATGGTGCGAAACATGGTAAACCACATAGATATATTTTGGAGTTTACTCTTAAAGTTAGAATATAAACCTTTAGAACAATTACACCATGCATAAAAACTTGTACAATAACCAATATTCATTAAATCCAACTCTTCAAAAGGATGTAGTCATTCAAAAGGACACATAACACACTTCACCACTACAAAAAAAAAAAAAAAAAAAAAAAAAAAAAAAAAACCCACCACTAAATTTTAGTAAAGTTCATCATTAAACTCAACATAACTTATGAAACCAAAAAAAGCCCATAATAAAGTTGCAAATCTTTTTCATTTTGTATAGTTTTCAAGAAAATGGCTCAACAAGCATCAGTGAGCAAAGCAACTGCACAGTACAAAGTTGATGCAAGATTACATGCTGTTTTTGAACAAGCTGGTGATTCTGGTAAGTCATTTGACTACTCAAAGTCACTTAAAACAACAACTTCAACACAATCATCAATACCTGAAGAACAAATAACTGCTTATTTATCAAGAATTCAAAGAGGTGGTCACATTCAGCAATTTGGTTGCTTGATTGCTATTGATGATACTACTTACAAAATTATTGCATATAGTGAAAATGCTAAAGAAAGATTAGGTTTAGCACCACAATCTGTTCCAAATATTGAAAAACAAGAGACATTGATGATTGGAACTGATGTTAGAACATTGTTTACTAGTTCGAGTTCGGTTGTGTTAGATAAAGCTTTCCGAACTCGCGAAATAACCCTTTTGAACCCTCTTTGGATTCATTCTAGGAATTCAGGAAAACCCTTTTATGCAATTTTACATAGGATAGATGTAGGGATTGTTATTGACTTAGAGCCTGCTAGGACTGAGGATCATGCTTTGTCGATTGCTGGTTCGGTTAAGTCTCAAAAACTTGCGGTTCATGCTATTTCTAACTTGCAAGTGTTGCCCGGTGGTGATGTTAGTCTTTTGTGTGATACTGTTGTGCAAAATGTTAGGGAGTTAACGGGTTACGATCGTGTTATGGTGTATAAGTTTCATGAAGATGAGCATGGTGAAGTTGTGGCCGAAAGTAAAAGGGATGATTTGGATCCGTATATGGGGTTACATTATCCTGCTACTGACATCCCTCAAGCTTCGAGGTTTCTGTTTAGGCAAAACCGTGTTAGGATGATAGTTGATTGTCATACTAGTCCTGTTCGTGTGATACAAGATGAGGCTTTGATGCAGCCGTTGAGTTTAGTTGGTTCAACCCTTAGAGCCCCTGACGGTTGTCATGCTCAATATATGGCTAACATGGGT
Organism: Chrysanthemum seticuspe; assembly: GCA_019973895.1. NCBI lineage: Eukaryota > Viridiplantae > Streptophyta > Magnoliopsida > Asterales > Asteraceae > Chrysanthemum > Chrysanthemum seticuspe. The sequence goes on from BPTQ01000006.1 coordinate 150,905,321, forward strand.
TCCATAGCTTCATTAGCTATGTCTGTTATTGTTAATGGGCAATATGATGAAAATATAAGTGGACGAGCTTCAATGAAACTTTGGGGATTAGTGGTTTGTCATCATACATCTGCAAGATGCATACCTTTCCCTCTACGCCAAGCTTGTGAATTCTTGATGCAAGCGTTCGGGCTTCAACTGAAAATGGAGTTACAGTTAGCTACTCAAATGTCGGAAAAACATATTTTAAGAACACAAACGCTGTTATGCGATATGCTTCTTCGCAATTCACTAACGGGTATTGTTACTCAAAGTCCAAGTATTATGGATCTTGTGAAGTGCGACGGTGCTGCACTCTATAATCAAGGAAATTACTACCCGATAGGTGTAACACCAACAAGATCTCAAATCAAAGATATTGTTGATTGGCTAGCAGTTTCTCATAAAGATTCAACCGGTTTAAGTACCGATAGTTTAGCTGATGCTGGTTACCCTGGAGCAACGGTTCTTGGAGATTTAGTTTGTGGGATGGCAGTGGCTTACATTACTTCTAATGATATCTTATTTTGGTTCAGATCAAATACAGCAAAAGAGATTAAATGGGGTGGAGCTAAACATCATCCCAAAGATAAAGATGATGGTCAAAGAATGCATCCACGTTCCTCCTTCAACGCATTTTTGGAAGTGGTGAAAAGTAGGAGTTTACCATGGGTAAACGCTGAAATGGATGCTATTCATTCTTTGCAGCTTATTTTGAGAGATTCATTTAGAGACGTTGATGAAAATAACTCAAAGGCTGTTGTTAAGGCTCAGATTCAAGAAATGGAGTTGCAAAGTGTGGATGAACTTAGCTCGGTTGCAAGAGAAATGGTTAGATTGATTGAGACTGCAACTGCACCTATACTTGCGGTGGATGTTGAAGGACGAATAAATGGATGGAATGCAAAAGTTGCGGAATTGACGGGTTTATCAGTTGAAAACGCTATCGGGAAATCATTGGTTCAAGATCTTGTATACAAAGAATCAGAAGAAACCGTTGCTAAACTTTTGCATCGCGCGTTAAGAGGTACTTTTTAATCTCTCTAACTTTACCATACTTCCTTTTTGTTGCAAAGGAACACTACAATTGGCAAGTAAGATTAATATTGGCATATGAGCCCATTTACTTATAAAAGGGTCAATTAGGGTTACATTTTATCTAAAACGGGCCAAAATAAAAAATAAACGGGAAGCATGTTGAATTGGTCAAAGTAGGAGGATTATGTAGGATGATTTAGCAATGCTCCATTAAAAAATTCCCAAAGTCTATTTTTGATACAACCTTGTAAGTTGCTTGTAACAATACTACTTATCTAAGAACAATCAAGGCATTGATTATTTATATAAGGTTCAGCATGCTGCATGCATAAACCATGAACAGAATTGATCCCATAGTAATTTTTAATTTTTATTTTTGCCAAACAGCGACTAAGACCAAGCTAAATTTGGTGGTTTTGTTTGGTTCACTTCGGCTTTACATCACAGCATATTGTATCGATCATGACGGTGGAGAACACTGATATATTTGGGTAAAAGGGTTACCCCCGGTAAAATAGAGATACTGATATTGTTCTTCATTAACACAGGTGAAGAAGATAAAAACGTCGAGATCAAATTTAGGACATTCAATTCAGCAATGGAAGAAACAGCGGTTTATGTAATGGTGAATGCTTGTTCTAGCAAAGACTACACCGACAACATAGTTGGAGTCTGCTTCGTTGGCCAAGATGTCACCGGGCAGAGATTGGTCATGGACAACTTCATACAAATTCAAGGCGATTACAAGGCCATTGTACATAATCCAAGCGCTTTAATACCACCAATTTTTGCATCTGATGAGAACACATGTTGCTCTGAGTGGAACACAGCCATGGAGAAGCTCACCGGGTGGACCCGAGGGGATATCCTAGGAAAAACATTGGTAGGTGAAATTTTTGGAAGCTTTTGTCGTCTCAAAGGTCCTGATTCTTTAACAAAGTTTATGATCATATTGCATAATGCAATTGGAGGTCAAGATACTGATAAGTACCCGTTTTCGTTCTTTGATAAAAGTGGGAAATATGTGCAAGTTCTTTTGACCGCAAATAAAAGAGTCAATATGTCGGGAGAGGTTATTGGAGCTTTTTGTTTCTTGCAAATCGCAAGTCCTGAGTTGCAACAAGTACTTAAAGTTCAAATGCAACAAGAAAAGAAATGCTATGCGAGAATGAAAGAATTGGCTTATATCTGTCAAGAGATCAAGAATCCTTTGCGTGGCATTCGTTTTGCAAATTCTCTTTTGGAAGCATCGGATTTAAATGAAGATCAAAAACAGTTGCTTGAAACATGTGCAGCATGCGAAAAACAAATGTTCAAGATCATTAAAGATGTCGACAAGGATAATATCCAAGAGAGGTGAGCTTTCTTAAGGAAAAAGTAAAATCTAACTTTAAGGGTGTTTGGTATTTGCTTATTTAAGTGCTTACCTGCTTAATTTTTATAAGATAAGCAGCTCAGTTGTTTGGATAAAACTGCATATCTGCTTATTAAAGTTAAGCAGGTATCAACACAATTATTTTTTAAGAAAATAAACATTTTTAAAACATCATTATGAAGTTGCTAACTTTTGGCTTGTTTTTGTCATTATAGTTCTTTACAGATTGAGAAACATGAATTTCTACTAGGGAGTGTGATCAATGCTGTAGTGAGTCAAGTAATGTTAGTGTTGCGGGATAGAGGTCTACAATTGATCCGAGATATTCCCGAGGAAGTCAAAACTTTGACCATTTATGGTGATCAAGCAAGGGTTCAACAAGTATTAACCAATTTCTTGTTAAATATGGCCCGCCATTCACCATCCCCTGATAATTGGGTGGAACTTCAAGTTCGTCCGAGCTCAAAACAGACTTTTGATGGATTGAACATCATGCATATTGCATTTAGGTAAGTTTTCTAACTTTGTGATGCTAATGTTGAGTATAAAAAGTTCGTGTGAATAGCAGTTTTAATTTTTAACCATTGGAGTTCTGTTACAAAATAAAGAAATTGAGCATCCAAGTATGCATGAAAATGGACGAAACCTAAATATGCATCACAGGTGACAAAATGGGTAGGCTGGGTAACGGGTCAAAATGAGCAGCTACTCGTACGAGTTGGGTTGGGTTGACCAATCTTCAAAACTTTTTGTCCATTTTGAATAAATTCATAGAAATAAATGTTATGGGAAAAGTATTATTATTACAACAATAATCTAAGTTTTCTTTATGAACTTAACTTCATGTTTTTTTATGTGCATTTGGAAGGATCATGTCTCCTGGTGAAGGTCTTCCGCCTGAATTGGTTCAAGACATGTTTCATAGCAGCCAATGGTCAACGGAAGAAGGCTTAGGACTAAGCATGTGTAGGAAAATTCTAACTCTAATGAACGGTGAAGTTCAATACATTCGAGAATCAGAAAGATGTTACTTCTTTATCGTTCTTGAACTTCCACAACATGGACCAGGTTCCAAAAGCATTGATCAGCTCATTCCATATCAAGAAAGTCAACATTGATGATTAACCAACACGATTCAGTCCAATAACAAATCCCCTTTTGCGGGAAGTAATGTATCTATCGAGTGGTTTTCGTGGCTCAATGGCTGCCAGCGGCATTCTTTGTACTTGAAGAGAACAAAGTTTATGAGTAGCATCTTCTCTGTCCGTTAACTCATGTTGTACCAATTTTTTTTTTTGTATGTAATAAGCATATTGGTTCGGTATGGATTATAAAATCTATCAAATTTGTATAAATATGTAACTTTTTGTTCAACAACTTGGAAGGTTTTCTTGTTCAATATTTATGGGTACTTGAATGTGTACCCTATGCAAAACAACAACCAAACGGGGTACTTGGTTTTCTCACAAGAGTTGAAGGGTTCAAATCTTATTAGGTACATTTGGGGGTGGCGGGAAGGATTAAAAATAGCCATCCCTATACATGTACCATTATCAGATACAAGTATACTATTTTAGTTGAGAAAAAAGTCAAAAAAAAAATATATTAATAAAAAAGAAAGAAACAAAAGAAAAAAAGTAAATTAAAAAAAAAAAAAAAAAAAAAAAAGGTGTGTGTTACTTCAATTACTTTGAAACGTAACATTTGTGATAAATGGGGATCTTTGGGATTAGTTGATACTCGATACAATGGGCTCAATTAGCTAGGACCGGTTCTGTGTTTTTGGATGCTCTGGGCGAACCAGTTATAAAATGCCTTTTTTATATAGAAAACACGTTATTTTCAGTGGTGGATTCGAAAATTTTTAGAGGGCTTGACATAAAATAGTTGCCTTCGCGCGGCTAGGTTGAGCAACGACAAAACAATAATTTTAATTGCCTATAGCACAAAATAATGTGACTGCTTCACAAAATAAGTTAAGTTGCTCAATCTAAATGATTATCGATGTACACATAAACTTTGGAAGCAAAATGTTAACTTTATTGTTGACTTGCCTAATACTATAATTTAAGTAGAACGAGGCATGCTGACCCGTGCGATGCATATTGCATAATTTCTGTTATTAACATACCGAGAATGTCAATTTACATATATTTTATGAGCTTCTTTATTGAAGTTCTTAGACATTTTAAATTTTTAGATTTCGTGTTTGTTACATGATAACTTTTTAACGTTCCTCTACTAAAGGCTACCTAAGCGAGGCCTAGAAGGCTAAAACCGTCAGTCTAGAAAGCTAGTAACTCAAACTATGAAATTATAGTTTATAACAAAATTTTAAATTTTTTATAGCATGAAACTTATTTTTTAGAATTACATTGGTTGCATGAAAACTTTACTTTTTAACATACTTTTATAATTATAATTATTGAAGTTATAAAAGAGTTTCATATCATTTATACTTGCAATTGTTGCATTAAGCTTTACTTTTTAATATATTCAAAAATAACTTATAATAAAATTTTAAGTTTTTAATACTTACACTTATAACATGAAACTCAAATTTCTTAGCATATTTGATTAGTAACTTATATTAAATTTTTTTATCATTTACTACTCACATTTAAAGCTTGAAACTCAAATTTTATATAGATATAGATAACAAAGTAACAAGTACCCTCATTTAACACTTGGAACAGGTCGAACTAATTTAATCACAAAAATTATGTTAAACCAAATCGGCCACTCAAAATAATATAAAACCCCGTTTAAGTAAAGTTGGCCCTAAAAGTGCATAAATTGGGTTAAAATTCAAAATCGAACCCATTTTTAAATCGGTTTGGTTTGAGTCAGTTTTGACTCAAACCGGACCGGTTTGAAACCGGTTTTGAGAGAGAAATTGTTCGGTTTAAACAAAGAACCGGTTCGGTGTAAACCAGTTTAACTCAGAACCAGTTCGGTTTAAACCGGTTGACAACAAATTATGAAAACCGGTTATAAAACGTCGGTTCGGTTCAAGGGAAACCTGTTCCCTAAACCGGTTTATGGGAAAACCGATTTCGGTTTTTTTAAGGTTCGGTTCATAAACCGGTTTTTTGTGCATCTCTAGTTGGCCTATCAAAAAAGAACCTACACCAAACCTATCATATAACATAACCTTTATTCTCCAACATACCCCTGAAACGTATCCATGATTGTTACAAATTAACCCACCACTGTCACTACACCCTCGCATTATACATCAGCGCCACCCCAGCTTTCTCTTTCCTCTCATTTCCCCTCACTCCCCCTCACCTTTCACAAGACATGGTCATCTTCCCCTCACCTTTCATACCCAATTTTTTATTTAAATACTTACGAAATTAAAAATGTAAACGTACGAAATTAAAAACTTGTATTCATAAATTAAAAACATTACATAAACTTAAAATATTAAAAATATTATATAGATTATTAAAAGGGTAAACAAACGAAATTAAAAACAATATATAGATAAATAAGAAACGTAAACTAAAATTGTAAATCCCACTTCGCCTTGATCCCCATCCTTATCGTATCCATCTGCTCGCGTACTACTCCAGTCAAGTGTTCATATGGTTGCATATAGAACATTATGTCTTTTTGATGTTGTTTATATTCCTGCATTGCCAACTTTTGTTCACGAACTTCCACCTTCCTCTTTCTGATCGCCAAAAATTCAAGGCGTTCTTCTTTCTTCATTGTCATGATACATTCGTTGTGGCTTGCATACTCGGTGATGACGTATAATATGTACAACAGGTCTACTAGGCCCAATACATACTATAGGCACACTCTGGGCTCATGCCCAATGATTGCAAACCCTGGACTCAGGTCCAACAATCACAAACCATGGGCCAACAGTAAGCCCAATGACTAAATTCAGTAAATTGGTTACTGCCCAGACTTTGAGATGCGCGCAAGGTACATAATGGGCTGAACCTTCAACCGTTAGACCTCTTACGTCCGCATCCGCGATTATCACGGAACCCTTGTCCGCCAAAGGTCCGGCTCCGACGACCCACTATATGCAATAATCCAGGAAGCCCCAGCGGCAAACCTCGCATATAAAAGGGGCTCTAATTCCCATACAAGGTACAACAACTTTCTCTCTCATAATTACACATACATACTTCTACTTTCCCTCTTAAGAATGTGTACTTACTCTCACGCCGGAGTCTAATCGTGGGGTCCGTCCCCACGGTAAGACTAACGGTTTACCTTTCTTGTGCAGGGATCTCATTCAAACTACTTGGGGAGGTAGCCGCTGGCAATCACGAAAAAAGGAGGATGCTACCCCAAGTGCAATGGAAGCCGCATGAGTCCGGACAAAAGCAAGGCTTCAATAGAGGATACAGAAATCCGCTTCAGACGGATCGGAAGCAGGATAGGTTCACCCTCCTTTCCAAAACACCCAAAGAAATATTGGCATTGGAAAAGGCGAAATTCAAGACTCCTCCCCCAATGCTTACGTCGATTGAGAAAAGAAACGGCAATAAGTATTGCGAGTTCCATGGAGAAGTAGGACATAACACGGACAAATGCATGCACCTAAAAAGATAGATAGAAGAATTGCTGAGAACCGGAAAGCTGTCAAACATAATAAAGGAACTTAAGCAAAATAGTGGCAAGGATCAGTCCAAAGCACCTAAGAAAGGGGAAACGTCAGGAAAAGATAAGCCTCTTGCAATCCTGATGGTGCAATCTCAGCAACGGGTGATCAGACAAAAAGTTACACAAAGCGTTTCTCCAAACCAGAACATTTCGTTCCCACCACTCGCGGGAGAAGAAGGGAATGATGGACCAATGGTCATCGAAGCAGAGATAGGTGGACACTTTATACACCGAATGTATGTCGACGGAGGCTCCGCATTAGAAGTCCTATACGAACATTGTTTCGAAAGGCTCCGGCCAGAAATAAGAAAACAAATGGTACCTGCTACAACTCCTATTATGGGATTCAGCGGAGAAATAATATGGCCGATTGGGAAGATATCACTGTTAACTAAAATCGGAGACGACGAGCATTCGACATCAGCATTGATGAACTTCATGGTGGTTAGGTCCCAATCGCCATATAACGGGATCATAGGAAGGCCGGGAGTGCGAAAATTACAGGTCGTGCCTTCAACAGCGCATAGGATGATGAAAATCCCGGTGAAAGGCGGAGTGCTCACGATCCGCAGTAGCAAAATGGTCTCGTTAGAATGTACTATGGTTTCCGAACCAACACCGCAGCCCGTGACTGAAAAGCAAAGTGAAAAGCGAATACACGTGGCAATAAATCCGGAACATCCGGAACAAACAATAGCCATTGGGTCAACCCTATCAGCTGAAGGGCGAAAAAAGCTATGTGACCTGTTAAGGCAGAACTTGGATATATTCGCCTGGTGTCCAGCCGACATGACGGGTGTCCCGAGACACATAGCAGAACATAACCTAAACATACGGGAAGGATATACTCCAATAAGGCAAACGAACAGAGGTCAGGCACCGGAAAGGAGCAAGGCGATACAAGAAGAAGTAGAGAAGCTTGTGGACGCATGAATCATGAAGGAGTTACATTATCACAACTGGTTGGCCAACCCGGTAATGGTAGCAAAGCATGACGGAAGCTGGAGAATGTGTGTCGACTTCAAGGACCTTAATAAAGCCTGTCCGAAAGATGGTTACCCATTACCAGAGATAGATTGGAAGGTGGAGTCACTCTGCGGATATCCCTTCAAATGTTTCCTGGACGCATACAAAGGCTATCACCAAATCCAGATGGCAAAGGAAGATGAGGAAAAAACAGCCTTCATCACAAATCAGGGAATATTTTGCTACACTAAGATGCCATTCGGACTAAAAAACGCAGGAGCAACATACCAGCGGCTAGTAGACAAAGCTTTCCACAAACAAATCGGCAGAAATATAGAGGTGTATGTCGATGATTTGGTAATCAAAAGTCGCTCGGAGGAAGAAATAATAAGAGACATAGCGGAAACTTTCAAAACATTAAGGGAAATAAACATGAAGCTAAATCCCAAGAAATGCACTTTCGGGATGGAAGAAGGAATGTTTTTAGGGTATACAGTAAACACTAAAGGAATAAAAGTGTGCCCAGACAAAGCAGAGGCCGTGCTAAACCTCCCATCTCCGAAATGCCTTAAAGATGTTCAAAGACTGAATGGAAAGCTATCAAGTTTGAACAGATTCTTGGCTAAATCCGCTGAAAAGTCACTACCATTCTTTAAAACACTCAAAAAATTTACAAAAAAGAGCGACTTTCAATGGACGCAAGAGGCGGAGGAAGCTTTTAAGCAGATGAAGAAGATAATAGCAAACCTCCCCACCCTAACCGCACCTCAAGAGAAAGAAGAGTTAATAATATACCTAGCAGCAGCCAGAGAAGCGGTCAGTGCGGTTCTGATGACAGAAAGGGAAGGCAAACAAACGCCAATATACTTTGTGAGCTCCCTGCGAGGACCGGAAATAAATTACACACCAATGGAAAAACTTGTTTTATCTTTGGTGCACGCTACAAAGCGACTGAAGAGGTATTTTCAAGCGCATACGGTAGTAGTCATCACGAACTAGCCAATCAAGCAAATACTATCAAGGCCAGAAGTTGCAGGAAGATTACAAAAATGAAGCATTGAGTTGGGGGAGTATGACATACAATACAGACCAAGAACATCCATTAAAGGACAGATTCTAGCGGACTTCATACTAGAGCATCCAAAGGATGATGAAGAAGATGAACCAATGGAAGTGGAGGAACTTCTGCAACCATGGGTCCTGTTCACGGACGGCTCATCTTGCATAGACGATTGCGGAGCAGGCCTCATACTGACAAATCCTCAAGGGACAGAGTTTATTTATGCTCTAAGGTTTGGTTTCAATACCACAAACAACGAAGCCGAATATGAAGCCTTGATAGCGGGGTTACGGATAGCAGAAAAAATGGGAGTCAAGAACCTGCAAGCAAATGTAGACTCGAAACTGGTGGCAAATCAAGTCAACGGAACGTACATTGCAAAAGAATCAGGAATGATTGTATATCTGGAAAAAGTAAAAGAACTTCTAAAAAACTTCCGAATGTTCTCAATCAAACAAGTGCCTAGAAGCGAAAACAAAAAGGCAGATGCCCTAAGCAAAATGGCTTCTACTAGCTTCGCACATTTAAAAAAGCAAGTGCTAGTGGAAGAGCTTGGTCAAAAATCAATAGAAGAAACACCGCTCGTGGCAACCACGGAAGAAGAAGGGTACACATGGATGACACCAATATATGAATACCTGGCAAAAGAGACACTCCCAGCCGAAAAAGAGAAAGCACGAGAAGTTAAAAGAAAATCACAAAGATTTGCAGTAGTCAATGGGATACTTTACAAGAAATCTTTTCTTGGACCGTGGTTACGGTGCGTTGGGCCCCTTCAAGCTAACTACGTGTTAAGAGAAATTCATGAAGGATCTTGCGGCATGCACACAGGGACAAGGTCCGTAGTGGCCAGAGCCCTGTGTACCGGATACTACTGGCCTACCATGCAAGGCGATGCTCGGAAGCTAATCCAAGCATGCAAAAGCTGTCAGGTGCATAGGCCAGTTCCAAAACATCCGCAAGAAAGCTAACACCTATTACTTTCCCATGGCCGTTCCAAAAGTGGGGAATCGACATCGCATGACCTTTACCAGAAGGGCCTGGGAGAGTAAGATTCCTCATAGTAGCAATAGACTACTTCACAAAATGGATAGAAGCAAAGCCGGTGGCCACCATAACAGGAAATCAGATCAAGAAATTCGTGTGGGAAAACATTGTATGTAGGTTCGGACTCACGGGAGAAATAATATCTGACAACGGAAAACAATTCCGAGACAACCCATTCAAAGAATGGTGTGAAAAAATGAATGTAAAACAACAGTTTGCTTCAGTAAAACACCCACAAGCAAATGGACAAGTCGAAAGAGCAAACGGAAGCCTAGGGGAAGGCATAAAGGCTAGGTTGGAAGAAAAAAGGAAAAACTGCTTAGATGAATTGTCGCACGTACTATGGGCACATCGCACAATGATCAAATCTAGCAACGGAGACACTCCATTCTCATTGACATACGGAACGGAAACTGTCATACCAGCTGAGATACGAATGCCCACATGAAGGACGGCAGAAGCAAACATAGAAGAGAACGACGAGGCGCTGGAAATGAACTTAGACCTCCTTGAAGAAAGAAGAGAACAAGCGGCAATACGTGAAGCAAAAAGCAAGGCACAAATGGAGAAATATTATAACTCAAGAGTCCGAAATACAAGTTTCAAACCAGGAGACTTAGTATATCGGAACAATGATGCAAGTCATGCCGAAGAAGGAGGAAAGCTAGGACCTAAATGGGAAGGACCCTACGTAATCACGGAAGCATTAGGAAAGGGCGCATACAAGCTAAAGGACCGTGCGGGGAATCTAATCCCACGGACATGGAATGTTTGAAATCTTAAGAGATGTTACATACATCAAGTGTAAGAAACCCATCCCCCGCGGATTCCGTAAAGGAGGGTTCATGTCAAACCTATCTTTTTATATTGTAATGTCTTGTTTTTTAATTGAATGAAAAAAGGTGAAGCTTAGCTACCTTCACCAGTTTTACTTTAGAAAATTTCTTTTTAATCATTTAATTTGAGCAACAAAAAAAATATATACGTAAGTAAGACGCGCATACACATGGGCATGACCCATAAAATGTTATTCCGAATAACAAAAGGCTGAGTAACCTCCAAATTACCTCAAGATACGTAAGAGATATTGCAAATCCAGTATCGGGCGAATAACCCAAAAGTATTCAGAAAAGACTATTATAATAGACACATCAGTGTGAAGATTAAATAGCAAAAAGTTTCGAAACAAACGAAATATGCATACAATAGACTGTCTACATAAAAAGAAACAAAAGCGTCGCGCTTCGGCAGGCCACAAAATAAGAAAGCATAAAGTATAATCACAATAAACTACGCTTGAATGAAAGGGTTCACAAGTAGACCCGTCCCAGATTGTGAACAGGTATCCGCACCAAGGCCACTAACAACACCACCATGCTCAGGAACGGACAAACGGACTGATTCCACTATAGGCTCTATGCACGAAGGATCAGTAAAAGAAAACCAAGTATCCGCGAGTACCAGCCAATCATTCAGGGAACCTTCCCTCGCTTTTTTAGCTCTATCAAAACAACCCTGGATTGAAGCAGAGAGGGAAGACTCACACGAAGAACCTTCAGAAAGACAAGCATGAACGACCAGCTGCTCCAAGTAAAACTGCTTATCAACAGGGGACGAATCATCAGAGGATACTTCGGGACGAAGCAAGCTAATGATGTTTTCAACAGAAGAATCCTTAAGAGCCTCTAAGGAAGAGAGTAAAGGAAACTGGAGACCGCGGAGCACTTGAAGAGAATTTTCATAGTTAGCCTTGGCAGAAGGATTAAGAGCAGCAACGCGGGAAAGAGGCGTATTGGCCGCACCATGAAAATGTCCGGCAACAAGCCAATCTTGCATCCCTTTATCAACAACACAGCTAATAGCATCAGCCAGTGCGGCCAGTTAACCTTGGCAACGCCAACATCCAGATATGGCAAGCTTGAAGCCTTCGGACAATAACCAACGACGAATGGACATAGCAGTAAGCAAGCTCGGATAAAGTTTTTCCTCTAAATGCAAGGCAACCTTAAGAAAGAGCTCCTTTAATAAAACCAGCTCTGAAGCACGAGGACAAAGCTCCAAACATTCACTGTCCAAAACTTATACCTAACAAAGAAAATTCTGGAGGTCAATAAAAAAAGGGAAGAAAAGAAAGAACGGAAAGAAAAACAAAGAACAAAAGAGAACCTGTCCAATAAGTTCAGCGTTACGAGATTCAAGAGTAGAGGTAGCACACCGTAAACGCTCAAGCTCGACGTCCTTGCTGATAGAAAAAGATTCCATCTCTTTGATCTTGGCACGTAACACTTCGTTTTCTTTGACAAACACCCCTAAAGATGATACTTCACCGCGAAGAGACAACATCTCAGACGCACTAGATTCAGCCTGAGCCAATTGGGACTCTAACCCATGAATCAATTTAGCTTGAACATCACACCTGGCGGATAATTTCTCCTTCTCTTGCAGATAATGTTCTGCACGAATCTGCAACTCAGAACCAAAGCACAAATGGCGAGCTGACAAAAGGTCAAAACCTGAAAATAAATCGTCATGGCTCATTTCACGAAGTAAAGAGGAAAACTTCGAAGGAGCAACACCGTCAACAATCTCGCGGCAGTCCAAAGGATTGTCAAGCAGAGATCCGTTCAATACTTTCCACTCCGGATGATGGCGCTCCTGTGAGCACAGGGGGTCAAACTCAACAGAAGCCTGGGCATTACTAGTCAAAGGCTGGCCAACGGAAGGTCCAACAAGATCTTCGGCACTACGGTTAGCCCCTCCACTGGAAGACGAATTGAGGAAAGGAGAAACATTCTTCAATACAGGAATAGCAGCCGGAACAGTTGTAGCAGCAGTAGTAACAACACCCAAAAGATTCTCGGACCTGGTACAAGAAGTAACCTCAGCTCCAGCAACAACAATACTAGAATCAGAAGAAATAACCAACCTTTCGAGAGAACCGATATCAGGTTGATGCCTGAAAGAAGAACCAACAGAAAACCCAACCTCACGCTCAGGGGTGGTGGAAATAGAAGAAGTAATGAAAGGCCCAGTGTGGGGAGCCGTATAGCCTAGCTCAGCCTCCAAAACACTAATATTCAATAACTCCTGAAAGCCACCAACAGGAATGTTACTGCTGGAGAGACCCGGTTGAGATTCAAAACGAGGCCTCTTGGCAGGGCTAGATGGTCCCGGAACACTTGACAAAGGTCCCTCTTTTCTCTTTAAAGGACCAGAGGAAGAAGGGTTAGCATCAGAACATGTAACCTCAAAAGATGATCCACCACCAATATCAACACTAGCACCTTCCGGCTCAAAAAGAAGATTAACATCAGCCTCCAACTCACCATCCGCACGAGCAGGAGCAATAGGGATAAGTGGCACGGTACGGCGAACAACAACTTCAATAAATGACGGTTCCCCTTCACGACGCGGACGGGTGGTCATCGTGGCCTTCAGAGGCTCTGGAGACTGAATATACTCGGGCCAACTCATCACTGCACAAAGCAAAGTATATTCGTTTAAAAAAAAAGCAGTGCAAATGAAACTCACCAGTTCGATCGTCACGAAGAAACTCAGTGTACACATCCTCACCCAAAGTATAATAATGACTCAAACCAACCCAGCAAAGAAAGGGCTCAGGGAATGCCCGGAAGGGATAAGGATTAGCAGTAAGAGCAGCAAAATGGTCAGCATTATACTCGTCGGGGCGAGGAACAGGATCTTTAGAGATGTTCTTCCTAGAATGCCATGGGAACAAGACAGGATAGGCAAAGGCATCGACCTAGAAAAATCGGTCGTTCCAATTCTTGACAGAATCAAGAGTTTTAGTGCAAATGGCAGGGACACTATCGCGTTTACTAAAGGAAAACCGCCCTTTCAACTTTGAGTTAACATAAAAACAACGAAACAGAGCAACGGTGGGAGTAATGCTATGAGCACGACATAAGATCTCAAAGTGAGAAACTCTGCACGCGCTGAGAACCGATAGTTGAGAAATATTAATGCGATAATAGTCAAGTAAGTCAACAAGGAAAACAGACATGGGCAGACGAAAATTGGCAAGATAAAAAAAGCGGGTATATAAGCCAATCTTCCCAGAAGGGCACTCATGCATCGTACACTTGCGGTCAGGAAGCTCCGGATGCACCTCCGGTGGAATATTGTACGTCGCAAGGAAGGAGCCAAACGTCCCTGGAGGAGTATTACATTTTATATCAACAATCAAAGCCATAGCGAGTGGATCAAGGGCAGACGGATTAGGAAAATTTTTACTGTTTTCTTTTTTCCAAAGAGAAGCAACAAACGGCGATGGTGAAAGGTGGAGAAGTATTTATAATAAGGAAAAACTTAGAACCGGATGATGACACGTGCAAAAGAAAGACGGAAGAAACGGCTAAGATCAAAAATAAAAAAGGGCGCGTGGAACAGTAGGTCATATCAAAGCAGAAAACGAAGAGTCAACAAGCGTCCACGTCGCACGAAACGCTTTCCAAGGAAAGAAAAGGACAAAGCATGGGATAACAACACGTCCTGGTCAAATCTACAGTCTAGTAAATACTTATCGCAAGCGACAATATCCGCATGCAGTAAATACACTAGACTAGGCGGACTGGGTGACGTGGCATTTCTCATCAAAAAAGGAAAAGGTATGGGACAGCAAAACGCTTAGTCAACTTGAGTCTAGTGACATCCACCGCATGCGACAATATCCGCACGCAATGAACATACTAGTCTGGGGGGACTTGATGACGTATAGTATGTACAACAGGTCTACTAGGCCCAATACATACTATACGCACACTCTGGGCTCAGGCCCAATGATTGCAAACCCTGGACTCAGGTCCAAAAATCACAAACCCTGGGCCAACAGTAAGCCCAATGACTAAATTGGTTACGGCCCAGACCTTGAGATGCGCGCAAGGTACATAACGGGCTGAACCTTCAACCGTTAGACCTCTTACGTCCGCATCCGCGATTATCACAGAACCCTTGTCCACCAAGGGTCCGGCTCCGACGACTAACCACTATATGCGATAATCCAGGAAGCCCCAACGGCAAACCTCGCCTATAAAAGGGGCTCTAATCCCCATACAAGGTACAACAACTTTCTCTCTCATAATTACACACACATACTTCTACTTTCCCTCTAAAGAATGTGTACGTACTCTCACACCGGAGTCTAATCGTGGGGTCCGTCCCCACGGTAAGACTAACGGTTTACCTTTCTTGTGCAAGGATCTCATTCAAACTACTTGAATTAGTACAAGACCAACCCGCTGGACATTTGTCGGCCCTATCCGATAAGCTACATTCACATCTGTTACCACCCATCGCATAAATTGTACTAACACTCGGAGACCATCAACCTAGCCAATGCTTGCTCATTCATATTTGATCCCGATGATCCAGACCCTTTCTTTTTCAATGCTTCCACTTTATCCATGCCCATTGGTTGTACAACTTCCTGCACCTCATATTCCCGGTCGTCTTTAGCATCCACATTCAGATTAAAACTAGCACCCTCAGACTCTGGGTTGAACGAACTAGACCCATATGACGTGTATCTCTTGGCCTTTTCTCTTTGCTTTCCTTTAAAGTTTGGAACTTCAATATCCATCCATTTCGTACATTTTTTTAAAAACCTTACAACAATGAAGAAGTGTAAACAGTACTTCGTATTCAACTTCATACGCAAGAAGTGCCTTTTGGAATTAATCTTCGTCTCCGGCTCCACTCTGAGGCGCCCTACCCTGGACGTTACCGTACACTCCACAAAACCGAGCCACGTTCAGGCGCACCGTCTTCCATTTCCCGTTCACCATATCGTACGTTCAGCGCACCGACTTTGTTTCGCTCGCCACGTAGTCTACAACCTCATTCCAAAATCTATTCTCCCTCCTCGCATTAACAATGGCGCTATTTTTGGATACATGAATCCACCCTTTGCACAACGCAAGTTGTTCTTCATTTGTCCATGGAAGGCACAAGGGTGTCTCCTCGTTTCGAACCGTCCTCTTTTGGCATCTTTTTGCCTTCACTGTGACCGGTGGCGGTGACGGGGTCGTGACTTCGACGGGAGACTGGTCACGAGCGGTGTTTTGAAAAGACTCCGAAAATTGAGGGATCTGGAAATGAAGGAATGAGAGACATGGGTTGGTGCTTATATTATGATGACGAACCACCCATATGGGTTTGTGAGCCGTAGTTGGGGTTATCAAATGGGGACGTGTTTGGTTATGACGAGAATTGGCTAAACGTGTTTTGTTGTTGTTGTTAGTATTAGTTAAAAGCGTTTTGTTGTGGATATGGGTTTCGGTACGGTTGGTCTAGGTAAGGTTGGTTAAAATAGTATAATTGTGGTCATAAGTTTAGCTGTTGGTTTGACGTAGAGTATTTTCGAGATTTAAAGTTCCTTCAGGTGTCGGGGGATTGCTTCGGGTATTTTTTCGCTGTTGACGCTTGGTGGTTCGAGGAGTGTTTTCTTGAGACATTTTTGTATAAAATGGTGAAGTAAAAGTTTTGAGAATATGAGAGTATAAAATGGTGAAGTTGTGTTTAAAAAATGGTGAAGTTAATGAGTATTTATAAGTAAAAATAGGGAAGTAAGAAGATTTTTATTTATTTATTTATTTATTTTATTTTTTATTTTTTTTAACTCAACGGTCGAATAGTGAAGGGGCTCACTTTTTTTTCGAAATAACTAGGTGAGCCGGTCATCTTAACTTTGCTCGATTCCTTTCCCTCACTCGTGACTTGGTGTTTGTGGCATGGGCTTGCGCGTGACTATGCTCCTCACTAAGCGAGAAGTCATATCTATGTTGTTTAGTCTAAGGTTACACAAACACCTAAAGTACATTTTATGGATGAAGGAATTAAGTCGAGGTACGTTTCTTTGAAATATTCAATACATGCACACTCTAACAACCATTGACCTTTAATCATTAATTTCAACTAGACGAGTACCCGTGCATAGCAACGAAATTTTATAGTGACAGATAATTTTAGTGATAAAAAATGTTTATGAGCTATAAACGAAAAATAATAAAAGTTTGAGGATTTTAGGATTAAACATAATGTTTTGAAACCCCGTTCGGCCCGTGTGGTTCAACTGGTTGAAACGTTCCGGTTGAAAAACGGGTCAATTTAAACCGGGTCATCTCAACAGGTTTGGTTGAAAAAACGGGTCAAATTAAACTGGGTCAACACGTCGGGTTTGAAGCGTCCTGGGTCAACCCGGTTTCAATGTGTATTAATAGTTTCATTTTGAACAAAAATGGAGCAAACCAGAAATAATTCAAACTACTTAAATAATTTTCAAATGCATGGCTTAATTTCAATATTTTCCAAATGTGCTAAAGGTTGACCATTTTTCAACATTTCAACATTTCACATTAACCATTTGTACTTTACTAGGCGAGTACCTCGAGCCTAGCGGCAACGGTTCTTAGCGGCAGACAATTAACGATATGCGATATTGTGATAAATGTTTCGTATAACGTTCAAAATAAAACGTGAAAAGTTTGAAATAAAGCGGTGGCTAAAGGAACGACATTAATAGGTTCAACAAAATCCATCTCCATGTTAGTAGTAGGGAAATTTGAGCATCGATGGACTCTATTTTATGTAATTCGTACAATAGAGTAACTAATGAGCTATTTATTAACTAAAGAACTAATGTTGACTATTTATATAGAAAAGTGATTCATCCATTTTTTGTGCATGATATGTATAAACCATTGCCTAACTTAAAATGATATATATGACAAATATACTTTGATATATCTAATGCACAAATTTCAAGTTGATTCGTATTTCAGGCAACACAACTGGACATTGTCTGACACTGAAACCTCAATATATTAGTATCATATCATATCTTTAACTACACAAAAGAAATACTATAAGAGCAGGAGGTACGGTGGTGCCAAACTTGGTGTCAACGAGTTTGGCGCGACGCCAAGTTTGGCGCACCGTTACCTCTGTCGCGCCAAGAGGCCTCGCGCCAAAACTAACAGCCAACTTTTTTTTTTTTTTTTTTTTTTTTTTTTTTTAAATAGCCGTTGGAATTTAAACCAAACGGCTAGTTTGGGGTTTTTTTGAATTTTTGACCTCTTTTTTACCACTTTTACCCACTTTCAAATCCTATATAAACCTTATCACTTATACCACTTCACACACACTTCAAATACATCTCAACTTCAATATTTTTTCAAGAAAATGAATCCCAACAACACCCCTTGGATCAATCGAATGCTTAACGATCCATCGAACCAAATGATCGGTTCGTCTTCGAATCCGAATCCGAACACCCAACAACACTACTTTCCTTCGTTTTCTCAACAAAACTCATGCGTCAATCCCGACGAATACGCTTTGTTTTCTCAATGGAAAATGCAACAACAACAACAACAACAAAACGAATCACAACCAAGATCGTCCCACCAATCGTTCTACCTTCTTGACGAAGACGAATCCGAAGAGGACGCGGTCATCCCGACCCCCACGTCCAAAAAAACAAAAATGAAGGAACCGGCGAAGGCAAAGAAAACGAAAAAAAGCAACCAACAACCGAAGAGGAAGCCGAGACCCAGCAACGATCGCGTAACGCATGGACCGACGAAGAAGAACTACTTTTGGCACAAACTTACATTCAAGTATCCGAGGATCCAAAAGTCGGTGCGGATCAAGGTAATGAAACGTTTTGGTATAAAGTTTTGGAAGCTTACAACAAGGAA
The DNA here is from genome assembly GCA_019973895.1 of Chrysanthemum seticuspe. Classification (NCBI taxonomy): domain Eukaryota; kingdom Viridiplantae; phylum Streptophyta; class Magnoliopsida; order Asterales; family Asteraceae; genus Chrysanthemum; species Chrysanthemum seticuspe. Next base: position 150,924,171 of record BPTQ01000006.1, read on the forward strand.
GCAAAAAAACAAAAGTTTGTAACTCGTACCAAGAACATGCTTACCGGAAAGTGGACTCCGATGAATCGTTGTGTCGGGAAGTTTAATTCGATTGTGAATGAAACGGCTGTTATGAGTGGGGAGAACGATATGGATTTCATGGAACGTTGCCACACTTTGTACAAACGATATCATGGCGATTTTAAACATTCGTCGGCTTGGAAGTTTTTGAAGGACAAGCATAAGTGGAAAAATCCGGACTCAACAAATGCAAGACGTAATCGTCTTCGGGTTACGGAAGAGGATCCCGAGCATTTTGGACCCGACGCATTGCCAAGGCCGGACGGGGTGTACCGGATCGCAAAGAGCCAACGTTCGTCTAACTCGACCGCAAGTTCCGGTTCAAACCCGGAAATGTTTTCACAAATGATGGAAAAACAATACGAGTTGGAGCGAAAAATGAAGAAAGATGTTCTTGAGCGGGAGTCTCGAGCGAGGGTCGATTTAATCGAAACTTGTGACAACTCGCAATTTCAGGTCATTCTCAAAACATTACTCATGCTTCATTATTTATCATTTATCGTGAACTAGGTTTACGAGCATCAAATTCACGTAACCGTAATGGTTTAGCTGTGAATTCATGATCATATCATCGAGGACATTTCATATAGACTAAGTTTAGTCTACATTTCATTAACATCATTGTCATCATTTCATATCAATATTATGCATGGTTTTGCATTTTTCGTTAAACGTTTAATTTTATATTAAATAAACGTTATCGCGTAATTAATTATTTTGAACAATTGATCCGTTACTTCCAAAAATTATCCTGATATATTTTTATACTCATATTAAGTTATAAAAATAATATTATGAGTTTACCCAGTGTTTTAAATTTATTTTGTAACTAAATTGTTGTATTTATATAATTACGACGTTTTTCTTAAATTCGACACGATTATTATTATATCACTCAAATTTTACAAGGAATGTATTTTTATAATTTTTATGACCTAAATATATTTTAACTTGACCCGTGAAAATTTATTTTTATTCAACGCTACCCTAAATATTTACAAATGCTACAACTTACCATTTAACATCAAAAATCTTACAAGTATCTTACATTTACACAAGTAAAAAAAAAAACAACATAAACAAAAGATGATTCACACCCCTTGTCGACACAAGGGGTGAATCACCAAGTAGATATTTGCATAATATCTCTTATACACAACTACTTTCATTTCACTTATCACCTTTTCACTTCATTTCTTTCTTTTACAAAATAGAAGACCAAAAATTGTCTTCTTTTTCTCTCTATAATTTCGGCAGCCAAGGGATCAAAGGAAGAAGCATTCCAAGTTTACAAGTCAAATTTAATTAAACACTAGTATCATTTGTTGCAAGGTTTTGTAATACAAACCTCAAGTGATTAGGAAAACCATTGTGCCCATAAACCTCATCATATCACTAGTAAGCATTCATATTCATATTTTCATTTCATATTCATTTTCATGGTCATATCATTTTATTTGAGAAACATGCAAGTCTCATGATATTTATACCATTTTTAAGGTTTTTAAGGTTTTTATGTGCTAAATATATATAATCCATCCTATAATTACTCCTTGTTATATTTTAGTTTTGGTGATGTCTAGGAACCCATGACACCCTAAGAAGGTGTATGGTAGGATTAGAATAGCTTCAGAGTTGTTTTGAATTGGTTAGAATAGGTTTGGCGCGAGAAAAACTCATTTCGACACGTTTTGAAAAGGGTCTGTCCTTAAAATTAAATTCTGGAAAATCCGACAGTGGGTATAATATTTTGGGCTAGATATTTAGAAAATACACTTTAAAACGAAATCGTGGCCGCTTGAACGGGTTAAAACGGAGTTATAACGAAGAAGTTATGCTATTTTCAAGTTAACGACGAAACTATTTTTCCGGAAAAACTGACCTGCTGTTATTAATCGTTGAACTGATAAAATTTTATAACCAACTGACCCTTGAAAGTATTTTTACATGAAACTAGACTCAATTATCTTCGAAATGACGGGTGGCTCGACTCGTGATGATTTACGGTTAAAAAGATATGATTTTTCCAAGTTTGTTCTCCAAAAATTAGTTCTCCAAATTTCTTTTCAAGTTGTTCTCCAAACGGGTCAGGAAATGGCCATGTTGAGGGTCGTTTTTAACATTGATGGGATGATCTTTATAAAAAGATGTCTTCTAATAAAAGTAAGTTCGCCAAGCATATTTTTCAAAATGTCCAACCGTTCGTCAAGCGGAGTTGTAACGAGTAAAATACGGTCACTCAAACTTTGCCGAAAGTTACCTTCAGCAACATTTTGGGTACAAGTACCCTACTTCACCTATGTTTTTCTCCATGATCGAGACCTCTATGATAAAAACTTAAACACTAAAACTTTGAGATATTGATACAAGCTTCCCAAAACCGTTGAGTTCGTTTCCTAACGCTCGACGTGCACCATTTTACGACTAGCTTTTAGAGGCCGTTTTAGTCACTCTCATGGAAATTTCAACGACATTATTTTACGACGAAAAGTTATATTCTCTTAATAAATCATCAAATGATTATCGTCGGATATCATTTCAACGTAAATACATGTGAAGTAATTTAAATATGGTCAAGACGTTAAAAGATTATATTTTTCGACGAGAAGTATTGTTTTCAAAATTCATAAGTGGTATAAATATCATCCGAATTGCATGCATAACATTACATCATAACTTATTATGTATCATATCATTCATAATAGGTCAAGTTTAGTGATTCACGCTACATTTCGGTGTACTCACTTTTGCCATCGCATCTTTGTCCAAGTGAGTTTTCATAGCCCCATTTTCAATTGTTTTGGACTATTTTGGGGGAGATACATGCTTAACTATTTTTCGCAAGTACTTTGGATTTTTAAGGATAACTTCTATCATAATCACCATTGTTTCAAATTCGAATGTTGTATTATATCAATTGTTACTGATTAGGTGTTATAGTTCTACGTCGTATAAAGTACTATGTCAGTTGACTACTGATACATTGAGTTAGGTGCTATTGATTATGTTCTATAGTTCTACGTCGTATAATGTTCTAAATCAGTTGATTACTGATATATTAAGTCATGTGCTATTGATTATGTGTTATTGTTCTACGTCGAGTTAGGTACTATTGTGAATTCATTTGACATCATGTGCTTGAACATAAACTATACATATTTTGGCAATGGATTGTGAACACACAGGTTGCAAGTTTTGTATGGGCGGAACTTGGAACTGAGTGGATTTACAATGCCTTTGCTGCATAAATGATTTTTAAGGACTTTATATTTCAACGCAAACTCTATGAACTCACTCAACCTTTGTGTTGACACTTTTTAGCATGTTTTATCTCAGGTATCTAAGGCATACACTTCATGGCATGCATGTGGACATATCATAGAGTCGCGGTGACGACGCGTCTCACTTGGGTTTTATGAATTTTAAAAACATCGTTTGACTTATAACAAACTTATTTTCCGCACATAGTAACTTTCATTTGGGACCTATCTTTGTAACTCTGAATGTTTTTATTAATTCAAGCGATGTATTTTCCAAACGACACTTTAGGTCGTTCAATATAACTGTGATTGTGATGCTATGACAGTCAATCCCCAGGAATTCCATTCCGCTGCAAAACAGGTAATTTGGGGGTGTGACAAAACTCAAAGGATAGCCGAAGATATGCGGGTGCTATCTATGGACACAAGCACGCTCGATCCGATGAACGCGTCAATCGTGAGGGCCCAACAAGCACGGATCCGGGCAAAATATTCACAAGAATAATTATGTTATGTTTTTTTAAGTTTATTGTTTTTTTTATTTCTTGTAATGTTTTTTTTATGAATAAAGTAATTTTAGGATATATTGTTTTTAAATTTTATAAAAAAATAAAAAAAATTGAGTTTGGCACCAGAAATTCTGGTGCCAACGGATACCCCAGAAATGTGGTGCCAAACAGTTTCTGGTGCCAAACTCAAAAACTGCTGACGTGGCAGTTTGACACGAGCTTGGCACCACACTTTGGCACCACTGTACCCAGTGCTCTAATAATCATACTTAAAAAAACGTAAGATCATCATAATGTTTAAAACATATAACAAAATCCCCATCACCATATAAATAAAGAAAAGAGATAATTTTTTGACTATTTAATACACAAGTTTCAATTAGCACATCAATTTACAAAATACATTATCATTAAAGCAAGGTTGTCATTTACTATATGAGGTAACTAAGTAAATTCATTGAAAAGTTCAAAAAAAAAAAAAAGTAAATTCATTGAAGTTTTGTAACAAACAACCAAAATTATTTGCATACTAATGTTACATGCATTTTTGTTATGGACAAATCATTGCCTAAAATTAGTAAAGCTAGAAATAAATTATATGGATAGTGAAAGGAAATAAGTAAAGTTTGGCAATTATATGCATCTTTCAAAATTAGTCATACATATGGATGGATTGTTACAGTATTAGTTATTGTATCAAAAGTAAGTCATTTGTAAATTTAAGTGGTCTTTCAGTTCATTGTTTAGTTATTGTATCATGCTGGTATTAGAACTAAAACATGTTTATATAAGCTTTTGGAGCTTGGACCATACCACGTCCTAAATTTGTTTTCACAAAATATATCTGGTTTTCTTCTAGATTTTGAGAAATGAGAAGGTGGCACACATGACTCATTCCTTATATTTTTTTTATTGAAGTTTATTTCTAGAGCTTTATGTAATCGATTGTTCCAGCCTTTTACACAAAGGTTTCAACAGATTTTAGACTTTCCTGCAATAGATTTTGAACCTCATTCAACATTGATCATTTTTTAACATTTCACTTTTTCACATTGACCATTTTTCTTTTATATGCAGTATATATATATATATATATATATATATATATATATATATATATATATATATATATATATATATATATATATATATATATAGAATCTAGATCAAACTTAAAGTTATTAAAATGAGATCCAACTAAAATTTGACAAGTGACACTCTCCCTACAAAGAAAATAAATTTTTTATCAACTAAAACTAAAATCGTTAAAGTTTCAATAGATTTCTTTTTAAAATTTGCGAAACCTAAGTGATACACTTTGATTAGAAGTGTAATGTGTACCAGGTTTTTTTATGTGTATCAGGGCTTGGAATATTTATTAGTGTAATGTGTATCAAGTGTATCACTAATCCAAACTCATGTATCATTTGATTATTAGTTGCTAAAAGCCTAAAATGTTAATTTGTATTAATATTATTTGTTTGTGTATTATTGCTAAAATTGTTATTTATAAATGTTTTAGTGATTTTTTTTACTAGATCTTATTTTTACAACTTTAAGTTTGATCTCACATTAACTCTCCCATTTATATATATATATATATATATATATATATATATATATATATATATATATATATATATATATATATATATATATAGAGAGAGAGAGAGAGAGAGAGAGAGATTGGATCATTTAAAAAGTCCATCTCAAGAGAAAAGTGAGAAAAGTGTACAATTACCCCATTCCCTTCCCCCTTCTTTTTTCATTCCAAGTACATGGGCCTGTTTGTCACACCCTTTTTATTCAAGGGGCTATTTTGTAACTTTTCATCTTTTCCAATATTTTGAACGGGAAGGATTTGTGCTATTTAGTCAAAGTATAAATTGGTATTTTCAAATAAAAAGACACTAACTAACGTACGCTAAATTTAATAAACCGATACAATATATAGTATAATTTTTCAACACCTACTCCATACAAACCTTCAAACTAAACAACTTTTTAAACCACACATTACTTTAACACAAATAAATATAAAAGAAACAAACAAGCTCTACTAACAGTTACAAAATATCCAAGATAAACAAATCCACAAATCTTGTTAGCACCAAGTCTGATCTCGTTTCAGGATCACAATATATAGTGTCGTGATCTCAATTCCTTGCACTATAAGCCATGTAAGCTCCAGCCTTGGATCACTAAGGCTCAACACAAAGTGTGCACGTTCAGTACTCAAAACTTCATCTGACTTTACAATTTTGTTTTACGTTCAGTAATGGAAACTAGTTTACATATTTCAAACTTGAAGACTCTAACAAGAGATTTCTAGATCAAGAACGAACCCGAGATGGTAACCAAATAAGTCTACATGGTGGCCAGGTCAGACCGCATCTGGTGGAAGATTTGAGGCTGCATACAGTACTAGTTAACTTTAGAACATGCTACAACAATCATTACTTAAAATGGTTGGAACTCGAACACGTTACCTGAAGAACAACAAAGCAGAGGTCATTTTGCATGTTGTAGAGGTTTTTGAATATTGGCTAAGCCTGGAAGAACAAAAACAAACTAGAAATACATCAGTCGCTAAAGATTGCTGATCAAATACTCCGTACACAAGTAAAAACATCATAACTTCATTCCTTTGTCATATTTTAATCAGAGCGAGCTACATAATTTTCTTTCTTATAGACTGTAAAACACAAATACAAGTTCCCTTACAACAAAAAAGAGAGCTATAGCTCCGTAAATAAGACAAAGGTACTGTTTCAACATTTTGTTTTTGTAACGCTTTGTATGAGTCGTTACTCTTGTTAGGCCGTTGTTTCGCTACTGCCTTTCGTTACTTGCTCATACAGCTACAGTTGAAGAAAGTTTCTAGTGATTGCACACCTACAGGCTACAGGTGCTAAAAATGGAGCCTTGTAAGCAGGACGATATAAATTGGGTAGATTTGAAAGGAAGAATTTCAAAGTATGTTGTACATCAGGTATGAAAAGATACATAAGCGATGCATGATCTAAAACGAAACGATCCTAAACAATGACCAAAATATTTTGTGAAGTAACCAAATTAGAAGAAAAAAAATATGACATTCTTTTAGGACAAAAATCATGCTCCAGATGAGATAAAATACTAGAATGCAGTTAGTAAGCAAGAAACATTACCTTAAACAAAAGTTTGTTGAATACTTCAGAATATATATGATAATTTAGAGAAGTTCAGCTAGAGCTAAGGCTACGAGAGAGCAGAAGCTAGTTGGTAAACTTTAGTGGCCGCGATTTTGACCGGTTTATGGATAATGGGTCTATTTGGGTTGTATTGTTTATTAAACAGGTGTCATCCAAATTGTTCTAAAAATGCATAAAACTCCTAAATAGTTTTATCAAAACAAAAACTTCAATCATTATTGTCATACAAGAGCATTCATAAGCATATTAAAAACACTACCTATCTCATAATACTTAAAAAGTGAAAAAAATAAATGGTTTGCGGGTCAGCCCAATCTGACCCGACTAATAGTGAAAACTAAGAGCCCAATCTGTTTAAAATCAGTTCTGTATGTAACCGAATTGAACCGTTACTTATAGCAAATTTTAAAAAAGGAAATGCAAAGATGCAGCAAGAAGACTATAAGTAACAAGTAGATGAATTTTACTTACTCCAAGCAGTACAAAAATCTGATCTCCAACAGAGAGACTGTCACAAGGAACGTCCACTGTTGAGTTTGATTCTTGACCATCATCATGATTTACTAGAAGACGAGCTTTTGGTGGCAATACACTAAGGACTGTCATGTCACTGGTGGCCTTAATTTTAGCTCTTTGTTCAAGATTCCTTCCCAGCAAAACAAAATCTATTAACATAATCGGTTCTTCAAAAAACACTTTCCAACCCTATACACAAGAAATTAACAAAACAGGGGACAAAGTTAGCAATTAGGAATTTATTTCATTGTACAGAACTACAAATAACTGCAAGCATGCATACCTGGAATACACATCATTAGAACTTCCTGGCCTAGCCCATGTTGATCGCCTCGATCTCATTAAGTGAGTAGATGGAGTATCAAGTACCCGTGCCGACACAACACGTGACGCCTGTGAAAAAGTTGGACTTTGACCATTCACAATGATGCACTAAACATATTTTTGATGCACTAAACATAATTTTCACAAATGGATGCACTAAATATGCACATCGATGCCTTATTTTTTTTCCAATGATTATTGTGTTTGCAAAACACAAATAACCAAATAAAGTGTGTCGAACTATTTGAAAAGCGATTATCTTTGTCATTACTCATTTTAGTGAGCAAATGCAGTACTAAAATGCAAATGTGTTTAGCAAACGCAATCCTGAACACCACTTAACTTTGGTATGAACATAATATAACTACTAAAAATTGTATTAACAGAAGCTAAAAAAGCAAACCTTTTGCATGAGGAAACAACAACAGAAGGCTTCAAATGCTTGGCAACACCCTCGGTTGAAGCATGGGCCGTGTGTGCAGTGCCAAAAGCATCATTGACGAACAAGTCAGCTAGAGAAGCCAACTTGTTAGCGAACTCAGGGTCATTCTTCTCGGCCATCTTGACCTGTTACATGAAAAAACGCAAAGAGGAAAACTTTTAGCAACACTCGAAAAAGTAATTAAACAAGAAGAAATTGTTAAGTTGCACTACAATTAAACAAAAAATGCACTAAACATGCAAATGGATGTACTAAACAAACACATTGATGCCTTGATATGTCAGATGATGCACTAATCATACTCTGTGATGTCCTAATACAAAGAGATGCCCAAGTATTTTCCAATGATGCCCTAAACTTACAAATGGATACCCTATTATAACCAATGATTCTCTAAACATACAAGCGGATACACTAAACAAACACATTGATGCCTTAATATGTATCATGATGCAATAATTATACTCACTGATGCCCTAATATGTCTATTGATGCACTAAACATACAAATAGTTGCCCAAGTATTTTTGAATGATCAATAAACATACAAATAGATCCTATTATAACGATACACTAAACATACACATTGATTCCTTAATAAGTCTGATGATGCAATGATCAAACTCATGATGCACTAAACATACAAACATTTAACACAGATAGATGCACTAAACATACAAATGGATGCCCTACTATGACCAATGATGCACTAAACATACAAATGGATGCCCTAAGTATTTCCAACGATGCACTAAACATATAAATGGATTCCCTACTATGACCAACGATGCACTAAACATGCAAACAGATACACTAAACATACACATATGCCTTATATGTCTCATGATGCAGTAATCATACTCAGTAATCATACTCATTGATGTCCTATCATACTAATTGATGCTTTAATATGTTCAAAGATTCAGTAACATACAAACATATGCCCAAGGTATGTCCAAGGATGTACTAGAAATACAATCGGATGCACTAAAGATACACACTTGTGCTTTAATATGTCTAACGATGCACTAATCGTACTCACTAATGCCTTAATATGCCATATGATTCATCAATGCTCATATCTAACAAACATATGCTCTTGTCATGAGAATTTGATGCATTAATCAAACACACAAAAGGCTCTAACAGATTTCAGCACTTGACGGATTAATCATATTGCCTATTAATAATCAATGGGATGCTGTAATGAATCACATGATGCACTAACAACAATCACTGATGCCAAAAAACACTCTTTTCATTATACCTTGATGACCTAATAGAGTCTTAAACTAATGCTCTAATACATTCTTATAACATATGCCTCAATCAAACAAGCTGATGCCCTAATAAATTCTTAATACAGATGACTTAAACAAACAAACACATTGATGCCCCAATACACTTAAAACAGATGCTATTTTTTTGCACGATACCCTTATGCACTAATCAAACAATCAAACTATCAAACAAAAATATGCCTTAAATAATTTCATTATGCTCATATCTAACATTGTCATAAGAATTTGATGCATTAATCAAACACACAAAAGGCTCTAACAGATTTCAGGCTCAACACTTGACGGATTAATCATATTGCCTATTAATAATCAATGGGATGCCGTAATGAATCACACGATGCACTAACAACAATCACTGATGCCGTAATACAATCTTAATAATGCATTGATTGGTGTGTTTCGCAATACACTAATTATGCATTCATGATACCCTGATGCACTAATCAAAGACACAAATGCTCTAATATAATTCACCATTCGACAGATTCATCATATTGCCTAATCATACTAAAATGAGATGCCTTAATGTATCACACGATGCTTTAATCATTTCCTAATTGACGCGCTAATCATTTTCTAATCACACACATTTATGCCCTATTTTTGTCACTTGATTCACTAAGCATACCCTCATGCTGCCTTAATTTAGTAACCTTATGCTTTAAACTACATCAACATTGATTATTGATGAGTTAATCAAACACAACAAATGCCCTAATCTATCTTGTAATACTTTAATCTAACAGATTCCCGAATTCTAACAAACGAATGCCTTGATCTATCTAACAAACGAATGCCTTAATTTTTACAAACAAATGCATCAATCTATATCATGATACTATAATATAACAAAATGCACTAATTCTAACAAACAAATGCCTTGATCTATCTCATGATACTATAAACAAGCAAATGCCCTAATATTTACAATCAAGTGATGTAAAATGTGTTTGTTATTATTAAATCATCTACTTTAGTCACTTAATGTAACATAATATTTTTACAGATGCACTAAAATTTAATTATGAAAAACATAAAATAAAACATATTCCATTCACATATTCACTAAAACAACACAAAATATCATATATATTCCATAATTTATTTTATACACAAGATGCACTAAAACAACACCAAAGATTAAGAATTAAAAATTATAGAACTTACAGTTTTCTGAATTTTCTTGTTCGAGTATCCATCAAGCTTTAGCAGTAGTCCTTTGCAGCTCTGAAGTCAAAGGTATGATTCGTGAAAATCTTACATGTGCACGATTGATGGACCAGACTCATCATATTCCTCTATCGCAGTCCACATATGCGTCATTTATAACACCCAATAATCAGAAACAAAGTACCAATAACTACCTACTAATGGGAATTCAAAGATGATTGTAAAACGAACCTGCTGGAAGGTGCTGAGTGATGCCAAGTTGGAGCCTCTAATCCAAACACTGTACTTTCTTTTGGTGGTGCAAGTACTTTGATCTTCATGTTGCTTGGAGCCAAATGGGTAATTTCCTTGCTCATTCTATCAGCAATACCAGGGAACATAGTTGTACCTCCACTAAGAACAATGTTTCCATACAAGTCTTTCCTGATACATCACACTTTAATGAATACATGTTGCTTCCATTCCGATCATGGGTGGCTGGAACAAGACCTCTGGGCAACGGAAATGCTCAGCACCGATGGTAATGACCTGCCCATCAGGGAGCTCAAAGCTCTTCTCGACAGAAGAGCTAGTTTTGGATGAATTAGATGCAGTGATGTTTAATTCTGATGCACTAATTCATCATGATGCATTATTTAAATTACTAATTCATAACAAATGTATGATCCTCATGAATATTATTTACACTGACGCAATGAAAATGTATAAAGATCCAATATTGTATAATCATACATATTATGTACAGAGATGCATTAAAAATGTACACAAATGTTTTAGATCATACATAGTACATATACAGATGATATAAAAATCTACACCGATACACTAATCCATACACATTATTTACTCGGATGCAAAGACACTAATTATTAAATACACAATGAATACCCTAATGTAACAAACAATGCTCTAATCGTACACAATCTCTGATCTAACTATTTCAGAAGCAATAATCAAACAAACAAATGCCCTAACTTTTCCCCTAATGCTGTAATCATACAGACACATTCCATATAATGAAATTCTGATGCATTAATCAAACAAAAAGATGTCATAATGTAACAAAAACATGTTGTAAAACTAATTCCTAATTATCTAATCATCAACACTTATTGATACGAACAAATTCCTTAGAACATTTTTTACACATATGCCATAAAATTTATTTTTGTATACAAACAGATGCCATAAATGTAATTGTATTCAACAATAACACTAATTATTTGATAATTTTTACAATGATGCACTAAAATAACATAAAATCTTAAAAATCAATAATTAAAAACTTACATAATTATAATGTGTTTAAATCAACAAAAATGATTAATAAACTAAATTAGGGCACTTACGGTTATTAAACTTCTTTTTCATCATTTTTCTGGTAATCCGAAAATAATTAGTGCATTCACCAGTGTTTTTATGTTATTTTTTACAGGAATTAATCGGATTCAATCGTTTTTAATGAGATTTGAACGGATTCAATGGTTCTTTGAATGGATTTGATCGGTAACTATGGTTTCTTTATCGGATTCTACAGTTTTTGATCGGGTTCTATGGTTTTTTGATCGGATTTGATCGGTAACTATGGTTTCTTGATCGGATTCTATAGTTTTTGAATAGATTTGATGGTTTTTATTTACCGAAAGGAGTGTGTGTGAAATTATTGGTGTGTGTGTGTGAAATTATTGGTGCGTACAGAAGTTGGGCATGAGTATTGTTGGTGTTTTGTTAGAATTTAACCTTGAAGTTTAAAATGTTTCACAATCTACCCTACAACTTTTTTTCTCACTTTTCTCTCTAATTACACTTTTCTCTAGAACCGGACTCTCTCTCTCTCTCTCTCTCTCTCTATATATATATATATATATATATATATATATATATATATATATATATATATATATATATATATATATATAGGATAAAGATCAAATAAAAAGACAAATATCCGTAAAAAGATAAAAAGATTTTTTTTTCAAAAAAAGTTCACAAAAAATTCCCAAAAAATCCCACAAGATCGGGTATGATGGTGCATGAAAAAGTTGTGAAAAACTTTTTTTCTAAAAGTGGATATTTTTTCCGAAAAAAAATTATGAATATATACGTTTGCGCATTAAATCTTTTTTTTGTGCATCAAAAATTGGTTTTTGCACCCAACTTCTTTTGACTTTTTTCATCAAAATAACATTGCGCATCAAACTAAAACAAGTTAAAAATTTTGTGCATCAAAATTTTTTTGCGCATCAAAATTCGTTTTTTGTGCATTAAAAAAAACGTATCAAAACTCAAAATTATAAAAAATGTTTTCACAAAAGTTTTATGCACCAACATACCCGATCTTGTGGGATTTTTTGGGAATTTTTCGTGAACTTTTTTTGAAAAAAAAATCTTTTTATTCTTTTTACGGATATTTGTCTTTTTATTTTAACTTCACCCTATATATATATTATTTTAATACAAATTAACATTTTAGCAACTAATAACCAAATGATACATGAGTTTGGATTAGTGATACACCTGATACACATTGCACTAATAAATATTCCAAAACCTGATACACATACAAAAACCTGATACACATTAAACTTGTTGGGTTCGTGATAAGGTTGATAAAAGTAAGGTCCAACAATTGGTATCAATCGCCTAACAATGGTTTAGGAGTGTTTGTGTTTGTTTTGAAGGTTGATACGCGTAGCTTTGTTATAAACGTTGTCACACTTAAAGCTTTAATTTTTGCACTTACAAATTCAAGATTCTTGTGGTTTAAGGTATATTTGGTGCTAAAGTTTCAGTTTTTTGCAAAAAGTTTGAAGCTTTACGTGTTTTTCTTCATTTTTGAACACGTTTTGGTTCGTTGGTCATTTCTACTCGTAACTTTTCTAAGCACTTTGGGTGAAAAAGGTCAACATTTTTGGGTTATTCGAGTGTTTTTAAGGATATATGTGCAAGAGAAATCGTTTGAATCGCTGAAAATTTTTTACGAGTAGGTCAAAACCCTATTTCTACAAAGTCAACTACGCATAAGGTTCTACTCATAACTTTTTGGTGCAGATTCTTCGAGCTTAAACGGTTACTCAGTGCTTCCCTCACTTGGATAAGTTTGTGGAACACTTCGACTTTTGGATATCTCTTACACTGTGATAGTGTAAAGGATTTTTGGGCAAAACCCTAATCTTACGCATAAGTTTCGACTTTTGGATATCTCTTACACTGTGATAGTGTTAACCTGGCTCTGATACCAATTGTTGGACCTTACTTTTATCAACCTTATCACGAACCCAACACAAATACCACGTTAACACAAACAACACAAACACAAATAAAGCTTAGAAATAAGATGAGAAAGATGGTGACTTGAAGATATAAATTCGTGTATATGTGAGATAAAGATGAACACAAGATGTTGTATATTCCAAAGGAAAAACACACACACACACACTTTCAAGCACACCCCTCAAATGACCATTTGAGGGTATTTATAGTACAAGAGGCTTAAAACCCTAAAGGCTTTAGCTTGGGCTTTCTTTGGGCTTTCGTGGACTTGGATTGGATTACACTTAATAAAAGGCTAGCTTAACATAACTATTAGCCATTTAGCTTAGCCCAATCCACGAGCCCGTTGACTATTCTATCACGATATCTAACACACGTTACAAAGTTTCTAATCGTGAATGACCATCACTTTTAATAAAACTATTAAGTCTAACAAAACTTCTAATCAAAGTGTATCACCTAGGTTTCGTAAAATTTAAAAAGAAATCTATCAAAAATTTAACAATTTTAGTTGTAGTAAATAAAAAAATTATTTTTATTGTAAGGAAAGTATCTCTTGTCAAATTTTAGTTCGATCTCATTTTAACAAAGTTAAGTTTGATCTTATTTGATCTAGATTCTATATATATATATATATATATATATATATATATATATATATATATATATATATATATATATATATATATATATATATATATATATATATAGGAGAGAGTTAACGTGAGATCAAACTTAAAGTTGTAAAAATAAGATCAAGTCTAAAAAATCACTAAAACATTTATAAATAACAATTTTAGCAATAATACACATAAAAATAATATTTTAATACAAATTAACATTTTAGCAACTAATAACCAAATGATACATGAGTTTGGATTAGTGATACACCTGATGCACATTACACTAATAATTATTCCAAAATCTGATACACATACAAAAACCTGATACACATTACATTTCTAATCAAAGTGTATCACCTAGGTTTCGTAAATTTAAAAAAGAAATCTATCGAAAATTTAACAATTTTAGTTGTAGTTAATAAAAAATTTATTTTTGTTGTAACGAGAGTGTCGCTTGTCAAATTTTTGTTGGATCTCATTTTAACAACTTTAAGTTTGATCTTATTTGATCTAGATTTTATATAGGAGAGAGTTAACGTGAGATCAAACTTAAAGTTGTAAAAATAAGATCAAGTCTAAAAAATCACTAAAACATTTATAAATAACAATTTTAGCAATAATACACATAAAAATAATATTTTAATACAAATTAGCATTTTAGCAACTAATAACCAAATGATACATGAGTTTGGATTATTGATACACCTGATACACATTACACTAATAATTATTCCAAAATCTGATACACATACAAAAACCTGATACACATTACATTTCTAATCAAAGTGTATCACCTAGGTTTCGTAAATTTAAAAAAGAAATCTATTGAAAATTTAACAATTTTAGTTGTAGTTAATAAAAAATTTATTTTTGTTGTAACGAGAGTGTCGCTTGTCAAATTTTAGTTGGATCTCATTTTAACAACTTTAAGTTTGATCTTATTTGATCTAGATTTTATATAGGAGAGAGTTAACGTGAGATCAAACTTAAAGTTGTAAAAATAAGATCAAGTCTAAAAAATCACTAAAACATTTATAAATAACCATTTTAGCAATAATACACATAAAAATAATATTTTAATGCAAATTAACATTTTAGCAACTAATAACCAAATGATACATGAGTTTGGATTAGTGATACTTGATACACATTATATATATATATATATATATATATATATATATATATATATATATATATATATATATATATATATATATATATATATATATATATATATATATACATGTGGCAAAACCCGTCCGATGGACGGGTATGACTTATGGTTTTTATTTTTAGGATTTAGTAGAACAAATATATACTAAGAAGTAATTAAAAGTTAAATGAAACGGTTAATATCTATAATTGACAAACACGGATGACATTCCCAAGTGTAATAGTTCCCAGATCTCCATCCTGTATCCAAAAATTAAAGTGTCAAAGCATTTGGATGACTTGTGATTATTCTTTGAATGTATTACTTTACGAATAGAAAGATATGTATATACGATAAGGACAAATGATTTAGAATGTTACATTTGCTAAATCATAGATGGGCAACGATGCCTGATTGACACCTTCATTCGAAAACTTTGACAGTCGGCACATTTCATTGAAGCGTTTGACTTTGACCCGTTAAAGTAACATTTATTACTTTAGTTAGGCAACATAACATAATATATTATAAGTTAGACACGATGGACTCATTAATAACATACATTAAGACTCTAAATGTAATGCAAAAATGCAGATGAAACAATTTCACATCAAAATAATTCTCACCGTGTAAGGGCCGGTGAGCAGCAAATTTCAAATTTTTTTTATGAATTGGGTTGCCACCAAAAGTCCAAAATAGTGTCATTCCATAACCGTGAAAGTGTGTGCATATATCTATGACTCGATTTTAAAACGACACAACTTGAAGTCTCTCATTGAGTGAACATATAATTATGACTAAACAAACAATAATGAGTACCATGTACATATTTTGTATAATTAATGTCACTCTCATGGTCAAGAGTAAGCAACTTTCGAAGCCCACCTGATAGGTGGGCTAGGCTAATGATCATCGTTGAAAAAATTAAGTTAACAAAAATGTTAACTTTTGTTCAACAATTAAAAGATACATAACTGTTTCTAAGAATATAGTATATGATTTAACTCAATTGCGAAATAAAGCTTCTTTATACACAACGTTTTTTTTGTTGATTTTGTTTAGTTATGCCATTTTGGGCTTTGCGTTAACCGAAGATATTGCATCGTTTGCCTCAATGATGGCCTTTCTGATCTCAACCGTATTCCGATCAAAGAATCAAAGAAAGAAGGTTTCAGATTCATAAAGCAATCACATCTTTCCCGCCTTAGTCAAATAGGCACCGGAGGCAAGGAGGCGCAATTCTTAAAGAGGAAATGATTCAAATTCAAGAAAAATAGTCAAATTGTAAGTCAAGTAAGAAGGAAGGAGGCTAGCCACCGAAAATGCTCCGCGCCTAGGTTCTTTTGTCGTTTGGGCTTACACTTTGTGACTCATTCATTTGAGCTTGTTTTGTGAATATCGTTAACAAAAAATTAAGTAAAAGTAAATTAGTTATTCTCATACCAAATTATTTATTAAATGCATTAACAAAGAAAAATAATAATTGTTCATCCGATATAAGAAAATAAAAGTTAATAAAGTAACCGCAAGAACAAAATGGTTTTGTTCGTGTTTTTGAACAAATGGCAACCGATGCATTACAAATACCTTGAAAGGTAATATACATGAAACAATTATAGTCATACAAACCCTCAAAATGCTATTACCAAGTATGAGCGCTACTCAACCTAATTTCTTGGATCTCAATAGAGGCTTTGAAGAAGGAAAAAAAATTACCATATGCCCCAGTATATTCACTACTCAACCAAATTTCTTTGACTCCGTCATTTACAACACTTTTGACACACCACACCTACAATTTCGAGAATTCTTAGGGAACATTATATTACCAATTTCATAATTAATCAAGTAGCAAACAAAGTTAAGCCAAAGAAATACTTACAAGTTTGTCAACTCTATAGCTTCCAAGATGACCCCGAGCGTGGTTAGTCTTGCAATACGTGCAAGCACCCAAACAATCTACATTTATGGGAAGAATTTCCGCAAACTTGTTCTTCATTACATGTTAGGAATATGAAAATTTAGCCAACACTATATAATCAATAAGCTTCTAACATTTTTTCAAATTGTTTTTTTTCTTTCCACAAGCCAATCATGTAGCAATTATAAATTAGGTATTTAGATTTGTGTGATGGAACTAATCATCTACGCATTCCCATTAAGTTGCAATAGTTAATCTTAACTATTTAATGTCTGAACAAACAAATTATAACCAAAACCAACAATTATCAAAGCATTTTAGAAAATGCGTTTTGTTATTCCCACGTGAGAATTCTGCAGTGAATATGAGCTATAAAACACGGTGTCTAGATGTGCGTTTAGAGCTGATTACTACAATTTCAAGTCACTACTATCAGTTTTCAATGTTTTGATAAACATAGTCTGGTCTAAGGATAGAATAAAATAAAACTCTTTTGACCAATATCTCATTATTAACAACAATCACACATCTAAGCCTATCTTCTATAGCTAGTTCTTTTATGATAGAATATCCCCTTAACGTAACAAACAAATATAAAAATACCTTAGGAAGGTCAATTGCTGGAAGAGTTTTGTGATTCATTACCCTGACCTCGTGACCTTTGAGGGTCTCCTCAACAACCTCTACAACCTGGTTAATTTGGTTTAGTCTTCGACTTTGGTTAATTGTTTTGCAGCTGAAGAAAACACTCGTGCATTCTCCTTTTGCGAGCAGTATACACATTTTACCAAAAAAAAGTATTCAGTGGTAATATATATTCACATTTTACCAAAAAAAGGCAAAAGACGATGAAGTGAACCGAAAGAAAAAAAATCACAAATTACCATCTTTTTAACCAATCTTAAAAGTTACTGAAAAAATAGTGGCACAACAATAATAATAGAAGCTTAAAAAAATTAGTAGATTTGACTTGAAAAACTGATATCTTTTTTTATAGGGTCTGTCGTATAGCCAACTATATTAATCCACCCACCGTCACACAGAATCAAACCACTTAAACCAAATCAAACCCATTTAGTAATATTTGGGAACCCAACTGGTTTTGACCCATACTTAATAATGACATGTTTTATCTTTTAACCCAGACCCAATTTGACCAGTTATCTTCAAGTGTCTCTACTTTTGCAGCTGAAGAAGACTCTCGCGCATTCTCCTTTTGCGAGCAATATATGCATTCGTGTGAGTGGTTGTAATTTTAAAGTTACTCCCATCATACAGTTACACGTACTAATGCATTGAAAGTGCCTCAAACTGCCTAAAGTAGACATACCTGATGTAGAGCTGTCATTCGTTTGTGTCTTTTTATACGACCCGTACATGGAATCTCTAGAGTGCACTGCTGCAACTTTAAAGCATACAATAAAGTAACTGTCAGGCCTTTACACATAAAAAGCGCACCAACATATCCTAACGTTTGAATCTGATCCAAACTATCAGATACATGTTACCTGCTGGTGGGCGTGCTTCTTGCGTGGATGTTGTTCTGTGCATATGGCTGGGAGTAGTAGAACTGCTTTCAGTATATTGACCATATAATGTGTCACCCTCAACTCGAAGATGACAGTGCATGGTATTTGAAAAAGGTTGTATATGCTGACGTATGGTTCCAGTGCCAAAATTAACATGACTGGTTCGTATCGTGTATGTGAGCCTGCTGCAGACACAAAGTATTTGTACCACATCACCAACAATTTCAAATGATGATATAATGAAATGCAACAAAAATCTAACCTCCGAATAAGGTGGCTGGTGTCTGCCCCTCTTCAACAATGTTGCAGTCATAGGAATAGCAGCAACAGCAGTAACTGTTCGTCCGTCGGCTGTTAATCGATGAACAACTAAAGGTAAGATTCATTTAATTATCGTAAAGAATAAAGAATCGTACCATGTTGAAATTCACAGCAAGTGAGATAGACAATCCTCGTTGTAACGTTCTGAGGAAACATCCAATAAATAAATTTGAGCTTTGTTTTTTAGTTATAATACCCGTGCACGCATGGGGTTATTTCAAAAATTCTTTATTAAGTATTATTATCGATTAAAATATATAAGTTTTACTTTTTGAAAACTGTTAATACAAAGATCAGTTTTGAGAATATTATTCCAATACATATTACTGAAGTTAGGTTCACGCACCTGTCAGTACCTTTCGCTTTTTTCCGCTCTTGTATGGAACTCGTTATACCCAGCAAATTTGAAGTGGTGCTTCGAAAATCCTACATCTGGAATTGTTTGTACGTCAGTAGCTTTTCCAAACACCAACGTCATTCGGTTTGGTAGTCTTTGCATCCACTTTTTGGTTTTCTGAAAGCCGAAGTCAGTGATCCCATAAGTTTTTTTAAAAAAAAGTAGATTATTTACAATTTACCAAAAATAAAAAATAAAATAAAATTTACCAAAGCGGAATATACGATGAGATAAGTAATGAGTAATATTTACCTGTTAATAGCAATATCATAGCATACTCTAATAAGATCGAATACGTACAGTAAAATGCTTTTGCATCAAGTTGGCTTTTGCTAATCAATTTTGCACCATACCAGTAGCTTAAAGCCCAAACAAAACTGGTTAGGCATTGAGAAAACCTGAGCCCGAATCCAGTGCCTAACACAGTATATCATGAACAGGGGTTATCGGACCATGGCTCTACTTTTAATAAATACAACAACTCTCTAACAAAGCTCACATAAGCTGAAGTTTTCAAGCCAAACACACCGTATGTTAATCCTGTCCAAACAACCTATAAAACATGTTATGTCTAAACAGCCTATAAATCATTTTCTTCGTCAAACGGCTCTTCAAGCACACCCCTTAGTCAAGTTATCATAATTGCACACTAAACCAACTCGTGTCAATCCATGTATAAAAGGATCTTGTTTTAGCCATTGGCCATTACCATGCTTGTCCGTTTTATTCTTTAAAATGACGATTAGAGACCAATATCAAAAGATAGTGCATAACTAAAAAACTCTACACTTTACTAATCATTCTATTATCAAATATCATAACAGACAGTAGAAAAAAGTGATGATTTTAAGCTGCTAAAAGGTTCTTAAGTAAATACGTACAACTTTATAAAAAAGAGGACACGTAACCTAGTAAGTTCAGCTCAATTGTCGCTTGATATTGAGATGTAATTTCTAGTAATGACGTAAGAGCGAATTCTGAATCTTTTCGGTTTGAAGGCACATTCTTTGATGTCATTTTCTCTGACATTTACATACTAATATACAAAAGAAAGTAACATCAGAACCTGAATACATAGAGATATATGGTAAGATTATATGAAAACTCGCATTACAGTTTTACCTGAAAGTTATCAAATTGACCATGAGGAACGTTATAATCAAATTCCTTCATCTTGTCTTAAGGCCCAAAATAACTTCAATTATGCATTGGGTGATCACTTGTATTTGACTCTCTGAGGTTAATGTACGTCCATCTTTCTTCCTAATGTAGTACTCATGTAATTCGAAGTATTCCTTATGTCCAAACAGCCTATAAAACATGTTATGTCCAAGCAGCCGATAAATCATTTTTTCTTCAAACGGATCTTCAAGCTCACCCCGTATTCAAGTCATCATAATTGCACACCAAACAAACTCGTGTCAATCCATGTATAAAAGGAACTTGTTTTGGCCATTGGCCATAACCATGCTTGTCCGTTTTATTCTTTAGAATAACGATTAGAGACCAATATCAAAAGATAGTACATAACTAAAAAACTCTACACTTTACTAATCATTCTATTATCAATATCATAACAGATGGTAGAAAAAAGTGATGATTTTGAGCTGCTTAAAGGTTCTTAAGTAACTGCGTACAATTTTATAAAAACGAGGACACGTAACCTAGTAAGTTCAGTTCAATTGTCGCTTGATATTGAGATGTGATTTCCATTAATGATGTAAGAGCGGTTATTTCAAAAATTCTTTATTAAGTATTATTATCGATTCAAATATATAAGTTTTACTTTTTGAAAACTGTTAATACAAAGATCAGTTTTGAGAATATTATTCCAATACATATTACTGAAGTTAGGTTCACGCACATGTCAGTACCTTTCGCTTTTTTCCGCTCTTGTATGGAGCTCGTTATACCCAGCAAATTTGAAGTGGTGTTTCGAAAATCCTACATCTGGAATTGTTTGTACGCCAGTAGCTTTTCCAAACACCAACGTCATTCGGTTTGGTAGTCTTTGCATCCACTTTTTGCTTTTCTGAAAGCCGAAGTCAGTGATCCCATAAGTTTTTTAAAAAAGTAGATTATTTACAATTTACCAAAAATAAAAAATAAAATAAAATTTACCAAAGCGGAATATACGATCAGATAAGTAATGAGTAATATTTACCTGTTAAGAGCAATATCATATCATAATCTAATAAGATCAAATACGTATAGTAAAATGCTTTTGCATCAAGTTGGCTTTCGCTAATCAATTTTGCACCATACCAGTAGCTTAAAGCCCAAACAAAACTGGTTAGGCATTGATAAAACCCGAGCCAGAATCCAGTGCCTAACAAAGTATATCATGAACAGGGGTTATCCGACCATGGCTCTACTTTTAATAAATACAACAACTCTCTAACAAAGCTCACATATGCTGAAGTTTTCAAGCCAAACACACCGTATGTTAATCCTGTCCAAACAACCTATAAAACATGTTATGTCTAAACAGCCTATAAATCATTTTCTTCTTCAAACGGCTCTTCAAGCACACCCCTTATTCAAGTTATCATAATTGCACACTAAAGAAAATCGTGTCAATCCATGTATAAAAGGATCTTGTTTTAGCCATTGGCCATTACCATGCTTGTCCGTTTTATTCTTTAAAATGACGATTAGAGACCAATATCAAAAGATAGTGCATAACTAAAAAACTCTACACTTTACTAATCATTCTATTATCAAATATCATAACAGAAAGTAGAAAAAAGTGATGATTTTGAGCTGCTAAAAGGTTCTTAAGTAACTAGGTACAACTTTATAAAAAAGAGGACACGTAACCTAGTAAGTTCAGCTCAATTGTCGCTTGATATTGAGATGTAATTTCTAGTAATGATGTAAGAGCGAATTCTGAATCTTTTCGGTTTGAAGGGACATTCTTTGATGTCATTTTCTCTGACATTTACATACTAATATACAAAAGAAAGTAACATCAGAACCTTAATACATAGAGATATCTGGTAAGATTATACGAAAACTCGCATTAAAGTTTTACCTGAAAATTATCAAATTGACCATGAGGAATGTTATAATCAAATTCCTTCATCTTGTCTTAAGGCCCAAAATAACTTCAATTATGCATTGGGTGATCACTTGTATTTGACTCTCTGAGGTTAATGTACATCCATCTTTCTTCCTTATGTAGTACTCATGTAATTCGAAGTATTCCTTATGTCTAAACAGCCTATAAAACATGTTATGTCCAAGCAGCTGATAAATCATTTTTTTCTTCAAACGGCTCTTCAAGCTCACCCCGTATTCAAGTCATCATAATTGCACACCAAACAAACTCGTGTCAATCCATGTATAAAAGGAACTTGTTTTGGCCATCGGCCATAACCATGCTTGTCCGTTTTATTCTTTAAAATAATGATTAGAGACCAATATCAAAAGATAGTACATAACTAAAAAAACTCTACACTTTACTAATCATTCTATTATCAATATCATAACAGATGGTAGAAAAAAAGTGATGATTTTGAGATGCTTAAAGGTTCTTAAGTAACTGCATACAATTTTATAAAAAAGAGGACACGTAACCTAGTAAGTTCAGTTCAATTGTCGCTTGATATTGAGATGTGATTTCCATTAATGATGTAAGAGCAAATTCTGGATCTTTTCGGTTTGAAGGCACATTCTTTTATGTCATTTTCTCTGACATTTACATACTAATATACAAAAGAAAGTAACATCATAACCTGCATACATAGAGATATCTGGTAAGATTATATGAAAACTCGCATTACTGTTTTACCTGAAAATTAGGAAATTGACCATGAGGAACGTGAGATCAAATTGCTTCATCTTATCTTAAGGCCCAAAACAGCTTCAATTATGCATTGGGTGATCACTTGTATTTGACTCTTTGAGGTTAATGTGCGTCCATCTTTCTTCCTTATGTAGTACTCCTGTGATTCGAATTTATATTTATTGCCGCTACATTATTAACTGTAAGACGATGTTTAGGTGATCAGATCATATTGACTTGTTAACCTTACCTCGATTTGGTAGATGAGTTGATGTTATGCATACTTAAAGCTACTTAAAATAGTGATTAGACATTGACACATGAAATTGCTCAAAGGAATAGGAATCAAACAAAAATTAATGGGATATTACGAAGATCATTCATGAGACCTGCAACCAAACACCACATTTTCGAATTTTTGTCTACATTAGAGGATTGAACAAAAAACAAATCTCGATAGTACAAATAAAGATGACCTGGAATGCGCAGAGCAGCATACCTGATAGAATGTGAACATGGCACTTCCAAGCATTCAGTTAAATACCTCAAAAACCACTACAAGAATTCCAGAATGACGAAGACGATTGACAATAATATAAACATAATTATCTTGAGACCAAATCATCATCATCATCATACTAAGTAAATCAGAAAACTTACAATCTTATATAGAAAAGAGTTAAGGGACCAACCTCAACCTCAAATGGCATTACTACGCCTCCTCCAATCATACTTTTGGGGTTTAAGTGAGGTAATAAATCGTCACTGAAAGATTTTCCTCCTCTAATGCAATACTCAATAGATCACCAAGAAAAGAACCAAGATGCAGTTCCTGCCCATAATACAGAGGCAACGTAATGTGTCACAATGAGTAATTATAAATGGGTTAGGTGGGTGAATGAAATAAAAACCAACTAAAGACAAACATAATCATTACCTATCAATGGATACTTGTTAAGATCTTTTTGAGCCTCTTTAAACAGCCCTGCACCACATATTAATGTTCATTATACAGATGCATAGGTCCAACCGGAAAAGAAACTTATTGACACCTTTTACGTCAAATAGATATTGGAAAATAGAAAACTAACCTTGACATTCAAAAGTAACTTCTGCAAGGGACACAAATGCTTACGTATTCACATAACCATCAAACTACAACTTATATATGATTTATACCAATATGAGATCTGAAACAAAAAAACAAATATTACCAGGCAATCCAATCTTAAATATAATAAATTATGTACAAGTGCTTTCAGAAAAGTGCAGCAGTGTGATCCTCATAACCTTGTATTGTTGGAGGAAGCAGTAGATATGATGATCCCCTGAGATGAATATGATCCATGATGGATGTGGAAAGAAATTAGGGTTTTGAATAATGGATGTCATACGTTATGGGTATTCTAATATGAGATTAGGGTTTACGTACGTATATTTGATTAGCCGAATTTATTCATTGTTGTGGTTTATAGATTTGAGGTGCAAAATATATTCCAAAGATTGAGTTGGTCTTGTGGCTGTCAAGTGTGGTAATAAGATGAACAACTCAAGTTCGATCCCCTCTAACGTCATTTTTTAAAATTAAGTAATCCGGATTTTTTTGATTGAATTTATGCTTAGGTGGCAATGATGACATGGATTTATGACGTGGCATTATGGGATGCCACGTGGAATAATATGTGGCATGCCTCCTCTTATATATAATGTATATATATATATATATATATATATATATATATATATATATATAGATTGGATCATTTAAAATGTTGATCTCAAGAGAAAAATGAGAGAAGTGATCTCAACCGTTAGATCACCCCCTCTTCCCCTCCTTTTTTTCCACTAAACTACAGGGACCTGATTGTAACTTCCTTTATTATAGTGCCTAAATTTATCTCATTTTTTCTTTTTCTCTTTCTATAATTTCACGCAGCAATATTTTTTCTCTCATTTTATCTTATTACTCTTTGAGTTCCAGATTTGTCAAATCGAAGATTAACAAAATCACATTCAAGAAATCATCACATCATGAAATCATATCATGTTATCTGATAAGATATCATGTTATTAATTAACAATATCATCTCATCATAATTTATCAAATCAAAGATCAAATTAAGGTATGTAACTGATTTGGATTATAGTTATGCTGTTTTTGCTACTTAAAATCAATTATAAAGCTTATATATGTGATTGTTGTTGCTTTATCTGTACGAATTGTTGTTTTTTTATGAAATTCGATTCGTTAATCATCATCTTTGTTTATAGATGTAACGATTTTCAGAGTTTATTGACATGATTCATTGTATAGAATAGTTATTTTGAATCGAAATTGAGAAATAAATACATGGAATACATGATCATAAAAAACTACACACCAAGTGTTTGATAAACTGTATGAATGGAATTTTATAACTGCGATGCACTATTTTTACGTTGTGGTTATCTTACATCGTTCAATAGTAGAAACATATTTCAAATGATTGTTCCTATTTTGTTAATGATGAATATTCGATTATAAAAATATCTATGGTAAGAACATTATGAAACACCCTCTAGAAAAAGAGTACTATTGGCCATTGTTAGGATTTAGTAAATCCAGTTATTAAAGTGTCGGTCACCTCAAGTATATGTAAACGTTAGAAAGCTCGTAGTCGTAGTTATTTAAAGTTAAGTTGTACTTAGTTAAGTAACACCGTGGAGGACGGACGGGTCTTTACCCACTGTATACCTGATCCACAGCCCGTAGGTGGCGATTTATGTAAGACTATAAATACTCTCTACCTACCAAGGTAGAGAGTTGGAGCTCATAATAATACTTTCATTTTCTCTCACTAAGTTCCCAAACCTCTAACTATTTCTCTCTCTAAAACCTTGAATTATACGCCCCACTTGATCATGATATGATGTGTTTGTGAAATCCAATATGTAACAAATGGTATCAAGAGCCATGGTTTGATCATCTCTCTTATTTATCCTTGGATTTCTAGTGGTTTTATATGGTTTTTGAGTTTGAAAAAGTTTAGTGGTTTTTGCATCATTTGGATTAATTCTTGTGTTAAAGTTTGAATTTTGAGAGTACTTTTGTGTTTAGAATCATTGTAAGTGCTTGGGTTTGGATTTGGAAAGCTTGAATCACTGTGGTTGAGCTTGTTTTGGATTGAAAAGTGTGTTTTTGAAGTTTTTCAAGGTAGCGACTTGAGTCTCGATGTGAATTTCTTCGTAGCGACTTGCTTCAGTAATTTCTAGCGAGTTGTAGTGTTAGTCGTAGCAACTTGTCTTGTTAGGATTTACTAAATCCATGTATTAAAGAGTCGGTCACCTCAAGTATCTGTAATCGTTAGAAAGCTCGTAGTCGTAGATTATTATAAGTTAAGTAGTATTTAGTTTAACTAACACCGTGGAGGACGGACGGGTCTTTACCCACTGTATGCCTGATCCACAGCCTGATAGGTGGCGATTTATGTAATGACTATAAATACTCTCTACCTCCCAAGGTAGAGAGTTGGAGCTCATAATAAGATTTTTCTTTCTCTTACTAAAGTTCCCAAACCTCTAACTTTCTCTCTCTAGAAAATCATCTATACGCCTACTTGTGTTTGTGTTATGATGTGTATGTGAAATCCAATATGTTACAATTGGTATCAAGAGCCATGGTTTGATCATCTCTTATATATCTTTGGATTTCTAGTGACTTTTAGGTGGTTTTAGAGTTTGAAAAAGTTTAGTGGTTTTTGCATCATTTGGATCATTTCTAGTGTTAAAGTTTGAATCTTGGGTGTAGTTTTGTGTTTAGAATCATTGTATGTGCTTGGGTTTTGATTTGGTAAGCTTGAATAATCGTGGTTGGGTTGTTTTTGGATTGAAAAGTGGTGTTTGTTTGATTTTCTAGCTAGCGACTTGAGCTACGGATAATTTATCTTGGTAGTGACTTGCTTTGTAATTTGGTAGCGAGTTGTAGTAGAAGTTCTTAGCGAGTTGAGCTTAGCGACTTGTCTATTGAGACAAGCCGACAAACAGTACACTTAGTGGGTTCTCCACTACGGGTAGCGACTTGGTGAAAGTTAGCGACTTGTACTTAAGTTTGTTAGCGACTTGGTATTAGCGATTTGGTGCTTAGCGAGTTGCTATTTAGCGACTTGACATATTAGCGACTTGGTGCTTAGCGAGTTGCTATTTAGCGACTTGACATCTTAGCGACTTGCTGTCAAAATTTTGCTAGCGACTTGGTTCTTAGCGACTTGGTTCTAGGTTACTTAGCGAGTTGGTTGATTTTTGTCTGTTATACGGTTTTCTCTTGATTTAGTAAAATCCCGCGAAAGAATCTATTTCCCGGTTTAATCATAGAGTTATAAAATCCCGTTTAATCTGTTAACATGTCTACCAACGTACCTACAATCATCTCCACTGTTGCCGAGGATGTTCAAGCAGCTGGTTCAGATACCCGTCCACCCATGCTTGACAGAACTGACTACGACTCCTGGGCTCAAATAATCAGATTGTACTGTCTTGGAAAGGAAAATGGGGTCAACATTCTCAAATCGATTGATGAAGGACCTTATCAGATTGAGACTACAAGAGACTTAATTGATAGAGCTGCAGATGGAACAATGATCTATGGAATAGACAGACCAAAGACATATGATGAGCTCGATGATAAGGAGAAAACGAGATTCGATGCTGATATCAGGGCTTCTAACATCATACTTCAAGGTCTTCCAAAAGATATCTACAAGCTGATCAATCACAACACCGAAGCCAAGGCAGTATGGGATAATGTCAAGATGCTTCTCTCAGGTTCTGAACTTACTATGGAAGATAGAGAATCACAACTCTATGATGAATTTGAGCACTTCAAGATGAAACCAGATGAGAGTGTCTATGAGTATTACGTGAGATTCCATAAGCTTGTGAATGATATGAGAAACATCAGAATGACTATGCCAAACATTCAGCTGAACTCAAAGTTTGTGAACAACATGAATCCTGAATGGCACAAGTTTGTCACCTCTATAAAGCTAACCAAAGGATTGAAGAATACAAACTATGAGCAACTCTATGCCTTCCTTCTTCAGAATGAGAGACATGCTATGTTTGAAAAAAGGATTCTTAATCAGTTCAAAACCAACCAGGGAGAAACAAGTTCATCAAATGATTCAACTGCCTTCTACTCAAACGTTGGAATTACCACCAAAGCATCTCAAGTTATACCCATGGGTAATGGTAATCACAAACTCATTCCCGACCCAATGTTCAAACAAGCTGATGCTGATGCACACGTGGAAAACTTCATTAATCAACTGGCTCTCATGATCAGTCAAAACATGAACTCTCTCCCACACACCAACAAAAACCTCAGAACAGCATCTAATCCACACAATCAGGCCACTGTCAGAGATGGGAAGGTTATGGTACAACCAGTTCAAGAAAGGCAGTATGAACAAGGAAGAGGTAGAGTTGATAGAGGGTATGTGGCAAATCAGAATAGGGGAAGGAATGGAAATCAAGGACAAGTAAAGCCGATCAAGTGTTACAACTGTGGTGAAGGAACTGCACATCGCCAAAACGCCCTCAGAATGCCGAGTACTTCAGGGATAAGATGTTGCTAGTGCAAGCTCAGGACAATGGAGAAGCTTTGGATGAAGAGGAGTTACTGTTTCTTGCTGAAGGGAATGCCAAGACATATGATGCTGATGTTGATGAACAACCAATTCAAGAGATTGGCCATAATCATCAGAATGCCTTTCAAGTAGCGGATTGTGATGCATTTGACTCTGATGTAGATGATGAACCTACTGCTCAAACAATCTTCATGGCTAGCATCTCACCTATGGTTTCTCCAAAAGTTTCTTCACCATAACAAACTGGTCCATCCAAAGACAAAATCATTTCTGAGGTACTAAAACTATACGATGAAGTTGATGAGCAAAAGATACATTATGAAGTACAATTAACTATAATTATTGAGTCAGATATTGAAAATATGGGTAATGTCGATGTTGTCCCATATGATCAATATGTGAAACAAAGTGAAAGTGAGATTGTACCAAGTGATGTATCTTATGCAGTCAATGATGACTATGCTTTTGCCGAATACACTGCATGTACCCCTGATGAGTCCGTTATCTCTGAACTTAATGCTTATAAAGAACGTTTTGCTATTTATGAACAACGTGCTAAGTTTGAATTAACCACACGTGAGCAGGAAATGGATGACCAAATGCGTACAACTATTAGAAAAAGTAAGTTTAGAGAAGAAGTATTAAAACAAGAGTTAAACTCCTTACAAGAAAAGCTTTCTAAAACTGCTAAGCAAAAACAAGAACTTCAAGAAAATGTTAAAATGCTTAAGCAAGAATTCAGTGCTAAGGAATCAAAACTTTTGAATGATTTTTCTAATCTAAAAACCTTGAAAAACAAGCTAGAAAATAAGTTGTACGTACAAGGGAATACCATTCAGACTGCTCACATGATCACGAAGCATAGAGTTCTCAACGATAAGCATAGTATCCCCATTATAAAGCAATCCAACCCTGAGTATGGTAAGATAGCAAAAGCTGCTCAAAATGTAATCTATGATGGCAATGAGATTCTTAAACCTAGACAGACACCTAGTTGCATTGATTGCACTGAGGAAGATAGAAAATTAGATGATGCATCTAGGGAGAAAATGGATAAGAAGCTTAACGATCCCAAGTGCAAAGAGAATAAGATCATTGTCAAACCCCATGATTACAAAAAGGAAAATTGGATTTCCTTAAACAAGTTTAAGGCTCAAACTTTGTTAACACCTGAACAAGTGTTCTGGAAAAAGGACTTAGATAAGCAAAAAGCTGAAAATCTTGTTGAAACAAACCCTCCCCTTAGGAAAATGCCTGCAGCGACTGTGTATCCTCCAAATACACCAATGCATTTAGTTCCTAGAACTATTGCCACTAAGAGCAAGACCTTAATCAGTCAATATGTTATTTTTCAATTATTTGTTGACTTTGAGAAAACTTGTAAGAAAAGGATCACACCCACTGGGATAACTGAAGGGGAAAGGGGTTTTGAGCAAACAAAAGAATGTTATTTAACAGAGGTCATGCCTTTCTTTAAACAACTAAAAGATCAATTTGAGAGTCTTAAAAATGGGATAGATACAGATATTAAAGGAATGGAAAAGGAATTTGATGCAATGATTGCTGAGGTTAGTGACTATGAGCGAGAATTAAAATATAATGAGATTGAGAGGAAGAACTTGCATACCTTGAATGAGAATCTTATTTCTGAATGTATCTCTCAAGATGTGTTCTATACTGCCACTAATTGCTCTATTACTGCTTCTCAATTTCATGAATTATCTGTTGCTTTGAAAGTCTCTCATGATCGTGTCATTGAGCTTGAAATCAAAAACTCTAAATTAAGTGAGAAAATTGAACAGGATGATCACGATAATTTGGTAAAACATTTTTCTAAGTTAGAAGTTGAACATTTTGATTTACAACTAAAATATCAACATCTCAAAGAAAATGTTAAAACCTCAAACATCAAGATATCCTCGGATGTTCCAGAGTTTGATGCAGTTTTTGAATTAAACAAACGTGATGAACATATTCGAGCTCATTGTAACACGATCAAAAGGTTGAAAGCCCAAATCTCACAATTGAAGTGTGAAAAGAATAAAGTAACTGGATCCTGTATGCCTCCATCTTTAGATTCTCAAAATTTCCAACTTCAAAACATTATTAATAACTTACAAAAAGAAAATGATTGTTTTAAAGCTGAAATTTCAAAGGTTAATGATCAACACAAAGAGTTATGTGATTCATTTAAAGTTAATCATGATAAACAAATTGAAAAGATAACTTCTTTACTTAACGAGATTGAAAATCTGAAGCATGAGGTGAAAGGAAAGTTGCCAATCCCCAATTGCAAATATTCTGTTCCTAAGGTTTCTGCTTGTGATAAGTATGCTATCGATATGTTATATATTCCCCCGCCCATTAGGAATAATGAACTTGCACATAAAGCATATCTTTCATACCTTAAGGAAAGTTTGAAGGGTCTCCGTGAGATTGTTGAAGATGAAAGATTAGAAAAACCTTTTGATAGTACTATAGCCTATGCCTGCATGGATGCCAAACGATCTCAGGAACTCTTAGAGTATGTAATTGTCACAAGTCCGAAATCTAGCAATAGGCGAGATAGAATAGTTGTGCCTTGTTCTATGCCTAAAGCCAAGCATGTGACCCTTGATATGCCTTGTTACATGTCGAAATTCAAGCAAGCAACCTTTGATGTGCCTCCTAGAATTTCAGATCCCAGCACTTCTAGACCAGGAATGCAGAAAGTAGTGAAGCCATGTAATGTTCCCATCATTACTTCTACAGATGTTAAGATTGACACTAAAGTTAGCGGGTCAAAACCTAGAAGCAATGCAAAGAAGGATAGGATTGCGCAAACTAAAAGTGATCATGATAAGGAAGTGAAAGAACACCATAGGGACAAGAAGTTTGATTTGAACAAAAAGAATCGTGTTAGTTCTAGTATTAGCTCTAAGCTTACTGAAATTAATTCGAGGCCTTATGATGTCTGCAAAACATGTATAAAAAATTTATTTTCTGGTAATCATGATAAATGTGATGTGTTATTTCTGAGGTCTAAGATTCATAACCCAGTTAAGAAAGTTTGGAGAGCGAAACAGATTAAGCAATCCTGGAAACCTACAGGGAATGTGTTTACAAATGTAGGATTTCAGTAGAAGCCCACAGGTCGAATATTAACGCATGGCAAACCTTACCCCTTAGCTAGATCCACTATGCCGAGAATAGTTCCTGTTAAGGTTTGGAAGCCAACTGGTAGAATAATCCCATTAAGCACAAAATGTCATTTGACTAAGTCTGATGCTTCTACTAGTTTAGCTCCTAGGGATAATGCCATTGCATCTAGGGTTTCTGCTGATTCAAAGATTGTTTGTGCTAACCAAAAGGAACCCATCAGCACGTGGGGATCCAATGTTTCCAATTCTTTGTCTTCGTCTGTTGTCCAAAGCAGGTCGTACAAATCGTCCTTTGGTATTTGGATTCGGGCGACTCTAAACATATGATTGGGCTCTTAACAATGACGTCTGTTCACATCAGTTCAGGCCTCGTACTTCAACATTATGGCGTCTGCAGATAACACTTCAGGCCCCGTTCCTCAAAGAAAAGAAAGGTGTACGCTTCAGTGCGCTTTATCTTCAGAAGAAGAGAAATCTTCATGTCTATGACCATTCTCATTGACATTCTTCATGAACAAGCTTCATGTTTCTCCCATGCTCATTCAGTCATCAAGTGGATCTACGTTCATTGGTGTATATTCTTATTCACTCGCTAAATCAAAAATGGCAACTTCGGATGCAATTTTTGAGGGGGAGAAGAGTGAATATACTAAATGATGATGGATGTTTGAATAATGGTCATACGACTTAATGTTTGATGACTCTCCTCCAACGCCTAATGTTTTACTTACTAAGGATAAATGGAATGTACTGTTTGGGATTCATTGTTTCAAGATATGTTTGATAAGTATTTCCAACCGCTAGCGAATGTTGATCATCTAAGAAGTACAACTCAGACTACTCAAGAAGCCCAATCTTCAGTTATTCCTCAAGGCGTTGATAATGACTATCATAATATTGCAGTTGCACTCATGAATAATGATCCGCTCTTTGGTGTTCCTTTGCCAAATCTTCAAGGATTATTGTTCCTCTCATCGTGCATGCTATAAATCAACCACATGAACTTCTAGGAAAATGTCTACCTCATCCGCTCAAAGTTATTGGTGAATCTTCCAGATCAGTCTCTACATGTATACTTTTAGGAAGAATGCATTGATGTTGAGGCATCATATGTTCCGGTTCATTCAATGGGTGAATGTACATCCGATTGTATGTTTATTCACGTGTTGGGCATATGACACAAGTTGATTACTTCGGAGTTAATCATGTATCACTTATTTAAGATTGAAGTTGACTTTCACAAAGGCGTGTTCTTATTTGATAACTTGCTCGGGCTTAAGAATTTGATTTGAAGACTTGGTTTATCTAGTTACCAGCAGTCGGGGTGGATGGTTGAAGACCTGGTTAACTATCACTACTAGGAGTTATGTTGTTTTACTCAGTGACACACGCACATGTCGTTGTAGATAATCGCAAGAGGTGTTAGTGTCTCATACTTTGTTTGAGTAGTGAGTACTTAAGAGATTTGCTTGGAGCATAAACTCTCGACACCGTTCTTCCAACATTAATGCAAGATTAAGATACAAATGCGGGGATTTCTACTTCAGTTTCAAGTTTGGTATATCGGGTTTGCTTCTTTAGTGGTCACTTCAAATTGTCTACATATGGGTTGATAAAGATAGTCAGAGAGAGTTTCTGTAGCAGTTGATTCTCAGAGGATTCATTTGAGCTATTTTTTGTTCTTCTCTATTTCAAGAATATTTGGTATGAATAATGTGTTGCTGATTCTGAGGTATCAAAACCAGCAAGGGGGAAGGAGACATACATCTAAACACACAACGAGTACACGTGATGAACCTAATACTTCGTCTCTATTGAAGTAATCCCGGGAAAGACAAATGTCATAACCGTAGAGAAACTCAGTGTTTACTCATAGCCTTTGGTGTGTTATTCCAACTATTTGGGGGAAGGATGTATTATTCCAACTATTTGGGGGAAGGATATATTATTCTAACCATTTGGGGGGAAGTGGTCTCTGGATACTTTTGGTATGTGCTATCTTAGCCTTCAGTAGGAAGAAATATGAGAAGAATATTTGGAACGTGAGATGAAATTGCTTATCGACATCTTCGATATGATTAATGGTTAAGTGCTTCCGGTTAGTGCTTCATGTACACAATGTAATGATGATTCCGATGAGATCGCAACCATCAAGGGAAAGATATGTGTACATCTGGGTCGCACGACATATTCACATGATCGAGGTTAATCAGTTATTCCAGAGTTGACATCCGTAGAGAAGATCAGTGATTCAACCAGTTATTGTGATGTCGTTGTCTCTTCTCTTGTTGGGTACATGTGTACGTTATGGGCTGATTGGTTATATGTTAGATAAATGGAGTGCATTTGGTGAAATGAAGGTGTTGATATATTGTTCTCCTGAATTGACAACTGCTCAAACTCGAAGAGTTATGTGTACATCGGGGACGTACAACAAGTTCATGTGATCGGGCTTAATCATTTATTTCGGGTATGATAACCACATAAATGATCCGTGTTAACTTGTTACTTCGGTGTTATCGTCTTCTTTGGGTTCTTGAAGCTTCATACAATTAGACTGTTTGCTTCACTTCTACTTCTTAGGGAAATGGTCTTTATTCGATGTTTGTCGGTTTGGGGGGAAGCTACTAAAGATTCAAATTGAGAAGGCTCATGTTCAGACGATTTTCTTAGAAGCCTCGAATGCTTTGGTGGTGAAAGTTTAAGAGATGTTGATTCCTTTCTTCTACAACGTGCTGAACGATTTCTTTATCTCGGTACTCATTTCATCATCCTCTTTAACTAATTTATCTCTTGTAAATATTTATTCGAAAAACAAAATACAAAATTACAAAACCTTCAAAAAGCAAATAGAAAAATATAAAACTTTCAAAAAATCCATAAAAATTTGAAAATCTTGAAAAATTCCAAAAAATATTGTCTTTTTGTCATGTTTTTCTCGATTCGATAATATCTACGGTCTTTGTGATGTCATTCAAAGAATGACATGGGACTTTAGATGTTGTTCGAATGTTCTTAAAAAAAATCAAAAAATCAAAAAATATTTTGGGAGAAAGTGAAACTATGGTTTATTGTCATTTCAGGCAGTAACCTGCTTTTCAAAGATAGAACAGAGCCATGCTTTATCTTGGTTTTCAAATTTCTTTCTCTGATTCTTTAAACTAATCCTTACTATCTAATGAAAAGTAGTTGTTTTGAAAAATAACTCGGACTCTATTTTTGATAATCATCTGGACTTAAAAGTTTGTCAAAATATCTATCTCTCAATCAACAACTTATGTCATTGATTGAGGGGGAGAATGATTTCAATTAAATCAAAAAGTTATTTGTCATACAATTATTTTCAAAAGATAATCATGCATGTTTATTCAATGGAGTTTAAAGTCTCTAAATCCGATCCTTATCAGTTAAAACGTTTTCGTAATCAAGTCACAATTCTCCTTAAAAGCTTTCAAATTCAATTTAAATCTACAGAGATCACAAATCTCAAATGATTTGATAATTGTGATCGGGGGAGAATTTGTGATTTAAATTGGATTTAAACTGATAATTCGGTAAATGGTTTTATATGAGTGTACAAGCTCTCCTTCCCACATGTGCCAAACGATTTCAAATTTTCCATGCACATGTTGAGGGGGAGCATCTATCTTAAACCACAAAGATTTGAAACGTGATCAATGTGCAGGTTCCCTCTTGTATGTGCAAAACTCTTTCATACCTCAAGGCACATATTGAAGGGGGAGCAAGCTTATGAAAACCTCATCCTTCCCCAAAATGCTTTATCTACTTGATTTGATTAGGGAAGTGATGTTGATATCTTTTATAAAATGGTAATCAAAGAAGTTAATTCTTTCTCTTGCCTCCATGTGCAAAACGATTTCAAATACTTGATGCACATGTTGAGGGGGAGCTCTTGTTCTAAAAATATCAAAAACAACTCAGCTACAAAATGCTTTGATAATATATCTTAAGTATCTAGATTGATTTTCAAATGGTTTTCAATTGGTTCCAATGGCAGATGAACAATACCAAATAGACCGACCAACTTTACTTTATGTATGGTGATATAAGGATGATAAGGTTAGGTATTTATTCCCATGATCCGCCAGAACCGGAGGGATCTACCCAGGGACAATCCACTAGATAGTGTAGAAGTCCTTAGGTATATTGAAAAAAAGGAGAAAAATGAGATATGGGAAGAGTGCGGACTGAGACTGAGCTAGTACTGGAATAAACCCAACAAGGTTCTAGCTATGAAGTCTCGGTAAGCACTGAAGGGGTTAAAGAATGAAAAAGAATTGAATGAGAAAAGGGTGAAAACAAATAGCCCTCCAATTATTCAACCTTAGGGCAGATACCGGGTTCAATTCATATGCTACTGGTGGTTACCAAGGTAACATCGGTATTGAAGACAAGACGTCATGGACCCAGTGACGCACTGCACTTCAACTTCCCAAACCACTCAAGTTCCTCTTAAAAGGACTTGTTTCATTCTCACGGGGAACCGACATTATCTATCGACTTTCTCTTAGAGATTGTTGATATTGAAGAAGGAGACCCTCTTCCTAGTCTCCGATATAGGATCCAAATATGCACATAATTGAGTCTAGAGCCACGAGATCATCAATTAATCTCATTAGGACACTTTCAATGAAGACTCTCTGTTTCACACAATGTGGAAAGAGAGATTATATCTAGAGTCCTACGCATTATCCTTGTGGTATTGCCAGAACATCTGAGTGATATGCAAACATATTCACAATGAAGATGGAAAGCCTTCTGGAGCCAACATCAAACAAGCTCCTGGTGGGTGGCATGTGAGATCTATTCAATAGATCAACCATGTGACAACTGAACAGAAACAATGGGGCGATTCAATCTTTTGAATCAATCCTGGTTCAGGTTATGGATTGACGGATACCTTTGAAAAACCGGTCATTGTGCTTAAAAACTCTTTTCTTTAGCACATCGACCGTGTACGCATATTTCAAATCAAAAGGTGTTTTATGATTGATAATTGATTTTCATTAAAACCTTCGTTGTATTGCAAAAACAATTTCTATTGAGCAATACACGATTGTTTTTTCAAATCTCTTTTCATCAATCAGTGAATCTCTATTCGCTGGTTCACTCACTCTGTGTTGTCTTCTTTGAGACGTTCCGGTTTGAGAAAAGCTAGAGCAGCTGCGAAACCTTGTCAAGGAAATTCTTCGGAATTATACCTGATCACAGGCAGTACTTGTACTAATCAACGGGGAACCGTGGGCCGTGTACCTCAATTCATCGAAAGTGATCAAAGACACTTTCGTGCGCTTTATTGCTAAATGTTTTATGCAGGTACGCCCTACGTTTGCAGCTGATCAGAATGAAGCGGTCAATCCATAGCCGCATGCTCACTCAACACATTCATCTCGAAAGAAATCATGATTAGTGCATCAATGACTCTGATATTTTCACTCCATGCTTCTGCTACACTGCTGCCAATATCATGAATCAACGAAAGCTTCCGCTACTCTGATGAGAATATATCATGATCCAGAATGTGAGCATGTCGGTCCATAAGTCACAACACCACAATGGAAGAGTTAGAGATGTAGTATTGCTGATGATCTCAAAGCTAGCTCAAAACTCATCATCATGTGGATCAGATTAAGACCTCCACTTGGGTTATCCAAACATACATCAATTAAGAATTAATGACTACGGGCTTCAGAGCAAAGAACAGTAACAAGAATGCAAGAACAATCTTTATGTAAAATCTGTTTGTATTCAATGTATGTTTGAGGTGATCTTGAGGTGACCTCCCTTAGGGGGAGATTGTTAGGATTTACTAAATCCGTGTATTAAAGAGTCGGTCACCTCAAGTATATGTAATCGTTAGAAAGCTCGTAGTCGTAGATTATTATAAGTTAAGTAGTATTTAGTTTAAGTAACATTGTGGATGACGAACGGGTCTTTACCAACTGTATGCCTGATCCACAGCCCGATAGGTGGCGATTTATGTAATGACTATAAATACTCTCTACCTCCCAAGGTAGAGAGTTGGAGCTCATAATAAGATTTTTCTTTCTCTCACTAAAGTTCCCAAACCTCTAACTTTCTCTCTCTAGAAAATCATCTATACGCCTACTTGTGTTTGTGTTATGATGTGTATGTGAAATCCAATATGTTACATGTCTATTGAGACAAGCCGACAAACAGTACAAGTTAGTGGATTCTCCACTACGGCTAGCGACTTGGTGGGGTTAGCGACTTGCTTTAATTATTTCTAGCGACTTGTACTTATTGTTCTCAGCGACTTGATCTTAGTGACTTGGATACTTAGCGAGTTGCTCTTTAGCGACTTGTATGCTTAGCGATTTGGTTCGTTAGCGACTTGTGTTCAGTGACTTGGGTTTTTGCGACTTGTGCTTAGCAACTTGATTCACAGCGACTTGAGGTTTAGCGAGTTGCTACTTAGCAACTTGGTGCTTAGCGACTTGATTCAAGGATTATAGCGACTTGGTTAATACTTATTTCTAATACGGTTTTCTTTTGATTTAGTAAAATCCCGTGAAAGAATCTATTTCCCGGTTTAATCATAGAGTTATAAAATCCTGTGAAATCTGTAAACATGTCTACCAACGTGCCTACAATCATCTCTACTGTAGCTGAGGACATTCAAGCAGCTGGTTCAGATACTCGTCCACCCATGCGTGACAGAACTGACTACGACTCTTGGGCTCAACGAATCAGATTGTACTGTCTTGGAAAGGAAAATGGGCTCAACATTCTCAAATCCATTGATGAAGGACCTTATCAGATTGAGACTACAAGAGACATAATTGATACTACTGCAGATGGAACCATGATCTTTGGATTGGACAGACCAAAGACGTATGATGAGCTCAGTGTTAAGGAGAAAAAGAGATTCGATGCTGATATCAGGGCTTCAAACATTATACTTCAAGGTCTTCCAAAAGATATCTACAAGCTTATCAATCACAACACTGAAGCCAAGGCTGTTTGGGATAATGTCAAGATGCTTCTCTCGGGTTCTGAATTAACTAAGGAAGATAGAGAATCACAGTTGTATGATGAATTTGAGCACTTCAAGATGAAACCAGAAGAGAGTATCTATGAATATTACGTGAGATTTCACAAACTTGTGAATGATATGAGGAATATCAAAATGACTATGCCAAATATTCAACTGAACTCAAAGTTTGTGAACAACATGAATCCCGAATGGCACAAGTTTGTCACTTCTGTGAAGCTAACCAAAGGATTGAAGAACACCAACTATGAGAAACTGTATGCCTTTCTTCTTCAGAATGAGAGACATGCTATGTTTGAACGAAGGATTCTTGAACAGTTCAAATCTAAGCAGGGAGAAACTAGTTCGTCAAATGACTCTACAGCTTTTTACACCAATGTTGGAATTACCACCAAAGCTTCTCAAGTCATACCCATGGGTAATGGTAATTACAAGCTCATCCCTGATCCAGTATATAAGCCTCCAGACCCAAACACATTCATGGAAAACTTCATCAATCAACTGTCTCTCATGGTTAGTCAAAACATGAACTCTCTCCCACACACCAACAATAACCTCAGAACAGCATCCAATCTACACAATCAAGCTACTGTCAGAGATGGGAAGGTTATGGTGCAACCAGTTCAAGAAAGGCAGTCTGAACAGAGAAGAGGTGGAGTTAGTAGAGGATATGTGGCAAATCAAAATTGTGGAAGGAATCCAAATCAAGGACAAGAAAAGCCAGTCAAATGCTACAACTGTGGTGGTGAGGGACATATTGCTAGGAACTGCACATCTCCAAAACGTCCACAGAATGCAGAATACTTCAGAGACAAGATGTTTCTTGTGCAAGCTCAGGATAATGGAGCAGCTTTGGATGAAGAGGAGTTATTGTTTCTTGCTGAGGGAAATGCCAAAACCTATGATGCTGATGTTGATGAACAACCAATTCAAGAAATAGGTCACAATCATCAAAATGCCTTTGAAGTAGCTGACTGTGATGCATTTGACTCTGATGTCGATGATGAACCTACTGCTAAAACAATCTTCATGGCTAGCATCTCACCTATGGTCTCTCCAAAGGTCTCATCACCACAACAGGCTGGCTCATCCAAAGACTCAATCATTTCAGAGGTATTAAAACTATACGATAAAGTTGATGAGCAAAAGATGCATAATGAAGTACAATCTCCTAATTGATAATGAGGGTAATAGCAATATTGTCCCATATGATCAATATGTGAAGCAAAGTGAAAGTGAGATTGTACCAAGTGATGCATCCTCTACATTCAATGATGACTATGTTTTTTATGAATACACTGCATGTGCCCCTGATGATTCTGTTATCTCTGAACTGAATGCCTAGAAGGAACAAGTTGCTATTTATGAACAATGTGCTAAGTTTGAGTTAACTACCCGTGAGCAGGAAATGGATGACCAAATGCGTACAATTATTAGAAAAAGTAATTTTAGAGAAGAAGTGTTAAAACAAGAGTTAAATTCCTTACAAGAAAAGCTTTCTAAAACTGTTAAGCAAAAGCAAGAGCTTCAAGACAATGTTAAAGGGCTTAAACAAGAATTTAATACTAAGGAATCAAAACTTTTGAATGATGTTTCTAATCTAAAAACTTTGAAAAACAAACTTGAAAATAAGTTGTACGTACAGGGGAATACCATTCAGACTGCTCACTTGATTACTAAGCATAGAGTCTTAAGCGATAAGCATATCATTCCCCTTGTTGAGGAACCTAATCCCGAGGTAGTTAAAAAGGTTAGAGCTGCTCATAAGGTACTGTATGATGGTAATGAGATTCTTAAGCCTAGGCAAACACCATCATGTGTTGGAAGCACAGAAGAGGATAGAAAATTAGATGACGCCTCTAGGGAGAAAATGGATAAGAAGCTTAACGATCCTGTGTGTAAAAAGGAGAACATAACGATAAAACCCCATGATTACACTAAGGAAAATTGGATCTCCTTAAACAAGTTTAAGCCTCAGACTCTATTAACCCCTAAACAATTGTTCTGGAAAAAGGATATGGATATGCAAAAAGCTGAAAATCTTATTGCAAAAAACACTCCCCTTAGGAAAATGCCTGCAGCTACTGTGTATCCTCCAAATACACCAATGCATCTAGTTCCTAGATCGATTGCCACTAATAGCAAAACCTTAATCAGCCTGTATGTTGTTTATCAACTATTCGTTGATTTTGAGAAGACATGTAA
This sequence comes from Chrysanthemum seticuspe, assembly GCA_019973895.1. NCBI lineage: Eukaryota > Viridiplantae > Streptophyta > Magnoliopsida > Asterales > Asteraceae > Chrysanthemum > Chrysanthemum seticuspe. The sequence continues at coordinate 150,965,958 of BPTQ01000006.1, forward strand.
GAAGAGAATCACACCTACAGGGATAACTGATGGGGAAAGCGGTTTTGAGCAAACTAAAGAATGTTATTTAACTGAGGTCATGCCTTTCTTTAAACAATTAAAAGGTCAATTTGAGAGTCTTCAAAAAGGAATAAATTCAGATATTAAAGAAATGGAAAAGGAATTTGATGCAATGATAGTTGAGGTCAATGATTATGAACAGGAACTCACATATAATGAAGTTGAAAGGAAGAACTTGCATATCTTAAATGAGAATTTGATTTCGAGTTGTGTTGCTCAAGATGTGTTTTATACTGTTACTAAGCACTCAATTACTGCTTCTCGATTTTATGAATTATCTATTGCATTGAAAGTTTCCCATGATCGTGTCATTGAGCTTGAAAACAAAAACTCAGAACTAAATGAGAAAATTGATCACGATAATTTGGTAAAACATCTTTCTAAACTAGAAGTTGAACATTTTGATTTGCAACTAAAATATCAACATCTTAAAGAAAATGTCAAAACCTCAAATATCAAGACATCCTCAGATGTTCCAGAGTTTGATGCAGTTTTTCAGATAAACAAACGTGACGAACAGATTCAAGCTCATTGTAACACGATCAGAAAGTTGAAAGCCCAAATTTCACAATTAAAGGGTGAAAAGAACAATGTGACTGCTCCCAAATGCCTCCTCCTTTAGATTCTCAGTATTCTCAAACTTTTCATCTTCAAAACTTGGTTAATGTTTTACAAAAAGAAAACGAGAGTTTTCTAGAAGAAAATGAAAAAGTTAAACGACACTTTAAAGAGTTATATGATTCAATGAAAGTCACTCGTGACAAGAACAACGAAAAAATAACGTCTTTACAAAAAGAAATTGAGAATCTGAGGAGTCAGGAAAAAGGGAAGCTGCCACTTGTCTTTAATGAGAATGTTGCATCAAAGTCATCCTCAGATTGCAAATATACTGTGACTGTTAAATACATTCCTCCTCATCTTAGGAATAATGAACTTGTGTTTCATAACTATTTTGCTCACCTTAAGGATAGTCTAGAATGTCTCCGTGAGATTGTAGAAGAGGATTTCATAAATAAGCCGCTTGATAGAGAAATTAGGTTTGCTTGCATTCAGGCCAAACGATCTCAGGAACTGCTAGAATGTTTAATAGCAACATGTCCTAAATCCTTAGGTGCGAAAGGTAAAGCTGTGATGCCTTGCTCTATGCCTTGTGCCAAGTATACAAACCATTTTATGCCCAGTATTAAGAAAGTGAACTCTAATGTGCCTTCAAGTAGTTCAGATTCCTGCACGTCTAGTTCAGGAATGCAAAAAGTAGATCAACCAACTAATGTTCCCATAATTCCATCTATAGGAGTAATCAGTGACATAAAAGCAAGCGGGTCAAAGCCTCCAGGCAATACCAAGCAAGATAGGACCTCGCAAGCTAAGAATGTGCATTGGAAGAGAGTAGAAGATCACCCTAGGAATATTAAGTTTGAGTTGAATAAAACGAATCGTGTTGATTCTAGTATTAGCTATAAGCGTACTGTAATTAATTCGAATTCTGCTACTATCCGCAAACCATGTAATGATGACTGCTTGATTTCTGTTACTAATCAGGAATGTGGTGTGAATGATTTGTCTAATGCTGTCAAATGCCCAGTTAAAACTGTTAAGGTTAAAAATCAAGCTAAGAAGGCTAAAAGGCAAAGGCGAAAAAAAGTTAGAAAACAGTGGAAACCCACAGGAAGGAAATTTAGTAATATAGGGTATCAATGGATACCTACTGGCCGTAAGATTAATGTGTTGTGCCCTAAATTTGCTAAGTCAATGCCCATTAGAAAATGGATGCCCACTGGTAGAACTATTCCTTTAAGAAGTGAACATACTTTGAATAGGGTAAATACGGACACTAGCACTGCATCTATTCCTGATGGTTCCATTGTTTCTACTTCCGATGTGGGTGTTCCAATCACTGTTACTAACCAAATGGAACCCATTCTTGCATGGGGATCCCAATTATCCAGTTATCCATTCTTGTCTGTGTTCAACTGCAGATCGTTCAAATCGTTCTGTGGTACTTGGACTCAGGCTGTTCCAAGCATATGACTGGAGATCGCTCGCGGCTCATGAACTTCGTGAGTAAATTCATCGGGACTGTTAGGTTCGGGAACGACCATTTTGGTGCAATTATGGGTTATGGAGATTATGTTGTTGTTAAAAGTGTAATCTCCAGGGTATATTATGTGGAAGGTCTTGGTCATAACTTGTTCTCTGTTGGTCAATTCTGTGATTCCGATCTAGAAGTGGCTTTTAGAAAACACACTTGTTTCGTTAGAGAACTTGATGGTGTGGAATTGTTAAGAGGAACTCGTGGTTCTAATCTATACACCATATCTATCGAAGACATGATGAATTCCTCTCCAATCTGCTTGTTGTCAAAGGCTTCTAAAACAAAGTCATGGTTATGGCATCGTCGTCTCAATCACTTGAACTTCGGCACCATTAATAACCTTTCTAGAAAGGATCTGGTCAGAGGCTTACCCAGACTAAAATATGAAAAAGATCATCTTTGTTCAGCTTGCCAATTGGGAAAAAGCACGAAATATGCCCACAAACCAAAACCCACAAACTCAGTAATGGAAGTTCTTCATACCCTTCATATGGATTTGTGCAGACCAATGAGAGTCCAAACGATAAATGGGAAGAAATATATTTTAGTCATTGTTGATGACTACTCTCGATTTACTTGGGTGAAGTTTTTGAGGACAAAGGATGAAACTCCAGATGTCATCATCAAACTTATCAAACAGCTTCAGGTTCGACTCAACAATACTGTTAGAATTGTTCGAACAGACAATGGCACAGAGTTTGTTAAGAAAGACTTAATTCAGTTTTATGAAAGTGTTGGAATCAGTCATCAAAGAAGTGTTCCACGAACTCCTCAACAGAACGGTGTAGTTGAAAGACGAAATCGAACTCTTGTGGAAGCCGCAAGAACAATGCTAATTTATTCAAAGGTTCCAATGTTTCTATGGGCTGAAGCCATTGCCACTGCTTGCTACACCCAAAATCGTTCCCTTATTCACACCTCTCATGGAAAAACTCCATATGAACTTGTCCATAAACGAAAACCTGATTTATCCTACCTTCGTGTGTTTGGTGCTTTGTGCTATCCAACAAATGACGGTCAAGATTTAGGTAAATTAAGAGCTAAGGTGGACATTGGAGTTTTTGTAGGTTATGCATCAAACAAGAAGGGTTACCGAATCTACAATAAAAGAACTCGAGATATCATGGAAACTATTCACGTCACGTTCGATGAGATGTCCGGGCAAATGGCTCCAGGACAATCCAGTTCTGGACCTGCATTACAACCTTCATCAAGTAGTCCTATCAGTTCTACTATTGTTTCAAATCCCTCACCAGCAATTCCTTATGTACCTCCTTCAGAAGATGACTTGAAGAAATTATTTGATCCAATGTTTGATGAACACTATGAGCCAAGTGCTAATGATATGTCAATTCCATCAACAGAGGCTGCTTCTATCCCTGTCAATGAAGTTAACCCTTCAGTTTCAATGACATTTAATCAAGAAGCGGCTGCTGCTGATCACTCTGTCTCATCAACAAATCATCAATCATCAAGTGTACATCATGGAATTGTTTCTGGCATCAATGATGGAGATAATCCCTTTGCTACTCCTGAAGATGCCCCCTTTGAAAACATATTTGCTCCTGAATCATCATCATAACCATCTTCTTCAGGAGATATCGACTCTGCTACGTCAGTTCCTCAACAACAACCACATGAACACCTTAGAAAATGGACACATGATCATCCATTGGACAACATCATTGGAAACCCCTCACGTCCATTATCCACGTGGAAACAACTTGTAACCGATGCCTTATGGTGCTTCTTCAACTCCGTACTCTCTAAGGTCGAACCGAAAGATGTTAAAACCGCCATGAATGAAGACAGCTGGTTCAATGCCATGCAAGAAGAAGTTCATGAGTTTGATCGACTAGATGTATGGGAATTAGTACCTGCTCCAGATTGTGCTATGATCTTTGCTCTAAAGTGGATCTTCAAAGTAAAACTTGATGAGCATGGTGATGTGTTAAAGAACAAGGCTCGATTGTTTGCAAAAGGATACCGTCAAGAGGAGGGTATTGACTTTGAAGAATCATTTGCTCCAGTTGCTCGTATCGAGGCAATCAGAATCTTCTTGGCTAATGCTGCAAGTAAGAACATGGTAGTCTATCAGATGGATGTAAAGACGGCTTTTCTTAATGGAGATCTTAAAGAAGTCGTATACGTCAGCCAACCTGAAGGCTTTGTGAATCCAGAGCATCCTACTCACGTCTATTGTTTGAAGAAGGCTCTTTACGGTTTGAAGCAAGCTCCAAGGGCACGGTATGATACACTATCAAAGTTTCTTCTATCTACTGGATTCAACAAATGAGCAGTTGATCCGACATTGTTCACCAGAAAGTCAGGCAAACATTTAATTCACGTTCAAATATATGTTGATGATATTATTTTTGCCTCGACTGACCCCAATGAATGTGACCATTTTTCAAATGAAATGGGTTCCAAATTTCAAATGTCTATGATGGGACAAATGTCATTTTTCTTGGGATTACAAATTTCACAAAGTCCCGAAGGCATTTTTATAAATCAATCTAAATATGCAAATGAGATTTTAAAGAAACTTGGATTTGATTCTTGTGACCCTGTTGACACTCCCATGACAGAGCGTACTAAACTGGATGAGGACCACTCAGGGATCATGGTAGACCAAACGAAATATCGTAGTATGATTGGATCCCTGATGTACCTCACAGCCAGTAGACCAGACATTCTGTTCGCTGTTTGCATGTGTGCTAGATATCAGGCTAAGCCTACCAAAAAGCACCTTGAAGCAGTTAAACGGGTATTTCGGTATCTCCAAGGAACCATCAATATGGGACTTTGGTACCCGAAGGACACCGGTATGTCACTAACAGCCTATGCAGATGATGATCATGCAGGATGTCAAGATACACGTCGTAGTACGTCTGGAGGTGCTCAGTTTTTGGGTGATAAGCTTGTGAGCTGGTCTTCAAAGAAAAAAATGAGTACTTCTATTTCCTCTACAGAGGCTGAATACATAGCCATGTCATCTTGTTGTGCTCAAATCCTATGGATGAGATCCCAATTATCTGACTATGGCTTTGAATTCAACAAAATCCCTCTGTACTGTGATAATAAAAGTGTCATTGCTCTCTCATGAAACAACGTACAACACTCAAGAGCAAAGCACATCGACATTCGACATCATTTCATCAGGGATCAAGTAGAAAACGGTGTGGTGGAACTTTATTTTTTGAGGACTGAATACCAGTTAGCAGACATCTTCACCAAAGCTCTTCCTAGAGAACGTTTTGAGTTTATTCTTCCACGAATTGGTCTAAAGAGTCTACAACCGGAAACACTTAAACGTCTTCAAGAGGAAGAAGAGGAGTAAAAGGTCTTTCTTCATCCATCTCTTGTAAATATTTATTCGAAAAGCAAAATACAAAATTTCAAAATCTACAAAAAGCAAATAGAAAATTATAAAACTTTAAAAAATCCATAAAAATTAGAAAATTTTGAAAAATCCCAAAAATATTGTTAGTTTATCATTTTTTTCTTCTTGTTCGATATCATCTACGGATTTTGTGTTGTCATTCAAAGAATGACACGGGTCTTTAGATGTTGTTCGAATGTTTAAAAAAAAAAAAAAAAAAAAAAAAAAAAAAAAATTGGGAGAAAATGAAACAATGGTTTATTGTCATTTCAGGCAGTAACCCGTCTTTTAAAGAAAGAACAGAGCCATGCTTTATTCTAAATCTTCAAATCTCATGCTCTGATTCTATAAACAATCAATTGATATCTAATGAAAACTAATAGCTTTGAAAAATAACTCGGACTCAACTTTTGAAAATCATCTGGACTTAACGTTTGTCAAAATTGCTATCTCTCAATCAACAACTTATGTCATTGATTGAGGGGGAGAATGATTTCAATTAAATCAAAAGGTTATATGTCATTCAATTGTTTTCAAAAGATAATCATGCATGTTTAATCAATGGAGTGTAAAGTCTCAAAATTCGATCCTTATCCGTTAAAATGTTTTCATAATCAAGTCACAATTCTCCTCAAAAGCTTTCAAAATCAATTTAAATCTACAGAGATCACAAATCTCAAATGATTTGAAAATGGTGATCGGGGGAGAATTTGCGATTTAAATTGGAGTTAAACTGATAATTTGATAAATGGTCTCATAAGTGTTTAGCAAGCTTTCCTCCCCGCATGTGCCAAACGATTTCAAATTTTCCATGCACATGTTGAGGGGGAGCATCTTTTTAAACCACAAAGAAATGAAACGTGATTGATCTGTCTCTAAGTGAAGGTTCCTTCTAATATGTGCAAAACTCTTTCAAATCTCGAGGCACATTTTGAGGGGGAGCAAACTTATGAAAACCTCATCCTTCCCCAATATGCTTTATCTACTTGATTTGATCAGGGAAGTGATGTTGATATCTTTTAGAAAATGGTAATCAAAGAAGTTAATTCTTCCTCTTGCCTCTGTGTGCCAAAACGATTTCAAATACATGATGCACATGTTGAGGGGGAGCTCTTTTTCTAAAAATATTAAAAACAATTCAGGTACAAAATGCTTTGATAATATATCACAAGTACCTGGATTGATTTTCAAATGGTTTTCAATTGGTTCCAATGGCTGACGAACAATACCAAAAAGACCGACCAAATTTACTTTATGCATGGTGATATAAGGATGGTTAGGTTAGGTATTCGTTCCCACGATCCGCCAGAACCGGAGTGATCTACCCAGGGACAATCCACTAGATAGTGTAGAGTCCTTAGGTATGATGAAAAAAGGAGAAAAATGAGAAATGGGAAGAGTGCGGACTGAGACAGAGCTAGTACTGAAATAAACCCAACAAGGTTCTAGTTATGAAGTCTCGGTAACCACTGAAGGGGTTGAAGAATGAAAAAGAAATAAATGAGAAAAGGGTGAAAACAAATAGCCCTCCATTATTTTCAACCTTAGGGCAGAAACCGGGTTCAACTCATATGCTACTGGTTGTTACCGAGGTAACACCGGTATTGAAGACAAGAAGTCATGGACCCAGTGACGCACTGCACTACAACTTCCCAAGCTACTCAAGTTCCTCTTAAAAGGACTTGTTTCATTCTCACAGGGGAACCTACATTATCTATCGACTTTCTCTTAGAAATGGTTGATATTGAAGAAGGAGACCCTCTCCCTAGTGTCGGGCGTAGGATCCAAAGGTGCACAATTGAGTCTAGAGCCACGAGATCATCAAATAAATCTCTTTAGGACACTGTCAATGAAGGCTCTCTGTTTCACACAATGTGAAAAGAGAGATTATATCTTATGAGTCCTACGCATTATCCTTGTGGTATTGCCAGAACATCTGAGTGATATGCAAACATATTCACAATGAAGATGGAAAGCCTTCTGGAGCCAACATCTAACAAGCTCCTGGTGGGTGGCATGTGAGATCTATCCAATAGATCAACCATGTGACAACTGAATGGAAACAATGGGGCGATTCAATCTTTTGAATCAATCCTGGTTCAGGTTATGAATTGACGGATACCTTTGAAAAACCGGTCGTTGTGCTTAAAAATCTTTTCTCTAGCACATCGACTATGTATTAATGTTTCAAAATTTAAAAGGTGTTTATGATTGATAATTAATTTTTTAATAAACCTTTGTTGTATTGCAAAAACACTTTATTGAGCAGTACACGATTGTTTTTTTAAATCTCTTTTCATCAATCAGTGAATCTCAAATTCGCTGGTTCACTCACTCCATGTTGTCTTCTTTGAGACGTTCCGGTTTGAGAACGGCTAGAGCAGCTGCGAAACCCTGTCAAGGAGATTCTTCGGAATTATACCTGATCACAGGCATTACATGTACTGATCAACGGGGAATCGTGGGTCGTGTACCTCAATTCAACGAAAGTGACCAAAGACACTTTCGTGAGTTTTATTGCTAACTGTTGTATGCAGGTACGCCCGACGTTTGCAGCTGATCAGAATGAAGCGGTCAATCTATAAGCCGCATGCTCACACAACACATTCACTTCTAAAGAAATCATGATTAGTGCATCAACGACTCTGATATTTTCACTCCATACTTCTGCTACGTTGCTGTCAATATCATGAATCAACGAAAGCTTCCGCTACTCTGATGAGAATATATCATGATCCAGAATGTGAGCATGTCGGTCCAAATGTCACTACATCACATAATACCAACACCACAATGGAAGAGTTAGAGATTTATGATAGCTGATGATCTCAAAACTGACTCAACATTCATTATCACGTGGATCAGTTAAAGACCTCCACTTGGATTATCCAAACATGCAAAAATGAAGAATCAAAGACTACGAGCTACTAAGCAAAGAACAGGAACAAGAATCCAAGAACAATCGTAATGTAATATCTGTTTGTATTCAATGAAATTTGAGGTGACCTCCCTTAGGAAGAGATTGTTAAGATTTAGTAAATCCAGTTATTAAAGTGTCGGTCACCTCAAGTATATGTAATCATTAGAAAGCTCGTAGTCGTAGTTATTTAAAGTTAAGTTGTACTTAGTTAAGTAACACCGTGGAGGACGGACGGGTCTTTACCCACTGTATGCCTGATCCACAGCCCGTAGGTGGTGATTTGTGTAAGACTATAAATACTCTCTACCTCCCAAGGTAGAGAGTTGGAGCTCATAATAATACTTTCATTTTCTCTCACTAAGTTCCCAAACCTCTAACTATTTCTCTCTCTAAAACCTTGAATTATACGCCCCTCTTGATCATGATATGATGTGTTTGTGAAATCCAATATGTAACAGCCATTATTTATTTCTTATGGATAGGGTGTTAAATCAATTAATAAGCTGATGTTAGTGTTAGTATATTGGCCTATTGGGATGCTTTTATATCCATTTGCTTTTGGAATGGTTTTTTCCATCCATAAGAGTAAAGTGTAATAACTTTTAAACATTAAAGTACAATGTTTGTTTCTTGACTACCAAAAGTTAAAATGGATTAAAAAAGATAATAATCTATTAGAAAGTCACATGATATATATTTTAGAATTTTATAGTTAATGACTGTTAATCTGTCAACATGTATGTACAATCTGTAGTTTATACGAAGCTTGGTATTGAAGTCGTTTGCAAGGTTGTCTAACAAGATTTCTGGAACCTTTCAGGCATGAATTATAATCTGATAATGGAAAATGTAATTGTAGAGTGTTGGGGATTGGGCTTGTGTTCAATGATCTAACCTCGGGTATTCCAATGAATTTCCTCAGTTTGTAATCTGTGATAATCAGGTAGTGTTTCTTTTGCTTTATGTTTGAAATTCATTAAATTGACCGAACAGATGCACTAAAGTGACTCAAACAGACGCACTAAAGTTCATCAAACAGATGCAGTAAAGTTGCATAATATTTTATCATGTTTCCCTTTTGTGTGTAATTATCGTATTTTACGTATGTTTTCTACACATGCATATAGTTTACTGATCTTGTACTTGTATGGGTATCGAGATGTACATCAGGATGTGGACTCGTTTGAGACTGATCTTGTTCGAAGGCTCGAAGGCTTGTGAACTTTATTCACTATGATTAGCGCCGCCCACAAGCAAATAGTGTTGAAGGGTATCTGGTTAATTAAGGTTATTTTATACTTATATCTTAAGAATGAAAGATTCTATATGATATATCCAATGTGAATTGATCTAAAAAATGTATGGGTCAATTCATGTAAAGTGAATGAAAAAAAGAATAGCTAAAAAAGTAACGGGTCAAATGGGTCGAAAGTCGCCAAAGTGTATATTTAATGTGTGAAAGTATTCCACATCTATATTCAATCGTTAACCAAATCTGCCTATACCTCTATATTCCACATTTTATTTGTAGTATATGAAGATGAAAGAAGTGTACTTACACAATGGGCTCATGCAGGTAATGAGGATCATACATGCGCTTCAGATCGATCATCGGGTGAGCATAGACTAGCGGTGGTTGGAGACACAGAGTTCTTGAAAATCCCAACTTTCGAGGTGGATGAAAACATGCAACAGGTACATTACAGTTACTTATGCCACGGTTGAAAAAGTTACCTGATGACGTATAGTCCGCATTCGGGTCATGAACCCGACCAATGGAAGCTACTAACACTCGAGCCCAGTACGAGTGGGCTAACACGGTAACGGGAGCCCAAACCCGAAGTTATTTATGGTCTTGATATCGGATATCTCTTATTTATGGGATATGTATCAACCAACCGACTTAGGCGGGATATGCCGAAGGTTATGGAACACGAAACCAACAAGGATTTCGTATGTACATAAAGGGCATCTCGTCCCTCATTAAAGGTACAATCACATAACCTAACTCTCCATTAAACCCTAAAACTCGATTACTTACTCTCACGCCGGAGAATAATCGTGGGAGACAATCCCACGATAAGCCTAACGGTGTTTTCTGTTTTCTTAGTGCGCAGGTCTCAAGCATCAAGGTCTAATTGATACGGGAACCGGAGTCCAAATAAGGAACGCCCAACTTTTGTATCAACAAGTGGCGCCATCCGTGGGACCCGAACACTAAGAACTAGAATGACAAAGCACGGAAACCTAAGCCAGCGATCGCATAGTGACCTACAAGGGAAGAAGCAGCAAAGTGAGTCAGCCTCTAAACAGACCTCTGGAACAACCAGTGCGATCAAAAACCAAGGGTCAGGCCCAGTCTTCACGACAGTGGAACCACGCACGGGGACAACCCATGCCACTACGACAACCACCAACGCAGAAGATCCACAGCGCACCCTTTTTACCACTCCCCACCAATCGGTGCCAGAAACGGACCCCACAAACCCGCCAGGCGCGCCTGGCCGAAAGAGGGGTCCAGAAGTGGAAACAGACACCCTCGCACTAGAAGGAGTCGCACATGAACTAGCGCCAAGTGACTTCGTATCTCAAAACTACGAAACCTTGGCTGCCCTCATGCAAGAGGAAGCGAAAAAGAGGTCGAGTCAGAGCCTGCAAGCCCGACTCAACTTTGAACTAGAGTATGAGACATCCTCATTGCGTCACCAGAGGGAGAGGCGTGTAAGATATAACTTTTCACATACACATCAAACCATAACAACAAGGTGGCGAATAAGTGGAATTCTAGAGAGAGAAATTTAGAGGTTTAGGGAACTTAGTGAGAGAAAGTGAAAGATATTATTATGAGCTCCAACTCTCTACCTTGGGAGGTAGAGAGTATTTATAGTCTTACATAAAACGCCACACATCGGGCTGTGGATCAGGCATACAGTGGGTAAAGACCCGTCCGTCCTCCACGGTGATACAAAACTAAATACTACTTAACTTAAGATAACTACGACTACGAGCTTTCTAACGATTACATATACTTGAGGTGACCGACTCTTTAATACTGGGAATTTCTAATTCCTAACAATCTCCCCCTAAGGGAGGTCACCTCAATCATGTACCAAAATTACAATGAATACAACAAGATATTACATTAAAAATTGTTCTTGCATTCTTGATGTAGACCTTTGCTTCTAAGCTCGTAGTCATTGATTCTTCACATTGCATGTTTGGTCATTTCAAGTGGAGGTCTTTTACTGATCCACGTGATAATGAATTTGAGCCATCATTAGAGATCATCAGCAAACAAAAATCTCTGACACATCCTTTGTGGTGTTGGTATTTTGTGATGTTGTGACTTTAGTACCGACATGCTCACATTCTGGATCATGAAATCTTCTTATCAGAGCAGC
>BPTQ01000006.1:150977915-151220189 GCA_019973895.1 Chrysanthemum seticuspe
ATTAAACGGGATTTTATAACTCTATGATTAAACCGGGAAATAGATTCTTTCACGGGATTTTACTAAATCAAGAGAAAACCGTAAACACTCACTCAAGTCGCTAGAAGATAATGCACTAAGTCGCTAGAAGATAATGCACTAAGTCGCTAGAAGATAATGCACTAAGTCGCTAACACTTAATTCGCTACACCACTAAGTCGCTATAGTCTCAAGTCGCTAGACAAAAGCAAGTCGCTAAGTAGTAACTCGCTACAGACCAAGTCGCTAGCAAAATTTTGGCAGCAATTCGCTACTCAAGTCGCTAGAGATACAAGTCGCTAAAGAGCAACTCGCTACAGACCAAGTCGCTACCACCAAGTCGCTACTCGTAGTGGAGAGTCCACTACTTGTACTTTAACTCGCTAGATCTAACTCGCTAGGTCTAAAGCTGTAACTCGCTACAAATTTGTAAAGCAAGTCGCTATGAAGAAAATAATCCGTGAGCTAAGTCGCTAGCTTGAAAAACCATATAAACATCACTTTTCAATCCAAAAACAACCCAACCAAGATGATTCAAGCTTACCAAATGAAAACCTAAACACTTGTGATGATTCTAAACATAAAAGTACTAACAAAATTCAAACTTTAACACAAGAAATCAACCAAATGATGCAAAAACCACTAAACTTTTTCAAACTCAAAAACCACCTAAAAACCACTAGAAATCCAAAGATGTGCAAGATATGATCCAACCATGGCTCTTGATACCAATTGTAAGATATAACTTTTCACATACACATCAAACCATAACAACAAGGTGGCGAATAAGTGGAATTCTAGAGAGAGAAAGTTAGAGGTTTAGGGAACTTAGTGAGAGAAAGTGAAAGATATTATTATGAGCTCCAACTCTCTACCTTGGGAGGTAGAGAGTATTTATAGTCTTACATAAAACGCCACACATCGGGCTGTGGATCAGGCATACAGTGGGTAAAGACCCGTCCGTCCTCCACGGTGATACAAAACTAAATACTACTTAACTTAAGATAACTACGACTACGAGCTTTCTAACGATTACATATACTTGAGGTGACCGACTCTTTAATACTGGGAATTTCTAATTCCTAACAATGTGCAAGAGGGACAGCCGCCGGCCCCCAGTGTTTACCAGGATCGGGAGGAGAGTTGCGAACGATGAAGCAGCTGACCTACAGTATCTGGGAGAACACGAAGATGATGGACGGTGTACCAATGCCCACGCTAGGCTTGGTAGCCGCAGGGTCCATGACAGAATTGGACGATGGCACTCCCCAAGCGAAAGCTCTTTGAGCTCGGATTCTGAGGACAGTCGGCGCAAGCGCCGAAAGAGGGGAAGCTCGTCCTCCAGTGACCCCTCGAACAACGAGGATAAAGAAACAGGACACTGGAAGTCCAGGAGAAGATATCGCGACCAGGAGGATAAAGATATGTCTCTTCCCTGGCACCGCCAAAAGGTGGATGTGTTCGCTCGGCGCATCAGCGATTTTTCAAAAGATAAGAGTCAGTTGCTACCATCGAAAATTGGCCACAACCTGTGTGGTGCCACATGTTCAATTCCACATTAGTGGGAAATGCGCGAAACTGGTTCAGTAAGCTCCCACGCAGAAGCATTGGTGGTTTTGAAGAATTGCGAAAGGAGTTTCGCCTGAACTTTACTCAAAGGAAGAAGTGCGCCAAAAACCTTGTCGAACTTGCCAGGGTAAAACAGCGCCAGGGGGAATCTACAAGTGCTTATGTGGAACGCTACAAAGACGAATGCATACATGTCAAGGCATGCCCAGAAATACTAAAGATCTCAGGGTTCATAAACGGAATCAATAACCCAGAACTCATCAAAAAGTTGAACGACAAGGTCCCCCAAACCTTTGATGAACTTATGAAACGCACAAGGTCCTTTATCCAATGAGAAGCTGCTGCGGCAGACAGCAAGAAAGGCTACTCAAACTATAGGTCACAAGAACAGCCTAGGAGACAATCCAATGACCAGAGTAGCAACCGCAACAAGAACTACCGCGGTCAGGGGAGCGGACGAGAGAATGACAAGTATACCCCGCTAACCAAGACTCCAAAGGAGATATTCGCATTGGAAGGCGCGAACTTCCCGAGACCCCCACCAATGCGCACCCCAGAAGAGCGGCGCGTGGGGAACGGATACTACAACTATCATAGACAGAAGGGCCACACCACCAATGAGTGTGTTCAATTGCGCCAACTAATTGATAAGCTAGTAAAAGAAGGCAGATTGGACCATTTAGTTAAGAACATCAAGGATGGGAAAGATAAGCAAAAGACATGGAACAAGAAAGAAGCACCCAAAGATAAGGCTGATACCATTTACATGGTACAATCATAGCAGCGAAAGACTAGGCAGAAGGTCAGCCAAAAGTTTTCCTGTGGAAGCAAAATTTCTTTCCCCACCTTGGCTGCGGACAACGCAGTGGTAGAACCACTTACCATCGAAATTAATGCAGGGGGTCACGATATCCACCGCATGTATGTTGATGGAGGAGAATCCGCAGATATAATATATGAACATTGTTTCAAGCGACTGCGACCTGAGATACGAAGTCAGTTAAGCCCGGCCATGACGTCGTTGACTGGTTTTACGAGAGAAAAGATATGGCCCATGGGGCAAATACGCCTACTAGTCAATGTTGGTAATAAGGAACACTCCACAACAGCCTGGATGAACTTTATGGTGATCAGATCCCCTTCGCCATACAATGGCATTATTGGAAGGCCAGGGATATCAGCCATACGCGCGGTACCATCTACAGCACATGGGATACTCAAGTTCCCGGTGGAGGGAGGCATTGTTACTCTCTACAATACCACCGTACCACCTGGAGAATGTAACACGATTACATGTGAGACGGCACACATCCCAGAACAGCGTGCAACAAAAGTATCAAACCTGAGGGTCGCAATTCATCCTGATTACCCAGAGTAATAAGTATCGATCGGGGGATCGCTGTCTGATAAAGGCAGGGCGGCCGTGTGCGCACTCTTACAAAAGAATCTGGATATCTTTGCATGGGAACCAAAGCACATGACTGGTGTCCCACGCTCGATTACAGAACACAAGTTGAGAATCCGACAAGGATACTCCCAGTACGACAGAAGAAGCGCGGCCAGGCTCCAGAGCGCGCAAAATCCATTCTGGAGGAAGTACGCAAACTTGTGGATGCAGGTATCATGCGGGAAGTCTATTACCATGACTGGCTTTCCAACCCAGTGATGGTCAAGAAGAGCGATGGTAGTTGGCGGATGTGCGTGGACTTCACAGATCTCAACAAAGCATGTCCACAAGACTACTACCCACTACCAGAGATAGATTGGTAGATAATGCATTTGAAAAACAGGTGGGCCGCAACCTAGAGGTTTATGTTGACGACCTTGTCATAAAAAGCCATACTGAGGACGAATTGGTGCGCGACATTGAGGAACCATTTAAGACACTACGAAAGATTAACATGAAGTTAAATCCTAAAAAATGCACCTTTGGCGCTACAGAAGGTATGTTCCTTGGATATTTGATAGAGCCCGATGGCATTAAACCGTGTCCAGAGAAAACGAAGGCTGTCATCCAACTTCCTTCACCACGCACGTTGAAAGAAGTCCAATCTCTGAATGGAAAACTAGTCGGTTTGAACAGATTCTTGTCCAAATCATCAGATAAGTCACTCCCCCTATTCAAAACACTCAAGAAGTGTATAAAAAAGGGAGACTTTCGCTGGACTAAGGAAGAAGAAGAAGCTTTTATACAGCTTAAACAACACATAGCAGCGCTCCCCACGCTAGTCGCGCCCCGCCCAGGGGAAGAATTCATTATGTACTTATCTGCGACTCATGGAGCAGTCAGCGCGGTGCTACTGACGGATAGGAATTCAGTACAAACACCGGTATATTTTGTAAGCAAATCACTCAAGAAAATGAAGGTTAACTATAGCGCAATGGAGAATTTGGTCTTGGCATTAGTATTCGCCGCCAAAAGGTTGCGCAGGTACTTCCAGGTGCACCCAATAGCGGTGATCACAGACCAACCTATCAAGCAAGTCATCTCCAAACCCGACGCATCAGGAAGACTGCAGAAGTGGAGTGTGTTGCTAGGTGAGCATAACATCTCCTACAGACCACGTACTGCGGTTAAGGGGCAGATACTAGCAGACTTCATCATCGAAAAACCAGATACTGGCGATGCACCTTCATAAAGCGAGGTGGAACTACAAGAACCATGGATCCTATTCACGGATGGATCTTCATGCGTGGACGGGTCAGGCACAGGCCTTATCCTCACGAGTCCATAAGGAATGGAATTCACTTACGCATTGCGTTTTGAATTCACAGCCACAAACAACGAGGTAGAGTATGAAGCCCTGATTGTTGGATTACGCATTGCAACTCGAATGGGCATACACAACCTAGAAGCAAATGTGGATTCCCGGTTAGTAGCCAACCATGTGTTGGGCGAATATGTGGCTAAAGAGGAAAACATGGTTCAATATCTCGACAAGACCAAGTCACTAATCCAGGGTTTCGACAGGTTTACCATCAAACAAGTTCCTAGAGGGGAAAACAGGAAGGCGGATGCACTGAGCAAGATCGCATCCACAAGCTTTGCGCACCTGTCAAAACAAGTATTGGTGGAGACTCTTAAGGGCAAGTCCATCTCAGAGATGGAGATATCCACGGTGATAGAGGAGCAAGGTCCTACATGGATGACTCCAATTGTCGAGTTTATAAGCAAGGGCATACTACCCCAGGAGCAGAAGGACGCCCGACGAATACGTCACACATCATAGAGGTTTGAACTTCGAGATGGTATATTATATCGACGTTCATTTCTACAACCATGGCTTCGATGTGTCGGACCCTTTCAAGAAGATTACGTACTCTGAGAGATCCACGCCGGTTCATGCAGTATGCACTCAGGACCACGGTCCGTTGTAGCACGTGCCTTACGGTCAGGATACTACTGGCCTACGATGCACCGTGACGTGCAGGATTTGATAAAAAAGTGTGGTGACTGCCAAGTTCATAGACCCATCCCACGCCGACCACAACAGGAGCTAACACCTATTACGTCGCCATGGCCATTCTATAAATGGGGTATCGACATTGCAGGTCCCTTCTCTGTTGCGGCAGGGGGACTGAAATTCCTTATCGTAGCTATAGACTATTTCACTAAGTGGATTGAGGCAAAGGCGGTCGCGACAATCACAGGTAATCAGGTAAAACGATTTGTTTGGGAGAATATCGTTTGCCGTTTCGGATTACCTTGGGAAATCATTTCGGACAACGGAAAACAATTATGTGACAACCCTTTCAAGGAATGGTGCGAGAAACTAAATATTGCACAGCACTTCGTGTCAGTTAAACACCCACAAACCAATGGTTTGGTCGAGCGTGCAAATCGTAGTCTGGGTGAAGGAATTAAAGCACGCTTAGACAAATACAAAGGGAGGTGGGTGGAGGAATTATCGCATGTTTTGTGGGCGCACCGCACGACAATCAAAATTAGCACGGGAGACGCTCCCTTTTCTCTTGTCTATGGGACAGAAGTCGTCACACCAGCCGAAATTGGGATGCCAACTATTCGTACTACCGAAATTAATGTCACAACCAATGACGATGAACGGCGTATAGACTTAGACCTGTTGGAAGAAAGGCGCGAACGCGCAGCTATATGTGAAGCGAAAGCTAAGTAAAAAATGAAAGGATACTACGATGCTAAAGTTCGAAGCACCTCATTCAGACCAGGCGACTTTGTATATCACGCCAATGATGCGAGCCATGCATAAGATACAGGAAAACTTGGACCGAAGTGGGAAGGACCTTATGAGGTCATTGAAGCATTAGGAAAGGGCGCGTACAAGCTGCGTGACATGGATGGTCGTGAGCTACCACGCACATGGAACATTTGCAATCTCAAACGATGTTATCTTTAGGAAAGGCTAAGGCCTAGCGCACGGACACCCCCACACTTTAGTAAAGTGCTCAATAATTATCCGTGTATTTACATTCTGTTTTACTTAGGCAAATGTCCTTTTTCTTTTTACAAAAACTTGCAAGTATTAATAAAACGTCGCGGTTTCTAGCTAACTCCGCGACACATTTCACTTTGTTATTTACATATTATTTATGTCTCAACATTGTTATTATATTATCTTTTGCCTACATGGCGTGCATGCACTTACTAAAACCCACGATGGTAAAAGGATGAGTAAACCTACTAAATAACTCGTTGAGTAAGAGGGTTGCAAACCCATCAACATCGAATCATGCATCCTTGTTAAACACCTTATTCTCAAGACGTTGGAATAAGTTCAATGTGCATCCCACGATGGATGCGCAACAATGCACACTGTGCGCGTTTAACAAACTAGGAATCAAGACTCTTGCCTCCTTGACATGATATTTACAGTACGCTGCATATCACACAATACACGATTATGATACAAGTACTTAAAAATTATGTTTCAAGTACATTAAGTCATGATTTTCATACACGATTATGAACTTCATATACTATTCGCGTTTATATAACCGTTTGATTCTTAGACAACGAGGACGTTCTTTATGCAAAGACAGATAACTAAGTACAAACATTATAATCGCAACCACATTCGATAAAACATATGAATCAACACACCTTCAACAAGAAAAGGGAAATTTTATTATGGACCACAAGTTCATACAGAAGGATATCTACAAAGATGCTATAGCCTATATACTATTACAACGCCTTAGATGTGAGCTCTCAACACGGTGCGCAACGTCCCCAGCCTCTTTAAGTCTCTTCAACAGATCAGAATCCTGGCGCGATACCGTTGCCACACTAACAGGTACTCTGTCGGATCTCGGGAGATGCGTTGCGCCAAGACCACAAAGAATGGCCTTTCCCTTCACGCCCTTCTTCTTTGCAAGCCTCATGGCATGGGCTTCTAAGGATTCTTTTAAAGGGATTTCCTTCTCAAGCGCAAAGGGGTTCAGGATATCGCGTGGGCGAGCAAAGATAGGCACTTGCAGCTGTGACTCGTCAGGCTTAAAAAAGTAGTCAGGCTGCGCCTCTGCATCATTAGCACAGTGTCGGGCCAAGGTTAACCCCTCCATAATTAAACCTATGGGATAATCCTGGTCGCGCTCCAACAGCTTCATCTTCTCCATCGCAGCGACCAGATCATCATAGGCACGCTCATTATACCCGGGCACCTGTGCGGCAGGCACTGTCAGCAGGCCGCTCTCATGAAGCTCTTCTATGGCCTCCGCCTTGCCACGCGCTAACACGCACTGAACAACAGCCCCGAAGGTGTCTGTCACCTCTCGATATTCCAAAGTGTTGAGGACAGCAAGGCGCAAACCATGGCTGATGAGCCACCTGCGCTCAGCAATCGTGGAAACCAGCTGAGGATACAGCTCTTCATTGTATTCGATGCTGAGATTGCGTAGCTTCATCTCCTGCTTCTCCAGCAAGCCCCCCACGGTTGCACGAAACTCCTCCAACCGAGAGAAGTGCTCGTTCTTCCCATTCTCCAAATATTTAAGAGCCCAGAAGCAAGTAGCCTTATAATCCTCTAATGTGGCACGCTCCTGGCTCACTTGGGTAAGCAACGACATCTTTTCCCCAGCAAGTTTTTTGGCATAGGAGCTCGCTGCCTCTGCTTCAGCCTGAGCACTGGCCAGCAGCGCCTCCAGCAGCGCAATTTGCTTATCCTTCTGCGCGCTCTGGCTACTCTCCCCAGAATACCTTGACCTTAGTTGCGCAACCAATGTAGCTTGGTGCGCAGCAGCCAACACAAGCTCCTCAACAAGATGGTCCATGGGCACATCCCCAGATACCAACGGCTCGGCGTCTCGGTTCTTTGGCTCAGAAAAGTCAGCGTGAAAGGGACTCGCCTCGGGTGGCGACTCCCCAGAACGCTCAACAGTAACCCCAACGGTTTCAACACTGCACGCAAAAGAGGAGAATTAGTGATTATTTCATAACATAAACAGGGAATGTGATAAGTGCTTCGGCGACAATACTTACTTGGGGGGAGCGGTCTCAGTTGCACGGGGGGGGGGGGGGGGTGATACATCATCTAATGACGACTCAACGTCAAGAATGACATGACGTTTTCTCCTGGATGAGCCTGCGCCATCACCACCAGGCGCTCTCTTGCGCTTTACTCCTTGGCCTGCCTCCTCTGGCTCTACCTTGAGGACCCCCACGCTCCCCGCTACGTCTGTGCGTGAAAGCTCCACTCCAGGGGAGTGTACCCTGGGGCTGGGCACGCTGCGCAGAGGGGTCGCCTCCATTCATCTCCATGGTGCACCCCGCGGTAGTATCCAAAATGGGGACTTCTCTTTCTCTCAGAGGGCGCACCCCCACGCTGACCTAGCGGGGTTTTGCCAAGCGAACAACGCTGAACAAATCCATCTCTGCGCAGCAAGAAACAAACAAAAATAAGAGTTATATAAAATACAATGGCGAAAAGAAATGCTCACACTAATAAAGCAAAGGAGAAGGAAGGACGAGCACCCACCCTGGTCATTCGCGTCTAGGAAGGTTGGCACCTCGTCAGGACTATCGAAATAGTTGCGACTGATGCCCATGTGCACCAAAAATTCCTCTGGATAGGAATTGATGGGAATACGATTGGCGTTTATCGTTTCCGCATCATCCGCGCTGTACGTTCCAGGGAGTGGGCGCTCATCCTTCGGTAGCGAACTTTGGGTATAGAAGCCGAAGCCCCAGGGGAACAACGCCTCATCAACCTAGAAAAATTTCTCTCTCCAGTTCCTAAGCGTGTCTAATTTCTCAGTGTAACACTGTAGCCGTCCTTCGAGCTTAGCAAAAGAAACCCACCCGTTTGACCACGACGTATGGTAAAACGCGCGGAAGAGATAGATGGTGGGGTTAATCGCCAACAAACGGCAATTCACCTCGAAGTTTGTTATTTTTGCTGCGCCTATACGGTGCAGTTGGGACATGTGTAGGCGATAGTAATTTAGAACGTCGCACAAAAATAAGGAGATAGGCACACGTTGATTTGCAAATTCGAAAAAACGTGTGTATACCCCCACTTTCCCTTCAGGGAAATCCGCTATCGACGCGTGCGCAGCCGGAACTACCGGATGCAGCGCGAGCAGGATATAATACTCCGAAGTGAACTCACGAAGTTCGTCCTCGCTTATATCGGAGGAGAAGTCATTTAATCCAAGAACCATGATGAGATTTCGAATGCGCACGCGCTGTTACCTTTAAAATTTTGTGGGTTTCTTGGTTGATATTTCGAGCTTCTTTTTTAACAATGGTGGAAATGCTTTTTACTGTGATAACCACAGTGGAAGGGAGGCGGAAGTTTATATAGGGTTCCACATCCATGCGATGATCGACATGTGGACCCCACTATCTCTAAACGTGTGGATAGGAGATGCTGAAGTGACACCCCCTCCACCCACTTTTTCACGTTTTATGAAGGATGTATTTGACCTAATTAGACTAGATCCACTGTATCTTCTCTTAGGCAGGAAAACTTTGAAGCTTCCCAGCTACGCCTCGAGGAATATATTTGCTACAGTTATTAGTCTAGCATCCGCGGGTTCCACCCTGCGCATACTAGACTGGGGGGACATGATGACGTATAGTCCGCATTCGGGTCATGAACCCGACCAATGGACGCTACTAACACTCGAGCCCAGTACGAGTGGGCTAACACGGTAACGGGAGCCCAAACCCGAAGTTATTTATGGTCTTGATATCGGATATCTCTTATTTATGGGATATGTATCAACCAACCGACTTAGGCGGGATACGCCGAAGGTTGTGGAACACGAAACCAACAAGGATTTCGTATGTATATAAAGGGCATCTCGCCCTCATTAAAGGTACGATCACATAACCTAACTCTCCATTAAACCCTAAAACTCGATTACTTACTCTCACGCCGGAGGATAATCGTGGGAGACAATCCCACGATAAGCCTAACGGTGTTTTCTGTTTTCTTAGTGCGCATGTCTCAAGCATCAAGGTCTAATTGATACGGGAACCGGAGTCCAAATAAGGAACGCCCAACTTTTGTATCAACATTACCTATCAAGGTAAATCTTAATTAATAGTGATAGTTTTTGTAATCCGTGATAATCAGGTAGTGCTTCTTTTTCTTTATGTCTGAAATTCATTAATCTAACCAAACGGATGCACTAAAGTGACTCAAACAGATGCACTAAAGTTCATCAAACAAATGCAGTAAAGTTGCATCATATTTTATCATGTTTCTCTTTTGTGTGTAATTGTCATATTTTACGGATGTTTTCTACACATGCATATAGTTTACTGATCTTGTACTTTTATGTTTGACAGTGTCTGGAGTGGATGCTAAAGTGTATAACCTAATACCGAACAACATGGAACATTCATACATAAAAGTTATCCCACTTATGAAACTATCGTAAAGGAATTGGTTTTGAATAAGTGTAACATGAAAAGTAGATTCATACATAAAAGTTATCCCACTTGTGTTGTAAACTCCCTGTAGTAAATAAGATATACAATTTGTATAAATCTTGTATATATTAGTATCGCGTTCAGAAATATGAATTGACTTCAGCTTCAAGATTTTATTATAATAAAGTTCCATATTCTATATTTGTGGTTTTAATATAAATCTGTCTATTTACCACATTCATTTCTTTAGAATGTTGTTATCAGTGGATGATGTAACAGGTGTTATCTCAGTAGAGTCTTTGTTTGAAGGCTCGTCAACTTGAATCTTTGCTTGGTCGTTAACCATGTTTGTCTTATCCTTCTTTGGAGCCTTCTTTTCGTCAATTTCATGAACCTAAAAGTATTGAACTTTTTTTGATTTTATGATACAAACAGATGCACTAAATACATCAAACAGATGCACTAAAGTTCCTCAAACAGATGCACTAAAGTGCCTCAAATAGGTGCACTAAAGTGACTCAAATAGGTGCACTAAAGTTATAGATGAGAATGAACACATCCATTAATGTAAATGATAAACAAATGCATTTATTAAATGTAATGGAGGCGAAGTACTAAAGCTATATATTAACAAGAAATTTCTTGCGCGGTTGGGATTAAAAAATATAAACCTACAAATATAGTTGAACAAAAAGATAGCAATAAACATACAAAGAACTAGTAATGTTATGAACAAATTAATCTTATTATAAACTTAACTTGCATGTACAAGAGATGCATTTTTCATTGATGAGTGATGTTAGAATCAGAATACAATGTCTTATAATATATAGTAAGCTAAACAAAAACTGGCCAATAATATTTTTACAAGCTAAACAATGACTATCTTCAAATTCTTGCAAAATCTGAAACATTCAGAGAATCCTCTCAAATCTTCTACCTTTCGATACCTATAAAGTCGTCATCTTGTAACAAATTATCATCAACGTTCAACCAATAACCAATGCCATCTTCTCGTCTGACAAAATCATCTTCGTCACTAAAATTATCCATTCCAGAAAGTTGCATATGGGGTAAGGTCAAATGTGTATTTGCTAAACATAACCAGAATTAGTTAAAACAATCATTATGAGTTCAATATTGCCGAACATACAAAAACATCAAATGATTTTGAATACTCCTTATGCAAAATTAGTATATTGCCAAACATATAAAAATTTCAAATGAGTTTAATAATCCTTATGCTATATTTCATACGGATACATAATTTTTTTAAAAGAAGATACACTAAAATATACACAAAATTTTATTAACACCAAATCATATACTAGTTAGTTAATATGGGAAAAAAATTATAATAAAATAAATTTTATAAAAATATTATGGTTTGATTATTTACTTACCACCATCAAGAGTCTTGGCTCTCCGACACTTGAAGAGCTTTTGTACTATTTGCGGGTTTTATTCATTGATTCCAACAAATACGTACACCAATTCATTTTCATGATGTCTTATGCATTCTTGTTGCATGACAGAAACTTCTGGTTGACGGTTTCGAGTTTTGGACACTCGCCGATGATTGATAAAAACACTACAAGTAAGTTAAGTTTGAACTCTCTCCTATTATATTGTTCTTATAAGAGTTTCTGCACCACACTTTTTATGTATAACATATCATCTAGATATTTATAATTAACTCATATTTATTATAATAATTATTATAATATAGATGCACTAAAATATTCCATACGGATGCATTAATCTTACACACAGATTCCTTAAGACCTGACCCGTTAACCACTAACATATAACCATCCACAAACACCTGATGCACCAACCACTAACATGTAACATGATGCACCTAGTGCATCCCTATGTCAAATATACTGCATCAAACATACATTTGCACATACAATTTTTTTTTGAAAATTATAACTAACTTACGCATAGCATATTCTTAATGCACTAATTCAGACAAACGAATGTCTTAAGGTGTGTTGTGATTCACTAATCATACAAATTGGTATAATAACATGTAAGTTGATGCACCAAACATAAACACAGATGCATTACTCTTACATACAGATTCTCTAATACTTGATGCACCAACCACTAACACACATGTAACATAATGCTCCTAATGCATCACTATGTAAAAGTTATTGCAATAAATATACATGCGCACATGCAAAAACTTTTTGGAATATAAAACTAGGATATACATAACCTAATCGAACTTTATATGGCATAAATAAACACCGACGCGTAGATGCATTACTATTACACACATATTCTCAAAGATCTGATGCACTAACCCTGAACATGTAACCTTACACAAGTATTTGATGCACCAACCATTAACATGTAACCTGATGCACCTATTGCATCACTAATTAAAATCTACTGCATCAAACATACATATGGACATACATTTAAGCTGGTGCACTAACAACAAACACAAATGCACTCATATGTGTTATAATTCAATAATAATACATACTCGTACCCTAACATTCAACCTCTTGCACTAAGCATAAACACATATGCCCTAAGATGCAATTTGATGCACTGATCTTACACACATTTAAACTGATGCAACAACCATAAACACAGATGCACTAATACAAGCTGGTGCCCTAAGATTATGTAATCTGATGTTGCAAATATACACACTGATGCCCTAAGATGTCATATAACTTAATATTAAACACATATGATGCAAATTAGTGCATCACAATTATAAATTCTTATTCAAACATTTTATCAAACACCTTGGTGAGCAATTTTAATAAACACATTTTTGATGCATTTTTTTATCAAATTTGTTTCATATGTGGTAGAAAAACATGATGATATTATGAAAAACTTTCAACAAAACCTAAAAATGAGTACATAATTGAGTTTAACCTGATCAGTTGAAAAAATTACTGCACTTACAAGTGATGGTATGCTAATCAATGAACCAGAAATATTAAGTTAAACACATGAACGAGAAGATCAATTCGTGAAGAAAACTAACCAGGAATATGTTGTAGTAGAGGTACAATATTGATGTCGTTGTGGTGCCGTGTTGATTGCACGGCGGTGCAGTGGTTGCACGACGGCAGACGGTGGCGATGGTGGTGGTGGTGATGGTGAGTGTGTGTGTTTGAATCTGGAGTGTGTGTATGTGTGTGTTTGAATCTGGAGCGTATGTTTTTTTGGATCTGATATTATGACTATACAATTTTGATTCCTCCTGTTTTTGTGTTTTTTTTATTTTTTTACCCTGAACTTTTGATTGTTATCAAATTCTACCCTATAACTTTTTTTCTCACTTTTCTCTCTAATTACACTTTTCTCTATAACCGGACTATATATATATATATATATATATATATATATATATATATATATATATATATATATATATATATATATATATATATATATATTTCAAAACTTTTAAACTTTCAAAATATTCTTAAATCTTAAAAGTTTCACACTTTCAAAATATTCTGAATCTCAAAACTCTTACACTTATAAAAATATAATTCACATACTCAAATAAATTTTAATATTTACGTATATTATTTCAATAATTCACACAACAAAATCTACCAAACAAATTTACCTACACTTTATACACAAAATTTACCAACAAACTAAAAAAATTTACAAACATCAAATATGATTGTGACAAAATGTAAACAACAAAATACACAATAAACTTTACATCATATAAAATTTAACTACATAATTTACCTATAAATCATTTACAAATATACTTGCAAAAAAATATTACACGCCAAAGTGCACAAATAGATCTACATAAAAAATACACAAAGGTTATATAAACTTATATAAAAAATACCAACAAATATTGAGAGGTAATTAAACGTTTTCCGGTGACGACAGTCAACACCACAACAGATTCCGGCGGTAATTAAGCAGGTTCCGGCGGCTGTTAGGCTGATTCCAGTGGCGACAATAATCTAAAAAAAATTTTAGTCAAATAAAATTTTAAAGCTTGAGAAATACATAGATCTTAAAAATAGAGCTTTTAAAATCCACAGATCTTACCCGGATGCAACAACCTTTTCCACCTAAAGCGGCGACAGCAACAACTCTTCCGGCAACAACGGCGGCAACTGCAACCCTACCGGCGACAGAGGCGGCGACGGCGTTGAACTTTTCCAGCAAGATAACAATGTTACTAACAAAAAAAATACAAAACATACCTCAAAACTATAGATCTAAATATAAAATTTCTAGATCTATAAAAAAAACCTTCAAAACTTATAGATCTTCTAAAAACCTCAAAAATACTTCTAAACTTAGAAAACTCTTTTGGTGGTTTCTCTCGTGGTAGTGCTACTCAGGTGGTAGTGGGATGATGGTGGAGGGTGAATTTCGGTCATGGAGTCCGGTGGTGTTGCCGTTGGGTGGAGGTGGAGTTAGGTGGTGGTGGCTTCGGGTGGAGGTGGCCTCGGGTGGTGGTGGCGTCGGGTTGTGATGGTACGAGTTGTAGTGGTGGGGATAGTGAAGAGAAGAGAGTGTTTGTTTGTGTGTTTTTGTGAGAGTGTTTTGTGTATGTGTTTTTAATGCAATAACTCAACCTTTCAATGCTTGCCTTTCAGTTACAATATTTCCTTATTTAACTTTTTCAACATTTCAAACGCATGCTACCTTGACCATTTTCAACTTTGACTGTTTTTACTTTATATGTAGTATAGATTTAACTTTTTCAACATTTCAAACGCATGCTACCTTGACCATTTTTAACTTTTCAACTTTGATTGTTTTTACTTTATATGTAGTATAGATATGTTGTCTCATTTGATATAGTGTTGATATGTATCTTTATAAGAATATGTTATAGGACCCCCCCCCCCCCCCCCCGGCCTTCTCAATGGGTCAACCGTACAAATTGCGAAACACATAATACAACACCGTGATGCACATTGTACAACCTTGTGATGCGTACAATGATTAAAAACCCCCTTGTAAACGGGGGGGGGGGGGGGGTCCGTATAAACTGCCCCATCTTTATATAGTTTTTACGTACGTACTTTTTTACACATGGGTATAATGGTATATCTTTGTGAAAGATCATGTATTCATGTATGCTATGATTTTTTTTTAAAAAGTACAAGTCTTAAACCATAAGGTACAAACTTTAAAGCAGAAGGTAAAACATAAATTTGCAAAGGTCGAGGATTCAGTAACTAATACTAGTGGCCAAATATCTGAACCATGTGATCAACATGATATAATTCTCATGTCTAGTTTTTTGCTAAAAGTAGTTTAGTTTACCCCCGTTTTAACCCGTTAAGAGATATAAACATAACCCAAATCTGGACCCAACAGTAAGTACTCGGGCGGAAATGTGTTTATATAACTTATTTGTTGTCCAAAGTCCAAACTCATGAAAAACACTATTGGTTGTTCAATAGTAGAGTACTTGATAGCTTTTTATTTCATTCAATATACCTTTTATGGAATTTTTCGATACTATATGTTTGATGGAGAAGAAATGAGTTGTAAATAATACTATACATAACTAGATAAATGATATCACTGGTGTAGCGATTTATTTTATTCATTTTATACACCACAGTTTTTGGGATTTTTTATTTCTGTAACCAGCATTTAGTTTCTTACGAGCAATCTAATGACTTAAAAAACACAATCTTTCTTGACTTTTATATTCATCATTACGTAACAAATTTATTTTTTCATATAAACTGCGGGGACTATTAGGGTCAAGTATAAACTCAAAGGACCATATGGAACACACTGGGAAAATACCAAATAAGCCGTTACATACTCCCACGGCTTTTTAAAATCTTCCCATAGAAAAGTATAACAAACACGCAATAATTTCACATTAACAAACACACAGTAACCGCCGATAACATAAATTACATATGCTTCTACTTTAACAAACACACACCAATTTCACCACAAACACATACTCACCACTTTCCGATAATCACCGCCGATACCAAACCACACCACTAATCATCATATGATGATGATCGCGTGTAGAGGAATTATCCGTCGTGCAACCACCTCAATCACGACGAGTTCTGGTGGATCCGTGATCGAATGACGAATTCCAGAGCCATAGTTCGTGTGCAATGGACAGGAGGCATTGGAGGCCAATTTATGACTCAAGTTAGTAGAGTGGAAGCATGAACAACGAAACTTTGGCACATGCTTGGATGGTCTTGGAAGCATGGCAGAGTGGTGTCGATAAACCAACGAATGAGAATACTGTAAAAAATGTGGAGGTTTCTGTGCTTATAAATCGAATGTTGAAATGTGGTGGTTACCGGTGAGGTAAGTGTTGATGGTGTGGCGACTGAAGATGACGAAAGCGTTGAAGGTGCAACGGTGATAGTGCCAAAGTTACGACAATTTCTAGTGAGGTGAGTGTTGAAGGTGCGGCAATTTCCAGTAAGCTGAGTGTTGAAGGTGTGGATGTTGCTAGTAATGATAGTGATAAATAGTCTATTGAAGGTGCAGCGGTTCCGGGTGACTGTGGGGACAAATCAAGTGTTGAAGGTGCGGCGGTTCCCGGTGGTGATAGTGCTAAAGATGTGTCGGTTTCCGGTGAATGTGATGATAGTTCATGTGCTGAAGGTGCAGATGTTTCCGGTGAGGATAGCGTTGAAGGTGCGATGGTTTCTTATGGTGATATTGTTAAAGGTGTGGCGGTTTTGGGTGACTTTGGTGATAGTTCAGGTGCAGATGTTTCTGGTAGTTATAAATCAGGTGTTGAAGGTGCAACAGTTTCCGGTGAAGATAATGTGGAAGGTGCGGCAGTTATTAGTGATGTTACAATTAATGAGGGTTATTTTGATGGTGTCCGTAAATTCCTAATCTCAATTCCAAACTTCATATCCGATGTGTCTTTGCGATTCCTGCACCTAACTACATTTGAGAAAATGAAAGGTGTATTTAATCGAAATCCTCTTTGTGATTACTTTTATGATCCAAATGGATAACGAATTTTTAAGTTTGTGTTGGAGAATCGATAGGGTCGTCCCGGTAAAATTTGATGATCATGTGCAAGAATTTTAAAACGAGCCTTTTAAGAGTGTTTGGTGTCATGGCGTTGGAGAGGCGCCATGGTAGCTTGAGCCAAGAACTTGGCATGCGCTAGAAGTTGCATTTCTTTTCTTCTTTTTTTTCTTTTTCTTTTCATTTTAATTTGGTTTGGGTATTTAAAATGGGTTTTTTGTATTTATAAAATGTGTATGTTTTGATTGTATGTATAGTGTGTCGTGGTGGAAATGACGAGGAAGACAAATCAGTCATATTGTCACATACTTGTCACAACAAGGGTCTTCCGTGCGGCACTTAGTCTTGACTAAGTTAGCCTTTGCTCGAACACTCAACGATCTAGGCAACTAAGAAAGCTTTAAAGAAAGGAACAAGTGAATGGAGAAATACTTTGTATTGCTTGAGAGAAATTACAAATGAATTGAGAGATGTGTTCCCCAAATGAGAAGGCCCCTATTTATACTACAAAAACTAGAGCTACTATGTACAAGTTCCAAGGTTTTGCAACCTTTCATGGGTGGAAGCATCTAGGTCTTCCAAAGGCTTTCAAGGACTTCCAAGACCTTCTTGAAACTTTCATAAGATTTCATAGAGTCTTCTAAGCAAGTGTAGAACAATCCAGAATCGCAATTAACCTCGTAAACGACCCTATCAGTCGTAGAAGTCGTGACAATATGGTTACTCTTTATTTATTTATTTAAACATTTTAGAATGTTGAACTTTAAGTTTTAGCCCCTTTAAATTTGATATTTTGTAATATGTTTTAATGTAATTGTTCGTAAAAGTTATTAGAAAGTTATAGTAAAATGTTTTTTTCTTTTTTTTTTTTTTTTTTTTTTTTTTTGTATTTTTATTTTAATGAATGAAAAATTAGTTGGTTTGAAAAAATAAAATATAAATAAAATTGTGGGTTTCAAAAGGAGTGTTTTGGCTTGAGCCATGAGGGAGGGGGTTTTGGGTGTGTGTGTGAAAAGGGTGTTTTGTTGAAATGGCATGACGTGACATCCAAAAGGGGTCATGGCTTGAGCCATGACACCCGGTTTTCTAACCTTAGAATTGAAGTATGTGTAAAAATAATGAACTGTAATTAGATCATGTTTTTGTTTTTATATCGATCAAATGATACATCCAGTATTCTTCAAGTTTAAATAAATCTTCTATTATTCTAAGTATAATTGTTGGGGTTGATCATCTATGAAGTTCTAAGTATTTTTTTATAAGATAAGATGTCATGTTAGACTTACTTAAAAATTATATCAGCTCATAACGTTTATTTTTCCAAAACAATCTATAACGTTTACTTTATCTAAAATATTATTCCCGGCTAGAAATATAGTTTTTCATGAAATATGTGTTTTATTTAAACTATCAGACCAAAAATCTATACTTCATAGTTCACATAAGGATAAAGTTTAAAATCATAAATATTAAATGCAAATCTTCATAAGTATAGCTATAATAGCATTAGTTGCATTTTTTGTAAACATGTATTAAAAAAATACAATGTAATGTAATATAAGAAAAAAACATCTACATAACTATAATTACGTATCGACTTTTCAACTTTTTTAATAAATGTTATTTTTAAATCACCCTTAAAATGATAAATATATGTTATTATACATATTGTATAAACTAATAAAACACACAAAGTTTCATACAATTCATATGCAAACAAGTTAATTGTACATATGATTTTAAAAACCTGCCCGGGCCGGACCTATGGGTTCAAACGGTTTAACCGGGAACCGGAGTCGCCACCAGTTCGTCTAGCCAATGAAAGCCGTCTGAAAACGAACCTAAGAGAACCGTCGAAACCGATAAAAATGGGTGAACCGGTCCGGAATAGGACCATTTTCTTTTTGTTTTTCTCAGGTTAATCAGCTTGTTTTTGTTATTTGTTAGTGCCTGAACTTTAATCACAGGGTATTCGCCGCCGTAACGCGCGGGTAACCCGGTGATATGTATTATTGATTTATCTTACTTTGTAGTTTCCCATTTAATGTTATTGTGTTTTTCTCAGTTTAGGTCATGATTTGGCGTTTTTGAGTTATTGTCAATTTCGACCCATTTACTTATGTTGGCTATATATGTTCAAATATCTGGAATAAAAGTGTTCTGGGTTTTTGAGTTGTGCATGTACAAAGACAAGGGTCAAGTCTGAGCTTCATGTGACCATCGAGTCATTTGTCTTGAATTCTCAGTTGTCTGTTGGATATTTTAGTGTAATTGGATTAACTTGTTTTGACCAATTTCATCATAATAATACATCATTTAGGTTTGGAGGTGCGGAGTCCACACCTACTTGAATTTATTATGATCTTAGGGGCGAAGCCCCTAAGGGACGGGGGTCCGGGGGCAGCGCCCCTGGTAGCAGGGTCCAAGGGGCGGCAGCCCCTGGCTGGGGTCGAAATTATGAATCTGCTGAAGTTATGCTGACGGATTCTGCTATGTAAAATCTGGAGGTGACCCAAAATTCAGAGACATGTTGGGTCATATTCAGTATTATGGCGACCCATTGGATCATATTTGGAATTATGTCGACCAATTGGGTTAGATTTAGAATTATGATGACCCGTTGGATCATATTCTGTATTTTGGCGACCCATTGGATCATACTCATAATTATGTCGACCCGTTGGGTCATATTCCTCATGACATTCTGCTCGTTCTCATGGATGTTTTGACAGGTAATTATGTAAAAATGGAGTTACGGTTCAAAAGTTATAAAGGTTCAAACTTTTGATGCAAAATGACCAAATATGGAGATGACCCAAAATTCAGAGACCTGTTGGGTCATATTCTGTATTATGGCGACCCATTGGATCATATTTGGAATTATGTCTACCAATTAGGTTATATTTATTATTATGATGACCCGTTGGATCATATTCAGTAATATGGCAACCCATTGGATCATACTCTGAATTATGTCGACCCGTTGGGTCATATTCTACATGACATTCTCCTCGTTCTCATGGATGTTTTGACAGTTAATACTGTGAAAATGGAGTTACGGTTCAAAAGTTATAAAGGTTCATACTTTTGATGCAAAATGACCAAATCTGGAGATGACCCAAAATTCAGAGACCTGTTGGGTCATATTCAGTATTATGGCGACCCATTGGATCATATTTGCAATTATGTCGACCAATTGGGTTATATTTAGAATTATGATGACCCGTTGGATCATATTCAGTATTATGGCGACCCATTGGATCATACTCAGAATTATGTCGACCCGTTGGGTCATATTCTACATGACATTCTCCTCATTCTCATGGATGTTTTGACAGGTAATTCTGTAAAAATGGTGTTACGGTTCAAAAGTTATAAATGTTCAAACTTTTGATGTAAAATGACCAAATTTGGAGATGACCCAAAATTCAGAGACATGTTTGGGTCATATTCAGTATTATGGCGACCCATTGGATCATATTTGGAATTATGTCGACCAATTGGGTTATATTTAGAATTATGATGACCCGTTGGATCATATTCAGTATTATGGCGACTCGTTGGATCATACTCATAATTATGTCGAGCCGTTGGGTCATATTCTACATGACATTCTCCTCGTTCTCGTGGATGTTTTGACAGGTAATTCTGTGAAAATGGAGTTAACCCTAAACCCTAAACCCTATACCCTAAACTTCAGAGACCTGTTGGGTCATATTCAGTATTATGGCGACCTTAAACCCTAAACCCTAAGTTTTTACGAGCAGAATGTCATGAGGAATATGACCCAACGGGTCGACATAATTATGAGTATGATCCAATGGGTCGCCAAAATACAGAATATGATCCATTGGATCATATTTGAAATTATGTCTACCAATTAGGTTATATTTATTATTATGATGACCCGTTGGATCATATTCAGTAATATGGCAACCCATTGGATCATACTCTGAATTATGTCGACCCGTTGGGTCATATTCTACATGACATTCTCCTCGTTCTCATGGATGTTTTGACAGTTAATACTGTGAAAATGGAGTTACGGTTCAAAAGTTATAAAGGTTCATACTTTTGATGCAAAATGACCAAATCTGGAGATGACCCAAAATTCAGAGACCTGTTGGGTCATATTCAGTATTATGGCGACCCATTGGATCATATTTGCAATTATGTCGACCAATTGGGTTATATTTAGAATTATGATGACCCGTTGGATCATATTCAGTATTATGGCGACCCATTGGATCATACTCAGAATTATGTCGACCCGTTGGGTCATATTCTACATGACATTCTCCTCATTCTCATGGATGTTTTGACAAGTAATTCTGTAAAAATGGTGTTACGGTTCAAAAGTTTATAATTTTTTAATTATGATGACCCGTTGGATCATATTCAGTATTATGGCGACTCGTTGGATCATACTCATAATTATGTCGAGCCGTTGGGTCATATTCTACATGACATTCTCCTCGTTCTCGTGGATGTTTTGACAGGTAATTCTGTGAAAATGGAGTTAACCCTAAACCCTAAACCCTATACCCTAAACTTCAGAGACCTGTTGGGTCATATTCAGTATTATGGCGACCTTAAACCCTAAACCCTAAGTTTTTACGAGCAGAATGTCATGAGGAATATGACCCAACGGGTCGACATAATTATGAGTATGATCCAATGGGTCGCCAAAATACAGAATATGATCCATTGGATCATATTTGAAATTATGTCTACCAATTAGGTTATATTTATTATTATGATGACCCGTTGGATCATATTCAGTAATATGGCAACCCATTGGATCATACTCTGAATTATGTCGACCCGTTGGGTCATATTCTACATGACATTCTCCTCGTTCTCATGGATGTTTTGACAGTTAATACTGTGAAAATGGAGTTACGGTTCAAAAGTTATAAAGGTTCATACTTTTGATGCAAAATGACCAAATCTGGAGATGACCCAAAATTCAGAGACCTGTTGGGTCATATTCAGTATTATGGCGACCCATTGGATCATATTTGCAATTATGTCGACCAATTGGGTTATATTTAGAATTATGATGACCCGTTGGATCATATTCAGTATTATGGCGACCCATTGGATCATACTCAGAATTATGTCGACCCGTTGGGTCATATTCTACATGACATTCTCCTCATTCTCATGGATGTTTTGACAAGTAATTCTGTAAAAATGGTGTTACGGTTCAAAAGTTATAAATGTTCAAACTTTTGATGTAAAATGACCAAATCTGGAGATGACCCAAAATTCAGAGACATGTTTGGGTCATATTCGGTATTATGGCGACCCATTGGATCATATTTGGAATTATGTCGACCAATTGGGTTATATTTAGAAATATGATGACCCGTTGGATCATATTCAGTATTATGGCTACTCATTGGATCATACTCATAATTATGTCGAGCCGTTGGGTCATATTCTACATGACATTCTCCTCGTTCTCGTGGATGTTTTGACAGTTAATTCTGTGAAAATGGAGTTAACCCTAAACCCTAAACCCTAAACTTCAGAGACCTGTTGGGTCATATTCAGTATTATGGCGACCCATTGGATCATATTTGGAATTATGTCGACCAATTGGGTTAGATTTAGAATTATGATGACCCGTTGGATCATATTCTGTATTTTGGCGACCCATTGGATCATACTCATAATTATGTCGACCCAGATCCACTGAAGTTGCTATGTAAAAACTTCTGCTGAAATTTCTGCTGACGGATTCTGCTGAAGTTATGAATCTGCTGAAGCTTTGATTCTGCTGAAGTTATGTTCCTCAGAAATTAACTTTCGGAAATTGAGGGACAAAATTTGACAACTTGGAAACCCTATAACTGCCTTTGGCAGTTATCCCGTATCATAGTTATATACGGTTTATTTGGTCATATATTTTCTACTGGTTCATAAAATCTCACACACAAACATACAGAAAATTCTAAACTCTGAATTGTATCCGATTGAATAATTTGGTAGAACCACCGAATTGATTCGATCTGAAAGTGTTCACACGCCTTTCAGAGTATTAAGCATATCCGATTGTGTTCGTTATCACTACATATCCCCTACATTGTCTTCTTATTGAATTCTCTTCTTGTTATTGAGTTCTGAGTTGTACATCGTAATGACACTTACTAGCTGTTGTAAAGGGTCGTGACTTTAAATAAACCTATATAGATGATAGTGATTTCAGAAAGTAATATGATGCCATACAACTCTTTAGGGATGGTTCAAAACTTCTAATGCTTAACGAGTATAAGCATCCTATACGTCTTAATCTTAAGACTAAAATATACACCACACTTGTAACAGAACTCCACTTTTAATAATGGAAGCAGCAAGCGGTTAACGGAATAAGGTTTAGGTCTAAGCATGTGTAGGAAATTCTAATTCTAATGAACGCTGAAGTCCAATACATCTGAGAATCAGAATGACATCGTTTATCGTTCTTTATCTTCTACAAAACTACCTAGTTCTTCCCATATTAAGAGAGTCAACTTTGAGGATCTTAAGCACAATT
Source organism: Chrysanthemum seticuspe (assembly GCA_019973895.1). Taxonomy (NCBI): domain Eukaryota; kingdom Viridiplantae; phylum Streptophyta; class Magnoliopsida; order Asterales; family Asteraceae; genus Chrysanthemum; species Chrysanthemum seticuspe. Next base: position 151,001,909 of record BPTQ01000006.1, read on the forward strand.
CCGTTACCATATCATCATGCCTAGAATTCTAGAAACAATTTTAAAGTTTGAAAAGAACAAATTTGTGAAGCAATCTTCTCCCTCGTTTACTAACTCGTGTTGAACTAATTACTCCGTAACATACTAACATGTTTGTACTAAACGTATCTGTACGGTATGAATTATGAAATCTATCTTTCGTATATTTACCAGGCTTCCTTGTCCATTATTATGGGATTTAAATGCTTCTTGGCTAAGTATTCATATGATAGAAAGTTATAGCTTTTGAAAAGCCTGCGTACTCTATCGGTGACTCATGTTTATAATGTACAATCTTTGTTATGAAAAAGATAGACGCCAAAACAGAGGAAAGGTGTATGTTACTTCTAGTATAATTGAAATTAACAACATGATATTATGTGGTATATGGGTTGTCGGGAGATCTATAGTTTGTTGCATGGGACAATAAAATATCGAGGTAATTCTCAAATGGTTCAAAGGTACAAGTGTAGTTACGCCTTCAAAAATTTTATTTTTCAAAATGACTCTGGGCGAAAGTCGCACCGAGTAGGTGGGAAGCGACTCTTATAAAATTGGGACACGTGTCAACAACAAGTACATGAGTGGGACACATGTCAGAATTTTGTAGGAGTCGCTTCCAACCTACCCGGGGCGACTTTCGCCCTTAGCCATTTTGAGAAATAAATTTTTTTGAGGCATATAAAATAAGCGGGGTTGTACTTTTGGGTAGTTGTAGAATTAGCTCGGTCATAATTTTTAGAAATTATGTGAAAGGTAAAAAAATCATTAACAAGTAAGCTGTCGTAAAATGTAAGATCATATTTTATTCATTAATTATTAAAGTGTACACTTAACATATAGCATCTACTAGTCCCGTACCCGCGCTTTACGATATTGGGTAATAATGTAACTTAATATTTTTGTGAGCGATTGTTTCTCGATTATACATTTTTTGGGGAATACATTATCGATGATGTTGCTAAAAGAATCATGATGATGAATATATAAAGAAGATCAGCATTATAATTGTATTATGATTCGAATAACTATAACTACTATTTTTTTATCGATCTGCTTTTTTTCGTTTGGTTTATTAGTTATGACGGTGTTATTAGTGGTTGACAATGGCGGAAAGTGGTAGCGATGTTGACAGAAATCTCAGTGTGCGCCAAGCTTATAAACATATAATAAGTGTTTTTGTTACATTTTTATGAATCTGGAATGATATTTATGGTTTTAATATTTTACTTTTGTGTTGGGAAAATAACAAATACACACAAATTAAAGAAGTCACTCAATCGCATCTTAATGGAGGGCATATTAGTCAATTTCCTATGCTGAAAATTCGACATTCAACAAAAACCTAAATGTTTTATATGTGGTTAAGATGAAATATTTTTGTTTCATTTTTATAAATCTTGAATAATATTTATGGTTTTAATATTTTCTTTTTGTGTTGAGAAATTAAAATACATAGATAAATCAAACAAGTCAATGAACGTAGTTTAATGGATGACATATCTATCATTTTTCTTTGCCAAAAATTCAACATTCAACAAAAGCCTAATTTTTTTTATTTAATTAAGACTTAAGACTAAGACTAAATCATATACCATCCGTAATGAAGGGTCATATGACCCGATCACCGCAATGGAGGAAGCGTCGCCCCTTGTTATGACAACCCACCTTGAGCGCGTCGCATAAGGAAAAATTGGGGGGCTCGTTCTTCCCATCAACCGAGTCTTGTCGTCTTGGCGTGAAAAAAACATACCCCACTAGTACAAAAACTATCCATTGGGTAGTATATTAAAAAAATATTTTAAAAGTTTATAGTTATTTAATCTTTATAAATACCCCCAATACTCTTTTAATTTCATTCAAACTTTCAAACACATTTTTTCTTATACACTCTACACATCTGATATAAATTAAATGAATTCTAACAAAACGAAGTTTTTGCATCCCCGGATGATGAAAAAGAAGAAGTTAGTAGTATCGATCTAGAGTTTTTAAAAAAGCTCGTTATGGTTTTTCAAGCTTTCATTTCTACAATCCCAAAAACTCTTGCATAACCGATGTCTCTTAACAAAATAATGGATATGATGTACACATACATCATATTAAATAAGATGATTATAAAAAGACAAAGGGATGGCAATCTCCCTACTTTTATCGAAAGGAGCAACATCGTGATGAAGATATCGTACGAACGCATGAAGAAATATTATAAAATTTTAAAGATTTAGTCAAGAGGAAACTCATCTAAACCTTAAAGCATATTTAGTGGAACACATTTGGCGTCGAACAAATGAATATTAATTTGTAGTTTCATTTTATTTGAAATTTATTGTAATGTTTTTAATTTTATTTGAATTATTAAAGTAATGTTTTTTAATTAGAAAATAAAAATGAGAAAAAATATAAATGATAATCGTAATCGTTTTATTACACTAAATTGGCTGTGAAAAAGGTTGTAAAGAGAAAAAACTGAGTCGGAGAACGCGGTCATACACTTACTCCTTGTTACACTTGGTTATACTTGCCTTTCCTTATTGGGCTTACCAGATACAATGGGCTTGATTAACATACCGTGTGTATGTTGATGATTGTTGTGTACTCAATTATCAATTTTGTACTCCGTATTATGTTATTACAAAGTTCATTTCACATAGGGTGTCAAAAATCCTGACTCGACCCGAATCCGACTAAGCATATTCGGGTCGGGTTACTCGGGTTAGAAATTGAATTCGGGTTAGTCGGGTCAACCCGAGTAACCCGAATACTAAATAGGGTCGGGTATCGGGTTAAGATTTTTTGGCTAAGTCGGGTTCGGGTCAACCCGTTTGACCCGAATAAGGATTTTTTTTATTTTGTTCATATATTTATTTTAAAATTTTCTATATAAATTAGAACAAATAGGCAAATTTGTCACTATTTAACTTATATTCGGGTTGACCCGAACCCGAATCGACCCGACCCGAGTTGACCCGACCCGAATTGACCCGAACCCGACTAACCCGAGTTCAAATAGGGTCGGGTTCAGGTAAATTATTTTTAGCCTTGACCCGACCCGAATTGACCCAAACCCGACCAACCCGACCAGACTGAAATTTTCACATACTTATACTAAAAGTTAGGTACTCATAATCAAGCACAATACATTGCAACAAAAAGTGAAATTATTTTAATGCTGACGAAATTGCAGTTACCTTCAATGCTAATGATATAAAACGAGGTGTTGTGCCCGCGTTTCGCTGCGGGTTATTTGGCTAGATAGTTTTGCAGATGATATGTCATATAGGATGTTTTTACTTAATGATCGTTAAGTAACTGCCGTTAGTAGGACCAACTGTGTAACAAACATCTAACATGAAGGACCAATTATGTAAATTTTGTTACACCGTTTGTCCGTACGGGACCAATTTTGCAACGAAAGTTACACCTCAGGGTCTGTTGTCGCATTTTAGTATTTTTTTTAAATAGTAAAATAAAGGTAACGGCCGTTAGTAAATAACGGACGTTAACTAACGACCGTTAACTTTGTAAAAGTAATATTTTATAGTTAGGAAATATTATAATAATATTTAATTAATATTTTATAGGTTTCTTTAGGATGAATGAGTCTTTGACAAATGATATATATATATATAGGGTTTTTCTAACTTGTGCTCTAGGACACAAGTTAAGAAACATCAAAAGTACATCGGGACTCACCAAAAAGTACATAGGGATTCACATAAAAGTACAGACAAGTGTAATTTTATGTGAGTCCTAGTGCTCTTAGGGCACAAGTTAGAAAAACCCATATATATATAATATATAGACTAAAATACACCGTTGGTCCCTAAACTTGTATCGGAGGATCGCGATGGGACGAAACTGGCCATAATCATCGCCATAGGTCCAAACAGTAGCAATTAAATGCCAGATTAGTCCTTTGACCAAGTCAACATCTGATTTTTGTTTTGTAGTCGAGGGTATTTTAGTCCATACACATTTATACTTTTATAACACATTTATATTTTACCCCTTCATCTTTCATCCTCTTCATCATCTACCCAAATCATTCATCTCCCCAACATCATCATCTCCCCTACAATCATCCTGGAAAATTTCATCCAGGTGTCGAAACAGTATGTGTCTTTCCAAAGAACGCTGCAAAAAGTAAGTAAATATTACTATAAATTCATTACTTTTAAAGCAATAAGTTTATGATGCAACTGTGTATTATTTTAATAACAGCTTTTAAAGAAAATAAGTTTATGATGCAACTGCATTTGGTTATGCTTTTATATATTCCCAGTGTATTCCTTTGTATTGAGGATCTGATTTGATTTTGCACAACTAAGGCGCTAGGAATTTCAAATTTGGTGTAACAAGCAACATGAGTGGCTAATGTTTTCGCACTATATATAATCCAACAAGATTGTAATCTCAAATTGTTTTTCCTCTCAGCAAGTAATAATGCTACTACCAGATTACCAGTTTTAATGGGGAGTTGGGTCTTGTTGGTTAGTGATTCATCTCGGGATGGTGTTTTTTATCACCGCTCTGTGTTGAGTTTATTATCATGGTTCTGATTCCTTTTCATGCCAGGTATGAGTGAGGAGGATGTTGCCGAGTATCGGAAGAGTTTGGCCATTCGTGTTTCGGGCTTAGATGTTCCAAGGCCAATCAAGACATTTGCAGAAGCTGGATTTCCTGCGGAGCTAATGAAAGCTATTGCAAAACAAGCTTATGAAAAGCCTACTCCAATACAGTGCCAATCTTTGCCAGTTGTGCTATCTGGGAGAGATATCATTGGCATTGCAAAAACTGGTTCAGGGAAGACAGCTGCCTTTGTCCTTCCTATGATTGTACATATTATGGATCAACCTGAATTGGCCAAAGGCGAGGGTCCGATTGGAGTAATTTGTGCACCTACCAGGGAATTGGCACATCAAATATATTTGGAGGCCAAGAAGTTTGCAAAAGCATATGGTGTTCGTGTGTCTGCAGTTTATGGTGGAATGTCTAAACTTGAGCAATTTAAAGAACTGAAGTCAGGCTGCGAGATTGTTGTTGCGACACCTGGGAGATTGATTGACTTGCTAAAGATGAAGCCATGCACAATGTCAAGAGCTACCTACCTGGTCCTTGATGAGGCTGATAGGATGTTTGACCTCGGGTTTGAACCACAAATACGTTCCATTGTAGGTCAGATCAAGCCAGATCGCCAAACATTGCTTTTTTCAGCAACAATGCCCCGCAAAATTGAGAAGCTTGCCAGAGAGATACTGACCGACCCAGTGAGAGTTACTGTAGAAAACGATGTACATCTCTTCCTGATGGTGAAAGTAGCTCTCTTCTGCGTCCTGATATAATTGTACCACCACCCGAGAGCCCTGTTGTGACCAACATCAAGTCCAATATATATAGCAAACGATGTACATCTCCTCCAGTCAAACACGGGTCACTCCCTTCCCCTTCAGTCACTACACCTGTTTCAGCTAGAACATACAGTGAACAGCAAAAATCACAGGTAGGATATTCTTGCCAATCTAATTACATCTATGACTTATTGTACTCAATACACACATCAATATTTGTTAGAAAATGAGTATTGTTTTATACTTAGGGTGTTTGGCATTTAGTGTTATAAGTGATTCTGTAATGTGCAAAAACCAAACACTTGTAACTGATTTTTTGCTACTTGTAGACACAATAATGAGTTAAATCATTTTCAAAAGATAAACCAAACACTCCTTTAGAAATATTGTGACAATATTAACGTTATCGTTTTTCTTGCAGATAGGTGCAGGTCAGCCTTCTGTTTCAAGGTCCCTTTCTGTGCCTGGACGAAACATTGTTATTGTACGATCAATATCATTTGCGATCCGTAAGGATAATAATCAAGTTGATAGCAGTGAAGATCAAATGAGTGATGTTCAAGTCGAAAATGACGAAGAGATTGATGAGGAAGAAGCAGTTTGCAGGATCTGTTTTCCTCTAAATTATGGTCAACCTACTTCTAAAATTAAAGAAGCAATCTGAAATGATTGATATTGTCAACTTTTCAATGGGATATAGTGTTTCAGTTCTGATCACTAAACATTTGCAAAGTCAATTTTGCACAATTAAACTAAAGTAGTCAAACTGCGTGGCTGCACCTTTTTTTGCCAAGTACATAGCTTTAAATTACGAAGGAACGATGCGTGCTAGTAATAGTCAAATACTGACAGATTGCACATACAAGTAGGGGTGAAAACGAGCCGAGCCGAGCTCGAGCTCGGCTCGTTTATATATAAAAAGCTCGAGCTCGAGCTCGAGCTCGTTTCGAGCCTCACATTTTGAGCTCGAGCTCGGTTCGTGAAATTTTTCACAAGCTCGAGCTCGGCTCGTTAACACAAAGCTCGACTCGTTAACACAAGGCTCGAGCTCGTTAACACGGTTATACGTATAGAAAATATATATACGTATATATTTCTAAGGCTCGTTTAGGCTCGCGAGCCTAAACGAGCCTTTTGTATAGAGCTCGGGCTCGAGCTCGATTATTAAATGAGCCCAAACTTAGGCTCGAGCTCGTTTAGGCTCGGCTCGTTCGAGCTTTTTACCGATCCGATCTCGAGCTTTTCACGAGCGACTCGGCTCGTTTCCACCCCTACATACAAGCAAGCATAATATGTAAATGCATTATAAACACAGAAATAATTAAAGCAAACAGGTGTGGTAGACATGTGCAAGCCTTGGAGCAATTTGTAGCTTTTATGGCCAGCAGATCATAAATCTAAATGACATGGCAAGTAATTTTTTTTTTTTTTATTCACCTGGAATGAAGCATTGTGATGAACTGTATTGCAACAATGAACCAGTAGGGGAGATGATGATTATGTTGGGGAGATGAGGACCAGGATGATGTTGGGTAGATGATGAAGAGGATGAAAGATGAAGGGGTAAAATATAAATGTATTATAAAAGTATAAATGTGTATGGACTAAAATACCCTCGACAACAAAACAAAAATCAGATGTTGACTTGGTCAAAGGACTAATCTGGCATTTAATTGCTACTGTTTGGACCTATGGCGATGATTATGGTCAGTTTCGTCCCATCGCGATCCTCCGATACAAGTTTAGGGACCAACGGTGTATTTTAGTCTAATATATATATAATGTGGCTTTCACTTGACTTTTAGTTTTTGAGGATGATCATAGTCTATAACATGAATAGTTTGTGTCAAAATAAACTAACTACGTAGTACGTATTTATATTTTATAGTTAGTCGATATCATTTCAACTTGAGTTTTACACTAGATAAATCTCATTTTTAAACATGTAACTTTTTGGAAGGTGTAGCTCATAATGACTACTCTCTCCGTCTCGATTTATTAATTCACTTTCATTCATATTGCATGGAGTTTAAAATTTACAGATTAACTACAATTTTTATCAATCAAATATCATTTTTACTCAGTAAAATCTCTTTTAATCGGTTAAATATCAAGTGACGGAACAACCTAAAATAGAAACAATGGACTAATAAATTAGGACGAAAAAAATATATTTTAAGTGTGAAGTAGATAACAATAACAATATTGATTCTCATAAGTAAATGTATTAAGCATCACAATCAAATAAAGATTGCATCCTTAGAAAAGGATAAAAGCAATCATAATAGAAGTCAAAGGGTTTGTACCCATAATCCAACTTTTATAATGTAAGGTTGGCCAAGGTTGCTCTACCCTTAAGATAATCTACAATATTCATAGTTTTGGTGATGTAATAGTTTGCATACACTTTAAAATATTATTGTGAAGATAATATATATGTACTTGAATTTTGATAGTTGTTGACATTTTTAGGTCAAAAATCCATGTCAATGTTCATATTAAGGAGGTGACAAATTTGTACCATTATTTTATCTATAAACGACCGACATTTATAATTAAGAAGATGCTTCGAAAAATCTTTGATGTTACGTAAAATTATTTATCTAGCATTTTAACTGAAGCTATCATATTCTTTTTTTGCAGAATTTTAGTGTTTAGTAATTCTTTTTTTTTTCTTTTTCTTTTTTTTTGTGTTTAGGTTTCTTTGTTTAACCTTATGCACCAAATCATGAGTTTATGTGATTTTTGTTATACTTCATAAACTCATATTTTCTAACTTATTTGCTTATTATGAATTAAAATTGGGGATGTGTATATGAACTGGAAACAAACTGATAAATCCAGGGGGGGTTTTCTGTATAATTATAATAAGAGTAAATTACATGGATGGTCCCTGTGGTTTGTCCAAAGTAACAACTTTCGTCCCTGAAAGTTTAAAGTTGCACTGATAGTCCCTAAGTTGGTAAACAAATAACACCACTGATCCTTTAGTTTAACGGGCGTTAAGTAAGTTAGTTATAATTTACACGTTAGCCCCTTTGGTTAAAGATCGTTGCATCGTATATCCTTAAATTTATTTACATAATTCGTCCTTGTGGTTAGGCCGGTCAACGGAAGTCAACGCCACGTGTCACCACATGAGTGGTGCCACGTGTCATCGGGTCGGGTCAGATAAGTGAACGGGTCGGGTCGCGTTGCCACGTGGACCAATAAGGTGGTGCCACGTGGCATTTGTAAAATATACCACAAATTTTGCCACCCCCAGGATTCGAACCTGGGATATTTGTGTTGGAAGCAAGGCTTTGCCCAACTGGGCTAAGCATAGCTTCAAGAATATTTCTCAAAATCTAATACATAACCCTTACTAGTTATTTAGCCCAATTCAATAATAAGAAAAGGTTCAATTTAGTTTTTGGCCTATCAGTTTAAGGGGTTATATGGACTGTAAAAAAATAAATAAATATACCGTCGGACTCGTTTTTTCGTGCTCTTTCCAATGGTATGCTCGGGGAATTTTTTCGACTTCGTTAAAACCTCAAAAAATGCGAAAACGTCGTCGAAAAATGCGAAAACGTCCTTTTCCGAGGTTCAAAGGAAGTCGAAAAAATTCCCCGAGCATACCATTGGAAAGAGCACGAAAAAACGAGTCCAACGGTATGCTCGGGGAATTTTTTTGACTTCGTTAGCACCTCAAAAAATACCAAAACGTCCTTTTCCGAGGTTCAAAGGAAGTCGAAAAAATTCTCCGAGCATACCGTCGGACTCGTTTTTTCGTGCTCTTTCCAATGGTATGCTCGGGGAATTTTTTTGACTTCCTTTGAACCTCGGAAAAGGACGTTTTCGCATTTTTCGACGACGTTTTCACATTTTTTGAGGTTTTAACGAAGTCGAAAAAATTCCCCGAGCATACCATTGGAAAGAGCACGAAAAAACGAGTCCGACGGTATATTTATTTATTTTTTTACAGTCCATATAACCTCTTAAATTGATAGGCCAAAAACTAAATTGAACCTTTTCTTATTATTGAATTGGGCTAAATAACTAGTAAGGGTTATGTATTAGATTTTGAGATATATTCATGAAGCTATGCTTAGCCCAGTTGGGCAAAGCCTTGCTTCCAACACAAACATCCCAGGTTCGAATCTTGGGGGTGGCAAAATTTGTGGTATATTTTACAAATGCCACGTGGCACCACCTCATTGGTCCACGTGGCAACCCGACCCGACCCGTTCACTTATCCGACCCGACCCGATGACACGTGGCACCACTCATGTGGTGACACGTGGCGTTGACTTCCGTTGACCGGCCTAACCACAAGGACGAATTATGTAAATAAATTTAAGGATATACGATGCAACGATCTTTAACCAAAGGGGCTAACGTGTAAATTATAACTAACTTACTTAACGTCCGTTAAACTAAAGGATCAGTGGTGTTATTTGTTTACCAACTTAGGGACTACCAGTGCAACTTTAAACTTTCAGGGACGAAAGTTGTTACTTTGGACAAACCACAGGGACCATCCATGTAATTTACTCTTATAATAATTACTCACTTCGTCCTACTTTGTTGCCCCACTAACATATTCTAACAAATTTTAACGTGTGCAATAAATGCATATTTTAGTTAACAAAATGTTACTCCCTCCGTCTCAAATTTATTGTCAGGAGACAAAAAACACAAAGTTTAATAAAAGTGGGGCCACTACAATTTTAAACCACACAAATAGAATATTCCCTCACAAAATTACCTTTTTATTACTAAAAATGGAAGGTGGACAATCATTTTGAGACAACCCAAAAAGGAAATATGGACAATAGATTTGAGACGGAGGGAGTACTTTACTAAAATTGGAGATTTTATGATGTTTCAAATATTTAAAGGTGGGATAAAAAAAAGGGGTTATAGTACAAAAAAGATACTAAAGTTTCTCAAAAATTTGTCCTAAGTTACTACAGTTTCATTTTATTCATCTAGGGGACTGAACTTTGAAACTTTGTTCACTCAGGTTACTGAACTTATAAAAACATAAGTTCAGGTTACTGAACTTTGAAACTTTGTTCACTCAGGTTACTGAACTTATCAAAAAAGATACGTTCAGGTTACTCGAAATAACACTAAATTTATCGAGTGTATGCTTCCCGAAAGTTCAGTAACCTGGATGAACATAATGAAACTATAGTAACTTAGGACAAATTTTTAAAAAACTTTAGCAATTTTTTTGTATCATAACCCATAAAAAAAGTATTATAAGACAAACACTTGTAGAAAAGAATAGAAGAAGCACTTAGCAATGAAAACAAAATACGGAGTAATAAATAATAACGAGTACAATATATTAAACAAATGATTTTGCTAATCACAACTTCATGTGAGTTGTGATTATATTTTATCTTTGAAATACAAATAACATTTAATAAACTTATTATTATATATTTACGCATATTTAATGATTATAATTATAAAAAATATTGATATATTGTTGAAATATATCTCAAACTGAAACACTTATTCTCAGGGACTAAACTTGTGTGTTTGTATTCTCAGTTATAAGCTTAAGTAAGGTTTAGTGGTGAAGTGCAAGTTGGTGAAAGTTGAAGGGGTGTTTTCTGCTATATTGGAGAAGTTGAAGTCAAGCTTGGGTCAAGGCCTATATAAAGATCTTAACCCGTTTAGGGTTTCATTATCTCTCAATATTCTCTCTCAAATATAAGACTGTACTCAGTCTTCTCTCAACCAAAACTTGTATCTGTTGTTGATTCAGTGATTGCTTTAGAGTGATTGTGAGGAAGTTGATATTGTATGAACTATTGATAATTAGTCTATAGCCTTCCACCTGAGTAGCAGTGGGAAGGATTTTGAGTTGTTGTTACAACTTTATGATTCTTGAGGTTGTACTGATTGAGATCAGTTTCTGATTGATCTTTGAAGTTTTGGTTGAATAATAGAAGTTGTTCTTGGATTAAGATTCAAGATCTGTTACTGGTTAATATTGTGTTTTCCTACATGGTATCAAAGCCAGGTTGTTGAATCTTGCTCTAATCTTGGTTTTGGAAAAAATTAGGGTTTCGAAAAATTTGGGGGTTTTTAAAATTGACTTGATTCAACTCAATTAACCGTGGTTAATTGGGTTCTTTTGACTCTAATTGACTGGTTCTTAATCGTTTTTACAAAACGCCTAATTTTTTGAAAAATTAGGGTTTGGTTACTTTTGGGGATTTTGATCTCTGGCTTCAATTGGTGGTTGGTTAAGTGTTCTTGGTTGATTTACTGGTGTTTCTGGCAAATCTTGGTGGTTCTTTGGTGGTTTCCCTAATTCTTGAAAATTAGTGTTTGGAGATTAGTTGATTCTGGGTTATTGAGATTGTTTGGGTTGTGATTCTTGACTAAGTGAATCAAGATCATAACCTGGGTTCTTGTTCCGCTGCTTATTGGATCTTTTGCGTGCTCTGTAACACCTCTCACGCTCTCTCTTTTAAATTCTGTTTTTTATTTTCTTGCATTAGATTGCTGGAGGATAGGATTTGGGATTTTGGAAGTTGAGTTTGGTTGATTGTAGTGTTAGGGTTCTTTGTTGTTTTTATTTCTTGTTTGTGTGCTTGTATGCGCCCTTGACCTACCACCTTGAGTAGCAAGGAAAACCTGGGAACTACCTTCTTGATCTTTCTTGAGTGTTTGTGTGATTCTTGGTTTCTTCATTATGTCTGTGCATAATTCTAATAATTCTGCTCACAATTCTGATGATGATGAGGATGATGTTCCTGTTACTCTTATTAGTAAACTTGATCTTAGTCAGCCTCTTCATTTGCATCCTAATGATTCAACTACCTTGACGGTTGTTTCTATTAAACTAAAAGGGACTGAAAATTATAATGTGTGGTCTTGTGCTATGTTGTTGGCTCTTGAGGGCAGAAATAAAACTGGATTTATAGATGGTACTTGCATAAGATCACATGTTGATGAAGTTTTAGGAAGACAATGGGACAGGGTTAATGTTGTTGTGTTGGGATGGATTTTGGACTCCATATCAGAAGAGTTGTTCTTGGGTTAAATTTTTTCTAAAAAGGCTTCTGATGTGTGGACTGAATTAAAAGAAACTTTTGATAGAGTTGATGGTTCAGTTACTTTTAATCTGCATCATAAAATCAATTCTCTATCTCAAAATGGTTGTTCTATTGCTGAATACTTTAATAAACTGAGCACTTTGTGGAAACAATTTGATGCTTTAATACAGTTGCCTAGGTGCACTTGTCATGTTGCTGATGATTTTAAAAAACATAACCAGTTAATGAAACTTATGCAATTTTTAATGGGTTTGGATGATTCTTATATGCAAATAAGGAGTAATGTGTTATCTAGAGATCCTCTACCTCATGTAAAAGGAGCATTTGCCATTATTTCTAGTGAGGAATCTCACAGATCTGTGGTTACTGGTTCAGTTGGTGGGACTTCTAATAGGTCTCAGTCAACTGTGTTCAACTCCAGTGTGCCCAATAGAGGTAATTCTCAGAGGCCCCCATCCTCTGGTAATTACTCAAGGCAAAATAATACCTCTAGGTCTAATGATAATAGAAGGGCTGTTGGTGGTCCTGTGGCTTTAATGGACATACTGCTGATAGATGCTTTAAGCTCATTGGGTATCCTGCTAATTTTGGAAAGAATAAGAGGAACAAAAACAGTAATAATAATCACGGTGCTCAGAACTTTAACAAAAGGTTTATAAATAATAACAACTCTGTTGGCTCTAGTTCCACTTCTACTTTTTCAGATGACCAGATTTCTAAACTGATTTCTTTGATTAAATAAAATTCTAATAATGTTGATGGAAATAGGAAAGAAGTACATGCTAATATGGCAGGTATTGTTTTAAACAATAGCAAGTTCTTTAATCAAAATTTTAAAAGGTTTTTATGTAATAATAGTAAGTTTAGGTCTGCACTTGTTGCAGCTGGACTTATTGTTGATTCTGGTGCTAACCAGCATCTTACATATACTGATAAATATTTAGTTAATGTGATTGACATTTCCAAACTTGGAATTAAAGTTTCTCATCCCAATGGGACTGAGGATTTAATCACCAAGGTTGGCAATATGGTTCTAACTAAACATTTAACATTATATGATGTGCTAGTTGTACCAGAATACTGTGTTAGTCTAATGTCTGTTCATAAAGTGGCTAGAGACAGCAAGTTTGTTATTGCATTTGATGAGTCACAGTGTTATGTTTTACCCCAGGATTTGAGGGGAGTGAATGTGCTAGGGATTGGTAAACAAAATGATGGTTTTTATTACTTTGATGGAAATCAAGGTACTGACCTAGGATTTGAGAATTCTAGTCCAACCTGTAATTTGACCAAAGACTTATGGCACTGCAGGCTTGGCCATCCCTCTGATCAGGTCTTGTCAGTTTTAAAAAGTGAAATCTTTTATGAAAATAAGAATGAGATTGAACCTTGTGAAGTTTGTCAAAAAGCTAAAAAAAACCAGAGAATCTTTTCCTTTAAGTGACCATAAAACCAAAGATCATGGTGATATTGTTCGCCTTGATCTTTGGGGTCCTTATAGAATTAAAAGTAAATAAGGCCACAGATTTTTTCTAACTATTGTGGATGATTTCACCAGGGCTGTTTGGGTTTATCTGCTTAAAAATAAGCATGAGGTGTTTGATTGTATTCAAATTTTTTATAATCTGATTAAAACACAGTTTGAGAAATGTGTTAAGATTTTTAGAAGTGATAATGGAACTGAATTTGTTAATAATCAGTTTAATAAATTCTGTCAAGATAAAGGCATTGTGCATCAAATATCTTATGCTTATACTCCTCAACAGAATGGGGTTGTAGAGAGGAAACATAGGCATCTTTTAAATGTGGCTAGATCCCCTTATGTTTCAGGGGGGATTACCTCTATTTTTGTGGTCTGAATGTGTTCTAACTGCCACTTATTTGATTAACAGATTGCCTTCCTCAGTGCTGAATGGAGAGTCTCCCTTTAATCTTGTTTTTAAAAGAAAACCTGACCTAAGTCACTTAAGAATGTTTGGTTGTTTTTGTTTTGCTACTATTCTTACCAGTCATGATAAGTTCAGTAGTAGAGCAGAAAAATGTATTTTGGTTGGGTATTCTAATTTTCAAAAAGGCTATAAGCTTTATAGTCTTGAAAGGAAACAGTTTATCTTTTCTAGAGATGTAAATGTTTTTGAAAAAGTTTTTCCTTTCAAGATTAAAAACTCTTCTGCTGCTCCTGACCCTCTCAGTCAGAGTCTAAAGCTAATTTCTTTAATGAAGTTGCTAGTGAAGACTCTGACACATCCAATGATGACAATAAGCTAAAAGGTACCCTTATGGGTAATATTAATCAAAGTGATCATCATTTGGGTGATGGCAGCAACTCCCAGCATTTGGATGGCCCAACAATTGACCAAGTGGAGAATGAATTGGGGCATTCTCCTGGTTCCAATGAGGCTACCAATGCTGGTGAGAGGGCTGCAACACCAAGTGGTGTGAGTGCTTCTGAGGGTGACTTTAGTCCCTTTCCTGAACAAGCAGCAGAAGTTGGATTGCATAATAATGGTCAACCTTCTTTAAGAAGAACTGGTAGAACATCAAACTTTCCTAACAAATATAATGATTATATTGTTGATTCTAAAGTAAAATTTGGTCTTGAAAAGTTTGTAACTTATACTAAACTAAAAAAATGATACTCTATGCTTTGTTATTGAACTGAATAAAAGTTTTGAGCCTAAAAATTATTGGGAGGCTTGCATGTACCAGCACTGGGTTGATGCAATGAATAATGAGATGGACGCTTTGTATAGAAATGATACTTTTGAGCTTGTTGTTTTACCTGAAGGCAGAAAGGCTATAGGTTGTAAGTGGGTTTTTAAAATAAAATATAAATCAAATGGTGATGTAGATAGATATAAAGCTAGACTTGTAGCTAAGGGCTTTAACCAAAAAGAAGGGGTTGATTTTGATGAAACTTTTTCACCAGTTGTGAAGATTGTTACAGTTAGATGTCTTATTAATCTAGTTGCTCAACAAAATTGGCCTATATTTCAGCTTGATATGAATAATGCCTTTCTCTATGGTGATTTACATGAGACTGTGTATATGTCTTTGCCTGATGGTTTCTTTAATGCTAATGATAAGAGAGTTTGTAGATTGAAAAAGTCTTTATATGGTGTAAAACAAGCACCCAGACAGTGGAATGCTAAGTTAACCAGTGCTTTGCTTGAGAATGGTTTCATACAAAGTAAAAGTGATTATTCCTTGTTTATCAAGAATGATTCAGGTAATATTGTTGCTTTACTTGTGTATGTTGATGATATTATTGCCACTGGTAATAACTTGGCTGAGATTGAAAGTTTTAAAGTGTTTCTTAAGTCTAAATTCCAGATTAAGGGTTTGGGTAAACTTAAGTATTTCTTGGGAATTGAAGTGATTGAAACTGATAAGGGTTTATGTTTAACTCAGAGAAAGTATTGTTTAGATTTACTTTCTGAATTTGGTTTACTAGCCTGTAAGCCATCTGTTTTTCCTTTAGAACAAAGTGTTTCTATTTCTAATGAGCCTACTACTTCTGATCTTGTTCTAGACAACATAACTGAATATCAAAAACTGATTGGAAAACTGATTTACTTAACACACACTAGGCCTGATATATCATATGATGTACATTGCTTAAGTCAGTTCATGCATAAACCACTTAAGTCTCATCTTAAAATAGCACTTAAAGTTTTAAGGTATCTAAAGGGTCTCCTGGTAGAGGAATTCATATTGTTAAAAGCTCTTTTGAAAATCTTGAGACTTGATATGTGCAAAAACACATATCATTTCTTTATCAAATAAAATCCAAAATAACCAAGAAAGAGCCGTTTATTGCTAATATTCGTTGTTTTCTTGAGTTTGTGCTTGTGCAGGTACGGATATGTCAAAACACACAAAAAGAAGCCAAATCAGACGTAAATCCGAGCACGAGAGATTAAGAGAGCTAAAGCTGAGGATGGGAAAGGAATTTGCAAGTTTGGACAATCACTTCTCAAAATGACAACTTTAGTCCCTGAAGATTCAGATTTGGCAAGAAAGACCCTTGGAAGACATTTTCAGAATATACATGATTGGTCCCTGAAATTTCAGCTTGTACACTTTTAGTCCTTATAATAATACTTGGATCCTAAACTAGTCCTAAGTCCAAATTAATACAAAAGCCCAAATCCAACCACCTTGGCCCAAGAACCGGTTTACCCAACCAAATACCCGGTTTACCCATTTCACTTATATACCCGGTCAACCCATTTAACCGGTCAACACAAACCAAAATATAATAAATAAACCCAACGCGCCTAAAATTTTACCCCAAAATCCCACCAAACCCAGATATCACATGAACCCTAAAAACCCAAAATTGCCCTCAGCTTCAATTGGCCAAATCACCCCAATTAAGGGTATATTAGTACTTTATCTGACACCCTCTGACACACGGATGCCAGCTTGGCAATCCGTGTGTCACATACCTCAAACACTGAGCTCTGATTGGAGGATACTACGTGGTTAGATTGATCTAATGGTTCTAATTGAAAGGATGAGGTGTGTATGTGATCCAAGGGTTGTGATATGTTCAGAAGAAGCACAAGTTTCAGCTTCCAGGTCCTTCCATGACCTCAAGCGTGGCTATTTATACCCTTTCTTTCACAGATTGTAATCTCAAGTAGAGTAGGAGTAGAATAGTAGAGTAGTTTTAAATGCTTTCAATGTTTTTAGTTTAAATTCAGTCATTTAATTTTTGTACTCAAATTTCATTATCAATATAATCATTTTGCTTGAATTCTTATTTTGATTCTAAATTCTGTTTTTAGCTGTTATAAACTCACTTTAATCTTAAAAACTCTCATTGCTCAGTTCTATTTTTAATTGCTACTCAAATCTTCACTTGGTCAAACCAAGTCAACAGTCAGAATTATGGTTAGAATTGTTCTGGATGCTGAGTTGCTGTATGGTGATGGATGTGGGTTGAATTTGAGTTGGATTTGGGTTTGATATCAGTTTTAGAATAGTGTTTTTGATCCCTTTTTAGCATGCCATTGTTGCAGGACTTTGGTTAGTACTGATTCTGTTATAATTTTGCATCAGCTGATTTCATTTGCATATTAGTAATAGTAGTTATTTGATTATCATTACTTTTACATAGGTCGTTTAATATCATGAGATGTTTGTTATGGTTTAGTTTTGAGAATTTACTGTGGAGATTTGCTTGTTAGTAGGATATAGGAGTGTTTGGATGTAAAGGATTATTTGAGACTGAGGTTAGCATTGTGAGTTAGTATCATTGCTGTAGATGTAAGTAGGTTTTTATTGTCATTTTAGTCTAAGTTTGCAGCTGCATTTACTATACAAGTCAAATTCATCTTACACCTGCTTTTGTTTGCATACCTGATATAGTAGAATCTGCATAGCTTACATTTTGGGTGAAAACTCATATAAGATAGCATAATTTGGTCATATTACATCTAAAATCATTGGCTGCAATCTGTTCTTGAAGATTGAATTTCAAATTAGTCAAAATCAGAGTTTGTGTTTAAAAGTCAAAATTGAGTTTTCATGTTTTGAACAACTCTTTCTGAATCTGTAACTCACTCATTTCTGGTCTAAACTTATTGAGTTTTTGGAATTGATAACTTCAGCTGGTGGTACTTTTGAATATATTTTTATAATAATTTTTAGAATTTTTTTTAGAACACTAAATCAGCTTGTCAATTAGGGGTAATCTGCCCTGTGCACTACAGTTGTGGCCAAGCAGTTCTTGCAGATCCATTTCTAGATTCATATTAGCTTGTTTTTAGTTCATAATTGGTTTTCAGGCTCTCTGGTAGGATATCTTGAGATTCCATTTTCTGGATTTCACTTTAGCTTATTAGTAAAGCTAGTGCTTAAGCTGCAAGTAGGGTGTTTGGCTTGTTTTAGCTTATTTGAGATTTCAATCCAGATCTTTATAGCTTATTCATTTTTTGGTGTAGGTTAGTTGCACTTAGTAGTTTTTAGTTAAATTTAGCTTATAATAGCATCTGGTAGATTTTGGTACACTTTATTTGCTTATTGCTTATTATAGGTAGCTTATTAGTTTTAAATTTCACATCAGTTTGTATTTCTAACATACTGGAGTAGTTTGCTTTATTTTTCTTAGCTTTCTAATATAATTTTAAAATTTTCCTGAATTTTTCATAATTTTATGGCACTGTTCACTATTTTTCTCATTTTAAATTAGTTTTTAGTACTTTTTAATTACCTTTTAGTACAAATAATTCAGAAAAGCTTCTAAAAAATAAGTTTTCAATTTTATTAGATTAAGATAAATATAAAAAGCCAAAATAATATTTTTCTATAATTTTCCTAGTTTAAATAGTAATTTTTAGCAATTTATTTAGTTTTAAATAGTTTTAAAATCATAGAAATTAGAAGAAAATTCAGAAAAATAAAAATCCAATTTTGAAAAGTCTTTTTAGTCATTTTTGATTTTTGAAAAATAGTTTTGTAATTTTCTTGCTTGTTTCCCTAATTTTTAGTATTATAGCTCTATTTTAAATGTTTAAAATTAGTTTTTAATTCAAAATAAATCAATAAAAATCAATAAAAATCCAAAAAAATTAGTTTTAATTCTTAAATAGTTTTCAAATATCATTTTTAGTATAAAAGTAATTTTAGATCATTTTTAGGACTTAGACGTAGTTGCATTTTATTCGCGTTTCGTTTTAATCCCGTATTTGCATTTTAGCGTAGATTTGCGTAGTTTGCCATAATTCTTAAGTTTTTCCCATAGATTTTATTCTCATTTACTTTCTTTATCCCGTAGTTTAGAAAACTTCAAATCATCTCCCTTAACACATTCAGATCCCGATAATCGCGACGTGAGTTGGAAATTCCATTCAACCCTCGTTCGGAACGATCTCGGTGCTCAAACCTAACACGTTTGAGTTACCCAATATACTACAAACTTCTATTATTGATCTCTTTCCTAAGAATCAATTTTTGGCGCCGCTGCCGGGGAGGGCTTTTAGCGAATTTTCGTATTTCCGTCTCGAATCGCGTGCATTTGAAGATCCTTCCCCGAGTGAAGTTACCGTCGTTTTTGTATATACTTTTTCAAAAAAAAAAAAAAAAAATCTTAAAAGACCAAAACATTCTTCCTAAAGTGTTTACAAAACCATAAAAATTAAAAAACCAACAAACGAACGTTAATTGTTACGTCGGCTCACCTCAGAAGTACAACCTATACACGGGGTATAAGGAAAGTCTTGACATTAAATTGCAGACTGAAGAACGATCCACTCTTCGTTCCCGCTCCGCTGCGCGTACTTTTGGGAGCTACCGAGCACCGGTTGACGTGAAGGTTACAAAAAGATTGTGTTTTCAAAAGTTTTCTAAATATCAAAATCAAAAATATTTTCCTTTTCAAAATTAGTTTTAAAAACCCAAAAATATTCTTCTTTACCCTCTGAACCGATAATTCTTTCTTCTTAACCCTCTATACGTTTAATTCTCATGGATACGATCGATTATCGTCATTGTTTTCATTGCCAAAACTGTATGGAAGAAAATCAATTTCGATGTTTGAAATTTATTTGCGACTGGTGCGGAAATAATTGTCGAGATGGATTTTGTAATGTATGCCAGAATTTTATTAATCCAAATCCAGATCTCGCTCGTCTTTATGCACGTCTAGAACAAAAGGGTACTCTTCATAATAATGATGATATAATAGCATGGTGGAAGAATTTGATTGAAGAACCTTCGATTCCTACTCCCTCTCCGATGAGGGAAATGGAATATGTTTCTGAGCCCGAGGTGACTCCCGTTCAAGAACCAGAGCCTATCACGGAAATGGTGGAAATAGCTAACTCTTATGCGGATAATTCTTCGATTTATCAGCTCTTGTGCATATGGTGCAGAGGACCCGAATATGGTGGGAATTGTCCCGGTTGTAGCAATGAAAAATCAGGAACCGAGTTTCATCACAATCCTTACAATGAGACAACCGATTTCCCTAACCAACCTCTGTACCATGAGCCGGAATCATACTCTTGTGAGTATTGTGGTGGTCCTCACCAAGGTTTTCAATGTCAAGTTCAATTTAACAACTCAACCTTTGGTTATGAACTTTACCCGTATTCGTCACAACAATCGTACTGTTGTGAGTATTGTGGAGGTCCGCACGTTAATTCCGATTGTCAGATGCAAAATCCGATTGTTTACGAGCAAGTACCTTGTTACAATTACGATTATTCTTATAACCCACCTCCACAATACCAAGAAATTAAACCACAAACTCCGTCAGATGATCAAGAATTTCACCAAAGTTGTCTCGATATATTACAAAAGTTAAAGGAAATAAAAGAATTGCTTCATGAACCTGCTCAAGAAAAAGATCCTAATCAGAAAACCTATCGTGAATTATTAGCTGAAGAGGCCACGAAAGTGATCCAATATCGTCCAACTTCCAATTATTGTTATGATTCTGATTCTGATGATGAATATACGCCTCCGAGTGGCAATCCCACTCCCATTTCTCAGCCTTTCATTTCCGACCCTTCCCCTTCCCTCACGCCGTTTGAGAGAAGTGACGTTCTTTTGGAAGAGGTCGATGATTCTATTTCTTCGATAATTGTTGAACCCGTTGACTCTCTCATAATGGGGGATGAGCATCTTAGTACTATTCCAGAAACGGAATCGTCTAATGTTGAGATCCTTATCCCAATCCCAAGAGAGTCCGAGGTTGTTGTTGATGATATTTGTGATGAGCCTTCTCTTGATAATTCGAGCGATCATGATGAGATGTTCTCCGATTCCGATAATGATTCTTATGGAGACATCGATTTTGTCGATGACTTACCTTCTGAGCCCGTTAATATTGAAGAAGAAAATGATTTTGAGCCGGAAGATGAAGAGATTGAGCCCGATGATATTCAGATCGAGGATGAAGCATTACGAGAAACATTGTCGAATGTGTATCTTCTCATTTCTAAGATTGAAGCCCTCAAAGACAATTCAAGTTCGCCTCCTATCTCCGATAAAGATAGTGATTTCTCTCCCGAGCTTGAGACTTTCCGATTTGATGAAGATATTAGTGGCAGTCCCACTATTACAGATGTTTATCCTCCGATTCTTGAGCGATTCTACTTCGATGTTGATATGAGCAAGGTTTTGAACGAGATTTCCGATACTCCGGTTGATGACCCGATCATTGAGGATGCTATTGATGACCCAATACCACCGGGTATTGAGGATGTTATGAATAACCCCGATGGGGATATGGTTGTTCTTGATGGTTTTCTTGACTCTCCTCTCTCTGATGAGTCAACCATCCTTTATCCCGTTGAGCCGACATGTGAAGACAAAATCTTTAAACCCGGGATATTCATTGATGAGTTTTTTGTTAAAAACATCATTCGAGATAAGGATCCTCTGATGGATGCCTTCAGTATTAAGCTTTCACGTCTTATCCCTTATCATGAGCTCCCATCTTCTTTGGAGTTTTCTCACTTTAATCCGTCATCCATTCGTCCACCCGCAAAACCGCCGGATGATGGATCATTCTTTCTTGATATACCTCAGGTGAGTTTGGGAGAAGTTATCCCTTATGTGCTTGAGCCCGACATTTTCTTCCCCTCCCAACCCATCCGTTCTCTTTCCCTCTGAAGTGAGGATACCATCTTTGATCCGGGTATTCCTTCTGCTTGTTTCCCCAAGGACAAATGAATTCGGGGACGAGTCAGGCTAGCGACTCGGTGACCAAAAACAGTAGCGCTTCGTGGGAGGCACCCCATGCTTATCTCTGTCTTCTTTCTATTTTCTAATAAGTGACGTGAAGGGGTTAGCCTCTTCGATTTCTCGTGTTTGGTTGTTTGTGATGTTGTGTTTAGGATGTTCCCGATATGAAGACTCTCGTGCTCGTAGTTTGTCTTTTCTCCACTCGAGTTTCATGTTCGATGCTGATGGAGATCCGATATCCGAAATCTTATCGACTAACGTTTATCTTCTAGCATACTTAATAAACGACTTTTAGATTTTCGTTGATACCCTTGCTTTTAAACATTGAGGACAATGTTTCGTTCTAGTCTGGGGTAGGGTAATATTCGATTTGATTTGACCGCACTTGCTTATTTTGGTCGTGAATTCTCGCAACCCCGTTTTTCCTTAGAAAATGAAAAAAATTGTGCAAAAATGAGAAAATTTAAAATTTTTTGTAAGCTTTTGTTAGTTTTATGATCGAAAAGTCTTTGCTAGTCTCTTAGAGGTTTCTTTAAATATGCGTTTTTCTTGAAATAGCCTTTGCTAATTGCTTAGACAAGAGGCTATAAAATGCGATTCTAGCTCACAAGGCCAAGAATTTGCAAGCTTCCCTAAATGATTTTAAATATGCAAAGCTTAAACAAGATTTTGCTAGTTTCTAATAAGTGACTTTAAAAATGCGAGACTTGAGATTATTTGACGAAGCAATTGCTAAGTTAATATATGTTTTGACACCTTGTTGACTTTCCGCTGGTAAGAGTAGGAATAGAATTCTGACTTGACCGGGCGTGTTGAGCCCTAGCTTGTTCCCTTAACCATAGATAATCTAAAAATTATCGGCTAAGCATCCGCGGATCTCATTATTTGGGATTTTAAATTTGCGGAGATCGAGAAATGATAGAGTTACTTATGAGTTTAGATGCTAAGCGTGGAGTAGTTGGTTCTCTTTAGAGCCCATCGAAGGTACTTATGGCTTTTTGTTCCCACAAAATTGTTTCACCCCATATTTGTCTAATAAATAATTAGAGATGTTGAGTTTTTGGCGATAGTTAGTTTTTTATCTTCTTAAAAGAATCTTTGTTTTAAAAATTGGGTACACATCAAGGACTCGTAATAAGTAATAAGTAATAAATAAAGTTATGAGCTGCGGTGTCGAGATCGGACCCTTGGATCTTTAGCCGGGATTGAGTGAGGTCTTGGTCTAACCCACTGGGATCCTCATTTCATGAAGCCTATAGTCTTGGAATTACCCCGTGAAGCTCCTGTGGATGCAGACTGGGCCAAGTGTGTTGTTACTAGGAGATCAGTTACATGCTTTTGTATTTTTCTAAATGGTTCACTGGTTTCATGGAAAAGTAAAAAACAAAACACCCTTTCTAAGTCTAGTGCAGAGGCTGAGTATAGAGCAATGGCCTCTGCTACTTCAGAAATTGTTTGGGTCTTGAAAATTTTGAAAGACTTAAACTGGGAACATTTTTTGCCAGTCAAACTATTTTGTGATAGCCAGGCTGCAATTAAAATTGCTGCTAATCCTGTCTTTCATGAAAGGACTAAACATTTGGAAATTGATTTACATTTTGTGAGAGAAAAGATTTTGGCTGGTGTTATTAAAACTGAAAAAGTTCAGTCTGTTAATCAAACAGCTGACATTTTTACTAAAGGACTGGATAAGCTGCAACATGAGAAACTGGTTTCTAGACTTGGTCTTTTTGATGTGTTTCAGGTTTGAGTTAAGGGGGGATGTTGAAATATATCTCAAACTGAAACACTTATTCTCAGGGACTAAACTTGTGTATTTGTATTCTCAGTTATAAGCTTAAGTAAGGTTTGGTGGTGAAGTGCAAGTTGGTGAAAGTTGAAGGGGTGTTTTCTGCTATATTGGAGAAGTTGAAGTCAAGCTTGGGTCAAGGCCTATATAAAGATCTTAACCTGTTTAGGGTTTCATTATCTCTCAATATTCTCTCCCAAAGATAAGACTGTACTCAGTCTTCTCTCAACCAAAACTCGTATCTGTTGTTGATTCATTGATTGCTTTAGAGTAATTGTGAGGAAGTTGATATTGTATGAACTATTGATAATTAGTCAATAGCCTTCCACCTGAGTAGCAGTGGGAGGGATTGTGAGTTGTTACAATTTTATGATTCTTGAGGTTGTACTGATTGAGATCATTTTATGATTGATCTTTGAAGTTTTGGTTGAATAATAGAAGTTGTTATTGGATTAAGATTCAAGATCAGTTACTGGTTAATATTGTGTTTTCCTACATATATAATATATATGAAATATTTGATGTTAATTAGTAATTATTAATTTTTCAATTTAGTTAAGCTTAGTCACTACTCATAGCATTATGGGTAACAAAACGCTTAAATAAATAAAGGTTATGTTAAACAATGTTCATTGAGCCATATTAAATAATCTATTATTTTTATATTTAAAGGAGTTATACATTATTGCTCAAAAGTATTGTTTAGCAAAACATAATAAATAATGCAATACCCCAGTTACCAAAAGAGTATCTAAGATGAGGAATTTTCAAATGCTTACTCTTATTTTGTTGCTTACCAAAGGACAAATCCTCACCATCCATCTAGTTTGATCTAATGATGAGGATAAACCTAAGATTTAATATAAAAGCCTAAGTCCATTTTTTTTTGTCTTTTTTCTTTCTCTTTTTGTCTTTTTTATTTATTAACATTTTTTTTTCTCTTTTTTTTTTAAATTCACGTTTTTATTTTAAATTCATTTTTTTTTTTTTTTTTTTTTTTTTTCGCTTTTCTACGTTTTCATCTGTATTCATACGTTTTCGTTTGTTTTTATACGTTTTCGTCCGTGTTCATATGTTTTCGTCCGTTTTTTACGTTTTCGTCTGATTTCAGATGTTTTCGTCTTTTTTCATCCGTTTTCATACGTTTGCTGACGTTTTCGTACGTTTTTGTACGTTTATATACGTGTTCGTCTATTTTCAGACGTTTTTGTCCGTTTTTACGTTTTCGTCCATTTTTAGACATTTTCGTCCATTATCATACGTTCTCGCCCCATTTACCACCGTTTTCATACGTTTTCGTCTTTTTTCTTACGTTTTCGTTTGTTTTCATACATTTTCGTTCATTTTCTTACGTTTTCGTTCGTTTTCATACGTTCTTGTCCGTTTTCTTTCGTTTTCATACGTTTTCAGACGTTTTTTACGCTTTCATACGTTTTCGTTTGTTTTCTTACATTTTCGGCCATTTTCATACGTTTTTGTCTTTTTTTTTTTGGTTTTCATGTATTTTCGTTCGTTTTTATACGTTTTATTCCGTTTTTAGACGTTTTCATACGTTGTCATCCGTTTTTTCACGTTTTCGTCCATTTTTAGACGTTTCCGTCTATTTTCAGACGTTTTCGTCTGTTTTCAGACGTTTTTGTCCTTTTCATACGTTTTATACGTTTTTGTCCGTTTCAGACGTTTTTGGCCGTTTTATACGTTTTACATTCGATTTTATACTTTTTTTTTCCGTTTTCAGACGTTTTCATTTTGATATTTGTAAGTGACACTTATTTATCTCTTGTGATATAACATTGTGAGGAAAATTAAAAGTATTACATTCTTCATCATGTATGTGTTATCAGCTGTGATACTCAACTAAGAATGTGATGGTTGTGTTTTTAAAAATATTTAGAAAGATTTTTGTGTTTTATGATATTATGAAATATTAGAAAAGTTGTTCAACTAAAAACAAGAGATGTTATGATACTTTTGTTAGACTTGTAGTGGATTTTTCTATTTAATGGATACATTGTGCATGTTTTGATAGGTTTTATAGCGGGATTTGAAAATATCTATGGTTGAATCAGCAAACTAAATAAGCTATGGTTGAAGATAGCACACATCTTTACGACAAACTGAGGAAGCTCAAACACCTGTGATATCACAGGTGATATCACCTCACTTGTGATATCACACGTGATATCATGAGTGATAACACCGGTGATACACTTGTGATATCATGTGTGATATTACCAGTGATAGCATGTGTGATATCAGAGTTTATATCACTTGTGATATCACATGTGATATCACAAGTGAGGTGATATCACCTATGATATCATGTGTGATATCATATGTGTTTGAGCGTACTCAGTTTGTTTATAAAGATGTGTGCTTTCTTCAACCATAACTTCTTTAGTTTTCTGATTCAACCATAGATATTTTTAAATCCCGCTATAAAACCTATCGAAACATGCACAATGTATCCATTAAATAGAAAAATCCACCAAAAGTCTAACAAAGTTGTCATAACATCTCTTATTTTCAGTTAAACACCTTTTCTAATATTTCATATTATCATAAAACACAAAAATCTTCCTAAATACTTTCAAAAACAAAAATAAGAAAAATGAACAGAATCGTCACAGTAATATAATAAGTGATGTTTATTATCATTTCTTTCAGATATACTTGGTAAAATACTAAATTCTTATCACATTTGGTATGAATTTAATATTTCACATTCTTAGTTGAGTATCACAACTGATAACACATACATGATGAAGAGTGTAATACTCTTCATCTTTCTTACGATGTTATATCACAAGAGATAAATAAGAGTCATTTAAAAATATCAAAATGAATAAAAAGGAAGCAAAATATGAAAATAGAGACTTGACATATTCTTAAAATCAAACAAGTATTGCATTAAATTAGCATTTTTTTGAACAAAATAAGAATTCACCTAAAAAGACTTTAACCCTTTTATTTCTACTAAGAGTATAATATCACAAGTGATAGATAACATTGGTTGCATTAAAAAAAAATATGCGCTTGTCAATTGCGATGAAAGGCACAAAAACTATCTTGTAACTGAAAATTATAAAAATATTAGAAAACACATAGGTGATAATATATAAAAATATACAGAGCAATGAAATATCTCAGGTGATATTAAAGGTTAAAAAAATATACTTGTTTGTTTATGAAATATCACAAGTGATATTAGACATTAACTATTTTTTAATAAAATATCACAATTGATACTAGACATGTATTATAATAAAGTTTAATAGTAAGCATTAAAACATACGAAAATAGACAAAAACGTATAAAACTGCAAAAAACGAACGAAAAAGTATGAAAACGGACCAAAACGTATGAAAACGGACAAAAACGAATAAAAACGAATGAAAAGCGTATAAAAACGTATGAAAACGGAAAAAAGCGTCTGAAAACGGACGAAAACGTATAAAAACATATGAAAATGGACGAAAACGTATGAAAATGGATGAAAACAGACGAAAGCGTCTAAAAATGGACGAAAACGTAAAAAGACGGACGAAAACCTATGAAAACGAAAGAAAATAGACGAAAACGTTTTAAAACGGACGAAAACAGACAAAAAGGTATGAAAACAGACAAAAATGTAAGAAAACGGACGAAAACGAACGAAAACATAGGAAAACGGACGTAAATGTAAGAAAACAGGCGAAAACGTAAGAAAACGGACGAAAACCTATGAAAACTGAGAAAAAAGTAAGAAAACGGACGAAAACGTATGAAAACAGACGAAAACGTAAGAAAACGGACGAAAACGGACGAAAACGTAAGAAAACATAAGAAAACGTAAGAAAACAGATGAAAACCTAAGAAAACGAATGAAAACATAAGAAAATAAACAAAAACGTATGAAAACGGACAACAATGTAAGAAAACAAACGAAAACGTAAGAAAACGGACGAAAACGTACGAAAACGTAAGAAAATGGACGAAAACGTAAGAAAACGGACAAAAACGTAAAAAACGGACGAAAACGTAAGAAAACATACGAAAACGGACGAAAACGTATGAAAACGGACGAACAAGTAAGAAAACAGACGAAAACGTAAGAAAACGGACGAAAACGTATGAAAACGAATGAAAACGTAAGAAAACAGACGAAAACGTAAGAAAACGGACGAAAACGTATGAAAAGGGACGAAAACGTATGAAAACAGACGAAAACGTATAAAAAGCGGAAAAAACGGACAAAAACGTAAGAAAAAATATAAAAACTGACGAAAACGAAAAAAAAAAAAACGTGAAATTTAAAAAAGTTATTAAAAAAAAGACAAATAATGAGAAAATAAATAAAAAAGATAAAAAGAAAAGAAAAAGACAAGAAAAAACATGGACATATGTTTAGACATATTAAATCTTAGGTTAACCACAACCATAAGATCAAAATAAATGGAATGTGGGGATTTATCCCTTAGTATGCAATGATTTTTGAGTATGCAAAATAAAGTGCCTCATCTAAGATATGTTTAGACTAAAATTGTAAATAACCAAATGAAAATACTCGGTAGAAAAACCATGGTGATTGTGACATTCCTAATGGGCAAATGTAATGGATAAATGTTACTATAATAAAGAAAGATATAATCCTTATCTCGTTTATATACATAAATAGAATTATCTTAGATAGTTTCACATCTCAATTTCATATAATTGAGTTTTAAAAGATAAAGTAGAAGTGTGTCTGATACTATCTATGTCACCTTATATTAATCTTAACGGTTATCATCTTTAGCTCGAAGATTTAAGTTAATTCACATACTAATAACTAATAAGTTACTCGAGGCGTTTTATTTTAGAAACTCAACATCTACTACTTATCAATGGACATATCTGGACTGTTGGATCAAAAACAATTTTTAAGATTAAAAAATACGGATGGGTCATTTTGTGTAAATTCAACAAACTTACCCCACCAAACCCACCCCATACATTTTCACAAATTCACTGTCAAAAAAATCTCACTTTCTCTCTCTAACCAAAATAAAAAACTACCATAAAATTTTTAAATCAACCACTTTTAACCATTAAAATTAAAAAGAAAACACAAAAATGAAACAATCAATGTATGTAGAACCAGATATGGGGAAGAAACGGTTCAAAATGAACCGATTCATACTCAAGATGATCATACGGTGCTTCCAATTCTTTATTTAGTTGTTATTTTACTATTTGTTATGATTTTATTTATGTTTTTGTTGTTATTTATAAAGTTTTTTTTGTTTTTTTAGTCGTTAATTGATAGATTAATGTGATGATGGGATGATTGTGATTAGGGGTGTCAAAAATCCTGACCCGACCCGGACCCGAACCCGACTAAGCATATTCGGGTCGGGTTACTCGGGTTAGAAATTGAATTCGGGTTAGTCGGGTCAACCCGAGTAACCCGAATACTAAATAGGGTCGGGTATCGGGTTAAGATTTTTTGGCTAAGTCGGGTTCGGGTCAACCCGTTTGACCCGAATAAGGATTTTTTTATTTTTTTATATATTTATTTTAAAATTTTCTATATAAATTAGAACAAATAGGCAAATTTGTCACTATTTAACTTATATTCGGGTTGACCCGAACCCGAATCGACCCGACCCGAGTTGACCCGAACCCGACTAACCCGAGTTCAAATAGGGTCAGGTTCGAGTAAATTATTTTTAGCCTTGACCCGACTTGACCTGACCCGAATTGACTCGAACCCGACTAACCCGACCCGACTGACACCCCTAATTGTGATGATTTTGTTCTTGAATCTGGATTTTATTTGTGTTTTGGAAGATATTTATGAGAATTTTTATGAGCTTTTTTGTGTTTTTATGATAATATGAGATATTAGAGGTTAGATTTAATTGAAAGCAAGAGATATTATGATCTTTTTGTTAGCTTTGTATACATGGATGCACACCAAGTGTTTGATGAAATGTGTGAGTAAAAAACATCATACGTATAGTATCACCAGTGATATTTGAAGTTGAATTGTGTATTTGTATTATCACTAGTGATATTTGTATTATCATTTGTGAAATTTTATTTATTTGATAGGTTTTTTTGTTTATTTGTTAAGCTTTATTACATTTAATGTATAGTATCACTTTTGATATTTCATTGTTATTGTTTTATAATTATAAATAGTTTTTTATTATTATTATTTTTAAGTTTTGATGATATACTATTCACTGTGTGTTTTATCATCTTTGTTTCATATAATAATTTTGATGTTTTATGTGCTTTTTGTGGATGATAATTGTGTTTTAGCTACTGATAAAATATTTATTATAGTGCAATATTAATTATCATTTAAGCTGTTAGATTAAACAACTTAAAAAGTTTGATTTTGCTCTGGTACAAATCTGTAACGCCCCCAATTTCGTGATATGCAGCGGAATTCAAACTGGGTGTTACTCGATGGCACAACAGTCATAATAGAAAACGATCTCTAAAGGAGTCGTTTTAAAAAGGCTTTATCATTCAAATATATCAGAGTTTACAAAATAGGTCCCAGTTGGTTCCATTGTTTACAAAATACATCAATATAAAGTTTTTGATGTTTTGTGAATAATAAATTATTTATAGCCTTCTTGATCTTGTCCTTGCCCTTCCGTGCCAGCTTCCAACATTATGGACCTGAAATACATGCTTAAAACTGTCAACACAAAGGTTGAGTGAAATTCATAGAGTTTGTTTGATGGTTGAACACATTATGTTTGTAGTGTGAGTTATAAATTCACACCAATGGTTTGAAAACAAAACAGTTATTATTAGACTAAGCATCATGCAATCAAGGCGTTAACGTGTTCCAAAATTAATGTCGGTGCGTGCCCTATCAGGTAAAAATTGCCGTTTTTACCAATGTTACTCAAATATAGTGCGTTTGTTTGCTACCCGGTCAACACAAACGGGATTCGTCAATCCCAATAGATCTATTCACAATATTCGCGCCCACTCTCACTAGTGATTAATGATTCATGATTAAGGGACTTAAGTTTGGCAAATGCGGTAACTTAGTGCTAATAAAACAATCAGATAAGCATACATTTTGAAAGCAATGTGTTCGATTTAAAATAAATCATGTATCTCCCCCAAAGGTTTGTAAAACAATTAAGTAATAAAAGTGGGGCTATGAACTCACCTAGAGTTTAATGATGTTTAAGTACTTTAACGGATGATGGATAAATCAGAAACTTCTACGTGCAACCTAAAAATGGAATGTTGCGACTTAGGTTTGGAATAATGTTTTAGGAAAACATAAATCATCCTATATATGTCTCTATGTTGATCATGATGTAGTCATTTATAGTTTAATTTTATAGTAACGTTTTTAATATGTGAAAACGTATTTAGTTTATAGATATCGTACTACCGTTCGGGCCATCATAATTCGGAGGTCATGTAGTAAACGTTCGAGGAGCTAGACACTTTAAATCGTAAATCCAGCAAACTCGTCGATACGTTTTACCCAAATGAAACCCTTCACATGAAGCTCCCTAGCATTGTAGCACTTTAGTAGATAAAATATATAATTTGAGTGGGGATTATTATATTATAAAGTTTTATTATGTTTTTAATAAACATTTAGTTTTTACAATTTCTCAAAGTTTACAAGTGGTCATAACTTATTAATATAGTCAATAATGAAATTTTAGTAACAATTCAATATGTAACTAGTTATAAAAATGACATGGTTTTTATAATTTTAACTTGTAAAAATCCAATTTTGCCGATAAAAATTGTTTTACAAATATTAGGCAGTTAATGATACCATTTGGTCTTTTCAGGCCGAGTTCCTTACAAGTAAACCTAAAACATTGTTCCGGACAACTTTCATGTTTTAAGTTTTTGATGATTCGGACCAGAAGTACCACTTATTTTAAAACAGATTCAGCAGTAATGAAAATGGTCATTTCTAGGGTTTTCTAACTTCTTTTTACCATAACTTTTGACTCGTTTGTCCGTTTTGGGTGATTCAAGTTGATATGTTTACCTTTTTATTTTTTCCACAGTAGTATATAAGTTATCAAGTCCATATATAGCTGTTTTAAATGGCCTCAAATATATAGCCGTCTTAAACATATGTTTGAGTGTATGTACATCATAAATCAACATAGTAACTATATATATAGCATGTATTTAACAAGATTAGTAATAATAAATATGAGACAATGGAGTGGTAGTGGTGGTGATAAGTTACTTACAAATTTTGGCTTTCAAAGGAAAGGAGTAACTAATAAGGATAGGACTTTGATTGATCAAGCTTTCCACCCCTTGGTACCCTTCTACACTTCTTGTAATAATGATGGATTGGTGATGAAGTCTTAAGTGACTTGAGTGGATTTAAACTCAAGAAGATCACTTAAACTTGCTAGAGATTTGATGTAGTAACTTGCTACTTTGCAACCTTCTTAGCATCAACTTGGAGTCATGAATCAAAATGTGAAGTGTATGTTGGTGCTTTGATATAAACGACCAAAGGGGAGGGATGAGGGTTTTTGTGAAGACTTTCACTTGCTATTTATAGGAGGGAAAGTTTGGTTAACCATGTATTGGGTTAGATAATAACCATGGTTGAATTAAGGACACATGTATGAGATTACATGTAAAATAGATGAGATGATGCCACAACTAAGGTGACTCACCCATGAGGGGCGGTCACTATGAGTTAGCGGGGCAAGATATTTTCTTTTGATAATATCTTGGTTTTATGATGTGTTTTGGTTCCGTTAAATGCCAACCTTAAATTGTTAAGCCATAAAACGTAAAACCGGGTATCGTAAAAATACGAAATTTGCAGGAATGATGAGACTCGTCATTATACTCCATATAAAAATATAAAATGAGTGATAAGTCTCATTGGGTGCTAAAACGCCGTCTAAAGCTGGAAACGCGGGTTAAAAACGCGTACATCGCGTAAAACGCAGAACTGGAAAACATAAAATTCCAATATTCGTGGAATTGACGTAAAATGATAGAATTACATATTTCTAATGTTTATAGTGTTTTATAGACATATCGGGATGCCCGAAAGATGTTTAAACCGTAAAGTAATTCTCAGTCATGGTTTTATGAAATTGGTTCTGAATGAATTCAACGTACGTCGTCAGGACGAATTGTCGAGTTTTATTTATCTTGTCATGATAGTAAAATAAAAGAAAAAAAATATATTTACGAGATAAATAATGAAAGTGAATAGTAAATTCGAAATGAAAAGTAACTTGAAAATGCGGGTGATTACAGTCTTCCCCCGTTGGAGAAATCACGTCCTCGTGATTTAATTGTTACTTGATGGTGATGCTCCTTCAAAAAGGTGAGGGTACTTTCGACATATTTGGTCTTCTCGTTCCCATGTAAATTCTGTACCACGTTAGGAGTTCCAGCGAACTTTGACAATTGGTATTTGACTCTGTTTTAGTTGTTTGACCTCTCGGTTCATGATCTCCACAAGTTGTTTAATGAAGTGAAGATCGTTGCTGAGTTTGAGTTCATCGAGTTGAATAACAAACGATTCATCGGATAAACATTTCTTTAGGTTAGACACATGAAAAGTGGGATGTACATAACTGAGTTCTAATGGAAATTCAAGTTTGTACGCCATGGGACCAACCCTAGCTAGGATTTTGAATGGACCTATGTATCTTGGGTTTAGTTTTCCAGGTTTACCGAATCGTATGACACCTTTCCAAGGTGAGACTTTTAGCATAACCTTGTCTCCAACTGGGAAGTCGACAGGTTTGCGTCGTATATAAGCATAACTCTTTTGTCTGTCTCTTGCTTTT
Source organism: Chrysanthemum seticuspe (assembly GCA_019973895.1). Lineage (NCBI taxonomy): Eukaryota > Viridiplantae > Streptophyta > Magnoliopsida > Asterales > Asteraceae > Chrysanthemum > Chrysanthemum seticuspe. Next base: position 151,035,633 of record BPTQ01000006.1, read on the forward strand.
TGTAACTGATTTTTGACTTGTACGATTTTCTCTGTTGTTTCACGAATAAGTTCTGGACCAGTGAGTTGAACATCTCCCACTTTGGTCCAGCAGACAGGTGATCGACACTTTCGACTGTAAAGTGCTTCAAAGGGTGCTGCCTTGATACTTGCGTGATAGCTGTTATTGTAGGAGAATTCGACTAATGGTAAATGGTTATCCCATCCTTTTCCAAAGTCGATTATACAAGCTCGAAGCATGTCTTCCAGCGTTTGAATGGTTCGTTCACTTTGACTATCGGTTTGAGGATGATACGCTGTACTCATGTCTAAGTTTGTTCCGAAGGTGTCTTGGAGTGACTGCCAGAAGTTTGAGGTAAATCTACCATCTCGGTCAGATATGATAGAGATTGGTGCACCATGTTTTGAGACTATTTCTTTGATGTAAATTCAAGTCAACTGATCCATGTTGTAAGTCTCTTTGATTGGTAGAAAGTGTGCGGACTTTGTGAGACGATCCACTATGACCCAGATGGAGTCATAACCGTTGGATGTCTTTGGGAGTTTAGTGATAAAATCCATTGTGATTCGTTCCCATTTCCATATCGGAATATCTAGTTGTTGTAAGAGACCGGATGGTTTTTGGTGTTCAGCCTTCACTTTGGAACAAGTAAGGCATTTACTGACATAGGTGGCAATGTCGGCTTTCATGTTTAGCCACCAGTAGAGTAGTTTTAGATCATGATACATCTTATCAGATCCTGGATGTACGGAATATTTGGATTTGTAGGATTCAAGCATGATTAAGTCCCGTAGGCCACCATGAAGTGGTAACCAACTTCGTCCTTGGAAGCATAAAGTTCCGTCGGAACAGGTTTCAAATTTCTTCTGTATCATGCCGTCCAATTTCTCCTTCTCAATGTCTTGTTGTTTCACCGCTTCGGCTTGAGCGTTGAGTATTTGAGCAGGGAAATTTGAATTGATGGTTAGGACTAAAGCTCGAACTCATAGAGGTTTAACCCTTTCCTTCCGGCTCAGGGCATCTGTTACTACGTTGGCTTTTCTCCGATGATAGCGAATGTCGCAATCATAATCACTCAGTATTTCCAACCATCGTCGTTGCCTCATGTTTAATTCCTTTTGATCAAGAATGTGTTGGAGAATTTTGTAGTCAGAAAACACAGTACATCTAGTACCGTATAGATAGTGTCTCCAGATTTTAAGTGCAACGACTACTGCTCCTAACTCTAAGTCATAAGTATTGTAGTTTTCTTCATGTTTCTTGAGTTGTCGTGAAGCATAAGCCATGACCTTTTCTCGTTGCATGAGTACGGCTCCTAATCCTTGGTGCGAAGCATCGCAATAGACTACAAAATCTTCGATCCCATCTGGCAATGCTAGAATAGGGGCACTACAAAGTTTTTGTTTTAGGATTTGGAAAGCTTTTTCTTCATCTTCGCTCCAGATGTACTTTTTGTTTTTCTGAGTTAGCGTAGTCAAAGGTTTGGCCATTGAGGAAAAACCCTCAATAAACCTTCGATAATAACCGGCCAAACCTAGAAATTGACGAATTTTCGTAGGTGTTGTAGGTGTTGGCCAATCCTTGATAGCCTCAATTTTAGCGAGATCAACATGCAGACCCGTGCTATCAATAACATGCCCAAGGAATTGTACTGACTGAATCCAGAATTCACATTTAGAGAATTTTGCGTACAACTTCTCTTTCTTGAGCAAATCTAAAATCGTCCTCAGATGATCTTTATGTTCTTCTTCACTTTTGGAGTATATGAGAATATCATCGATGAATACAATCACGAACTTGTCTAATTATGGCTTACACACCCGATTCATGAGATCCATGAATACTGCTGGTGCATTCGTTAAGCCAAACGGCATTACTTGGAACTCGTGATGACCATATCGAGTTCTAAAGGCTGTTTTTGGAATGTCTTCTTCTCGAACCTTAACTTGATGTTAACCCGACCGAAGGTCTATTTTTGAGTAATAGGTCGAACCTTGTAGTTGGTCGAATAGATCGTCGATTCTTGGCAAAGGGTATCGGCTATTTATGGTTAATTTGTTTAGCTCACGATAGTCGATACACATTCGTAACGATCCATCTTTCTTTTTCACAAACAAGACAGGAGCTCCCCAAGGTGAGGAACTAGGTCGGATAAATCCCTTGTCCGAAATTTTTTGTACTTGATTGGCCAGTTCTTGCATCTCGGATGGTGCTAGTCTGTAGGGTGCGCGGGCAATTGGCGGTGCTCATGGCACTAAATCAATTTGAAACTCTACTTGGCGTGATGGTAGGAGTCCGGGTAAGTCTTCAGGGAAAACTTGAAGAAATTCACGAGCGATAGGAACGTCTTCAAGTCATTTTTCTTTGGATTCCTTCTCGGTAACATGAGCTAGAAATGCGTAACATCCTTTCTCAATGTACTTCATGGTTTTCATACATGAGATGATGTTTAAGCGAGTTCCACTTCGATCACCACGGATGACCAAAGTTTCATTGTTACAAGGAATGTGAACAACTTTTTCGCCACAGATGATGTTGGCTCGATGTTTTGACAACCAATCCATGCCAATAACAACATCGAAACTTCCAAGTTCCATTGGCATGAGGTTGATGCTGAATGGATGATCTAAAAGGTTGAGGGTATAGTTTGGGAGTACAGTATTGGTGTTTACTAAGTTTTCGTTAGCTAATTCAATACTATAGTGGGTATCCATAGTGGTTGGTGTAATATTAAGTAAAGGTGCAATTGTGGAAGATATAAAGCTCATATCAGCACCGGAATCGAATAAGACCTTAACAAGATGGTTATTGAGTGAAAACGTACCAGTGACTACGTTCGGGTCTTGTTGAGGTTCACCGTTGCCCATAGCATAGGCTCTAGCACGAGCATCTCCACCTTGTTGGCCACGGTTTTGAGGGCAACTGCTTCTGTAGTGCCCTTTTTCTCCACACTTGAAGCATGTAACTATTGGCTGTGTATTACTTTCGGTAGCCACGAAATTGTTTTTACAGTCTTTAGCAAGATGTCTTGGTCCTTGACACTTGTGGTACTTGGCTGGGCAAGGACCCATATGATGATAGTTGCATTTATTGCATTGTGGGTAGTTTCCACCATAATTGCCTCCAGCTGGTGCTGCAACATAAGCCGTTGAGGCTTTTTGTCTTCTGTTTTGTTGCTGATGGTAATGGGTGTTGCGGTTTTGGTTGTTGGAAGTGTTTCTTTGGTTGTTATCCCATTGTCGTTTGTTGTTGTTGTTTCGGTTGTTATTGTTGTTGTTGTTACGGTAGTTGGTGTTGTTGGTTGTAATGTTGTTATTGAGATTTTGTCTCTGGATAGCTCCTGCTCGAACCGCTTGATCCATGAGATTTCGAGACATTCGCATAGCATCATCAAGTGACTTTGGATCAAATGATGTCACGTTTCCCTGGATGATAGGCGTAAGTCCCCAAATATATCTCTCTAACAGCTTTTTAGTTGTTGGAACCATTGATGGACATAGTATCGCCAATTCTTGAAATCGGTGGTTGTAAGTTGTGATGTCAACACCTTTGAGAACGTGGTTCCAGAACTCCACTTCCAACTTCTGTATTTCACTACGAGGGCAATAATCCTTGATCATTAAACCCTTTAGAGCAACCCAAGAGATTTTATAAGCATTCGTGATGCCCCTTGGTTGAGCAACTGCATTCCACCATGATAATGCCTGATCTAGTAGTGTACAAGTGACATATTGAACTTTGTCACTTTCAGCACATTTGCTGATTGAGAACACAAACTCCATTCTTTCAAACCAGCGAGTTAAACCCATGGCTCCTTCTGAACCCTTGAAATTTGTAGGTTTGCAACTCATAAATTCTTTGTATGAGCAACCTCTAGTTGCATTAGCTGCGGAAAGCCTAGCAGCTTCAGCGGCTGCGGCAGTTTCAGCGGCAGCGGCAAGCCTAGCGGCTTCAGCGGCTGCGGCGGTTTCAGCGGCAGCGGCGGTTTTAGCAGCAACAGCGGCTTCAGCGGCATCGGCGACTTCAACGGCAGCGGCGGCTTCAGCGGCAGCGGTGGCTTAGGCGGCAGCGGCTGCGGCTGTTGCAGCAGCGGCTTCAGCGGCAGCGGCAGCTTCCGCGGCTATGGCTGCTCGTTCAGCGTTAATTGCCGCATTTAGTCGGGTAGTAATCATTCGCTTAATGGCAGCTGGAGTCATTGGTTGAGGTTCTTTCGCTTTCTTTGGCGGCATGATTCTATCAAAAAGAGATATCATGAGTTATAAAAAGATCATGATTTTTAGTGGGAAAAGTTAGAAATAATAAAGTTGGAGTTTTAAACCATAACACATGATAGCATAAAACAAGAGTTTTTATTCATATAACGTTGATTTATTTACAAAATCGAAACTTATTACAAGCTTCTTCAAAATTTACTAACTGATACTTTCAGTTTAGTAATTACAACGTTTTACTACTGCTAGCTATTACATGGATTACATAGATTTTTCTAACTGAGTCTAATCAGTTTAGTGATTACAAAAGGTTACTATTAATACGCTAATCTATTTCGGGCTTGATGGTTCTTGTGGTGGTTGAGACTTCCCTTTGATAGCAAGAACATCAATACTATCATTGTCCATACGGCACATATCGGGGTGTGTATTTGCAATCCATGATCGTACTTGGTATAGCTCTCTCTCTAGCCTATTTTGATCAATTCTTACAAAGTCGTTACTGATTTGAGCGGATGTTAATTGATGTTTGAGCCTTTTGATTTCTATGTCGTGTTTCTTTTCTCGTCGTTCCTCAACATAGCTCTCTTCTAGGATAAATATATCGAGGCGTTTGCGGGCTCTTTCAGCCTCATCTTGAGCTTTAGCAGTTTCTGCTTTACATATTTTCATTTCTTGTGATAGGGTTTCGGTAATGCCTTGCAGTTCGGTGCATTTCCGTTTAAGGCAATATAAGTCGTATTGAGGAGAGGGTTTCATGGCCATTGCCGAGGAGGTTCCACCATCCTCATAAGTGGATGTTGGTCCTTGAGTAGGAGTAGTAAGATTAGGTTCGGAAGAATTTTCCGAGGCAGGAGGTGGTGATAATGGTATTATATCATATGCATAGTCCACCTCTTGATCAAACTCGAGTTCAACCCAATCTTGAACATTATATTCGGGAGAATCTGGTACAACTGGATCCTCTTCTTCTTCGTCGGCCAAATCTTCGTATGGTCATCATCGTAATCGACGACATCAAGGTAGTCATCATTGATATCGAGAAAATCAAGTTCCGGAATATTTGGAATGTTTGGAAATTGTTCGGGTGATGCCGGAACGTAATCGGGAGATGCAGGTACAGACATAGTGTCTACAAAAAGGATATGATGTCAAAATAAACTCAATGTTTATAAAAAAAATGTTCAAATGTGCCAAGTGTGTATATATCAATATACTAATATGTTAGTGTTATAATAGCATGTCTTGAAAGTCCATAATCGTCCGGAGGATGGAAGGCACGGAGAACGGAAGGTTATAAAATGTTTTTGTTTGTAAAAGTAGTTATAGTTTAAGTCTCAATTTAGACTCGTTTCTCTATAACTATGGCTCTGGTACCAATCTGTAACACCCCCAATTTCGTGATATGCAGCGGAATTCAAACTGGGTGTTACTCGATGGCACAACAGTCACAATAATAGAAAACGATCTCTAAAGGAGTCGTTTTAAAAAGGCTTTATCATTCAAATATATCAGAGTTTACAAAATAGGTACCAGTTGGTTCCATTGTTTACAAAATACATCAATATAAAGTTTTTGATGTTTTGTGAATGATAAATTATTTATAGCCTTCTTGATCTTGTCCTTGCCCTTCCGTGCCAGCTTCCAACATTATGGAGCTGAAATACATGCTTAAAACTGTCAACACAAAGGTTGAGTGAAATTCATTGAGTTTGTTTGATGGTTGAACACATTATGTTTGTAGTGTGAGTTATAAATTCACACCAATGGTTTGAAAACAAAACAATTATTATTAGACTAAGCATCATGCAATCAAGGCGTTAACGTGTTCCAAAATTAATGTCGGTGCGTGCCCTATCAGGTAAAAATTGTCGTTTTTACCAATGTTACTAAAATATAGTGCGTTTGTTTGCCTACCAGGTCAACACAAACGGGATTCGTCAATCCCAATATATCTATTCACAATATTCGCGCCCACTCTCACTAGTGATTAATGATTCATGATTAAGGGACTTAAGTTTGGCAAATGCGGTAACTTAGTGCTAATAAAACAATCAGATAAGCATACATTTTGAAAGCAATGTGTTCGATTTAAAATAAAGCATGTATCTCCCCCAAGGGTTTGTAAAACAATTAAGTAATAAAAGCGGGGCTATGAACTCACCTAGAGTTTAATGATGTTTAAGTACTTTAGCGGATGATGGATAAATCGGGAACTTCTACGTGCAACCTAAAAATGGAATGTTGCGACTTAGGTTTTGGTATAATGTTTTAGGAAAACATAAACCATCCTATATATGTGTCTATGTTGATCATGTTGTAGTCATTTATAGTTTGATGTTTATAGTAACATTTTTAATATGTGAAAACGTATTTAGTTTATAGATATCGTACTACCGTTCGGGCCATCATAATTCGGAGGTCATGTAGTAAACGTTCGAGGAGCTAGGACACTTTAAATCGTAAATCCAACAAACTCGTCGATACGTTTTAACCAAATGAAACCCTTCACATGAAGCTCCCTAGTATTGTAGCACTTTAGTAGATAAAATATATAATTTGAGTGGGGATTATTATATTATAAAGTTTTATTACGTTTTTAATAAACATTTAATTTTTACAATTTCTTAAAGTTTACAAGTGGTCATAACTTATTAATATAGTCAATAATGAAATTTTAGTAACAATTCAATATGTAACTAGTTATAAAAATGTCATGGTTTTTATATTTTTAACTTGTAAAAATCCAATTTTGCCGATAAAAAATGTTTTACAAATATTAGGCAGTTAATGATATCATTTGGTCTTTTCAACATAGTTCCGGACAACTTTCATGTTTTAAGTTTTTGATGATTCGGACCAGAAGTACCACTTATTTTAAAACATATTCAGCAGTAATGAAAATGGTCATTTCTAGGGTTTTCTAACTTCTTTTTACCATAACTTTTGACTCGTTTGTCCGTTTTGGGTGATTAAAGTTGCTATATTTACCTTTTTATTTTGTCCACAGTAGTATGTAAGTTATCAAGTCCATATTTAGCTGTTTTAAATGGTCTCAAATATGTAGAATACAAAATAGTTTTCTAGTTTGTTAATTTTATGACAATATGTGAATTAAACATATGTTTGAGTGTATGTACATCATAAATCAACATAGTAACTATATATATAGCATGTATTTAACAAGATTAGTAATAATAAACATGAGACAATGGAGTGGTGATGGTGGTGATAAGTTGCTTAAAAGTTTTGGCTTTCAAAATAAAGGAGTAACTAGTAAGGATAGGACTTTGATTGATCAAGCTTTCCACACCTTGGTACCCTTCTACACTTCTTGTAATAATGAAATATTGGTGATGAAGTCTTAAGTGACTTGAGTGGACTTAAACTCAAGAAGATCACTTAAACTTGCTAGAGATTTGATGTAGTAACTTGCTACTTGCAACCTTCTTAGCATCAACTTGGAGTCATGAATGAAAGTGTGAAGTGTGTGTTGGTGCTTTGATATAAACGACCAAAGGGGAGGGATGAGGGTTTTTGTGATAACTTTCACTTGCTATTTATAGGAGGGAAAGTTTGGTTTACCATGTATTGGGTTAGATAATAACCATGGCTGAATTAAGGACACATTTATGAGATTTGTAAGCTCCCGGAAAATTTCAATGTACTTAAAGCTTTAATCAGAAATTAAACACGATCTATTTCATCATGAAATTTTCTAAACGTCACGTTTGCATATCATTTGGCATATGCATGATCAACGCAGATTGAGCGTTCGTAAATATACCGTTGTGATCAGAATAAAATTCCCCACGATCCTGATAATCTTAAAATGCGTAACGAATACGTGAAAATTTGTAAAAATACGAATTTAATTATAATAAAAATATATTCAAATTCGTATTGGGCCTCGGAACTCATTGGACTTTATATCACCTCGTGACCCAACCCCACTCGTTAATGGGCCTTATAACCAGATCAAGCCCACACTAATTTTTATTTGGGCCTCGTAAATTACTCGAGCCCAACATGTTAATATTTCCTTTGGGCTTAGTCTTTGTACTCGAACCCACAACCAAACCCGAGCCCAACTCGTTGATTTCTCTTGGGCCTTTATCCCTTGTTCCTTTGTGATTCGACCCACCAGCCGAGCCCAACAAACAAGCCTAAATATTCCTACTTCAAATTTACTATAGCAAAGGTTATGCAAATCCTTTCCATTTGAACCATAACCGGTCGAGCAACAAACTAACCAAACAAAAATCAAAACACTTCCCTTTGATCTTTGTGTTGTCGTGTGAGAGTGAACAAGAGGAGACAAAGCCACCCATTAGGCCACCCTAAACAAATATTTAAATAACCTAATACAACTTGACCATACTTTGGCTTCTAGGACCATTGGATAACATGTCTACTAGACAAACTTGGATTTGACTTAACACCCACACGCCCCAACTTATAGCCGAGACCATGCATGCTTTCAAGAACAAGACCAAATTCAAAGTAACACAAGGCTAATAACACTAGCACCTAAGTGAGACTAGAAATAAAATATATGAAAGAGCCATGCCTAATTCCCTCTATATAAACACAACCTAATAACATTTTAGGAATATCACCTCACACCAACATTAGCAACACACTTGAAAACACCCTCATCCTTATCACCAAAAACAATCGTCCACTGAAGGTCTTCGTTTCGAAGTAAGGAAGAAAAGGGTCAGGGAAAAAGGAAAACGTTCGTACTAGGAATTCATAGGGAAAGATTGTGGCGTATTCAAGGAAACTAGGAAAGCTTTGGGGTAAACATAATCGAATAAGTGTTATAAGGAGAACACGGGTTCTCTTGGTTGTCTAAACATGCTCACACGTCACCACCACTCTTTAGGAGTGTAGTAAGTCCTCTTAACTCACATTTCTTAGCTTATGTACATATATCACACATTAGAATAGTTAAACGCACCTAATGACTAGTTAATCTTTATGTTCATACGCGTGTAAAAATGAAAAGTGCTACATTCATGCCTTATGATCACGCCAACACAAAAACACGACACTAAAAACCAACCTAGAAACCATATGGGAACCTCCTCACCTCTCGTATACCTTAACACTTACGCGTAAACAATAATGGGCCTGAAGCCCAATAAGCCCAAATAAAGCCCAACGAGAACCCAACCCGACCCAATGAGTTAATAATACGTTGATAAGCACTAATGTTAAGTTGGAAATAAGTTAAGAACATTTTTGCAAAGTTTCGTTCTATAAAAATGTTTTTTAGATGTGTTTTGCAAAAACGTGAGACGTAGGGTCGAAAATGGAAATCTTTCAAATGTTAAAGGGGAGAAAATATATAAGAAAAGTAACTTATGAAAAGTCTAGGGTCTGAAATTGATATTTTCGAAAGTATAAGGGTTATATGTACGTATGCATGTGCGCATGAAAAACCACAAGGACCGATCCTGTAATTAACTAAAACTTGTATTAATGAACTTTTGGGTTAAATGTGACAAGTTTGAAAAGTAAAGGTTTTAAGGTGTATTAAGCTAACTAAAGGGACTGTTTTTGTAAATTCAGTTTTACCAAGGGTTGAAAGTGTCAATTCTGAAAGTTTTACTATAAAAATATGTTTTGGGAAGAAATTGTCATTTTAAAGTTAAGGTACTAAACTCGTACTTTTCGTAACTTGAGGGTAAAAAGTGTAAATTCAGGAAAAGTTTAGAAAAACTTATAAACCCATCATAACTCCGTAAAAACGAGTATTTTGATCATATGAGTATTTTATTTTCGGATAACGTTAAATGTATTACGTATATATATATATATATATTTATAACATTATAATTATATATATAAATCCGATAAAACACACGGGGAATCTAAACACGATAAAATACTCAACAAATCTATTAAGATCACAACGGGGGAAAACATTTCACTTATGCGTAAGTGAGGATCATTAATTAAGGCAATGTAGTACGTAAATTAACTTAAAACGTTAAGCACGCACGCACACTATTGGATTGGACAATCCAATGATCTATTGAATAAGAATATTCAATGCTCTATTATTTTGGTCGCGAACCAAAATGTTCATTTACTGAGACTCGCCATCTCATCATTTTTAGGTTTCGGTTTGGAACCTCTGCTACATTGTGCTTGATCTATTTGTGCGTGTTCATTATCATCAAGGTGAGTTCATAGCCTCACTTTTACTTTTATTTTGCAAACCCCGCGAGGGAGATACATGCTCTAAACTAGAACACAAAGTTTTTCATAAATGCTCTATCCTCTTGATTATTGGTACTGCCTAAGTATTTAGCCACAAGTCCCCTGATCATGAACCATTAATCACCGCGAGTGAACGTAGATATCGTGAATAGTACTATGGGGATTAACGACCCCGTTTCGGTTATAGAGAAATAACCAGGGCGCACAATATTTGAATTTCTTTAGGTAATTGGCTATTACCTCCTTTGGGGCATACTTACGTACACTGGTAATTCGGTGTATGCAATTGAGTCTTGGTTTCATGAGCTTAGCGCATAATAATCTGTGATTTTTCTTATGATATTGTTTGTTTACAATGATCATGATCTTATACTTGTGTTCAACTATTTTAAACCTATGGATTTCACTCAACAATTTTTGTTGACCTTTTTAAGTATGTTATCTCAGGTAATCAGTGAAGAGTATGACCAAGGCACGGAATGGGGCATGGCAAGGCTTATCTGGTGGTGTAAAACATAAAAGTTGTCATTTCTTTCAAACTCATGATCTTTCTTTTAGGAAAAACACTTGATCTATTTACAACGTTTTGTAACAAACTATGAGTTTTCGATGAATGATAACTATTTTAATAAAACGTCTCTTTCGAGTCGTTTTCTATAATTATTGACTATGATCTCCATTCAAGTAACACCCGAATTAGTCTTCCGCTGTCATTAAGATTTTCGGGGGTGTTACAAGATTACATGCAAAATAGATGAGATGATGCCACAACTAAGGTGACTCACCCATGAGGGTCGGTCACTATGAGTTAGTGGGGCAAGATATTTTCTTTTGATTATATCTTGGTTTTATGATGTGTTTTGGTTCCGTTAAATGCCAACCGTAAATTGTTAAGCCATAAAACGTAAAATCGGGTATCGTAAAAATACGAAATTTGCAGGAATGATGAGACTCGTCATTATACTCCATATAAAAATATAAAATGAGTGATAAGTCTCATTGGGTGCTAAAACGCTGTCTAAAGCTGGAAACGCGGGTTAAAAACGCGTACATCGCGTAAAACGCAGAACTGAAAAACGTACAATTCCAATATTTGTGGAATTGACGTAAAATGATAGAATTACATATTTCTAATGTTTATAGTGTTTTATAGACATATCGGGATGCCCGAAAGATGTTTAAACCCTAAAGTAATTCCCAGCCATGGTTTTATGAAATTGCTTCTGAATGGATTCAACGTACGTCATCAGGACGAATTGTCGAGTTTTATTTATCTTGTCATGATAGTAAAATAAAAGAAAAAAAATATATTTATGGGATAAATAATGAAAGTGAATAGTAAATTCGAAATGAAAAGTAACCTGAAAATGCGGATGATTACACCTGGATATCACAAGTGATATCATACGTGATATCACATGTGATATCACACGTGATTCAACAAATAGAAGAAGCCGACACATCTATGATATCACCTGTGATATCAAATTCTCCTCCAAAAAGTTGAACAACATTAGAATGAGATACACGAAAAATTAGCAAATAAAAGTGTGGTAGTTAGTAGTTATTGATTGATTGTTATGATAATGTGATGAATGTTGTGATAATATGAGAAATCACGATAGATGTTGTGCTTGTAACATGCTTCTGTTAGATTTGTAATGCATTTATTTTCTTAATTGATAGAGTGTGCATGTTTTGATAGGTTTAACACTGTATCACATGTTCCTCCATCACCACCACTGATTCAACAAATAGAATAAGTCGACATGCGTGTTATATCACAGATGATACACCTGTGATATCACCTATGATATCACAATATCACAGGTTCCTCCAAAAGCCAAACAACATGTTGCGCATTTTTTAAGTGCAGTATAATATCACAAGTGATAAACGAGTATATATTGGTCTCTAATAATCATGACCTATTAATATTTAGAGATGGACGTGCTTGCGAGGTACATGATGATAAATAATCCATATGAAACTTTATGAAGAATAGCAGCAAAGATAATTCTACATCAAGTAAACAAAAAAAAGGAGATGATGTCTGATTGTGCAAACAAGATTGCTACAAGATGACTAGATAAAGAGAATGATAGTTGAAACAAAGATGACTGGAAAAGGAGCAGGCGAAGCAAGAAGCAATCCTTATGTTGCTTAGTTTAAAAATGCAATGCGAGTTTGGGGTAATCTAAGAAGGGTGGGCTCTATTAGGTCCCGAGCTACATTGCATGGTGTCGGAGTTTGTATTACATTTGGGAATCACTAAGTGACTTGTATTATCATTTTTATGGAAAAGTGTTAATGTAGCATTTTATTCATTTATCACATGTGTACTCTTAGCATTTTGTGTTACAATAAATATTTCATATCACAAGAGATATAACACTGCATATTACATATACCAAATATGTATAAAAACAAGAAAGAAAATTACAAAAATAAAAAACTTGACATATTCTAAAAATCAAAGAAAGTGTTGCATCAAATTTAACAGAATATCACAAGTGATATAAACATCAAAATCAAAACCAAGTGTTGCATCATTTTTAACAGAATATCACAAGTGATACCAGATACAAAGAACAAGTAAACACAAAAATGATGTAAACATTTCATCCTTTTCATGCTTTTTCACAAGCGATAAAATGACAAAATATTTCATAAACTAACAAAGACCTTATAAAAATTAACTTCAACTATTTAGCACAAAATATACATAACTTCTAATTGACGGGGCTTGGAACCAGGAAGCTCAGCTGCAATTGCTTTTCGCATATCACCATCTTGACCAGTTACAATGATATTCGGATAACGCACAAAAGCTTTCTTGTATGCTTGGAGTAACCATACACAAGATTTAGTAGTTTCGTTCTTAAGCCGACCAGAACCAACAGTAACACATCTCATGTGATTGGCAATTGCAGTAAAAGGCACAAAAACCATCATTTACCTGGAAAGAGAAATATCTCAGGTGATATTATATACAAAATGTACAAAAAACAATGAGATCTCACATGAGATATTACAAATTAAAAAGCATACTTGTTTGTTTTGTATGTGGCATAAAAAGAGACGATATCACCAAACTATTTGTGATTGCAATTTGCAAAAAAAACAGCTCCATCAAATGAAAGAATCAACAACAACTGCAGTTGTGGTTCAAAAAAGCACAACAACTCCACAAAACAAATTGAAGAAGCTCAAACAACCTTGACATCGCCTGTGATATCATAAGATCCTCCATTACTACAACTGAATCAACAAAATAAAAGAAAGCTTACACGCCTGTGATATCACAGGTGATATCACTTGTGATATCAAATGTGATATCACATTTGATATCACCTGTGATACAACTAAGAAACCAGCAATATAGAAAAGCAAAACAGAGAAAAGTGTAACCTCAAGTACAACACACTAGGTCTTCTTATCTTTTGCAATTAACTTAATTACATGATTCCAAACATGGTTTAAGTTGTAATCAACAACCTTTCTTTTGAACTTTTCAAGTGGCCGAATATATGCAATCAGATAAGGATAAGACTTCCCAATCATTTCCATGTTTTTCAAATTATTTGCCTTCACGATTGTTAATATAAGTAGTCCTTGTGGCTTAAGCTCCAGGTCACTGCGCAATTATCGAACAGTACATCAAATTTGCATCACCTCAGATATAGAGTGATGGAGAAAGCAAAATACAAAACGCACCAAAATAATTCAAAAGGACGCCATTGAGAAAAATGAAAATAAGCATCAACTAATGCAACATAGGACATGATTACTCATTTACAATAACTACAGTGCGCTTTGATTAATTCCCTAAAGCTTGTTTATTCAAGTAAATATTTTTGTTTGGTTACATATATGAAATGATGGACAAACAGGAACATGTGATTGCTTCTCAACTTGTACATCCCCCTCTTACAGATTTTGTCAAACACCTTTCATGCATCAAATTTCCATTATTTCGCCCGTCCCAAAATGATATCATACTAAAACCTAATGCTACTCACAATATAAAACATAAACTAAAAGTATCAAATAAACAAAATTTCATAAGTGATAATACAAATATCACTAGTGATAATATACATATACAGTTCAACTTCAAATATAACTGGTGATACTACACGTACGATCCATAGGAGATTCAAAACAACAATCCGACATAAAAACAACATTCAAATGCAGTTAAAAACAAAAATTCAACTAACAACTTAATTAATAAGCATAATTATATGAGCAAATAACAAGATTATTAAATATTTTTCACTCACACATTTTATCAAACAGTTGGTGTGCAACTTAATAAGAAGGAATGTTAACAACTTGATCCACATAATTAACAACCGATCATCAACATTATCAACCGCAAGAACATCAATCAAATCAGCTTCTGAAACAAATGGTTTCTTCAAATCAAAAGAAGACTTAAAAAAGGATGATATGATCGGAAGGTGATGATGAGATGATGATTGAAATGGTGATGGTGATGGTGATTGTACTGGTGATGATCAAACGGTAATAGTTGATTGGAATAACTACTTTTTGGAGGGAAATGATGAGAGGAAGAAAACACACACTAACTGTGTGAAATAAATGAAGCAAAAAGAAAAAAAAAAATGGGCTTTATATAGTTGGGAGAATTAAGGTTAAGCATATTAAATCTTAGGTTAATCCCCACCATTAGATCAAAATAGATAGATGGTGAAGATTTATCCATTGGTAAGCATCAAAATAAAGGTAAGCAAATGAAAATTTCTCCTAGTTACTCACATACTTAAAGATTAATTATACCTATTTATTTTTCTAATTAAATAAAAAATTCACTTTCGCTATCTCTTTTTAAAGAATTAATATCTTTTAAACTATTAGATTTTGTTAAGGAAAAAAATTATACTATGGCGACACAAGCATTGAATTATCTTATCATATACGGACATTTTAATATACTTTTGACAATTTTTTTTTTTGTATTTCTCATTTTTCTCGTTTATTTTTCTTATTTTTTCGTTATTGAAACTTGCTTAATAAATCACGTATGATTCAACACTACTTTATATGTTCGAACATAAAACCAATAGTAAAATGAACATAACTCTTTCTCAAAATTCTAAAAGTTTCATCGTATTTATATTGGAAACTAGACATGCATAAGTTTCTAACTAACACATTATATTTCGAATTATAGACTAGAGAAGTTATTTTGTCAAAGTTTGACAGAACGCATAAAATCACATGTGGTTAAGTACATGTGATTCTTACCACATGTGATTATAGAGGTTTCATAATTAAACTGCTATAATCTAGAAGTTTATATACAACGTGTGTTATATGCTTGGAAAGCCATGAATATTTGGTTTGCATCGCAAAAAGCGGAGAAACTTTTTAATTTATACACAAATAGTTATGTCAATTTTAATACAGTTATTTTGTGTTCGAAATTTCAAATTATTATTAAATCACATGTGATATGTTATGTGAATTTCATTACTAAAAAAACGTGATAAAACGAAAATTTTATTTCGTCGAAAGTATATGAAAGTGTGCGTTTAATGAAGGATAATAAAATGCCGTAGCAATGGTATAATTTTCGGTTAATGATTACCGAATAATGAGATATTTAAATAATAAAAAGATGAGTGTAATATTATATTTTTAATTAAAGTATTACAAGTAATTAATCTTTTTTTTTTCTCAACTGAAAAATAAGTTGCCGAGATTTGTTCATGTTCAGACGTAAATGATCTCTCCTCTTTACTTACGTCTATCATCTATTTATAAAGAAATCTATGTAAGGGAATGCATAATTTGTTGGAAAATTTAGTGCACTTGTGGGATTAGTTCACACCTGGTAATGGGTCAGGAGATACGGAGTGTACACCTATAAGGTCCCTGAACACCCTGACTCTTTTAGTGGAAAGTACTGCTAGTTGAAAGTACTGCTAGTGGAAAGTACTGCTAGTGGAAAAGTATTGCTAGTAGAAAGTACTGCTAGTGGAAAGTACTGCTAGCATTATGAAAGTACTGCTAGTGCTATGTAAGTACTGCTAAATGGCAATTTCAACTGCTTAATGACCACGTTTAATTGGTCGTGTAACCACTAACAACTATAATGGGGATAATTATGAGGCGATTAATGGGCCGATTAATTCTCATAATTTCATTTGACTAGCTAAGAGTAATCTCCTATAAATAGGATATCTGATTATGCATGAAATATATACAGAAAACGATTAACACTTCTAAGCAAAAGGGTTATTGAATTGTGCCTAATTCTATAACTACATTTGGTCTTATCCCAAGTAGATATTCGTGTAACCCAGGCATTAGGGTCGAATAGTTTACTTTGGAAAGTGATAACACGATTCCAAGTGATATCCGGTAACCACCTAGTGGTATTGTTGCTGACATTGATTGTCTTAACCCTGTTCTGGGAGTTACACACTAGCAATCAAAGTAAACTATTTTGTGATAATCAATGGCTTCTGCTGCAATGAAACACATGGCTTCAAACTTTGCCAAGCTTGATAAGTTTGAAGGGGTGGACTTTAGGAGATGGCAGAAGAAGATGCACTAGTGTGGTGTATGTGCTAACCACTCCTATTCCTGATGATGGGGATGATGCTACTGTGGAGCAGATCAGGAGGAGGAGCAAATGGGAGAATGATGACTACATTTGCAGAGGTCTAATCCTCAATGGTATGTCTGATTCTCTGTTTGATATTTATCAGAACTTTGAATCTTCCAAAGTACTGTGGGATTCCTTGGATGCCAAATATATGGCTGAGGATGCATCAAGTAAGAAGTTCCTTGTAAGTAATTTCACAAATTACAAAATGACTGATTTAAGACCAGTTATGGAACAATACAATGAACTTCTTGGTATACTTGGAAGGTTTACACAACACAATATGCACATGGATGAGGCTATTCAAGTCTCTTGTGTCATTGATAAACTTCCCCCTTCTTGGAAAGATTTCAAGCATACCTTGAAACATAAAAAGGAGGAGTTAACTCTGGTTGAGTTGGGCAGTCATCTGCGCATTGAGGAATCTCTCAAGGTGCAGGATAATGACAAGCCAAAGAGTAGCAATGCTACTGGTGCATCTGTTGTCAAAATGGTGGAGCATAACAACTCTACCAGGTACAATGACAACAAAGGCAAACGCAAATATCATGACAACACAAGGGCATATCCTAACAAGAAGGCAACACCTACTTGTTGGAATTGTGGCAAAACTAGTCACATTAAAAGGGATTGCAAAGGTGTTAAGGTTGGTGGTAAAACCAATGGATCAGGCACTAATGGTTCAGGGAGTGGTGGTTCTTCCAACTCACTGAAAGGTCAGAATATGGTTAATAAGTCTTTTCAGATTTATTATGTAACATATGTATCTGAATCTCATTATGTGCAAGATGATGATGTTGCGTGGTGGGTTGACTCTGGTGCAACAGTTCATGTGTGTAAAGATAGAAGCTGGTTCAAGACTTATGAGTCACTGAATGATGGTTCTATTCTTCACATGGGAAATGAGTCAACAGCCTTGGTGCATGGTCGTGGTTGTGTAGATCTTAATTTTAGTTCTGGAAAGATTGTAACTTTGTTTAATGTTATTCATGTTCCCGATATCAGGAAGAACTTGGTTTCAAGTAGTATTTTGAATAATCAAGGATATAAACAAGTTATTGAGTCTGATAAATTTGTTCTTTCTAAGCATGGTGTTTTCATTGGTTTTGGTTATTTGTGTAATCAAATGTTCAGGCTTAATATTGTCACTGATAGTGTTAATTCAGCCTTTGTGACCATCAATGACCTGACTGACTCTACCCTTTGGCATGCTAGACTTGGCCATGTACACTATAAAAGAATGCAAGATATGTCTAAGGATGGGTTAATCCCAGCTTTTGACATGGACACTGAAAAGTGTAAAACTTGCATGTTGACCAAGATAACCAAGAAACCTTTTCAGGGTGTTAGTCGTGAGACTAAGCTCTTGGAGCTTATACACAGTGACCTGTGTGATTTGCATGCCAATCCTTCTTTGGGGAATAAGAAGTACTTTGTGACATTTATTGATGATGCTTCTAGGTTTTGTTATGTCTATCTTTTACATACCAAGGATGAAGCATTAGATAAATTCAAAGTGTTTAAAACTGAATTTGAATTACAAATTGGGTCCCTGATCAAAAGATTAAGGACTGATAGGGGAGGTGAGTACATGGATACTATGTATTTTCAGTCTGTTGGAATTATCCATGAAATGACTGCCCCTTATACTCCTCAGCAAAATGGCATTTCTGAAAGGAAAATAGGGTGCTGAAGGAGATGGTTAATTCCATGTTGTCCTATTCAGGACTGAGTCAAGGGTTCTGGGGTGAAGCTATGTTAACAGCTTGTTATTTATTAAATAGGATTCCCAACAAAAGGAACAAGGTTACCCTTTATGAACTCTGGACTAAAAGGAAACCCAACCTGAACTATCTCAGGGTCTGGGGTTGTAGGGCTGTTGTAAGACTCCCTGATCCAAAGCTAAAGACTTTGGGTGAAAGAGGCTTTGACTGCATCTTTGTTGGATATGCTGAGCATTCTAAGGCTTTTAGGTTCTATGTTATTGAACCTAATGAATATGTTTCAGTTAACTCAATAATTGAATCAAGGGATGCAAACTTTGATGAGAATAGATTCTCATCAGTCCCTAGACCTAGTCAGAGGATTCCTAATGGAACTCATGACACTGGTGTATCAGAGGTCCCTGATGATGAACCATCAGTGGTCCCTGATGAGGTTGTAGTTCAACAACATGAACCTGTGCTCAGGAAGAGCAAAAGGGTCAGGACTCCAAAGTCTTTTGGACCTGAGTTTCAACTATACTTAGTTGAAGGAACAAGGGATGAGGTCTCAGACCAATACTCCTATTGCTTCATTGTTGAGGATGATCCCAAGACATTTGAAGAAGCAATGAAGTCCCAGGATATTGCTTTCTGGAAAGAAGCAATCAATGATGAGATGGATTCCATCATGGGGAACAACACTTGGGTGTTGGTTGATCTACCACCTGGTTGCAAACCTCTGGGTTGCAAATGGATTTTCAAAAAGAAAATGAAGGTAGATGGAACTATTGAAAAGTTCAAGGCTAGACTAGTCATTCAGGGCTTCAAACAAAAGTCAGGAATAGACTATTTTGATACTTATGCCCTTGTGGCTCGTATCAGTACCATAAGACTGCTGATTGCTTTGGCATCAATTCACAATCTGATTATTCATCAGATGGATGTGAAGACAGCTTTCTTAAATGGTGAATTGGATGAGGAGGTTTACATGAACCAACCTCAGGGCTTCATCATGCCTGGCAATGAAAACAAGGTGTGTAAAATGATTAAGTCTCTATATGGACTGAAACAAGCACCTAAGCAATGGCATCAAAAATTTGATGAAGTGGTTTTGTCTAGTGGTTATGTTCTTAACCAAGCTGACAAATGTGTATATAGAAAATTTGATGAATCTGGTAAAGGAGTCATCATTTGTCTATATATTGATGACATGTTGATCTTTGGCACTGACCAAAATCAGGTTGACTTGACAAAGGATTTTTTGTCATCAAGGTTCTCCATGAAGGACATGGGGGAAGCTGATGTTATCCTTGGTATAAGGATTAAACATGAAAGTAAAAGAATTTCTATCTCTCAGTCTCATTATATTGAGAAGGTGTTGAGGAAAGTCAATTACTTTGATTTTACTCCAGTGAGTACACCTATGGATACTTGTGAGAAGCTAATGCCTAATAATGGCAAGGCTGTATCTCAACTTGAGTATTCTAGGGTAATTGGCTGCTTGATGTATGCCATGACTTGTACAAGGCCTGATATTGGTTTTGCAGTGGGAAAATTGAGCAGGTATACTAGTAATCCTAGTGCTCATCACTGGCAAGCAGTTCAGAGGGTACTGAAGTATTTGAAGAGAACTATGGATTATAGTCTCTCATATACTGGCTATCCTTCAGTGTTGGAAGGATACACTGATGCAAGTTGGATCAGTAACACTAAAGACAATTCGTCTACCAGTGGCTGGGTATTCCTACTTGGTGGAGGTGCAATTTCTTGGGCATCCAAGAAGCAAACTTGCATCACCAGTTCAACAATGGAATATGAATTTGTGGCTCTAGCAGCTGCTGGTAAAGAAGCTGAGTGGTTGAAAAACTTGCTTCTTGAGATTTCATTGTGGCCTAAACCTATAGCACCTATTTCTATCCGGTGTGATAGTGCAACTACATTGGCTAAGGCTTATAGCCAGATGTACAATGGTAAGTCTAGACACTTAGGTGTCAGACATAGCATGATTCGTGAGCTTATCATGAATGGGGTGGTATCTATAGAGTTTGTTAGATCTCAACAAAATTTAGCTGATCACTTGACGAAGGGTTTGGCTACAGACTTGGTTATAAAGTCTGCTAAAGGGATGGGTTTAAGTCCAATTTAGTCACTGAATGCTAGGACACCCAACTCCCTCCTAAGGAAACTTGGGAGCTGAGTTCAATGTGAAAAGCTAAACATTCAGTGGACTGGAGCACATGTTTTATTTACATCCCAAGGTTGTGCTCAGAACCTGTTGAAAGGAGGATGAAGTCTTTACTTCTTAATTGTTAATTTTCTTTGAACAAGTGCTTGGCAGGAGCATGAATAAAGAGGAACCACCTATGTGAATGTTGAAGTTTTGCCGCTTCAGGGAGCTTTGGACTTTAGCTTTTACAACATTTATGAATTTGGATATGGACACATGGCTTGTATAGTGTCTGGAGCTTTTAAGTGTTTGAAAACTTGTGTGTATTTTATCTTCTGGTATTCAAATGGGTTGAAGGGTTCAATTCTTAGAACACCCTGATTCTCGAATATTTGAACGTGTAATATACTAAGATGGAAATTCAATCCTCATGATATTTTCGTTTATGCACATGTTTTGTTTAATGTTTGTTTTTTCATACAAAGGAAGTGAACTAATTTGGGGAGGATTGTTGAAAAATTTAGTGCACTTGTGGGATTAGTTCACACCTGGTAATGAGTCAGGAGGTACGGAGTGTACACCCATAAGGTCCCTGAACACCCTGACTCTTTTAGTGAAAAGTACTGCTAGTATTATAAAGTACTGCTAGTGGAAAAGTATTGCTAGTAGAAAGTACTGCTAGTCGAAATTACTGCTAGTATTATGAAAGTACTGCTAGTGCTATGTAAGTACTGCTAAATGGCAGTTTCAACTGCTTAATGACCACGTTTAATTGGTCATGTAACCACTAACAACTATAATGGAGATAATTATGAGGCGATTAATGGGCCGATTAATTCTCATAATTCCATTTGACTAGCTAAGAGTAATCTCCTATAAATATGATATCTGATTATGCATGAAATATATACAGAAAACGATTAACACTTCTAAGCAAAAGGGTTATTGAATTGTGCCTAATTCTATAACTACATTTGGTCTTATCCCAAGTAGATATTCGTGTAACCCAAGCATTAGGGTCGAATAGTTTACTTTGGAAAGTGATAACACGATTACAAGTGATATCCAGTAACCACCTAGTGATATTGTTGCTGACATTGATTGTCTTAACCCTGTTCTGGGAGTTACACACTAACAATCTTATGCCACGCAAATTTATTATATGTTTCATGTTGCTTCTTTTCACGTTTTTTAAATTTCTTTTCATTTCTGACATTAAATGTGATTTTAGTTCTTTTCATCATAATTTCCGAACTTTTGACTGAATAATATATGAGATTCAAGCTCATCAACACAGACTCAAATTGGGTAAAACCTTTTTTTTTTCAAAAAAAGTTGTCGTGACCACCTAAATGTTAAACTTGATTACTGAATCAAGAAGATACTTGCAAATTTTCGTCCAACATAATTACATAACCATTATTGAGTGCTTACCTCGAATGAGTTACTACATACAGTAAAACCTCTATAAATTAATAGTGTTGGGACCGAGAAATTTATTAATTTAACGAGATATTATTATATCAATAAATTAATAATTTATTAATTTAAAGAGGTGTCACGTATGATCTTTAAATTTCCAAGTCCAATATACTAGTTACAATATATAATAGTTAGAGATGAAAAATAAATTAGAAAACAGGTTTCAATTAACATTTTATTAATTCACATTTACAAATTTATTGAATTTTAAAAGTTCATTGTTTTTGAAAATAGGTAAAAAGTTAGTTTCGTTGGGACAAATTCCAATTACGTATAACCTTAATTGAATTTGTACAAGTTCCAATTACGTATGACCTTTATATATATGTGGATTTTTTTAGTAATTATTAATTTATAGTTTCGTTGGGACCAATATATATATATTGGGGTTTTAAAAAAATTATTATTTTATTATTTTATCGATTGTGGTCCAAATTTGTACTGGCCTCAAATTGAGACCGGACAAATTATTAATTTTATCAAGTTTATTAATTTATCGAGTATTAATTTATAGAGGTTTTAGTGTACATAATACTAGTAACAAGGATGATTAGTGAACGGTTTTACTGCTAGTTAATTATTAAATGCTCTCAAAAACCGTTTGTGGTTAACTAGTTATCAAATTAAGTATAGATCTAAGAAGTTCGACAATGGTGGACAACTTAACAGCTTCGTAATTGTGTACGAGCAAATGACAAGAAGAGGTCAACATGATATCGCAGCCAAGGTCACTGTTTGATTAGCACACATCCTAATGAGATACTTTATCCCTAAGTTATATCAATCTCTAAGTTAATTTTATCCTCAAGCTTGCGAACATGGACCTTGAACTTCATTCACGCGTCTCAATTTTCCCGGAGGCCTGAAATGAATTTCGGACTTCGAAGATGAGAATTTTTTTTACTGTATTTATTTTTAGTGCCTTATTGTACATAAAAGTTATTCTTCAAATTAACTTTTTGATGCAAAATCTTTAATTATGTCCTTCAAATCAATTTGGTATAATAACTCTTTTTTCATCAATTAATTTGTCAGACCACATAATCTATCTTGGGACATTATCGATTGTGAATAGTTTTTCAATAGTTTTAGTTTTGGAAACACTTGTTTTCATCGAAGCAATTGTGTAACGTGGAGTTAACATGATTTGATGATTTAGGCACAGTAAGACGACTTACATTATACAAAAATATATCTCATAAAAATACATTTTAAGCACACACAAAACAAATACTCAATCAAAGTCGAGTTTTCGACCAAAATCCACTCGACCCTCAAGGCAGCAGTAAGAGCAACCGAGATCGACCCACAAGGACCGAAAGTCGACCCTTACCATTGCGGGCAGCCTAATTAAATTTTAAATATGAAATTCCAAAGGAATATACGATCCTTTTGATTGCCGCTAAAGAAAGGTTGAGTAGTACATCAACATGACATTAATGCTCCTTAAATCATGTTTGTACCCTTTGCTTAAATATATGTAAGTCACAAGTGGCTTTTGCAAGTGGACAAAAATACATTGGAACGTCACTTTTAACGTTAAAAAAGAAGACAAAACAAAGGTATTAAGTCACACGCGCCTCCACGTCGACTCCAACTTCTGAACCACACCATTGGTCAATACCAAGAACATATTTGGCTCACACAGCAAGTGTATCTCATGCGCCATCTGTATAGAGTGGTGGACATTGCAATCTTTTACAGCTATAAATAACAACTTGTAATAATGGTTAAATTGAGATAATGATTGGGATAGAAATGTGAGACTCAGAAAATTACGCAAACACCCAAACATCATGGAGAAAAGGAGTGATGTCTACCGCCGTTAAAAATACCCAAACCCGACTGACCTGGCTCTATTCGAACTCGAATAAGCTTATTTAGTTCGGGTTATGTGGTTTGAAATCATAATTCGAGTTACTTGAGTTAGCATGATTAACCTAAACTTTTATTAGAGTCAGGTTTCAGGTGAGAGTTTCAACCTTATTCGGGTTTCGGATTAATCAGATAACGCGCGTAAGGGATTTTTAATTTTTTTTTTCATTTAATTTCTTTGATTTTTATACAAGTTCACCAACTAATTTGTTTTTATATCTTAAAATTCGGCTTATTCGAGTTAATCCGTACCTAAATAAAGCGAGCCCGAATAACCTGCACCCATGGACGAAGGATTTAAGGAGCAGGGTGGGGTTGTGGCCCCCCAAAAAATTTGACTTGTAGTACTAGTTTCATGCTCTATTTGTGAAAGTATGAGATTTTAATATGTTAAGTTACATGTAGGCCCCTCCCAAATTTTAGAGATGTACAAAATGAAAAATACATTAGAAATTATATTTTGTGTTTGAATGATTTTGGCCCCCTCGATTAATTTGTTCAAGCTCCGTCCCTGCCTGCACCTTATTAGGGTTGGGTACAGGTAAGATTTTTCTTCCTCAAAAACCAATTAATCCGACCCAAATAATACTTGTTCGGGTCGGATTTACCAGCAATCACACATACATTGAGAGTTTTGTCGATGAAAATGAAATCTATGAACATGCTTTCTCTAACATTATGGACCCTTTTAGTCGAACAAAATCACATTCTGGTCCTTTTAACGTTTAGACTAATTTGTTTAGAGTTTTACAAATATCTAGGGTACGTTTAGTTGTTTAAAAAATAATATTATTTTCTATCTCCAGTTTTGTAAAAATTTGGAAGAGATTTATCTTTACAAAAAATTTGAAAATATAGAAAACGCGTTTAGTTGATGTTTGTATTTTAAATTCTGAAGAAGGGGAGGGAGGGTTGTGGGTTACAAAGGAAAACAACTAAAATTGGTATTGTAATTTTTCTTGTTAAGTTAGGAAATGGGGGATTTTGTGTTTTGCAAAATATTTTGTTGGAAAACATGATTTGAACGCGATCTTTGTTTTCCTTGTTTTCCACAAAACATTTTGCGGAAAACAAGGTGTTTTCCACCAACTAAACGCACCCCTAATATTTATTTTGGTTATTATATGATCTTGTGTTTATAGGATGTTGTTCCCTTTACACGACTAGCTTAACTACAAAGTTAATCTATCCTTATTCCATGTTTCAGTGATGTAATGAAAACTAGTTAAAAAAAAACACACTTAAAGGAAACAACATTAGTTTTTCAATGTTTTAATCCTTATTAGAATTAATTCAAAGAATTTATACCCAAGTGTTTGCGGAACAACACTTGGGATTGAAATGTGTAAGATATTGGATATCATAACACCACAAGTAATCTAGCTATGGATCGTATATAATTCTAGAGAGAGAAAGAGATGGGATGTTCTAGAGAGATAAAAACAAAAAAAATGTTAGATTACCAAATGAACATCCAACCCTCTCCATTGTGGGGAGAGGGATATTTATACATATGTTTACGCCCTTCTTCGGGCTGTGGATCAGGCATACAGTGGGTAAAGACCCGTCCTTCTTCCACGGTGTTACCTATACTACTGTAAACTAACTAATATAACGTTATGTCTACGAGCTATAATATGCCAGACTATTGTTAGGGTGACCGACACTTTAACATGGATTTTCCAAATCCCAACAATCCCCCCCCTAAGGGAGGTCACCCCATGAATTACATTGTGAATCCTAACATTCTATCTTTAATCTTTTATGCTCGAGCTCGTAGACTTTGAAGCTTCCTTAATTTCAACTTTACATATCAGTAATGGTTCTTTGGCTTGAATGTTTCTTAGTTATGTGATCACGAGCTTTCTTTGAGATCATCAGCCACATAGAATCTCCAGCTCATCCATTGAAATGTTGCCATCATGTGATGTTGTGACATTTGGACCGACATGCTCACAGTTTTGGATCATGACATCTTTTCATCAGAGTAGCGGAAGCTTTGTTGTGTGTGTTGATCGTCATGATTTTCTTCAAGTATGATAGAGAGCTGTGAGCATGTGGCTATGAATTGAAGTCTCGTCGGCCATCAGCTGCAATCATCGGGAGTACTTGCAAACGACAGTTAGCAATAAACACACGAAAGTGTCTTTGTTCACTTTCGTTGAATATGGTTACCAGAACCACGGTTCCCCGTTGATCAGTATAAATAATGCCAGTGATCAGATAGAAAACCTAAGAATCTCCTTCACAGAGTTTCGCAGCTGTACTAGCCATTCTCAAACTGGAGCATCTCAAAGCAGACAACATGGAGTGAGTGAATCAGCAAATTGATATTCACTGATTGATGAGAGATTGATTTAATAAACAATCGCGTATTGCTGAGTAAAGATTTTTTGCAATACGACGAAGGTTTTGTGAATTAAATCAAAGTTCACACAAAAATACTTTTGTTTGTAAACATTAATGCACAGTCGATGTGCTGGAAAACACTTTTGAGCACATCGAAAGGTTTTATCAAAAGTATCCTGTTAATACAAATAAGCCGTAAAAACGTTTATTTATATTTTACGATCTTCTAATGTTTGTCGATAACAAACGTAAAATCATTTTAACGAAACAAATAAAATACGTAAATAGTTTGAACTAATAGTTTCTAACATATTCACATTTTCACATAAAACACTAAAACAAGTATAAGTGATTTTATGATTTAATATTACATATGTACAACAACTCGTGTTTACATATTTGGGTAAAATATACACATAACTAGTATGTAGTATATTGGGTAATATAAATGGGTAGAAACTTAAGTATCATAACCCATTGGGCAAATACATTGAATATAGTTGGGTACAACCCAAAGCCCATGACCCATGGAGCTTGACCCATAACCCATTGCATGACATCATGCTTATATCATACATGGATAATATCCATAACCCATGGATCAACCCATACCCAAGTGACCAAGTGCATTGCACTTAAAAGATACATTGTATCTAGCTAAAGATCCATGGTTCAACCCATGACCCATGACCCATGACCCATAACCAAAATACCCATGGGTAAAAAGGAGCGTCCCACGGATCCCTAGCTTAACGCTAGACGGATCCCTTGTGGAAGGGATCCGTGGGATCCGGGGAACAGTAGATTTTTTCTTCTATAAATAGTGAGCCATTTCTTCATTATTTCTCACCCCTTTCTAACACACTTTCTCCCTGAGTTAAAAACTCACTAACCTCAGATCCAAGAGATCTATGTTTGTAGTTTTGTTTTTGTGTGATCTTTTAGGTTCCTCTTAAAGGCAAGATCACCACCTTTGAAGTCGAGCAAGCTCAAGTCCATGGGTTGCCATGCTTCCTCATCATCAAGGCTACTGAAGTCTTCTTGTTGATGATTCCTTTCTTTCTTCAAAGAAGTGTAGTGTTGAAGACATTAGTGAAAGATGTCTCAAGTGTCAAGACGAAGATATTAGTGAAGGGTATCTATCATCTATATCATAAGCACTTGTGGTAGGTGCTTAGAAGTCAAGACTAGAAGCATTAGTGAAAGGTGCTTAGAAGTCAAGACACAATACATTAGTGAAGGGTGTCTTGTAGATCTAGTCAAAGGCATTAGTGAAAGGTGCCCTAGATGTACATTCAATATGGTGTGTTTCGATGTACAAGATAGATTAGTATTAGATCCAAGGATATTGATATCCTTGATGATGTTGTAAAGGAGTAGATCTCCTTTGGGATTAGTCGTTGGTGTAGTGTGGTAGTAGTTCCTCCATTGCAATGGAACTAGGTGCTTAGCCTAGTACCTAATAAAGGGTAGGCGACGTTGTGTAGGTGTAGTTCACCTTGGAGTGAAAGAACTAGGTACTTAGCCTAGTACCTTATAAAGGGTAGGCGACGTTGTGTAGGTGTGGTTAACCTTGGTGTGAAAGAACCCGATGGTTAGCCTAGCACCGTATAAAGGGTAGGCGACATTGTGTAGGTGTGGTTCGCCTTGGTGTGAAAGAACTCGGTATTTAGCTTTGTACCGGAAAAAGGTTAAGCGACATTGTGAAGGCTTCTCCGCCATAAGGAGATTGGTGTAGTGTTTACGAACTCTCGAGTAGGTGACTCGAGGAGTGGAGTAGGGCAAGGAAGGTGTCCTTGTAGCTGAACCACTATAAATACTCGCGTTGTGGTTTTGTGCTTCTTACTCTTATCTTTTCATTACTTACCTTTATATGCTTGTTTATCAACATCCAACACACACATCCAAATAGATTGACATAAGTCGATCTAAATAGTTTAAAAGGAAGTTTTAATTGGCAAAACTATTCAACCCCCCCTTCTAGTTTTCCACAATTGGCATCAGAGCTTCGTTACCAAGTTTCTTGAAGTATATTGTACTTTAAAAACTTGATACGATCCATGGTTAATTGAAAACTACAAAGAAGGTTTTTCATAAAAACAAACACCATGTCTTTTAAAACTATATGTTTGGATGTTGATTTGATAACAACATTTTTTTTATTTACTTTTTTATTTAATTGCACTAATCTTCTTTGTCATGTTGATTAGTCAAAGCTCATACCCACCAAGCTATAGGAATCGCTTGGTAACAAGAATATCTTCCTTAAGAAGGTATCTTAAACGCAAAGGAACGGGAACCGTCTAAGTGACATTTGTTGTGTCATTTGTAAAGACATTCCTAAGTGCGCTAGAGGTATGATTTTCTTTTTATTTTGCTTGATAATTAAGTATGCCTATTTAGGTATTTATATGATTATATTTTGTGCATATACATGTTTTACATGAAGCTTCATTAGGAAGCCTTTTTCTCACATACGTGTTTTATTTCTCGTCTAAAGTCGTGGTATTTAAAACCTATGTTTTGTTTCTTTTAATCCAATAATAAAACAAAACACAAATTTTAAAAAATACTCCTTCCCCATAAATATTCCACTCGACGCCCACTTTATCAAATCCTCACTTTTTCAAATCTTCCAATTTCAAAAAATTCCCTCTCATTCAAAACTTCATCTTCCTCTTCATCGTATCCCAACCGAAACCAAGAAGGATCATCTTCAACATGGTTTACATCGCCTTCGTACTCATCGTCTTAACACTCATCGCACTTGTGTTCCCTATGATGAAGTTCACATATGGAGACATTTACTTTGTGTTGTTAATCCACATTGGGGTTATATACCCAATCCTTTGTATCATTCTTAGTATTGAAATGAAATATTACTAATAATCTAGTTATCTAGGCTATTATGTGTTTATCATTTTTCTTTGTTTTATGTCTTTCTTTCGTGATACATTAGAAGTCATGTATGCATGTTAAAAGAAAATGTAGGTTAAAACACATATCTTGGTATAAAACTATGAGACCTAAAAACCTATGCTTTTCATAAAATCTGTTTATGTAATTACAGATCTACGGATCCCGGAAGATATACTAGCCGGATCCCTTTTGAAAAGGAACCGTGGGATCCGTCCTACTGGAGAACAATTTTTCATGCAAATTAAAAACCACTTTTCTTCTATAAGTAATTCTCCACTAGTATGTTAAAACCATAAGTGAGTTAAGTGTCTTTCTTGTTAAAAACCATTGTTAATAAAAATCTAATAAAAACGTTAGATAATCATAGGTTGACCACAAACATCACTTTTTAACTCATCATTTCTATAGGTTTAACTATAACGCATGAATATGAGTTTGATTTTTCACTCTCTAGCGTCTACACTCCGAACATCTCCCTTGAACCCAACACACCTGGTATTCATGTCCGTGGGTTCAACAACCTCGAAAACCGTCACTTCCATGAAGGACGTATTGTAGACACCTCTCTACAATTCGAAGAAGGTGTCAATACCTCCTTCCGAGCCATAGGATTAGAATGTCTTCTTGAAATCAACGAGAAGATATGTCCAAGGTTCATAATGGAATTCTTCCGTCAAGTTGAACTCGTTCGTAACGAGGATCGCTCTCTATCTCTTTGGTTTTATATCAAAAACCAAAAGTTTACTTTAACCCTTGGGCATTTTGCTCACATCCTCCGAATTCCAAATCATGGACAATGTGCCTTCACCGAAGATTGGTCTCTTGATTCTCTCTTCAACTTTCGTGAAGAAAATAGTCCATATTGTTCACACATACCCTCCCCGGAAGATTTACATAGCATAATATGCAAACCTCGACCATATTACTCCGATCCAAACATTATCTTCACACGGGACATCCGAGAAGAGTACAAGCCCCTTGCACTCATCCTACGTGAAAATGTTTGGAGTCTTAGGGGAAATCAAGAAATCCTTCCCGCTTGTTGTGCTCACATGTTGTACTGTTTGCTAACACAACAACCATACAATCTCGCCTACTTCTTCGCAAGGCGAATTGTAAATCTTCAAGGCTCCAAGAATAAACTCATCCCTTATGGAATGTTCTTGACGCACCTCTATCATAATGTCATGCATTTTCATCCTCAATTTCAAAGTCCGTTGTACGTACTTGTGAACAAGATGATGGAACCGCTGAACATTTCCCTCATGAAGACGTTCTTCATTCTTGAATCCGCTAACACTCATAAACCATTTGATGATCCATCTAGCGAAAACACTCAATGAACCTAGTTGTATTTCAAATAGGATCAATCCTCTTGTACTCGTGCTTTATCAATGTAATCCTATTTCCTTCATGAAATAAAACATCTTACATTTGATATCTTAGTGTTAGAACCTCTTTAAACCAACCTTGGAATATAATGCATTGTCAAGATCATTGCATACCTTTAGTAAAGGTTCTGCTGAGTAGATGGACGGATCCCAAAGTTTATGCTAGACGGATCCCTACACTTAGGGAACCGTGGGATCCGGAAAACAGAAAATGCAATTGCGAGCATTGTATTTCAAACATATCCTTAGAACACCCCACACTAAGCTAAACATAGTATCTTAAGGCAAATTAAGTCCTTATCAAGTTAAGTAGATCATTCCTACTCACACATAACTCACCTAGATCATACTCAAAATGCTTGTAGATCTATCGTTTTCACTTAAACCCATTACTCTTCCGCTCTCTAGATCACTCATCATTCTCACATGATTCCTCACACCTAGCCTTAGAAATCTTTCAATTATGGCAAAATTGATCATAAATCATCCTTACCTCAAAATTGATCAAAGTTGATTAAATTCTAGTTTGCCCATCTCAAAGCCTTTAGGATATCTTCCAAAACACTATCCTAAGTCACAACCTGATCTCTAGGATCATTTAGCTTCAATTGACACTCTCATCTTTAGTGTCATCCTTGCTCATTCATTGGTACTCATGAAAGTTCCAAATCCTTCCATAAAAGGAAATCATTAGCTACATCACTCATTACCTTCATGTACTTAAGCACCCCTTCATTTAAG
The DNA here is from genome assembly GCA_019973895.1 of Chrysanthemum seticuspe. Classification (NCBI taxonomy): domain Eukaryota; kingdom Viridiplantae; phylum Streptophyta; class Magnoliopsida; order Asterales; family Asteraceae; genus Chrysanthemum; species Chrysanthemum seticuspe. The sequence continues at coordinate 151,067,342 of BPTQ01000006.1, forward strand.
ACACTTAGGAGGACTGAAACACTCAAGGTGATATAGATCTTAGATCTTAGAAACATCATTTCCACTCTTTCATAACTGCTGAGAGCCGGATCCCTAGGATTAGCCTAGATGGATCCCTATGAAGAGGGAACCGTGGGATCCGGATGACAGTTTATGTCAAATCTTGCTAAAACAATCAATTCAACTCATATTTCTAACTTAAACACTCCATCTCATCTTAAATGAGTTCCTAGATCAGTACAAACTCTTAAGTTGACTCTTGTGCATGTTAATCATCATATTCCAATGAATCTTAGTGGCTTAAGGCTTAAATGCACTTGCCAAATCTCTTGGTTTATAAACCACATTGTTAGGACATCCATAGTCATCACCTTCATCCTAAGTTTCAACACTTTAGAAATCCTTACAAACTTCTTGAAATCATCTCATCATGAGGAAAACCCCAAGTAGTAACTTATCCACCAAAGAACCACCCAAGAAAAAGGCTTGTGTTATACACGAAATCTCTTCAACCGAATCATCTCCGGTCAAGCTAACAAATGATAGGATCTTTCCTCAACCAATCAAACCAATTCCTAAAAGGATAGTACCCACAAAACTACCTATGCCAAAAACCACCATACCTCCTAGGCCAAACAATATCATCTCCACTAAACCATCACCATTGGTTCCTAGAGCTATTTCTTTTACATCTCCACTATCATCACCACACCTCTACAATTTAGAGGATTTGCCTCCTAGGCCGTCTCATCCGCCTCCGCCGACAACATTCTCCTCATTAGGAGGAATAATGGTACAAAATCAAGGTGTTGAGTCAACACTTGCTCCGGCTTCCTTTTTGCCGTTTCCATCATATAATCCCATTTGGATTATGAGAAATCATCAAAGTCAACCACTCGACCATATGGAAGTTGACACTTCTCTACCACCACCATCATTCTTGGTCGAGCCATTCTCAAATGTGCCTCCACCAATCCCTCCATCGTTTGAAGCTCCACAAGCCGCTTCACTTGATCCTTCGCATCAAGCCATTTCATTTCTTCCACCACCACTACCTAGCCATGACAAAGATTGCTATCAATGTCAACATGTTGAAAGTTTGATACATGAAGTACGAGAAGACCTACGTTTCATGTTCTATCATCTCCTCGAACGTTTCGATGAGATTAAACCTAAACAAAACTTGAGCTAGAAGATTTTAGTGGTGTCCTAGCATCAAGCGATAATTGGTTTAGAAATTCCTAGTCATGTATTTTCTTATTTTCTTAGTTTTTAGAGTCATGTATATCATAACTCTAGTTTTATTAAATGAAATTACATGCTACTTGTTATATTTCTGAGCATATGATTACATTGTATTCATATCTCATTTTTGTGATAACATTACTTGTTATTTCACCTTGCTTAAATTAATCATCAGCTAAAACGGATCCCTCAGAATTGCCTAGACGGATCCCTACTAGGAGGGAACCGTGGGATCCGTGAGACAGAAAACTATTTTCTACTAACTTGGACCACATTTGCAGGAAATTGTGAATTATACTTGTTTTCTAACCATTGTTTTGTAGTTATTCAATTTACACATGAAGACTTTGACATCCTAAAGCTAGGGGGAGCTTTATGTCAAAGCAATACATTGCAAATTACTTGCAATGCTAAGTTTACATTTCGTGACATCCCCTTGCAAAATTGCAATCATCAAGGGGGAGCACATTCGTCACTTAGACAAAATCTTTTGCAAACTTACTTGCAAACAAACTAGATTAGTATCACTTTCTTGACGCCCTTACATAGGGATGGACTCGTCAAGGGGGAGTAAAGACGAGATCCTTTCCCGTTACTTGCTCTCTATCTCTTTTTATTTCTTTCACATGTTTTTCTTAAAAACAATGTGTTGCTTTCTTTCAAGGCTCTTTTTGTTTCGACAAAAAGGGGGAGAAGAAAGTAAAAACTACAAATTCAAACATTTACGAATTTTACCTTTTCCTTAAAATAATTTTATGTTTTGTCATCAAGAAAAAGGGGGAGATTGTTAATACAAATAAGCCGTAAAAACGTTTATTTATATTTTACGATCTTCTAATGTTTTGTCGATAACAAACGTAAAATCATTTTAACGAAACAAATAAAATACGTAAATGGTTTGAACTAATAGTTTCTAACATATTCACATTTTCACATAAAACACTAAAACAAGTATAAGTGATTTTATGATTTAATATTACATATGTACAACAACTAGTGTTTGCATATTTGGATAAAATATACACATAACTAGTATGTAGTATATTGGGTAATATAAATAGGTAGAAACTTAAGTATCATAACCCATTGGGCAAATACATTGAAAGTAGTTGGGTACAACACACAGCCCATGACCCATGGAGCTTGACCCATAACCCATTGCATGTCATCATGCTTATATCATACATGGATAATATCCATAACCCATGGATCAACCCATACCCAAGTGACCAAGTGCATTGCACTCAAAAGATACATTGTATCTATCTAAAGATCCATGGTTCAACCCATGACCCATAACCAAAATACCCATGGGTAAAAGGGAGCGTCCCACGGATCCCTAGCTTAACGCTAGACGGATCCCTTGTGGAAGGGATCCGTGGGATCCGAGGAACAGTAGATTTTTTCTTCTATAAATAGTGAGCCATTTCTTCATTATTTCTCACCCCTTTCTAACACACTTTCTCCCTGAGTTAAAAACTCACTAACCTCAGATCCAAGAGATCTATGTTTGTAGTTTTGTTTTTATGTGATCTTTTAGGTTCCTCTTAAAGGCAAGATCACCACCTTTGAAGTCGAGCAAGCTCAAGTCCATGAGTTGCCATGCTTCCTCATCATCAAGGCTACTGAAGTCTTCTTGTGATGATTCCTTTCTTTCTTCAAAGAAGTGTAGTGTTGAAGACATTAGTGAAAGATGTCTCAAGTGTCAAGACGAAGATGTTAGTGAAGGGTATCTATCGTCTATATCATAAGCACTTGTGGTAGGTGCTTAGAAGTCAAGACTAGAAGCATTAGTGAAAGGTGCTTAGAAGTCAAGACACAAGACATTAGTGAAGGGTGTCTTGTAGATCTAGTCAAAGGCATTAGTGAAAGGTGCCCTAGATGTACATTCGATATGGTGTGTTTCGATGTACAAGATAGACTAGTATTAGATCCAAGGATATTGATATCCTTGATGATGTTGTAAAGGAGTAGATCTCCTTTGGGATTAGTCGTTGGTGTAGTGTGGTAGTAGTTCCTCCATTGCAATGGAACTAGGTGCTTAGCCTAGTACCTAATAAAGGGTAGGCGACGTTGTGTAGGTGTAGTTCACCTTGGAGTGAAAGAACTAGGTACTTAGCCTAGTACCTTATAAAGGGTAGGCGACGTTGTGTAGGTGTGGTTCACCTTGGTGTGAAAGAACTCGGTGGTTAGCCTAGCACCGTATAAAGGGTAGGTGACGTTGTGTAGGTGTGGTTCGCCTTGGTGTGAAAGAACTCGGTATTTAGCTTTGTACCGGAAAAATGTTAAGCGACGTTGTGAAGGCTTCTCCGCCATAAGGAGATTGGTGCAGTGTTTACGAACTCTCGAGTAGGTGACTCGGGGAGTGGAGTAGGGCAAGGAAGGTGTCCTTGTAGCCGAACCACTATAAATACTCGCGTTGTGGTTTTGTGCTTCTTACTCTTATCTTTTCATTACTTACCTTTATATGCTTGTTTATCAACTTCCAACACACACATCCAAATAGATTGACATAAGTCGATCTAAATAGTTTAAAAGGAAGTTTTAATTGGCAAAACTATTTAACCCCCCATTCTAGTTTTCCACATATCCATCAATTCATAACCTGGACCAAGGTTGATTCAAGATTGAATCGCCCCATTGTTTCTATCCAGTTGTCACAAGTTTGATCTTTTAGAAAGATCTCACATGTCACCCACCAAGAGCTTGTTTGATGTTGACTCTAGAAGGATTTCCATCTTCATTGTGAATATTTTACATATAACTCGGATGTTCTTGCAATATCACACGGATAATGCGTAGGACTCTTAATATATTCTTACTTTCTACATTGTGTGAAAAAACAAGTCTTCAAGAATAGTGTGTTGATGCAGGTTTTACTGACCATGTTTTAATATTTATAAGTGTCTCGTTATACCTATGGTCTACCCTAATGCACTAATGGGCAGTGTACCCGATCGTGTGTAGTGTAGTATTCGGTAAAACCGAGGTCGTCCCAAGAGCTATGTGAGCGGATTCTAATTAAGTCTAGGTATCACAGATTTTAAGGTTGAAATGATTAATTAATAACTAAAGACAATAAAATTAAGGAAAGCGAATAAAGGCAAGGGTTGTGATCAATCGAGAAGAAGTGTGCTAACCTAGTTACTCATCCTATCATGTTAAGTTCATGATTAATTACTTCCAATTTCTTCAAGTGGGGGTTTAAGTCGCTAGGACAACATTTGGTCAGTTCGTCCTAACCTATCAGCAAAGGTTTCCACCGGAGATCAAGCTACTACCCTTGAAAGTCCAGTTGTTTTTAGTACCCTAAGCCAAGTCATTAAGTTTCGCTACATGAAAGATTCATAACAATGAGTGCCCGGGCACTAGCATCTTAAACACTCATCCCTAACTTATTAAGTTCATCCAAACGGTAGGTGATCAGTTGGTCAAATCGCACAAGCGAATAAGGGTCGTCAGTTGGTCAATTCTTACCCTTCCCACTCAGTCTACCTACTTAGGGTCAGTTGGTCATATCTCCTAAGCAACTAGACACTACCGCCATTCAAAACTACCGAAACAAGGGTAGCTACCAACAAACTATGCATGCATACATTAGAAACAATTATACGAAAGCAATGTAAACATAAACAAAACAATTAAGGAATCATAACTAGGCTAGCACCAGAGGTGCTTAGCCGATCATATTAACTGAAAAAATCGATTCAATGTTTAACATAATGAAATACATGAATTGAAAGTAAAAGAAATGATAAATCGTTAATGCTTATTGTTTGGGAGTGATTTATCCCTTGGAGATGGCTCCGTATGCTCCTTGAGATCTGCCTTCAGCCTCCTACCCACGTTCTCTGCTTTTGTGTGTGGAGTGAATGATGAGAAATGTAGAATTTTGGGCGGTATTTATAGGCCAGATCTGGTTACGGCGTAACTTAAGTAGAGAGTTACACCGTAACATCAATATCTTCGTATTTTGCTCTGGAAAAGCTGGTTACGACGTAACATCTGGAATGAGTTACGCCGTATCTTCAATAAATCATGGTTACTCCGTATTTGTGGAAAGAGTTACGGCGTAGCTTGCAGCGGCGTGGTACATCATTTGACCTAATTAGTTACGGCGTAATCCTAAGATGGAGTTACGCCGTAATCTTCAGTTTAGTTGGTATTTTGAGCTACGATTTTGTTACAGCGTAATGTGAGAGAAGAGTTACGCTGTAAATACTTCATAATGGGCATACTATCTGATACTCTGGAAAAGCTGGTTACGACGTAACATCTGGAATGAGTTACGCCGTATCTTCAATAAATCATGGTTACTCCGTATTTGTGGAAAGAGTTACGGCGTAGCTTGCAGCGGCGTGGTACATCATTTGACCTAATTAGTTACGGCGTAATCCTAAGATGGAGTTACGCCGTAATCTTCAGTTTAGTTGGTATTTTGAGCTACGATTTTGTTACAGCGTAATGTGAGAGAAGAGTTACGCTGTAAATACTTCATAATGGGCATACTATCTGATACGCGTATAACGCGTTTGGGGTAAAAGGAACTTCCTTTTCGTCGAGCAAGTTTTTCAACACCCTAGGCAGTGAACCTAATCGTTGTAGTGTAGTATTGGGTAAACCTCGGGTATTGATATCGTTCTCTAGGGGAATAGGAATGCTAGTGAGAAGTGTACTACGCTAAGGTTGAGGTTGAGGAAGATTATTTTTTATCTTTTTTATATTTTTTTATAAAGCTAAGGGTAAAATCTCGGGGTTTGGATTTTGGGGTTTGGTACTTCTACCGATTATTCTACTATCTAATTATCTAAACTATAGGTAGTCTATGTCTTTTTTATGTGTTCTCGTATGATGATTAAAAATGTGTCTACCTAGATACTATTACTCCCTAGTTATCTTTTATTGGTGGTTGAATTGTTAAGTCCTTATTCTTAACGCGTTGTGTTTTCGAAGGTCGTAGGGTATGCGTTTTTCCATAACTCTTTGAGACTACCTTAAGGTTATTGCCTACGAAATCTCTAGGTTTCATAAACTAACTCCAAGGTTATCTTTGGATGTTTAGCCTACAATTCCGCTACGTGATTCATAAGCTAAGGTTCACAAAGATTACTCAAGCAATTAAACACAATGATAGCCTAGTGCACTCCTAAGCCAATTACAATTAAGATAAGAGACAACCAATCTATAATTAATAACTAGGTTTCATAGATCTAAGCAAACACACAAGAAATTAAGCCAGACATGTTAAACACGCAAGCATACACACATTCAATTGAAGACATAATGAAATCAATGAAGTAAAACACTTATCTTGATGTAAAATAGGGTATGAGAACCCTAAGATATTGTCCAAACCGGACTACAATCGTTTTAGGTTTTTACTCCACAAGTCTACCTCCTTGAATTCTGAAAATTCGATTTCTATATATAGTTTTACATTTGCGACTGCGTCGCCTTATAGGTGGGACGCCATCAGATCGCCGTCATTAGGGTTTCGTCTTGGCCAAGTAATAGTTGGGACGGCGTCACGTTGTAGTTGTGACGCCGTCGGGCTTCAGTAGTTACGCCGTCTGATTCTGGATCTAGGCCGTCTGAGCTGAAAAGTCTTCGTGACGCCCTTCCTCTTCAAAGCCTGACGCCGTCAGGTGTATTTTAGCAAAAAGTCTACTAAGCCGTCACAAATTTAATTACGTATAGAGGGACGGCGTTGCCCTTGGATTGTGACGCCGTCAGCTTCAATTCCAGCAGCTTGAGTGTCTTTGATCTTGACCTAACCATTTTCTTCATATATTCACTCCTTTTCGTCCAAATATGCATCATTCTAGCATTTTGCTTCCAAGAGACCTAAAAATTGAAAAGGAACGAAATTAAGTAGTAACATATATAAAAGTGGGCAATTAAGGGCTTAAATGACCCCTTAAAAGTGTACGTTTTAAATCCTTATCAAATATCCTTTCACTTGGTATTTGCTTGTCCTCAAGCAAATGTGCTTTTGGCCAATCAATTTATAAGTTAGGGGGCATGAAGCAATGGTTTAACATAATTCACAACAAGTAAAAGTACCGCAATAGTCATAACAAGCACGGAAATTATATACTAGCACCTCACAAGGGGTGTCTGGATTCTCTCATCTCTCGGGTGTATATGAAATATAGTAAATGGAAATGGAAGATAAAAACTCATTAACCGGTCATAGTACATAGATTACCATAGGCTTGAGACTAGATCAAACCTTCACCGCTTTAGCCTAAGCACCTAGGAACAACTATCTAAGAGGTCTTTTAAAAGGGTTGTAATGTTAGGCTTACGGTAGGGAAACAAAGGGTTTGGTTGGATAGGCGATTTAGTGGTGGCAAGTCAAAAATCTTATGTTACAAGCATGAAAAGAATGGCGTTGCTAAGCCAAGACTCGACTCACTAAACTCTAGATAACTTTAAAACAAAAAAACATAAATATAAAGATAGATGTAGGATGGTATTCCTTTTTTTTTTTTTTTTTTTTTTTTTTTTTTTTTTTGCATATACTTTTACTCTACCATTCTCTACGATAATATCAAAATATAAGGGATTTATAGGAGCATCCCTACACTTGAGTTTTTATTACTTTAACACTAATTTGACCTGAATTGAAAAGATCAAAACACTTGGAGTACTTTATTACGTAAATAAAGGGAATTTGAATTTAACGTTCTTTCCCGTCACTCCATAAAATTTTACTTTACCCATGAGTCCCAATCGTCCCAAAACTGTATACAAAAGATATGACTCGACTTAGCAACCATGCAAGTAACTAGATAATTGAACTAAGGGTTTAGTATGATAACAATAATGTACTAAAGGTGAGTGCATACAAGGTAGGTGATGTGCTTCCACGAGGTTTTAAATTTATAACAAGAATTACCGATTAACTAGGAACACATTCGGGCAAGTATACCCTAGTCAAGTTGTAGTATAGTATATGGTAAATCAAGGTCGTCCCAAGAGACTTGGTTGCACTACAAGTGTCGTTTGTTTGTTTAAGCAAGTAACAAGTAACAAATTGATGGTTATGATTGTCACGGATCAAACCAACAAGAAACGCATTATAAGAACAAGTAACAAGTTGATGGTTATGATTGTCACGGATCAAACCAACAAGAAAAGCATTATAAGAACAAGTAACAAGTATTAAGACATTCATCATTATTCCAATCAAACACAAAATCTCAATAATCATATCAATAACAAACATCTTTAAATAGAAAAGTAACAAGTTTTACCTAAAGTATGAATTACAATAGGCAAAGATGAAGGATTATAGCACTCCTTCAAGCCTCCAATCAACTACAATAGTTCTACCAAGCCGGAAAATGATGTCCAAATGCCTTCGACAACCCTTGAGCACACTACACGAATTTGGCAGAGGTTTGTGGTCTTTTGGGGAAGATAAGTTGGTGTAAATTCATCCTTAAGGGTGGAGGCTTGAATTTCACACAAGTTGGGATATGATAGTTGGTGGAAACTCATCCTTAAGGGTGGAGGCTTGAATTTCACACCAGTGTGTGTTCTCTCAAGTTATGGTTTGCTCTCTAGGTGGAAATTCGTCCTTAAGGGTGGAGGCTTGAATTTCACACCTAGAGAGGAGTGGTGGTGGTAGGAGAGGTGTGAGAGAATATCTCTCAAGTTGTGGTGCATGAAATGAGGATGCAAAGGCCTCTATTTATACTACTCTCAAGGCCTAAGGGTTATAAATGCATTTCTTGGTCACCAAGGAGCTTAGAAGGGACTAGAATACATGTAGGAAGGGACTAGAATCGTTTGGAACATGTTTGGAGTCTTAGTAGTGCAGAAATGGCTGTCCAGGGCTTCCCAACCGATTCGGTTGGGCTCCAACCGTTTCGGTTGGTCTTGCTGACTAGTCTCCAACCGGATCGGTTACGGGTTGTGACCGATCGGTTGGAGCAAAATCACAAAAAGTCATAAGCGGTAAAGTTTTAGATCTTTCTCTTAGCTTTCCGTGGCCGCGAACGGGGGGTCAAACGGAGTCTGTATGCAAAAGTTATGGCCAAAATGGTGAAGGTGTGTCGGGGAACAACGAGTCTTCCAATATGTTTTCGTTTTAGCTTCTTTTCTTCAATTCTTTCTCGTTTTCCTTCTTGAACTTTATTCTTGAGTCTTCGGACCACTAACTTGATGACTTTATCTTCTCGAATATACTCCGCAAGTCTTTCATTTGATGGGAACTCTTCGTATTTGGAGAAATCTTCATATTTTACTTCTTTTTCCGTCTTTTTCTCCATTTTCCTGTACTTGGCTACAAATGAACTAGCAAACGCACTTTTGTACGATTAAGCATTAAAAGCATATGATTATAGCCAAATAACACACATAAAATCACGGATAACGCTACCAAAAACATGCACAATTTGAGCGTTATCAGTAGGCTAAGGCGATTTGGGTGTACATTTAGGGGTGGATTGTAAACAATGCTCTTCATTGATATTTCAGAAAATCGAAACATCACGAGAACCGCGAAAAGGATAGGCTCTAAGGGGTTAACTAGGGGTATCGTGTACTAAAGATGAGTACATCGCAAGGGTGTGGGGAAATTACTCAACCGATGTGGAAGAAGTAATTATAATACAGGTATCAAACAAGGGTTATCCTAATGCCTCTTATCATTTAGTTATTCCTAACTACACAAGTGTAGTCTCACTAGCGATCTCGGGATGCATCACAAAACAAGTTCTAGAATCTATTATACTACAGGTACACTCTCGAAGCATTAAAGGTGAATGCTTAAATTCCTATAGATCTAAGAGCGAACCTCACATTTTTGGGGTGGAATTTGAATGGTAAACGGTTTTTTGTGCTAGTCATATAACTCCTATCCATGAGACGCTTTATTAAGACTAAAGTCCCACCCGTACATGTTATGAAAAGTTTTAAATTTGGCGCTAAAATTGCCCTAACACATAATTCTCATGGTTTATTACACAAATGAAATAGGACAAGACAAATGATCAAGGATAAGCATAGTTTCAAAGTTCCCGTTTTATTCTCCCTCCTTACACTTAAACTGAACATTGTCCCCAATGTTCCCCGAAAGTATCAAAGTTATAATAATGGAAGTTAATTAAAAGAGAAAGAAACTATTACTCCCCTGATTAACTCGGTAGGATCCGTGTAAAGTAGTGGTTAAATTCTTTCCCAAGAAGAATGTACACGTGATAAGCTCCATCCAATCTTATGTTTCTTCTTCTTGATAAATAAAACCTGCACACTTTAAGAAAATAGACGAAACCTTCGCGTAAAATCGGCGGTAAAATTATATATGACTCAACTACACTAGGATATAATGCTTGTGGAATGGATGTTTGCAGATTTTCTGGAAAATTAAGACCTGAGAATTTCCAAAAATTTATAATTAGCACAGAAAACGAGAGAAAGTTTGAGCTGTTTCTGCTCCTCCTGACGTCGTCAGGTTATAATCCTGACGCCGTCAGGTTATAATCCTGACGCAGTCAGGTTATCCTGACAGAAACTGGTCTGCTGCGTTTTTCTAGAAAAATTCTGGAAAAATTACACCTTTAAAATATGAAAAAATTCCTGCAAAACATCCATTATGACTCGATACAAGCATTTGACTCTAACAAACACACATATATATCATTTTCAATATTCGTAGTTCTCATGTTCACGTTCTTTTAAAAACGTGTGTAATCCTCCCTACACTTATCCTTTTTGTAAAATACCTTTATATGTAATTAAGACGAGGTTAAAGACAAAATAAAGCATTTTCGCAAATTCAAACATGAGAACATACAATAATGAAAGGATATATGACACAAACAAGCAAACAATTAAGCATGGGTTGCCTCCCACGAAACACTTTTCTTTATTTATGAGTCTTGTAGCTAGACTCGAAGTCGTGCTCCTACGTGACTTCATTTCCATCACCTTCTTCCAAAACAATATCTTCATCATTGATTAGTTCGTTATTCTCCAACTGATAATGTTTCATACGTTGTCCATTCACGGTAAATTCTTTTCCATCATTGTCTAATAATACCACGGCTTCATTGCTCATTGTCTAATGTTTCACACGTTGTCCATTCACGGTAAATTTTTTTCCATCATTGACTAATAATACCACGGCTTCATTGCTCATTGTCTAATAATACCACGGCTTCATTGCTCATACCATCTTGATTTGAGTTTTTCCGAAAATAATCTCAACCTTGAATTATACAAGAGCACCTTATCTCCTTCCACAAACTCTTTAGGATTCTTTATTGGTTGATCATGACATCTTTTCGCCTTTTCTTTATATGTGATCGACGATTCATAAGCTTCAAGTCTTAGTTCATCCAGCTCTTGAAGCTGTAAGAACCTATTTGACCCGGCCTCAGAATAATCCATATTACAAGCCTTAAGTAGTTGGGTACAACCCAAAGTCCATGACCCATATCCATGGAGCTTGACCCATAACCCATTGCATGACATCATGCTTATATCATATATGGATAATATCCATAACCCATGGTATTGACCCATACCCATGTGACTAGGTGCATTGCACTCACTAGATACATTGTATCTAGTAAAAGACCCATGGATCAACCCATAACCCATGACCCATGACCCATAACCAAAATAACCATGGGTAAAGAGGAGCGTCCCACGGATCCCTAGCTTTACGCTAGATGGATCCCTTGTGGGAGGGATCTGTGGAATCCGGGGAACAGTAGAAATTTTCCTCTATAAATAATGAGCCATTTCTTCATTGTTTCTCACCCCTTTCTAAGATACTTTCCCTTTGAGTTAAAAACTCTCTAAGCCCAGATCCATGTGATCTATATTTGTAGTTTTGTTTTTGTGTGATTCTCTAGGTTCCTCTTAAAGGCGAGATCACCACCTTTGAAGTCAAGCAAGCTCAAGTCCATGAGTTGCTATGCTTCCTCATCATCAAGACTACTGAAGTCCTCTTGTTCATGGTTCTTTTTCTTTCTACTAAGAAGTGTAGTGTTGAAGACATTAGTGAAAGATGTCTCAAGTGTCAAGACGAAGACATTAGTGAAGGGTGTCGATCGTCTGTATTGTAGGCATTAGCAAAGGGTGTTTAGAAGCCAAGTCACAAGACATTAGTGAAGGGTGTCTTGAAGACCTAGTTAAAGGCATTAGTGAAAGGTGCCTAAGATGTATATTCGATATGGTGTGTTTCGATGTACAAGATAGATTAGCATTAGATCCAAGGATATTGATATCCTTGATGATGTTGTAATAAGGAGTTGGTCTCCTTTGGGATTAGTCGTTGGTGTAGTGTTGGGTTGTAGTTCCTCCATTGTAATGGAACTCGGTACTTAGCCTAGTACCGGATAAAGGGTAGGCGACGTTGTGGTAGGTGTGGTTCACCTTGGTGTGAAAGAACCCGGTGGTTAGCCTAGTACCGGAAAAAGAGTAGGTGACGTTGTGAAGGCTTCTCCGCCATAAGGAGTTGGTGTCGTGTAGTGATTACAAACTCTCGAGTAGGTGACTCGGGGAGTGGAGTAGGGCAAGGAAGGTGTCCTTGTAGCCGAACCACTATAAATACTTGTGTCGTGGTTATGTGCTTTTTACTCTTTATCTTTCATTACACGTTTATATATCTATCTATCAACGTCCAACATAAACAACCAAATGGATTGACATAAGTCGATCTAAATATTTTAAAACGAAGTTTTAATTGGTAAAACTATTCAACCCCCTTCTAGTTTTCCACAATTGGCATCAGAGCTTCGTTACCAAGTCTTTTAAAGTATGTTGTACTTTGAAAACTTGATACGATCCGTGTATGTTTGAAAACTACAAAGAAGGGAATTTTTTAAAACAAAAAGTCATGTTTTTAGAAATCATCATTTTTTAAATGTTGGAAAGTGATAGATCATTCTAACATTTTTTTTTGAGAAATCTTCATACTAGAATTCTTCCAATGACTTCGTTCTATCCGAAGAAAAAGAAGTCAACACCCAAAGAAGAATACAAAGTGACCACAACTTGCTTTTCCAAAATACGATTAAGTATTTTTAAAGCTCATGAAGTTTTTCGCGTCCATGGTTTCTAAATCCATACAAAGGGAATATAGCAAATGTATGTTCTCTTAGTTACAATTAGTTGGTCAAATACGTGTTAATTGCTTGTGGATAAAATGGTGATATATGCTTCTCTCTTATAATAAGCATAATATGAAAAGTGTTTTGTTGATTTTTTTTCTTTAAAGTTTTGTTGTTAGATATCTTGTTAATCAAGTTTGAATAAAGGTAAAAATGGGTAATATAACTTCACTAATAAGACTACAAAGATTAAACCTTTTCGTCGGGTCAAAACATGCATTTTTGTATTTCTGTGTCAGATTCGCGGATCCCTCAGTTTACACTGGATGGATCCCTCAAGCAAGGGATCCGTGGGATCCGTGGTACAGAAGACAGTGTTTGTCTGAATTTCAAAAATTCATAACTAATTAACCGTAAGTCGTTAGAAGTCGTGCCACCTATCGTTTTAAAGGTATTTGAGTCTACTTTCATTTAAAAATGATTTCATAAACTGATTCAAGACAATAATTTATAGAATCATTGATTCATAATAGAAAGTCATTTTTCAGTCATAACTTTTGCACAAACTTTTGATATAATTGGAGACGGATGTTTTCGTCCTTGTATATGAATGTGTCCTCTTTTGAAATTAAGGTTTTAATCATATTTATAAAAGAAACTAATCAAGCTTGGTATACATGTTTATATTTAATACAAAGCGATGAAAACTTTCGTATGCTATGCTAAATGATAAATTGTCTTACCTTGCATTACTTGATTATTTGCTTATCTCAAATAGTTTTTTTTGTTTTTTTTTGAATAACATATGCGGTTTCCTCACCTTGCTATTCATTCTCTTGTTTGTAGATTTAGTAATATTTTATTAATCAATGTGCTATTTGAAGGAGTGCTTGGGATAACATCTAGGTGTGTCAAAAATGTTAGTTTAAATACTTAGATAAGTCATATAAGTTCAAAAATGTTTAAAACATGTAATATACTAAAAGGCTTCTTGTTAAGTTTGTCATATGTGCAACATAAATGTTTTATGTGCTTATATGATTTCTTGATTTCATATTTCTTGTGTCGTTTTCTAAAAACCACAAGAATGTACATAGGATCATAACCTACACTTGTGTTGATGATGTACTCTCCCGTTTTCCGTTTCATGATCGCTTTCAAAGCTTCATAGTAGGATTGACAACTTGATTATTTCATCCGATATACTCAAGTAAATTATTTTGCAACACAAATATAATTGGTCATATCCAAAAATCCAAAGTCGAGCTTTCCAACAACATATGTTGAACTAGCTCACACAACCATTTTTGTTCATCTTATGGTCAACTTTAGATTTTTATATTTAAACATGACACCTTCGTCACCTTAGTTGTTTCAGAAATAATATTAATAAAAACGAAGCAAAGTATCATCATTGTTACTTTTCGATAGGCCATTGTAGGAATATAAATTTTTCTAACTTGAGAATGAATACTGGAGAACTTATTGCACTAGAAACTCAATTTGACCCAACGGTTGAATTGCTTCCTTGATAGAAGTTGGGTATGTGGAATCACCCGTAAAAATGGTTGTGTTTAGCCGTAATTGAGCACCACTAGTAATAGTCTCATATTCATTCTCTCACATGGGAAATCTATACTCCTATGTTTTCCTAAAGTAAGTTTACAATGGAAATACTTTGCATTGTCTTAGGATTACTAATCAAACAAGTTGTAAAATTAATTTTTCTTTTAGTTAATCCCAACCACTTGCCTCATCAAGCGATTATCTTGCTTTGATCGAGAAGAGCTACATTACTTCAAGGATGAAGTTCATTGTACGCTAATCACCATCCGTAATAACTACACTTAGTTCATTCCCTTCACTAAACCAAAACAACCTTCTAAACAATTCACTTTCTTAAGGACGCATATACATGTGTTTTCTTACTCTTCAAAATACCAACACATAGGTAAACATCTCTTAGCTTAAACCAACTCACAAAACCGTACTTGAACACCATCTAGATCTAAATGGAGTCTAGGATTGTCCCGAACTAGCACCTCACAACTCTATTGTCTTGAACACCATCATGTACTCTTTCCTTTATTGACACATACCTTGCACGCCATTGTTAATACAAACGATTTACTAATCTAGATCATAAATCCGTTTTAAGCTTCTTGAATAGCGCTTGCTAAAGTTGATAAACCTGTGTGTTATTTGTGAGATCGATCACACTTGTTTGCTTATGTGCCATTTCTACATGCTATACTTAGTATGTTTTACTTGTATACATGTATACTTACTGTAGAGATCATTAGTTTCTAATTTCGAAACTTAGAACAAAATGTTGCAATCTGACAGTTAAGGAATCTGTCTCAGATGCCGGATCCCTGGGCTATAACTAGCCGGATCCCTCAAGTGAAGGATCCGTGGGATCCGGGTGGACAGAAGTGCATTTCTTGCTTCCTTGCATCAATCCAACCTTCCAGGCCTTCTCATACTAGCTAAACATGATACCTTAGGATCATTTATGTCTTCCTCAAGCTCAGTAGGTCTCAAACTTACTCATAGATAACTTAGGATCATTTTCAAGGCGCTTGTAGATCTATCGTTTCATCAAAACTCATTACTCTTCCGCTCTTATACTTACACACGATCCCTCACATATTAATACATCTAGCTTTAGAAATATTTCAATTTTAGCAAATTGATCGTAGTCATCCTTACCTCAAAATAGATCGAAATGGGTCAAATTCTAGATTTTCCATCTTAAGCTTTTAGGATATCCTCCAAAACATTATCTTAAGTTACTCTCTGGTCTCTAGGACCATTTAGCTACATTTGATACTCTCAAATTTCCTAGTGTCATCTTTGATCATTCATTGGTACTCATAAAGTCCCATTGTCTTCCATAAAAAGTAATCATTAGCTACCATCACTCATTTCTCTTGATCATTTAAGTCCCATTTCATTTAAGACACTTAAGAAGACTGAAACCCTCAAGATGTGTAGGTACTAGACCTCACAAAACATCTTTTCCTCTTTTCTTGGCTGCTGAGAGCCGGATCCTTTGGATTAGCCTAGACGGATCCCTCATTGGAGGGAACCGTGGGATCCAGGTGGCAGATTCATGCTAACTCTAGCTAAAACAATCACTTCAAGCTCATCTTGCTAACCTGAACACTTCACCTCATCTTAAATGAGTTCCTAGATCAGTACAACTCTGAAGTTGACTCTTGTGCATGTTAATCATCACATTCCAATGAAGTTTAGTGGCTTAAGTCTTGAATGCACTTGCCAAATCCCTTGCTTTATAAACCACATTGTTAGGACTCCTAACGTCATCATCTTCATCTTCATTTTTAGCACTTAGAAATCTTTACAAACCTCTTTGAATCATCTCATCATGAGGAAAGCTCCTAGTAGTAACTCATCCACAAAAGGACCACCCAAGAAAATTGCTCGTGTTATACACGAAATTTCCTCAACCGAATCATCTCCGGTTAAATCCACAAATGCTAGGATTTCAAGTGGTGTCCTAGTCTTAAGCTTAACTTAGATAGTTTAGAATTCAGAATTCATGTATCGCTCATTTTATTAGCTTTTATAGTCATATATATCATATCTCTAGTTTTATTAAATGAAATTACATGCTACTTTCTATATTTTTTTTGAGTATATGATTATGTTGTATATTCCATATCTCACTTTAATGTTAACATTATTTGTTATATCACCATTGCTGAATTACGTCATCAGCCAGACGAATCCCTGATATTTGCCTAGACGGATCCCTACAAGGAGGGAACCGTGGGATCCGTGAGACAGAAAACTATTTTTCTACTAACTTGAGTCATATTTGCAGGAAATTATGCATTATACTTGTTTTCTAACCCTTGTTTTGTAGTTATTCAATTTACACATGAAGACTTTGACACCCTAAAGCTAGGGGAGCTTTGTGTCAAAGCAATACATTGCAAAATTACTTACAATATTAGGAGTACATTTCATGACATCCCTTTGCAAAATTGCAATCATCAAGGGGGAGCACATTCGTCACATAGCCGGAATTTTTTTTGCAAACTTAGTTGCAAATGAACTAGCTTAGTATTACTTTCTTGACGCCCTTACATAGGGATGGACTCGTCAAGGGGGAGTAAAGACGAGATCCTTTCCCGTTACTTGCTCTCTATTTTTTATTTCTTTCACATGTTTTTCCTAAAACAATGTGTTAGTTTCTTTTCGAAGCACTTTTTGTTTCGACAAAAAGGGGGAGAAGAAAGTAAAAACTACAAATTCAAACCTTTACGAATTTTAGCTTTTCCTTAAAATAATTTTATGTTTTGTCATCAACAAAAAGGGGGAGATTGTTAATACAAATAAGCCGTAAAAATGTTTATTTATATTTTACGATCTTCTAATGTTTTGTCGATAACAAACGTAAAATCATTTTAACAAAACAAATAAAATACGTAATTAGTTTGAACTAATAGTTTCTAACACACTTACATTTTCACATAAAACACTAAAACAAGTATAAGTGATTTTATGATTTAGTATTACATATGTACAACAACTAGTGTTTACATATTTGGGTAAAATATACACATAACTAGTATGTAGTATATTGGGTAATATAAATGGGTAGAAACTGAAGTATCATAACCCATTGACCAAATACATTGAATGTAGTTGGGTACAACCCAAAGTCCATGACCCATATCCATAGAGCTTGACCCATAACCCATTGCATGACATCATGCTTATATCATATATGGATAATATCCATAACCCATGGTATTGACCCATACCCATGTGACTAGGTACATTGCACTCACTAGATACATTGTATCTAGTAAAAGACCCATGGATCAACCCATAACCCATGACCCATGACCCATAACCAAAATACCCATGGGTAAAGAGGAGCGTCCCATGGATCCCTAGCTTTACGCTAGACGGATCCCTTGTGGGAGGGATCCGTGGGATCCGGGGAATAGTAGAATTTTTCCTCTATAAATAGTGAGCCATTTCTTCATTGTTTCTCACCCCTTTCTAACATACTTTCCCTTTGAGTTAAAAACTCTCTAACCCCAGATCCAAGTGATCTATGTTTGTAGTTTTGTTTTTGTGTGATTCTCTAGGTTCCTCTTAAAGGCGAGATCACCACCTTTGAAGTCAAGCAAGCTCAAGTCCATGAGTTTCTATGCTTCCTCATTATCAAGACTATTGAAGTCCTCTTGTTGGTGGTTCTTTTTCTTTCTAATAAGAAGTGTAGTGTTGAAGACATTAGTGAAAGATGTCTCAAGTGTCAAGACGAAGACATTAGTGAAGGGTGTCAATCGTCCGGATAAAGGGTAGGTGACGTTGTGGTAGGTATGGTTCACCTTGGTGTGAAAGAACCCGGTGGTTAGCCTAGTACCGGAAAAAGAGTAGGCAACGTTGTGAAGGCTTCTCCGCCATAAGGAGTTGGTGTCGTGTAGTGATTACAAACTCTCGAGTAGGTGACTCGGGGAGTGGAGTAGGGCAAGGAAGGTGTCCTTGTAGCCGAACCACTATAGATACTTGTGTCGTGGTTATGTGCTTCTTACTCTTTATCTTTCATTACACGTTTATATATCTATCTATCAACGTCCAACATAAACAACCAAATGGATTGACATAAGTCGATCTAAATATTTTAAAACGAAGTTTTAATTGGTAAAACTATTCAACCCCCTCTTCTAGTTTTCCACATAGTATTTCAGCGCGGTGAAGAATTTCTTTTTATCTTGCCTAGTCATGTAATTTGGTAAGACCCTACTGGATAGATAGTTAGCATAATCCACATACCATGGCTCAATATCCTTAATAGCCATCAGCCGTTTCTCAGGAAAAGAGTCACGAATCTCGTCATGGTCTAATTTATCTAAGTTTTGTTTCCAATCGCGATAGATGATCAGCAGCAAGATTTTCAGCCCCCTTTTTATCCCGAATCTCATTGTCGAATTCTTGAAGCAATAGGATCCACCTAATAAGTCGGGGTTTTGCATCTTGTTTTGAGAACAAGTATCGTAATGCGGAATGATCGGTGAAGACGAATGTTTTGGAAAGGACGAGATATTTCCTGAATATATCGAAGGCAAAGACTAAAGCCAGAATCTCTTTTTCGGTGGTTGTGTAATTCTCTTGCGCCACATTCACGGTCTTGCTAGCATAGTAAATTGTTTGAAAATGCTTATCTTTTCTTTGGCCCAAAACGGCGTCTACAGCATAATCACTAGCACCGCACATGATTTCGAATGGTTGGGACCAATCAAGAGTAACCATTATAGGAGCTTGGGTAAGATCCTTCTTTAGGCGATTGAACGCTTCCTTGCATTCTTCCGAAAAGTCGAAAGGAGCGTCATTGACAAGAAGTTGTGTCATTGGTCAGGCAATTTTTAAGAAGTCCTTTATAAACCTCCTATAAAAGCCCGCATGATCAAGAAAGCTTCGAATGGCCTTAATGGTAGTAGGATATGGTAGTTTAGATATCGCTTCGATTTTGGCCCTATCGACTTCGATCCCATTTCCGAAGACTTTATGTCCCAAGACAATTCCTTCTCTTACCATAAGATGGCATTTTTCCTAATTTAGGACTAAGTTGGTTTTTTCACACCGCTTTAGCATCTTCCTAAGGTTGGATAAGCAAAGGTCAAAGGAATTTCCAAACACCGAAAAATCATCCATGAAGACTTCCATGCTATCTTCAATCAAGTCATGAAATATGGCCATCATACATCGTTGAAAGGTAGCGGGGGCGTTGCATAATCCGAATGGCATTCGCTTGTATGCAAAAGTCCCGTAGGGGCATGTGAAAGTAGTTTTTTCTTGATCTTCAGGAGCAATGGGGATTTGGAAGTATCCTGAGAAACCATCAAGAAAACAGTAGTACCCATGCCGGCTAACCTTTTGAGCATTTGATCGATGAATGGTAAAGGGAAATGATCTTTTCGTGTGGCATCATTCAATTTTCTATAGTCGATACAAACACGCCAACCAGTGACCGTTCTTTGAGGCACTAAATCGCCTTTCTCATTCTTCACAACAGTCATTCCTCCCTTTTTTGGGACTACTTGGACTGGGCTAACCCAGGGGCTGTCTGAAATTGGATAAATTAACCCAGCATCGAGAAGTTTGACGACCTTCTTCTTCACCACCTCTTTGATATTGGGGTTAACTCATCTTTGAGGTTTAACGGTGGGTTTGTAATCCTCCTCCATAAGAATTTTATGAGTGCAAAATGTGGACTCAATTCCCTTAATGTCAGCAACACTCCATGCGATCACTCCCTTGTACTCTTTTAGAACTTCTAAGAGCTTCCTTTTTTGTTCAATGGTTAGGGATGAGCTTATGATAATAAGGAGTTGGTCTGTCCCCTGAAGAAAGGCATATTCTAAATGGCTTGGGAGATCTTTTACTTCTAGGGTAGGAGGTTCCTTGATTGATGGTTTTAGCTTATTTTCTGGCTTTTGGAGGTCAAGAGGTTCAATCTCTGCCCTTCGTGGGTAAAAGGAAACATCTCCAACCATCTCAGTCTCTTCATTATCGTATATCATGTTGTTGTCATCATTCATGAATTCGTTTATCAGATACTCATCAATACAGCTATCTATATCATCAACAAACTCATCAACTTCTTCAACAAAATAAATGGGATGATCGTAAGAGGAAGTACGACTCATAGAATCCTTGATGTCAAAGGTTAAGCTCTCGGACCCCACTCATAAAGTGAGCTTACCATCATGAACATCGATGATGGCACGAGCTGTAGCCAAGAATGGTCTCCCAAGGATTATTGGAACTGAGTTATCTTCCTCCATTTCTAAAATCATGAAATCAACCGGAAACTTAAACTCCCCTACCCTAACTAGAACATTTTCACAAACTCCAATAGGATATTTGATTGAGCGGTCAGCTAGCTGAATACTCATTCTGGTTGGTTTCAGCCCTGAATATCCGAGTTTGAGAAATAAGGAATGAGGCATTAAGTTAATGCTTGCCCCAATATCTGCCAAGGCGTTTTTCATAAAGAGTGCCCCCATAGAGCAAGGAATGGTGAAACTACCCGGATCTTCTTTCTTCTTGGGTAGTATTTTTTGGATGATAGTTGAACATTCTTCTCCTAATGATATCAACCCTTCAAGCTTCTTCCGATTCGAGAGCAATCTCTTGAAATATGTGCTATGTTTAGGGATATGATAAAATACATCGAGAAGTGGGATGTTAACGATGGTCCTCTTTAAGTAAGACAACAACCTCTCATTGTCTTCTTCAGCCTTTTGATTCGTTAAACGCGAGGGAAAAGGAACCCGTGTGAGAGTCGAACATTGGACGGGTGTTGGTGCTTGCGGAGGGGGGTCGTGAGTGGTCGGAGGGGGTTCAGGCGCTCCCTCCTTATCCAAATCAGGCTCATTGGTAGTAGGATCTTGAACTGGGTATGGTGGATCCTTGGTAGTGGTTCCAGATCGAGTAGTAATAGCACAAGTTGGATCATGCTGGATTGGACCAGGTTCACGTATTCTTTTGTGGAGTTCGGCGAATTGGTTTTCTAATTCAGCTTGTTGTTTTTGAATGAATCATTCAAGACCCTTTAAAAACATCTCCCTTTCCATGGCGAATTGCCTGAGTTCTTCTTCAAAGGCATCACGGATGGTGTATTTTTGGAACCCTCTTTCCCCTCATGCTTCCATTTTAGATTACCCCAAAGAGTGTAATCATTATTTTGATAAAATACAAGGAGGGAAGGGTCATCATAGATATCATGGCTGGAAAGGAGAGCTTGCTCGTGGTGTGTATCCTCACACTCATCGCTCTCGTGGGACCCTCCACAGATGTCGCATATAAGGTATGGGTTAAACAACCTCATAGGCTCTTGCAACTTTCTGAGGTATGCGAGCTTCTCTTGTTCTCTCTTCATCCGATCATCGAGAGATTATGGGCCATTACTCGAGGTAGCATAGATGCTCATTACAGTCATTGGCTCGTTCCAAGTAATGTCTTGGTCCTGGACATACTCCTCAATGCGGTCCCATCCTTCTTCTGCACTGAGATTGGAAAGTTTTCGGCCAGTCGAGAAGTCAATACCTTTTTGATCATTGCGGGAGACATTGTCGTAAAAGATTTGGACAAGCAACCAAAGGTTAATACCATGGTGTGGGGCTTGTTGAATGAGGTCTTTGAAATGAGTCCAGGAGTTAACGATAGATTCTCCATCGGTTTGATGGAAGTGAAGGATTTCGCTCCTGATGGCTGCAGTTCTCCCAGGAGGAAAGAACTTTTTGGTAAACTTGGTGGTGAGTTGTTCCCATGTGAAGATGGACCTCGAGGTAGCTTATCGAGCCACTCTTTGGCCTTTCCTTGAAGAGAAAATGGGAAAAAAATGGAGTCTAGAAGTCTCCTTGGATGCTCCATCAGCATAAATAGTATCCACAATTTTTAAAAATTGTTTGATGTGATGAATTGGGTTTTCGCTTTGTAATCTTTTGGATTTCACAATCACATCACACCATAATACAAAGTGGGCGTATATTAGGTTTAGAGAGAGAAAGTTATAGAGAGAGAAAGAGAAGAGAGTTGGGAACTATGTGAAACAAAGAAAAATGGTATTGAAGCTCCAACCCTCTAACTTGGGAGGTAGAGGGTATTTATAGTTTCTTACAAGACTCGCCTCCTACGGGTTGTGGATCAGGCATACAGTGGGTAAAGACCCATCCGTCCTCCACGGTGTTACTTAACTAATTACTTATTAACATAACATGACTACGACTACGAGCTTTCTAACGAATACAAATACTTGAGGTGATCGACACTTTAACCAATGGATTTTCTAAATCCTAACAATCTCCCCCTAAGGGAGGTCACCTCAATTCACATTTAATACAACCAGATATTACATTTTGATTTTTCTTGGATTCTTGATTAAATTCTTTGCTCTGTAGCCCGTAGTCTTTGATTCTTCATGTTTTGCATGTTTGGTTAATCCAAGTGGAGGTCTTTAACTGATCCACGTGATGATGAGTTTTGAGCCAGCTTTGAGATTATCAGCAACCATAAATCTCTGACTCTTCCTTTGTAGTGTTGATATTATGTGATGTTGTGACATTGGACCGACATGCTCACATTCTGGATCATGATTTCTTCTCATCAGAGTAGCGAAAGCTTTAGTTGATTCATGATATTTGCAGCAGCGTAGCAGAAGCATGGAGTGAAAATATCAGAGTCGTTGATGCACTTATCATGATTTCTTTAGAAATGAATGTGTTGTGTGAGCATGCGACTATGGATTGACCTCTCAATTCTGATCAGCTGCAAACGTTGGGTGTACCTGCATACAACAGTTAGCAATAAAGCGCACGAAAGTGTCTTTGATTACTTTCGTTGAATTGAGGTACACGGCCCACGGTTCCCCGTTGATGAGTACAAGTACTGCCTGTGATCAGGTAGAATTCCTAAGAATTTCCTTGACAGGGTTTCGCAGCTGCTCTAGCTGTTCTCAAACCGGAAGATCTAAGTGATATGAAAAACAATCGTGTACTGCTTAATATAAAGTGTTTTGCAATACAATGAAGGTTTTAAGGAAAATCAATTATCAATCATAAACACCTTTTAATTTGAAATATTAATACATAGTCGATGTGCTAGAGAAAGGAATTTTAAGCACAACGACCGGTTTTTCAAAGGTATCCGTCAATCCATTTCCTGGACCAAGGTTGATTCAATTATTGAATCGCCCCATTGTTTCTTTCCAGTTGTCACAAGTTTGATCTATTGGACAGATCTCACATGGTACCCACCAAGAGCTTGTTTGATGTTGGCTCTAGAAGGATTTCCATCTTCATTGTCAATATGTGAACATATCACTCAGATGTTCTGGCAATACCACAAGGATAATGCGTAGGACTCTTAAGATATATTCTCACTTTCCACATTGTGTGAAACAGTGAGTCTTCATTGACAGTGTCCTTAATGAGATTTATTGATGATTTCGTAGCTCTAGACTCAATTGTGCACATTTGTTCCTATGCCGGAGACTAGGGAGAGGGTCTCCTTCTTCAATATCAACAATCTCTAGGAGAAAGTCGATAGATTATGTAGGTTCCCCGTAAGAATGAAACAAGTCCTTTTAAGAGTAACTTGAGTAGCATGGGAAGTTTAGTGCAGTGCGTCACTGGGTCCATGATGTCTTGTCTTCAATACCGGTGTTACCTTAGTAACAACCAGTAGCATATGTATTGAACCCAGTTTCTGCCCTAAGATTGAATTATTGGAGGGCTATTTCTTTTCACCCTTTTCACATTTAATTCTTTTTCATTCTTTAACCCCTTCAGTGCTTACCGAGACTTCATTACTAGAACCTTGTTGGGTTTATTCCAGTTCAAGCTCTATCTCAGTCCGCACTCTTCCCATTTCTCACTTTTCTCCTTTTTTCATCATTCCTAAGGACTCTACACTATCTAGTGGATTGTCCCTGGGTAGATCCCTCCGGCTCTGGTAGGATCGTGGGAACGAATACCTAACCTAACCATCCTTATATCTCCATGCATAAAGTAAAATTGGTCGGTCTTTTGGTATTGTTCTTCCACCTCGAAACCAATTGAAAACCATTTGAAAATCAATCAAGGTACTTGTGATATAAAATCAAAGTATTTTGTACCTTAATTGTTTTTGATATTTTAGAAATGCTCCCCTTCAACATGTGCTTTAAGTATTAGAAATTATTTTAGCGCATGGAGGCAAGAGGACATTTGAAATCTTAGATTGAGCATGAAAGATCCAATCTTTTGTTTAACATTTTCTAAAATGATCATCATCACTTCCCAATTAAATCTATTATTTAAACACATTGGAAAAATCAATTTTGGAAAGGATGAGGTTTTCATATGATTGCTCCTACTCAATATGTGCATCGATATTAGAAAGAGTTATGCACATATTAGAGAGAACCTGCACAATAAATCAAACACGTTTCAATTCCTTTTGGTTTAAGATAACTGCTCCCCCTTAACATGTGCATGGAAAAATTGAAATCGTTTGGCACATGTAGGGAGGAGTGCATGTTATTATATTTCTAAACCACTTATCGAATTATCAGTTTATATCCAATTTAAATCACAAATTCTCCCCCGATCACAATTTTCAAATCCTTTGAGATTTGTGATCTCTATTGATTTAAATTAATTTTGAAAAACTTTTGAGGAGAATTGTGACTTGTTTTTATAAATCATTTTAACTGATAAGGATCAAATTTTAAAACTTTAAACTCCATTGATCAAACATGCATAAATATCTTTTGAAAACATAACATTAGCCAAGGTCTTGAATCAATTAGTATAAAACATTGTTCTTTTTTATTATCCAAAAGTAGACCTTGCTCTTTAATGTGCTTGAAAAATAACCTTTTTGATTTAATTGAAATCATTCTCCCCCTTAATCAATGACATGAGTTGTTGATTGAGAGATAGAGATTTTGACAATTGATAAGTCCAGATGATTTTCAAAAATAGAGTCCGAGTTATTTTCAAAGCAATTTTGTTTTCATTAGACGACGAATATTTTTCAGAAGAATTTATAGAAGGAAAAATATTTGTGAAGGAAACATTTGTCTTTTTGGTGACAAACATTTGTTTTTAGAATCAGAGCATGAGATTTGAAAAATAAGATAAAGCATGGCTTTGTTCTTTCTTTTAAAAGGGGTTACTGCCTGAAATGACAATAAACTACCATTTTTCTCCATCTTTTCACTTTTTTTTTTTTTTTATAAAGGTTTATGTACATTCAAACTTCATCTAAAGACCCGTGCCATTCTTTGAGTGACAATTCTAAGTCTGTAGAGGTTATCGAACCAAAAAAAACATGACTAAATAAATAATATTTTTGGAATTTTTTCAAGATTTTCTGATTTTTATGGATTTTTGAAAGTTTTATAATTTTTTTTTGATAAGATATATACATAGAATAGATAGAGACAAGCACCGTTACTCCTCGTCTTCCTCCTGAAGACGTTTGAGAGTTTCTGGTTGAAGGCTTTTCAAGCCAAGTCGTAGAAGAATAAACTCAAAACGTTCTCTAGGAAGTGCTTTGGTGAAGATGTCTGCCAACTGATATTCAGTTCTCATGAAGTATAACTCAACCACACCTCTTTCAACTTGTTCCCTGATGAAGTGATGTCGAATGTCAATGTGCTTTGCTCTAGAGTGTTGAACATTGTTGCAGGAGAGAGCAATTGCACTTTTGTTATCACAGTACAGAGGGATTTTGTTGAATTCAAAGCCATAGTCAGATAATTGTGATCTCATCCATAAGATTTGAGCACAACAAGATGACATGGCTATGTATTCAGCCTCTATAGAGGATATTGAAGTGCTCATTTGTTTCTTTGAAGACCAGCTGACAAGCTTATCACCCAAAAATTGAGCACCTCCTGATGTGCTTCGACGTGTATCTTGACACCCTGCATGGTCAGCATCTGCATAGGCCGTTAGTGACATACCGGTGTCCTTCAGATACCAAAGACCCATGTTAATGGTTCCTTGGAGGTACTGAAAGACCCGTTTAACCGCTTCAAGATGCTTTTTGGTATGCTTAGCCTGGTATCTAGCACACATGCATACAGCGAACAGAATATCAGGCCTACTGGCTGTGAGGTACATCAGGGATCCAATCATACTACGATATTTCGTTTGATCAACCATTATTCCTGAGTGGTCCTCATCCAGTTTGGTACGCTCCACCATGAGAGTGTCAACAGGGTCACAAGAATCAAATCCAAATTTCTGTAAAATTTCATTAGCATATTTAGATTGATTGATAAAGATGCCTCCGAGACTTTGTGAAATTTGTAATCCCAAGAAAAATGACATTTGTCCCATCATTGACATTTGAAATTTGGAGCCCATCTCCTTAGAAAAACGGCCACATTCATTGGGTTCAGTCGAGGCAAAAATTATATCATCAACATAGATTTGAACGTGAATTAAGTGTTTGCCTGACTTTCTGGTGAACAATGTCGGATCAACTGCTCCCTTGCTGAATCCAGTAGATAAGAGGAACTTTGACAGAGTATCATACCACGCCCTTGGAGCTTGTTTTAGACCATAGAGAGCCTTCCTTAAGCGATAGACATGCGTGGGATGCTCTGGATCCACAAAGCCTTCTGGCTGGCTGACGTATACCACTTCCATCAGATCTCCATTAAGAAAGGCAGTCTTAACATCCATCTGATAGACCACCATATTCTTACTAGCAGCATTAGCCAGGAAGATTCTGATTGCCTCGATACGTGCAACTGGAGCAAAAGATTCTTCAAATTCAATACCCTCCTCTTGACGGTATCCTTTGGCAACTAGTTTTGCCTTGTTCTTCAGTACATCACCATGTTCGTCAAGTTTCACTTTGAAGATCCACTTGAGAGCTATAATCATAGCACAGTCAGGAGCTGGTACTAATTCCCATACATCTAAACGATCAAACTCATGAATTTCATCTTGCATTGCATTGAACCAGCTATCCTCAGTCATTACTAATTTAACATCTTTTGGTTCGACCTTAGATAATACGGTGTTGAAGAAGCACCACAAGGCATCAGTTGCAAGTTGTTTGCGAGTGGATACTGGACGAGAGGGATTCCCAATGATATTGTCCAATGGATGGTCATGTGTCCATTTTATAAGATGTTCGTGTGGTTGTTGTTGAGGAATTGAAGTAGCAGAGTTTGGATCTCCTGATGAAGATGGTTCTGAAGTTGGTTCAGGAGAAAATATGTTCTCAAATGGAGCATCTTCGGGAGTAGCAAATGGGTTATCTCCATCATAGGTGCCAGACACATTTTCATGATGTACACTTGACGATTGAGGATTTGATGATGAGGATGAGAGATCTGCAGTAGGCGCTTCTTGAATCAGTGACATAGAAACTGATGAGTTAACTACGTTGACTGGGTTAGGAACATCCTCTGTGGTTGGATTTGACTGATCATTAGCAGTAGGCTCATAGTGTTCATCAAACATTGGATCAAATAATTTCTTCAAATCATCTTCCGAAGGGGGTACATATGAAATTGCTGGTGAGGGATTTTGTACAAGAGAAGAACTAATGGGGCAACTTAATGAAGGTTGTGATGCGTGGTCCAGACCTTGATTGTCCTGGAGCCATTTGACCAGTCAGCTCATCGAACGTAACATGAATTGTTTCCATGATATTTCGGGTTCTTTTGTTGTAGATTCGGTATCCTTTTCTGTTTGATGCATATCCTACAAACACTCCAATGTCCGCTTTAGCTTTCAGTTTACCTAAATCTTGACTGTTAGCCTTAATAGTTTTTATTAGAAGTGATGGTCATTCACATTTAAGAACTTTGTAACGTGTGTTAGATATCGTGCTAGAATAGTCAACGGGCTCGTGGATTGGACTAAGCTAAATGGGTATTAGTTTAGTTAAGCTTGCCTTATAACCAATCCAACCCATGTCCAAGCCCATGGAAAAGCCTTTTAGGGCATCATGTATTCCAACTATAAATACCCCTCAAATGGTCATTTGAGGGGTGTGCTTGAGTGTGTGTGTGTGTGTGTTTTCTTTGGAGCAATATAACATCTTATTGTTTTTCATCTCTCTACACATTCATACGCATAACATATCTTATATCAAGTCACCATCTTTCCTTTCTTCTTAATCTTTCTAAGCATAACGTTTGTGTTTGTGGTTAACGTGTTTCTATGCGTAACAGTGGTAACGTGTTGGGTTTGAGGGTGATAAGGTTGATAAAAGTAAGGTCCTACAATTGGTATCAATCGCCTAACAATGGTTTAGGAGTGGTTGGTTGAAGTTTTTTTGTGGTTTGTGGTATACGTGTAAGCTCTCGGTATTCAAAAGTGGTCACGCTTAAAACTTTATTTTTCGCACTAAAATATTCAAGATTCTTGTGGTTTGAGGTTTCTTTAGTGTTAAAGAGTCTAGTTTTGCAAAAAAGTTTGAAGCTTTACGTGTTTTACCTCAGTTTTAAACTCGTGTTTTTTGGAATATACGTTTCTACGCGTAAGCCTTCTAAACACTTTGGGTGAAAAAGGTCAAAAGTTTTGTGTTATTGGAGTGATTTTAAGGCTGTTTGTGCAAGCGAAACTGTTTGAATCGTTGGAAATTTTTTACGCGTAGGTCAAAACCCTCTTTTTACGCGTAAGAAAAGTCAAAACCCTTTTTCTACGCATAACTTCCTACGCATAACTTTTTGGCTAAGAATCTTCGAGCATCAAAGGTTACTCAGTGCTTCCCTCACTTGGATAAGTGTGTGGAACACTTCGACTTGTGGATATCTTTTACGCTGTGACAGTGTAAAGGATTTTTGGTTCTAAACCTAAGTTTACGCATAAGCATAAACGCCTACGCGTAACAATCTACGCATAAGTTCCACGTACGCATAAGATTTCTATGCCTAAAGCATTTTTGTTTACGCCTAAGCCTTAAGTTTACGCGTAAGATACTGTTTACGCTTAAAGAATCCTACGCATAAGCATTTCTACGCTTAAGTACTGGTTTACGAGTAAGATTTTGAGCAAAACTTCAAACGGCTATAACTTTTGAACCGTAACTCCGTTTTCAACGATCTACCCATCAAAACGACCGTAAGAACGAGGAGAATAGACTACCAAATCAACTAAAGTTCATTGGGGTCAACCTTCAAGTCCTAAAAACGCTCCGAACAGAAGTTATTGAGGTTTTTAAGTTTTTAGAGCAAATTTTCACTACAACAACTGAGCTTAATCTTCATCCAACACAACTCCTTTATCGTTGAATCGATCCTACATCAACTTTATCATATCATACCTTCATCAATGGCAACTCAACAAGACATTCATGCAGCCGGTGCCGAAAACCGTCCTCCTATGTTGGAAAAAGGTGGTTATCTTCAATGTACAAGTCGAATGCTTCGTTACATCAAGACAAAACCTAATGGAAAATTGATGATCAAATCCATTCAGGATGGACCCTTCATACCTCGACAAGTCCAAGACCCTGGAAATGCTGATGCAACACCTCCCGTCCAACCATTTTTTCGTCTTCAAAAAGAATCGGAATACTCTGAAGAGGATCAGAAGCAAGTCGAAGCAGATGACATGGCAATTCATATTGTCCAGCTGGGTTTACCAAGAGACATATTTGCTGCTGTAGACAGTTGTGAAACTGCTTTCGATATGTGGGAACGAGTTAGACGACTTTGTCATGGAACTGAATTTGGTCAACAAGACACGGAGAACAAGCTGATAACTGCTTGGGAGAAGTTTACATCCACTCCAGGAGAATCCATTGAATCCTACTATAGAAGGTTCTGCACTCTAATGAATGAGCTGATCAGAAACAAGTTGACACCCAGAACTATCGTGAGCAACATCAAGTTCTTGAACAATCTACCAGAAGAATGGGGACGATATGTCACTATTGTCAACCAAACAAAAGACTTACATCAAGTGAACTTTGATCAACTCAACGATTTTCTGAAACAAAACCAAAATGAAGTGAAAGAAGTCAGGCAAGAAAGATTAGCAAAGAATCATGATCCATTGACACTCATTGCAAAGACTCAAACTCCAGTGAATACACAACAACAAGCTTCATCATCTTCCACTAACAACAACTTGCAGCAATACATCCCTCAACAACAAAACTATCCACCTGAACAACTACATTACCAGGAACAAGGAATCACTGATCTTGAAATGGAACCAGAAGAAGCTTTGTCACAAGTATTTTCTTTATTGGGAAAAGCATTCAGAGGTCGCTATTCCACACCAACTAACAACAACCAACGGATTTCATCAAACACTTGCAACAGGCAAATTGCATAGCCGGGTGTGAACATGGGTAATCAAGGTCAAATGGTTGGAGTTATTGGGAATCAGCAGGGATATGCTACTGGATTTCGAATGGGTAATCAGGCTGTTCCGAATCAGGGTAATCAGTTGGGTCAGAATGTTGGGAATAGAGCAGTGGGTAATCAGAATGGGAATGTTGCAGCTCTAGTCGTTGGGAATTATGGAAATGTGAATCAGGGTAATCAGGTTACGTGTTATAACTGTCAAGGATTGGGTCACATGGCAAGGAATTGTCCAACTAAGCCGAAAAAGAAGGATCTTGCGTATCTTCAGAAAGCTATTATGTTGGTACAAAAGGAACAATCTGGACTTCAATTGAGTGCTGAGGAAAATGACTTTATGGCTATTATGGATGATTTGGAAGACCTCGAGGAACTCAATGCAAACTGCATCTTCATGGCAAATCTTCAGGAGACTAAGTACGACACTGATTCTGACGCACCTCCTGTCTATGACGCCAACGCAGTATCTGAGGTACCAATCATTGATCCATGCTATAACAATGTCATATTTGATGTGTTTACTCATGACGAACAGCATTCTGTGACATCAGCACCTACTTATGATACATACCTGGACAATCCGAGTTGTAGCAATACTAAATCTGAAACTCCAGATGTGGATCCTAGTGGACACTTGTGGCACAAAATACTGAGACTGATGAGGAAACACGTGCTTATTTTGAATCATTAATCAATAACTGTGGCATTGAAATTGAAAAAGTCAAAAAGGTCAATCGCGAAGTTAAGGCCGCGAATGCTAAATTGACCGCTGAGCTTGAGAGTTACAAGGAGCACGCAAAAGCCTTTGAATTTCAGAAAAACAAAGAATCAGAATTAGAAATTGGTTATCGAAATTTGGTTTCTAAAGAACAACTTTTGCAAATCAAGTATAACACACTTGATGTGAATTTGAACTTAAAAATTAAATCTTTAAACAAGGAAATTTCTGATTTAAATAACCAACTTTCTAAACAAAAAAGAAATGTTTTCTAATCTTGAAAAAGAGAAGAAGCAGTTGATTACTGATTTTTCAAAACGAGAAGATTCTCTTCTTGATGAAATTCTTGATAAAAATGAGAAAATCCAAACTTTGGAAAATTTGCTTCTTAAAACGGGTCATTCTGCTCAAACAATCAAGATGCTTTCTAATCAAGTAAATCCGCGTTTTCATACTAATAATAGAATGGCACTTGGTAACGACCCTTCCTCGTTCCTCAAGAAAGCTCAGAAATCTCAGAATGTGTTAAACAATGGAAATGTTTTGCATGAACCCATAATTGTTCGTGATTCTCTTGAAATGTTAGAACTATCTGAGGAGAGTAGATCAAAAATGAAACAAAAGAATTCGGAAATCAAACCAATTGATTATAACAAATGGAACAAAATTAACGGAATTACTTTTGTTAATCAAAAAGAAAAGTCAAAGTTTTCCATCACACCAAGTGTTTCAAACAAAGAGTCAACACCTGTTTCAAAACCAGTTGTTGTCTCAAATTCTCTTTCGAACATTGAACAAATGTATTCAAACAATCCTTTTAACACAAGTAATGCGAGAAGTATTTTAGAAAATGTGAAAACTAGAATTGTGGATCTTCAAGACACTGTTAAAACTAAAACCATTATTACACCTAACAACTGGTTCTCTAGTTTTGACATCGAACAAAGAAAGTTTTTTGAAACTCAAATTGCCCCTCAGCTGAATGCCATCAGTGCAAGGGTAATTCATTTTGAACAAGCTTTTTTGAAAGAAACAGCTGACTTTGTCAAGGACCATAAATCCCTGGTAAAGCAAGCTAATGACTGTGTTGAACAAATCAAAGTTTTGGAAAATTTAAATGACTCTCTCTTCGAAGATGTTCTGACTACCGATATTATGTCTATCATTTTACAAACATATTCTGTTGAAGATCATGAAAGACTCCAGTCTGAGACCTCCAAAACTGTTTCAAAACATGAAAAAGCACTTGAGAAACTTGAAAAAGAAAATGTCTCATATTTTAAACAACTTGATCGAAAAACTGAGGAATGCAAGTATGACAAATTGTCGTATGAGCGTGCCTACAATGACATGAAAGCGAAAAATGATCTTTTGAGGGCTCAGCTGGAATGTCAAAAAGGAAAGGCAGTGGATACTAAGATTACAAAACCATTGACTGAGGAGAAAGCAAAAGTTCCCAAACCAATTTTAAAACCAAAAATGTCTGTTTCTATGCCTCCTCCAAAAGTCAATGAGAAAAATGTTTCATCAAAACCAGTCACTCCACCTGCATTCCCTAAACAAAATGTTGATAAAGGAAAAGCGGTTATCGAGAAACCAAAAGTTTTAGCTCCTGGCCTTTTTAAGATGAGTACCACTAATGCGTCTGCCTCCACATCTAAAACATATGGAACAAACGACATAAGTTTAAAAAAGCACTCTAAAGAGACTAGGAAAGCTGAAACCACTTCTCTAGATAAAAATGTGAATCCTAATGAGTGTGCCTTACCTTCTACAGGACTAGGAAGCACCTCTAGGAGCAGCAGACTAAAGCCTAAGAGCAATACAAGGAACAATAGAGTCTCGCTTGCCTCTAAGAGTAGTCGCTTGAATAAAGAGAAGAAAGTAGAAGAACACCCTAGGAGTTTACCGCTTTGTAATAAGAAAGACATTTCATCTGAATGTAATGAACCTATGAAATCTGCTAAGTTTAATGAATCTGTTGAATCTGTTTGTTTAACTGGCAAGAAATATTTAACTAATGTTCATGATGATTGTGTTTCTAAGAATGAGATTGTTAAGCCTGTTAAGAAGAATGTTCCCAAAAGAACTTATGCTAAATGAATAGGAAGACTAGTTGCGAGACTTAGGCTTTACACTACTGATAGGGAGCATAATGTTTACTTTAGGGATGACATTTGGAAACCCACGGGTAGAACTTTCACACTCGAGAATGGTAGAATGAGTAATGCACCCGTCTTACCAATAGATGACTTTTATGAGTGTGATCAGGATTTTACCTCTAACCCAAAGGAACCAAAATCAAAACGGTTTCCAAAATCTTCTTCTTCTGTGATTGGCAGGTTATCGAAATATGTCTTTGGATCGTCGACTCGGGTTGCTCCAAGCACATGACCGGGAATCTGAAGCTGCTGATCAATTTCGTCTGGCAATTCATGGGAACCGTACATTTCGGAAATGATCATGTAGCAGCTATCATGGGTTATGGAGATCTACCTTTTGGAAATTATTTGATCACTCGGGTTTACTATGTCCAAGGGTTGGGACACAATTTGTTCTCAGTCGAGAAATTCTGTGATGCAGATCTAGAGGTTGATTTTAGGAAAAATGCTTGCTTCGTGAGAAACTTGGATGGCACTGATCTCTTAACTGGGAATTGTGATAAAAACTTGTATGCTATCGACATCAATCAAATGGCCTTTTCATCACCAATATGTCTTATGACACGAGCATCTGGAACACAGTCCTGGTTGTGGCACAGACGGTTATCCCATCTAAATTTCGACACCATCAACTATCTTGCCAAAGACAACATCGTCAATGGACTTCCAAAGTTCAAATACACCAAGGATCACTTATGTCCATCATGCGAACAAGGAAAAAGCAAAAGAGCATCATATAAACCCAAACCCGTACCTAGTTCAGAAGCAAGGTTGCATATGTTGCACATGGACTTATGTGGCCCAATGAGAGTTGAAAGCATTAATGGGAAAAAAGTATATTCTTGTTATCGTCGATGATTATTCGAGATATACATGGGTTAAGTTTCTGAGATCAAAAGACGAAGCACCAGGCATCATCATCACCTTCCTTAAACGTATTCAAGTACTTCTTCAAGCTCCAGTAAGAGTTGTAAGAACAGACAACGGCACAGAATTCACAAATCAGGAGTTAAGAGCTTATTTTGAAGATGTTGGAATAACTCATCAAACATCAGTTGTTAGAACTCCACAGCAAAATGGGGTAGTTGAAAGAAGAAATCGTACTCTTGTGGAAGCTGCTCGCACAATGCCAATCTATTCTAGTGCACCGTTATTTCTATGGGCTGATGCTGTTGCCACTGCTTGTTTCACTCATAACCGATCCTTAATCCATCCTAGATTCAATAAAACCCCGTATAAGCTTGTGAACAACAGAAAACCTGATATCTCTTACTTTCACGTGTTTGGCGCTTTGTGCTATCCGACGAACGCCAGAGAAGATCTAGGTAAACTGAGAGCAAAAGGTGATATTGGAATCTTCATTGGATATTCAGATAACTCGAGGGCATTCAGGGTGTATAACATAAGAACTAGGAGGACCATGGAGACGATGAATGTGAAATTTGATGAACTTTCACATATGGCTTCTAAGAGACTCGCTCTAGAACCCGCTCTAAACCCGCAGACTTCTGGACACATCAGTTCAGGACTCGTACCTCAAAGGCTCAATCAACTTCGTTTGACAATCCTAAAGAACAAGAATAGGAGAATTTCTTCGAGTTAATGTTCGATGAATACTATGGTGGAACTTCGACAAATGCATCAAACCATCATTCCGCTGCACCCGCTCAAAATCATCCACCACCACCAACAGAAGATGCATCTACTACGGTCGAAACCAATGCACCAACTCCATCTACATCATCTACATCTACTACAGTTATTGCATCCGTTCTACCAACAGTTGATGAGCAAAACCAAAACCAGAACGATGCAACGTTAGATGAAGACTTATTTGAAAACTCGTTTGCTACGGAATCAGCTGAATCATCCTCAAGCTTACGAGAACCATCTAACTCGCATACGTTTAACCAACGGTATCCTTCTACTCTGAAGTGGACAAAAGGCCACCCAATTGAACAAGTTATTGGTGAACCTTCAAGGCCAATTCAGACGAGACGTCAACTTGCCACCGATTGCGACTTGTGCATTTACCTTTGCTCAATCAGCAATATAGAGCCAAAGAACATTCGAGAGGCAATGGCAGAACCCGCTTGGATAGAAGCGATGCAGGAAGAACTTCTCCAATACCGTCTACATGACTCTTGGGAAATGGTTCCAAGACCCATTGACGTTCGCGTCATTGATCTCAAATGGTTATGGAAGAACAAAAGGGATGAAGAAATGACTGTCATTCGCAACAAAGCTCGTCTTGTGGCCAAAGGATACAGACAAGAGGAAGGGATAGACTTTGAAAAGTCATTCGCGCCGGTAGCTAGACTTGAAGCAGTCAGGATATTCTTAGCAGTCAGGATATTCTTAACCTTGGGAGGTAGAGGGTATTTTTAGTTTCTTACAAGACTCGCCTCCTACGAGCTGTGGATCAGGCATACAGTGGGTAAAGACCCGTCCGTCCTCCACGGTGTTACTTAACTAATTACTTATTAACATAACATGACTACGACTACGAGCTTTCTAACGAATACAAATACTTGAGGTGATCGACACTTTAACCAATGGATTTTCTAAATCCTAACACGCTGTGGGATCGGTGAAATTGACATGCATTCTGGATAAGCCAAATGTCGGTGGCGTGCAACAGCTCATTGATCTATTTGGAAGGGTAGACAATGGCGCCGGTAAATCCAGATGAGGTGGGAGAGGAGTACTCTCTAAGGAATTTTGCCTTTTGTTCATTGATGGGTTCATTGACAGGAGTAGCGGGGATTTCCTCGCTATGTGGGCTCAGATTGTCACTGTTGATGGTTTCAGGAGACTTGGGGGAATGTGTGGACTCTTCGTCAGTCACGGCTTCATCAAAATCGATGGTGCTACCTTGTGGTTCCGACTAATGGAGAGCTCTTCTTCGCTTATACAGCTCTCTATCGGGTTTGGCAAAGGGCTCAAGAAGGGTTTTGGTGGAACTATGGGTCCTAAGCTGTCTAAAAGAGTTGGCGGGGGGAAATGGTTGGTTTGGTGGTGGGTTATCACCTTCCATGATGAAAAGTGATGGGATTACTAACAAAGTCACAAAGAAGGGGATAGACTACGAGGAAGCTAAAAATGAGAAAAAATCTTACTTGATAGGAATCAAGCAAGGGAACCTAAACGAGATAGAAATCTAACTAGCTATTCTATTCCTCGGCAGTGGCGCCAAAAACTTGATGCGCGTATAACGCATTCGGGGTCAAAGAACTTCCTTTTCATCGAGCAAGTTTTTCAACACCCTAGGCAGTGAACCTAATCGTTGTAGTGTAGTATTAGGTAAGCCTCGGTTATTGATATCGTTCTCTAGGGGAATAGGAATGCTAGTGAAAAGTGTACTACGTTAAGGTTGAGGTTGAGGAAGATTATTTTTTATCTTTTTTTATATTTTTTTATAAAGCTAAGGTTAAAAAATCTCGAGGTTTTGATTTGGGGGTTTTGTACTTCTACGATTACTCTACTATCTAATTATCTAAACTATGGGTAGTCTATGTCTTTTTTATGTGTGCTCATATGATGATTAAAAATGTGTCTACTTAGATACTATTATTCCCTAGTTATCTTTTATTGGTGGTTGAATTGTCACGTCCTTATTCTTAACGCGTTGTGTTTTCAAAGGTCGTTGGGTATGCGTTTTTCCCTAACTTTTTGAGACTACCTTAAGGTTATTGCCTACGAAATCTCTAGGTTTCATAAACTAACTTTAAGGTTATCTTTGGATGTTTAGCCTACAATTCTGATACGTGATTCATAAGCTAAGGTTCGCAAAGATTACTCAAGCAATTAAACACAACGATAGCCAAGTGCACTCCTAAGCCAATTACAATTAAGATAAGAGACAACCAATCAATAATTAATAACTAGGTTTCATAGATCTAAGCAAACACACAAGAAATTTAGTCGGACATGTTAAACACGCAAGCATACACACATTCAATCGAAGACATAATGAAATTAATGAATTAAAACACTTATCTTGATGTAAAATAGGGTATGAGAACCCTAAGATACTGTCCAAACCGGACTACAATTGTTTTAGGTTTTTACTCCACAAGTCTACCTCCTTAAATTCTGAAAATTCGATTTCTATATATAGTTTTACATTCGCGACGGCATCGGCTTATAGGTGGGACGTCGTCAGATCGCCGTCATTAGGGTTTCGTCTTGGCCAAGTAATAGTTGGGACGGCGTCACGTTGTAGTTGTGACGCCGTCGGGCTTCAGTCGTGACGTCGTCTGATTCTGGATCTAGGCCGTTTGAGCTAAAATGTCTTCATGACGCCCTTCCTCATCAAAGCCTGATGCCGTCAGGTGTATTTTAGCAAAAAGTCTACTGAGCCGTCACAAATTTAATTACATATAGAGGGACGGTGTCGCCCTTGGATTGTGACGCCGTCAACTTCAATTCCAACAGCTTGAGTGTCTTTGATCTTGACTTAGCCATTTTCTTCATATATTCACTCCTTTTCGTCCAAATATGCATCATTCCAGAATTTTGCTTCCAAGAGACCTAAAAAGTGAAAAGGAACGAAATTAAGCAGTAACGGATATAAAAGTGGGCAATTAAGGGCTTAAATGACCCCTTAAAAGAGTACGTTTTAAATACTTATCACTATCATATATCTTCTATAAACTCTCCAATTCTGCGTCTCATTAGCTCCAATGCTCGTAATTTACCTGAAAGTAAAATATAGAGGAAAACAAGCGTAAAGCCATATAAATGATATAAAATACGAGCATTATCGGGGGAAATTGACACTTAATTTTCAGGACTATTTGATGTTATCAAATATCCCCCACTTGAACTCTACTTGCCCTCAAGTAGACCTTATTAGATAGATTCTTAAAAAGATATCTCCATTACCTGGAAAATATAAGTTTACAAATCCCTTATGCTAGAATAAAACAAAGCCGAACACCTCACGAAATGGGAACAAAACACTCAAATCTCTCAACTATTCTAAGTATCAATTTTGGGGTGATCACTCAATGCACAGTCATAGCATGTATTCTATCATAAGCTTGGCGGTTACACAAATATCCACCACTAGAGTTAAGGACTAAACAATTCTTGAAGGCAATTTGCGTTTACACGACAAAGGTTAAGGGTGAGTCGTCATTACTAACATGTCACGGCGAAGTGGAAAAAATCAATGATACATGACCAAATCCATGGCCAAGACACCAAAGATTGCTCGCTGCATCACCTAGACACGCTTCATGACTAAAGGGTAGGATAAGACATGGGATATAATTGGTGTAAAATAAAATCAAGCAAATAGTCTAAATCTATAACCAAGTCATCACCGCTTACCGTTCATCCAAAGTTCAAGTTTCGAAGTTAAGAAACCTGATCATGATATACCATGTAGATGTGTCATTAGAGGACGTCATGATGGGCACATTACCTTTTCTTCAACTGTTGTCACAATTACCAAGTACATTTTCAAATGTGACCGAGGTGGCCTTCTCGATACTAAATCTATAATGAGCTCATAAACATAGTGCTTATAACTAAGCACTTTACAATCAAAAAATAACTATAACTATTTTTTATTTTATATATATTTTTTTCGAATCACTTCATCATTTTTTTTCACACATAACAACTAAACATAGCATCCCCCACTTGAGATGAACAATATGAGAATTTGGGGGGTCTTCAATGATCTTCAGAAATATGTCGTCGACGAAAGCGTGATTCCTGAACCTTTCCACTTGAACCTTGAACTTAGGCAAACAATGACTTCTCAATCACAAATAAAGACTACAGGGTAGGCTAAGGTGTATTGGTGTATCTAGGGGTATCTTGCACTAAAGGTGAGTGCAACAAAAGGGTTTAACATGGGGGTCGAGAAGTCAAGGTGACTAATCGATAGACACACAATGATAGGCTATTTGGGTGATAATCCTATAATATTGCCTTCTTAAACTGAAAAGTCCAAATACATTAAGCTAACTCAACATACCTCATCTATAGTCTTGAAATGATGCAAAGGCCAAGTTCTAAAGTTTACAAGCTACCGGCACACTCATAATTTGCTAGATTTGGGGTAAAAATTTGGAAACGGATATGGTTAATCTCACCATATAAAATCAAGGGTTATAATGTACTCGGCTAAAGTCTAATCTAGTTAGGTTAAGAAAAACATGTCAAAATTTTAAAAATGGCATAATTTTTCAAAATAAACTAGAAAACCGAGGGCAAAATAAAGTTCAAGAGATAAGTCTACTCCCGTCCCCCCACTTGAAATGTACAAAGTCCCTTTTGTACTAAACGTTAAATAAAGGTGAAGAGAAAAGTAGAATTAGAGCGAGAACTTCCCTGAAATTTGCTCCAAAAAGAAAGAAGGCCCACGAAAAGAATCGTGCCTTCTCTTAAGCATCCACGAGCAAACTTCATTCCCTGAAATCACACTACCAACAAGCATAATTCTAAAAAAGAAAAAGAAAAATGAAAAGAAACCTAACTCACTTTCGTAGGAATCACGGTTGTATTTAGCGTATGCAACAAGCCTTTTAAACCACTTGGTGTCCCAAGTGGACGAGTGTAGTCTCGTGAGGGCTTACAGGGAACATACCCACAAAGTTTATTTAAAAACTAATACAAAGTTATTTCATTTAAAAAGAAAGAATTATTACAGAGGATAGTTACGTCGTAACTCCTATAAGGAGTTACGCCGTAATTATTGAAAAACCTGGCAGATGCTACACGAGTGTAGCTACGGCCTAACCATTTCATGGGATTACGCCGTAATTGGTAATGCTCTGGGAAGAATTACTGCAAGAGATGTGTTACGGCGTAACCAAAAGTGAGTTACGCCGTAACTATGGACAGATCAGGTCCCCGTTCAACATGTTGCAGCAACTTTTTCCGTTTTCCTGCAAAAATGGTTAAAAACACAAAACCCAACAGAAATGGAAATAAAACAAATGAAAGGGATAATTCGGGTTGTCTGCCGAAAGAGCACTTTTCTTTATTTACGAGTCTTTAAGTTAGACTCAAAGCCACGGAGCTTTATGCAGGGGCAAAGAATTCATCACCCGAAAGCTTACTAACATCCTGTCCATAATAAATTTTTGCTCTGTGCCCATTCACTTTGAAAAACTCCCCTGCATTATTATAAACTTCAATAGTCCCATAAGGGAACACCTTACTCACTGTGTAAAGACCAACCCAGCGAGATCTCATTTTTCCAGGGAAGAGTTTGAGTCTTGAGTTGAAAACGAGCACCTCTTGCCCAACTTTAAACTTTTTATCCTTTATCCGCGCGTCGTGCCATCTTTTGGTCCTATCTTTGTATGCTTTGACATGATCGTAGGCTTCGTCCCTTAACTCAGCGAGGCGATTGATTTGGGAAAATCGATGCTCCTTGACAACGTCAGCCTCAAAATTAGCATTTTTGAGTGCCCAGTATGCTTTATGTTCTAATTATATTGGGAGATGACAAGCTTTTTCGTATACGATCTTAAAAGGCGTGCTTCCAATAGGGGTTTTGTAAGCGGTTCTGAACGCCCATAAAGCTTCATCTAATTTGTTGGACCAATCTTTTTTGTTACTGCTGACGGATTTCTCCAAAATTCGCTTGAGTGCCCGATTGGTGTTTTATGTTTGCCCATTAGTTTTGGGATGGTAAGGTGTAGACATCCGGTGGATTACTCCGTATCTGTTCAGTACTTTTTCCATAATAGCATTACAAAAGTGCGTCCCTCGATCACTTATGATGGTTTTAGGAATCCCAAATCTGGAAAATAACTTTTTTTTAAATCGAATGACACTTCTAGCATCACAAGTCTGTAAAGCTTCAGCTTCAACCCATTTTGAAACATAATCGACAGCCACCAAAATATAACTTTTGCTTTTCGATGGGGTGAAAGGTCCTATGAAATCAATACCCCAGACATCAAATACTTCACATACTAAAATGTTATTAAGCGGCATCTGATTTCGAGAAGAGATGTTACCTGCCCTTTGACATGCGTTACAATTTCTTACATATTTTGCGGCATCCTTGAAAATGCTAGGCCAAAAGAACCTTGCCTCATAAATCTTTCTAGCAGTAGTGTCGGGCTAATGCCCTCCAGCGGGTCCGTTGTGGCAGTGTTCCAGAATTCGTTGTTGTTCTTCTCCAAAAACACATCTCCTAATTATGCCATCAGGGCAAGATTTAAATAGAAAAGGGTCATCCCAAAAGTAATATTTTAAATCTGAGAAGAACTTTTTCCTTTGATCATAAGTTTTGTTGCTCGGTAGAACTCTGGTCGCGAGGTAATTAGCGAAGTCCGCATACCATGGTTCGGGACTATGATCCTTAATTCTTACTGCCATAAGATGCCCATCAGGGAAGGAATCACGAATAGTTTATAGAGTAGTGATTGGGAGGCCTAAACAATCATGCCTAAACTTATGCCTAAACCTGCGTGGCATTATCCTGATGGCTGCAGTCAGGGGACCCACTTTTTCACAAACCATCAGGATCATGCCACGTATGTTTAGGCATGTCTTTAGACACATAATTAGGTCTCCAAATCATTTCCCTAGTTTATATGTCAAGCTCCTCAAGCTCAGGGTTTTCTAATCGAGATAGGTGATCAGCTGCTAAATTTTTTGCTCCCTTCTTATCCTTGATTTCTATTTTAAATTCTTGTAGCAACAGTACCCATCTTATCAATCTTGGTTTGGCATCCTGTTTACTGAACAAGTACTTCAAAGCAGAATGGTCAGTGTAGACAACAGTTTTAGACATTACTAAATAAGACCTAAATTTATCAAAGGCATAAACCACAGCAAGGAGTTCCTTCTCGGTGGTCGTGTAATGTTCTTGTGCTTCATTTAAGGTTTTACTAGCATAATAAATAGGTTTGAATTTTCTGTCCTAAAACAGCTCCCACCGCATAGTCACTGGCATCGCACATAAGTTCAAAATTGTTATTCCAATCTGGAGCATTGATAACAGGAGTTGTAGTTAATTTTTCTTTCAAATTATCAAAGGCTCTTTTGCAC
Source organism: Chrysanthemum seticuspe (assembly GCA_019973895.1). NCBI lineage: Eukaryota > Viridiplantae > Streptophyta > Magnoliopsida > Asterales > Asteraceae > Chrysanthemum > Chrysanthemum seticuspe. The sequence continues at coordinate 151,110,437 of BPTQ01000006.1, forward strand.
TCATCGTTAAAGTCAAATTTTGCATCCTTCATGAGAAGTTGGGTCATAGGTTTAGCAGTTTTGGAAAAATCTTTTATAAATCTTCTATAAAACCCAGCGTGCCCAAGAAAACTCCTAATTCCTTTTAGATTAGTTGGGTAAGGGAGTCGAGAAATAACGTCAACCTTAGCTTTATCGACTTCAATCCCGGTTTGGGAAATTTTATGTCCCAAAACAATTCCTTCTTTTACCATAAAGTGACATTTTTCCCAATTTAGGACAAGGTTGGTTTGTTCACATCTAGCAAGCATTTTAGACAAATTATTAAGGCAAGATGAGAAAGATTTACCAAAAACCAAGAAATCAACCATAAATACTTCCATGAAATCTTGGCACATATTTGAGAAGATTGCCGTCATGCACCATTGGAATATGGCAGGGGCATTGCATAGCCCAAAAGGCATTCTTTGGTAAGCGAATGTTCCGTAGGGGCAAGTGAAAGTAGTCTTTTCCTGATCCTCTAGAGCGATTGGAATATGAAAATACCCTGAAAATCCATCAAGGAAACAATAATATTCATGTCCAGAAAGCCTTTCTAACATTTGATCGATAAAAGGAAGTGGAAAGTGATCCTTCTGCATTGCGTCATTTAAATTTCTGTAATCGATGCAAACTCTCCAGCCAGTAACCGTTCTTGTAGGGATTACTTCGTTATACTCATTAGTGACCACAATCGTTCCTCCTTTCTTTGGAACAACATGAATAGGACTAACCCAAGGGGTATCGGAAATAGCATAAATTAGACCTGCATCCAAGAGTTTAATGATCTCATCCTTGACCACATCTTGAACTTTTGGGTTTAATCTTCTTTGTGGATGTACTACTGGTTTAAAATCATCTTCCATAAGTATCTTGTGGGAATAGTATGAAGGGTTAATTCCTTTTATGTCAGAAAATTTCCATGCAATAGCTCCTTTGTGCTTTCTCAAAACCTGTAATAACAATTTCTTTTCCTCGTCAGATAATAAAGAAGAAATCACAACGGGAAAATTAGGATCATCATTAATAAATGCGTATTCTAAATGAGAAGGGAGCTCTTTGAGCTTGGGAGTATTATCATCTCTTTACGGGATGTTGGCAGAACATAACGTTTGGCTATCCACAGTATTTTCTTCCCCTTTGTCTTCTTCATCGTTAGATGTGTCATCATTGTCTTCAAATACTAGGGATTTCAAGGGGTCAAGCTGAAAGCATTCTTGAGCATGTTTTTGAACATTAACCTCGACTAGATCGAGGTTGTCAAGATTGTCATCAGTGAAAGAAGCGTATCTCATTGATTTTTCTAGGTCGAAGGTAATCTTATCATTTCCAATTTCCAAAGAGATCTTCTTGTTAAAAACGTCAATCATGGCGTGTGATGTGGCAAGAAAGGGTCTTCCGAGTAAAATGGGGACATCATCTTCTTCCATTTTGAGGACCACGAAGTCGACCGGGAAAACAAATTTATCAATCTTGACAAGGATATTTTCTGCAATTCCTTTAGGGTATTGAGTTTTTTTATTTGCCAGCTCAATGCACATTCTAGTTGGTTTCAGGCACCCCAATTCCAGTCGTTAGTAAAGCGAGAATGGCATAAGGCTAATGCTGGCCCCTAAATCGGCAAGGGCTTTTTCGAACATGATACCTCCGATGGTGCAAGGAAAGGTGAAACTCCCAGGATCTTATTCTTTGAGAGGCATGTCTTTTAGAAGAGCAGCAGAACACCTTTGATTAAAGGTAACCTGTGTTCGATCAGAAAGTCTTTTATGAGTGAGGAGGTCCTTCATGAATTTAGCATATTTGGGCATTTTCTCAAGTGCTTCTACGAGAGGAATGTTTATGCTGAGTTGTTGTAATTTCTCCATGAAATTCTGAAATTGTAATCGCTCTTGCTCCTTCTTAATTCTTCCTGGAAATGGTATGGGCAGAACATAGGGTCAAACTTTTAATCAAAGTTGGTTGAGTAGCCTCTGTTTTCTTGTTGCTGTCTTGAGGGATTTCTTCATTCTAAACATCCGAGTTTGAGGGATAAGCTGGTTCTTTATAGTTTAATCCACTTTGAGTTGTTATAGCATGGGCCAGATCCCTAGGATTGGGTTCAGTTGTACTAGGAAGTTCCCCCCTCGTCTCTCATTCTGACTGATTCTGCGAGCTTTCCTACCTGATTCTCCAATCTTCTTATAGCAGCTGCTTAAGTCCTTAGTACATGGTCGTAGTCTTTCTTGATGTTCCATACCAGTTTCTCACTTTCCTCTTGCTTTCTGCTACATTCCTTCACAAGCTTTTTTACTGCCCTTTCGAGATCTGTCACTCTTCCTTCAACTGGTCTATCGAACTTATGTTTAACCATCTTTACTTCTTCAGTAAGGGAGTGCATATCAGACTCAAATTCTTCCAAATTCTTAATTACCGATTGTAGTTCTATTGGGCTTTCTTTCCAATCTTCATTCCAGGATGAAGAATGAAGAGCAACTTCTTCAACTCTGGTCCATCCTTTATCAGCAGTCATCAAAGGGATAGGTTCTTTTGATTCTAACATTTGTCGAGTCTTGATATTAAGCCCGTTGTAGAATATTTGCAGTTGTTCGTGTTTGTTGAGTTTATGCTCGGGGCATTTTAGGATGGCTTCATTGAATCTTTCCCAAGTTGTAAATAGTGGTTCATCATTGTTTTGGCAGAATCTCCTAATTTCATCAACTTGCCGAAGGATTTTTGCAGGGGTGCGGTATTCTTTAAGAAAGGCCTTCTTGAATGCATTCCATGTTGTAATAGATCCAGAAGGTAGTTTCTTCAGCCAATCTCTAGCTTTTCCCTTGAGAGTGAAAGGGAATGCTCTCATCATAATATGGTCTCTAGAGACGCCTGGTGCATGGAACAAGTCAGCGATTTCACATACTTTAGAGATGTGCTCGTGTGCTTCCTCATCTTTGTTTCTATAAAAGCTTCATTTCTTTAGTTATTCCAGACATAGTCCCCAGAATTCGAATCTAACATTTTCTTCGAGAGCTGGAATAGTGATCCCCCTGTTTAACTTTAGAGGTGGTAAGATAATCATTCATGGTGAGAGACATAATATCAGAAATTGAAAAACAATAAATAAAGACTTAAATAAAAATCCTAATATAACTCTCCGGCAGCGGCGCCAAAAACTTGATGCAGGTTTTACTGACCAGGTTTTAATATTTATAAGTGTCTCGTTATACCTATGGCCTACCCTAATGCACTAACGGGCAGTGTACCCGATCGTGTGTAGTGTAGTATTTGGTAAAACCGAAGTCGTCCCAAGAGCTATGTCAGTGGATTCTAATTAAGTCTAGGTGTCACAGATTTTAAGGTTGAAATGATTAATTAATAACTAAAGACAAGAAAATTAAGGAAAGCGAATAAAGGCAAGGGTTGTGATCAATAGAGGAGAAGTGTGCTAACCTAGTTACTCATCCTATCATGTTAAGTTCACGATTAATTACTTCCAATTGCTTCAAGTGGGGGTTTAAGTCGCTAGGACAGCATTTGGTCAGTTCGTCCTAACCTATTAGCAAAGGTTTCCACTGGAGATCAAGCTACTACCCTTGAAAGCCCAGTTGTTTTTAGTCCCCTAAGCCAAGTCATTAAGTTCCGCTACATGCAAAATTCATAACAATGAGTGCCCGGGTGCTAGCATCTTAAACATTCATCCCTAACTTCTTAAGTTCATCCAGACGGTAGGTGATCAGTTGGTCAAATCGCACAAGCGAAGAAGGGTTGTCAGTTGGTCAATTCTTACCCTTCCCACTCAGTCTACCTACTTAGGGTCAGTTGGTCATATCTCCTAAGAAACTAGACACTACCGCCATTCAAAACTACCGAAACAAGGGTAGCTACCAACAAATTATGCATGCATACACTAGAAACAATTATACGGAAGCAATGTAAACATGAACAAAACAATTAAGAAATCATAACTAGGCTAGCACCAGAGGTGCTTAGCCGATCATATTAACTGAAACAATTGATTCAATGTTTAACATAATGAAATACATGAATTGAAAGTAAAAGAAATGATAAATCGCTAATGCTTATCGTTAGGGAGTGATTTCTCCCTTGGAGATGGCTCCGTATGCTCCTTGAGATCTGCCTTCAGCCTCCTACCCATGTTCTCTGCTTTTGTGTGTAGAGTGAATGATGAGAAATGCAGAATTTTGGGCGGTATTTATAGGCCAGATCTGGTTACGGCGTAACTTAAGTAGAGAGTTACACCGTAACATCAATATCTTCGTATTTTGCTCTGGAAAATCTGGTTACGGCGTAACATCTGGAATGAGTTACGCCGTTCTTCAATAAATCATGGTTACGCCGTATTTGTGGAAAGAGTTACGGCGTAGCTTGCAGCGGCGTGGAACATCATTTGACCTAATTAGTTACGGCGTAATCCTAAGATGGAGTTACGTCGTAATCTTCAGTTTAGTTGGTCTTCTGAGCTACGCTTTTGTTACGGCGTAATGTGAGAGAAGAGTTACGCCTTAATTACTTCAAAATGGCCATACTATCATATATCTTCAATAAACTCTCCAAATCCGCGTCTCATTAGCTCCAATGCTCGTAATTTACCTGAAAGTGAAATATAGAGGAAAACAAGCGTAAATCCATATAAATGATATAAAATACGAGCATTATCGGGGGAAATTGAGTCTTAATATTCAGGACTATTTGATGTTATCATGTGTCCTAATGAGATTTATGGATGATATCTTGGCTCTAGACTCAATTGTGCACTTTTGGTTTCCTATGTGGAGACTAGGGAAAGGGTCTCCTCTTTCAATATCAACTATCTCTAAGAGAAAGTCGATAGATAATGTAGCTTCCCCGTGAGAATGAAACAAGTCCTTTTAAGAGAACTTGAGTAGCTTGGGAAGTGTGGTGCAGTGTGTCACTAGGTCCATGACGTCTTGTCTACAATACCGGTGTTACCTTAGTAACCACCAGTAGCATATGAATTGAACCCGGTTTCTGACCCTAAGGTTGAATTATCGGAGGGCTATTTCTTTTCACCCTTTTCACATTTCATTTCTTTTTCATTCTTCAACCCCTTCAGTGCTTACCGAGACTTAATAACTAGAACCTTGTTGGGTTTGTTCTAGTCCTAGCTCTGTTTCAGTCGGCACTCTTCCCATATTCTCATTTTTCTCCTTTTTACATCATACCTAAGGACTTCTACACTAACTATTGGATTGTCCCTGTGTAGATCCCTCCGGCTCTGGCAGGATCGTGGGAACGAATGCCTAACCTTATCATCCTTATAACTCCAATGCATAAAGTAAATTGGTCGGTCTTTTGGTATTGTTCTTTCCTCCTTGAAACCAATTGAAAAATCATTTGGAAAATCAATTAAGGTACTTGTGATATAATATCAAAGCATTTTGTACCTTAACTATTTTTGATCATTTTGAAATGCTCCCCCTCAATATGTGCTCTATGATTTTGAAATTGTTTAGCACATGAAGGCAAGAGGACTTTGAAATATTTCTTTGATCACAATTTCCATAGAAAAAGCCTTTTGATTTTATCGGTAAATGCCCCCCCCCACTCAATATGTGTGTTGGTTATTTGAAATCATTTAACACATAGAGGAAGGAGTTCTTTGAAGTACTTCCACGATCACACTTGCCATAAAGAAAACCATTTCAAAATCAATCAAGGTACTTTATGTTGAAACATAGAAATCTTTGTACCTTGAAAGTTTATAATCTTTTGAAATGCTCCCCCTCAATATGTGCATCGATATACGAAAATGTTTAGCACATATGGGAGAACCGCCTATACATTGAGTCTTAAAAGATCACATTTTATCAGATTTCATATTTATATCACATTTTCTCCCCCTATCAAAAATTTAAATCCTTTGAGATTTTGGATCCCAAGTGATTTAAATATGTTGAAAAAAATTGGAGAAAAATGTATCCAGTTTTATTGAAACTGAAATGAAACATTACAATGCCCCCTTAAATTAGAGAGGGAGACTACAAGCCATAATCCTATCACTACTATATACTGCATAGTTATTATTGTTCATATTACAACCACCATGTCACAAATAAGAGTTCAAAAATAATAACCACCATAAAGAAGATATCATCATTCGGTTCTCTGTAGTAGCTTGTAATGCCCTTCACGAACTCTACCGCCCACAAAACTTTCTAGACTTCGGAATATTCTCCGAGTCTTGAGCCTTCTTTCAATAGAAGCAATAAAATCCACACTTCTTTTCACATCAAGCTTAAAACCTTGTATTAACTCTCGGTCTCATGTTGAGCTTAAACTCCTTAACCCTATAATCCAACGCTTCTTCTATTTTCCTTATAGTACCATCACTAAACTTGTACAACTCACACAGCCTCATAAGCATCGTTGATCCATATTTGTCCGTGAAGACAACTGCTATTGGAGTATCAATTACTGAGTAGTCACGCCTGTATTCAAATCCTGTTGCTTCCCACCGAGGCTTGGTGAGGTTGACTTGAGTCTGGTAGCTTTCCATGCCAAGCTGAAAGTCACCAACTCTTTATCGAATCGCTAATCCACTCATCCATAGGTTGACAGCTGCAGCAAGAGACTTCTTTTCATGAATGGGCAGGTGATTAAGGTGGCCTTGAAGGTTCAATAGATATAGATCTTCAAAATCATTTGGATACAGATTTTTGAAGTCGTTTTCCTCTATCACATGGTCTTTCTGATATGCTCTTCTGAGGACAATCTTCTTTAGATAATCGTATCCATACATTGGGAAGATCTCCACACTGACGACACTTAGAATTAGCAGTTTTGAACGAACAGCTCTACGACTCTTCTCCGCACTATGTCTTTCAATGTAGAATACTTGTTTTTGAACCACCAGTGTGAGATTCTGTATGAAGCAGCTACGTTGTACTCAATTTCTTTTTCCACCCAAAACTGATCTGGGACCATCTGCTCAAGTCCTGTATCTGGATAGTTGGCAGCCTTCATTTTCGAGATTGAAAGAGCTGGTCTGCTTCCCTGAGTCCCGACACGCAGATAATCCAGAGCTTTGTTGAAGAAGAAGTCTGCTTGGATAGTAATCTTACCTGGTTCACCACCGAGAGGAAGTGGTTTGTTGAAGTTGAATTGACGAACATTGTTGTCTACTTGATCTGTCAACAATTTGTAGCACTCCTCCATCTGATATTGTAGGTGAGCAGCATCTGGATGAAAGACTTTTACAATCTCATATGATGGGCCTTCCAGATCCTTTGGTGTAATCGTTGAAATTCCTTGCCTCTCACAATACCACTTCATAAAGCTTCCCATATCATCTGTTGTAGCAGAGATTCCTCAGGAGGTGCTTCATGGTTAGCTGCGATGGTGTTCGCCCAGTTGTTGTCAGGAATGTTAAGATCAAACGAGGGAATTATCCATGAAGGCTCAGGAGTTGTTGGTCGCTCCACTGTCCACCATTCTTGAGTTATTTCCTTTGAAGGTGCAGACTAGGATGACTTAGTACTTTTCTCTCCCATATATGCATTCCACCAATATTCGTCACAAGACACTTTGGGGATGTGTCTGGTAGATGCATCATCTTGTTATGAATCGGACTCTTGAGCAATGGTCGATTCTTCATTCATGACTTGTTCTTCTAGGATTGAAGAGAAGGTAGGTGTGAATCTCGAGTCAACCGAGGTCCAGGCAGCATGGACCGAGGTTTTAGTTGTCTTGTGTGATCTTTGACTAGCTGAAGAACCTGGTTGACTTGACGACGCTGGAGTAGGAGGAGGTGTATTGACCTTTGTTGTATCCGTAATACTCGAAGATCCACCTGTTCCTGCAGCACCAGCCCCACCAGTTGGAGGAGGAGGTGGTGGTAGTTTTGGAGTTCCTGATTATGGCTTAGGTAAGTCATATCTCCTCCTTTTCTTTTCCTTTTGTTTTCTGACGTCTTTCGCAAACTGATCATGGTTATCCTGCTGCATGGACTTATGGAGAGCTTCATACAGTTAACTGTGTAACTCATGCTCCATATATTCGCCTGTCTCAAACATGCGTCGTTTAAGAATTTCTTTCATATCCGAGGTAGGGAGATCTTTCAACCTAGCATATAGCGGAGCTCTCATGGCCCATTCGACAACGTCTTTAACTTCATGGGCCATTCGAGGTAGGGAGATCTTTTGAACCTAGCATATAGCGGAGCTCTCACGGCCCATTTGACAACGTCTTTAGCTTCATCTTTGATAGCATTGATTACCTCTTGATTAAAGTTTAGTCGTTCGAGCTTGGATAACCGCAGATCATGATTTTTTATTTTGTCAGGAAGTTTCTGCTTTTCTAAGGCCTCAAGACGCTTAAGAGTCTCGTCAAATTGTTGTTCAACTGTTTTGATGGGAGGTGGTGATGGTGGTGGTGTTGTAGTTTCATTTGTTATAATGACTGTTGTGGAGACGGTTGTTGTTGTGGCATCGGTTGTTACGGGTGGTGGAAGTACGGTTGACGGAGGTGTCATCGGTGGTGGAAGTGCGGTTGTTGAAGGTGTTGCAGATGGAGTTGTTGTTGGTGCATACATGGGTAGAATAGTAGAAGTATCCTGCTGAATAGTAACCGAAAACATAAATTCGACCTCTTTTTCTTCATTTTGCTTATCAAACTCAGCATCAGATGGTCTATCTCTAAGAAATTGGTCACCGTAGGTAATATCTGTCTCAAGGTTTTTCAGTGAGGATAGGGATCCAGTTGAAAAGTTTGTTTCATCCAGGTGTGCTTTTTCTTCAGTTCTTTGCTTTAGAGATTCCTTGAGATTCGGATATGTTTCTTGAATAATTTCATTTCCTCCTAACCCCGTACCTTGAATTCCATCTTCTGTTTCCTTAACCTCAGATTCAGTTACTGTTCCTGTAACAATCTATGTCTGGACCTCTGCCTGTATGTTTGGTTCATTCATATCAGCATCTCCACCCTCATACCCCTGATTCTCCGACTCAGTATCACTAGAGTCGAGAATGTCTTCCGGAGTTGTAGAGTGCTCTCCTTCTGCTCCACTTGGCTCTTGTGTAGATGATGATTCAACAGTTCGTCTCTTGAGCACGTATTAAGTGGTGGTCTTTGGAGCAGGAGAGGATATTGTTAACAACATTTCCGCAGCTTGCTCAACTTCTTCAACTGCCTTCCCCTTTCCCTTTCCTTCAACAACAGGAGGGGAGTGACGTGGCTCAGATTATGGTTCTTTAATCATCACACCCTTCCTTGGTCGTCTCCCCGACTCCTCAAGACTCTGTAAATTGGCTTCAATGCCCTGTTGGAGTGCAGCATCATCTTCATCCCTCAAAGTCATTTTATTCTTGGGTTTCTTGGACCCTTTTCCTTTGCCTGCTTCACCCTTTCTCTTCTTCTGACTTTGTGAGGGTGGATCTGCAGATTTGGATCTTTCTTGTCTCTTCTTGGGTAGATTGACATAAGATGACTTGGATGATTTTGATGATGTTTTGGTTGGTTTTGTTGGTGTGGGATTGGGTGAGTCATAAGCATTGGACTTAGTTGCCTTGTTGAGATAATCTTTGAAGTAATCGACATCGATCATTTTATCGGTGATAAAAGCATCAGGAATCGCCTTTCCAAAGATTTCCTTATTAGTGCCTTTAGCTACGAACTTCAAATTTCCGAGAAGGTGCTCTAAGTCAGCTTCATGAAGAGCAGATTCGCTCCTTGGATTGAACTTGTGCTTAGCCTGAAGATGTTTGATTATGAGCTTCGAAAACCTGATGCTCGGGATCAATCGTTTGGCCATGGATTTCTTTCCCTTGACATTTTGTAGAGCATTTTGCTTGTCGATGATGAAAGTGTCCATTGATAGAGTGAATTCTTCCCAGATACGTTCAGCATAATCAATGTTTGCCCGGTTCACCACTCCCCATAAGATCTGTAGAATTAGGGCTCTGACTCTCTCATACCTAGATGTTTTACCAGTTAAGCAAAGATTAAGAATTGTAATGATTGCCCTCCAGGGTTGATACATCTCGTTGGTGATGATTGCAGAGATCTTGGTGATGTCATGTGGATATTCTAATTCAGTGACGAATTTTATCAAGTCTTCAGTGGTTGGTGGAGAGGTGAATGGATGAGCAGTGTCGATAGGTGTGATTTGAAGAGCTTCCCTGAGTGTGTCTGCAGTGAGATCATACCACGTGTCATCAAGCTGACAAGTGTATACAACAGAGATCTTGTCCCACGTGACCGTGTTCCAGAATTGTTGTAGGTAGATAGAAGGGATTGTGGAACGTAACGTCAGAGCACCAAAGAAATTGGTGTTCTTCAGTATATCAACAGCAATTCTGTAGGTAGGGTTCGGTTGGTTTCTGTCTACGTCTATAAAACAGTTGCTTCTCCCAATAGCCACCCAGTTTTCTCTAGGAAAAATATGTTCATCTGTACGTGTGTTGGGTGGAACTACAGTTGTTTGGTTACCAGGTGCAGTGATATCAGCCATTTTTTCTGTAATACACACATCCACAACGAAATATATTTGGAGATTTGTTATGTTAGATGTGAAATACAGAGTGACCTCATGAAGTATTTGAGGTTGAAAGTCAAAGCATTGAGAATCTAAGACACAGTCAAAGCATGGCACGCACACAACTGGAAACGGGATACCCTTGAGACTAAGACACATTAAACATTATCACAATATACAAAACACTGTTTTGTCAATATTTGATGATCAAGTCAAATGTGCTAAGTCTTAGGAAGTGAATTAGCAACACACATGACATAGGACGAAACACATACTAAATAGATTGGGTGAAATGGACAAGACACATAACACACAACATGCATAGCATACATCAAACCACATAGGGACAAGACACTTAGTATACAAGTCGCACAAGATCAAACCGCATAAGATCAAATAGCACTGGGTCAAACCGCATAGGGTCAAACCGCACTAGGTCAAACCGCAGATGATAAACCGCACATATCAAATCGCATGGGTTCAAACCGCATTAAGTCAAGTCGCATGAGGTCAAAACGCATTGGGTCAAAACGCTTAAGGTCAAACCGCAAGTGACAAATCGCACTCATCAAAACGCATAGGTCAAACCGCCATAATTCAAAACGCATTGGGCCAACCCCCTTAGGTCAAAATGCATATGACAAACCGCAGTTGATATAACAAATCGCATAACATCAAGTCGCATAAAGCTTATATAATTGAATCAAACCGCAGTTAAGAGTATCCTTGACAACTCGCATATACGAGAAGTTCATCAAAACCAACCCAAGCAAGTGTAGACAAATCGCATCCAAGAATGAACAATCAAACCGCACATAAGAACTTTTATTACGCAGACTTAAAATGCAAATAAACATTAATTCTGACCAAATCGTATTCAGACATCCATCATCAAAACGCACACAAGAAATTTAAAACTAACTCAGAACCGCTTTCAAGAATACCAAAAACGCAACTCAATCACTTATATCTTAAACACATAATAGGCAAGAATCAATCTTCTATTCTGTAACAGATGAACACATTAGCTATAAACACAACTAAGATACAACGAATTCACCATTACAAATCCCATATTAAAACGTGCGTATAACACCAAATCAATGATCAAACAACATACGGGGCAGTAGAGTCATGGGGAATAATAACAATCAACTAATCATGTGCAAATAACAGATTATATCCCTAAACCCAGCAAATCAACACAAGGAGAGAGACAAACCTAAAAGTGAGAGAGAGAGGTTTCGAATAAAAAATCACACAATTGTTGCACATATGATTAATGATTAGAGATATGATCATATATTGGTCTTAGTTTAAACGATATGAAACGTTTGATTCAACACAAACCTAGAATAAGGATTATAGGATCAAATTGCAACGAAGGGTTTGAGAGAAAAAGGTTGATGTGTGTTTGACTGGATTTGGAAAAAGTTTGAGCGTGACAAATCGCATAATATTTATACCAAATCTCACAAGTTTCAAAACTTGACACAAACAGTCCTTGAATTTATCAAAACGCATACATGTTCAATACTAGGACAACTCACATAGGCTCTTATGTTTCAAATGACAAGTCTCACTTTTAATTCACATAACTATCATCTTTTGGCAGATTTAACCCATCAGTTATCATGAAATATCCAATAAGTCCTATTACTTTTTTAAATGTGCATTTCATCCCATGAACAATTCATATTAGAGCCTTGCAAACCATTACGAGAACTTATAGAGATACACAACAGCACGGGAAAGCATGATGACAATGATTACACGAATATCTAGGAAACAATTAGCAGATAGCAATCAATATCCTACATATAACACATAATCATCTCATGAAACCATATGGGACAAAATGCAAGATACCAGGATAAGATACAATTAGTTGAGACAATCTGACAGATAGTCATAAATTTTGATCATTAATTTTCCCCCTCAATCAATGACACTATATTGAATAAGCATGAGTAGTCATTGATTGAATTTGAAAAATTTATGCACCCATAATTCTCATTGATTGAAGACCTTAATAGTGAAAAAACTGTAGGCATGTTTTGAAAACCACATCTGAACTTCTGTTCGAACTTCATCTAAAGACCCGTGTCATTATTGAATGACATTTCTAGTACCGTAGATGTTATCGATACCAGAAGACATGCCTTTGAAACTAATTTTGCAGTTTTCTGAAATTTTAATTTTTTTTTATGGATTTTTTTGAAATTTTTTGAAATTAATTACAGATTTTGAGATTTTGAAACTATATATATATATATTATATAATAATATTTTTTTAAGTGTATTATATTTACAGAGTGGAAACCTGTATATAGTATACCAGAATTGGAAATACTCTCAAGTGAAGTGTGTTAAAGTACGAGTCCTGAGCTGAGGTGATCAGGAATCATAGTACGTGCTTATTAATTCTGACATGCTGGAGCTCCTGAACGAGGAGGCTTCTTTTATTTTGGAATCCAGGTCATGAGTCTTTTGATTGAATTAAGCATTTTACCTACAAAGGAATGAGGAGTACCTGCACTAACAACACAAGAAGATGTGCATTTAAGTGGGTTAGTAGCAACAGTATCCAGACATTTGGGAGTCTCACAATCAACCTTAGTGTTGCCATTGGTAGTCAGTATTCTGATGGGAATCCATTTGAATCCAACATTCTTAAAAATTCTACCAGTCGGTATCCACTTAAGGCAAGATCTAGGAGTGTTTGATTTTTTAGGCACAGTGGAAGGTGTAACCTTTTTCCGATTCCTAATTTTTGAAGCTTTGTCATTAACTCTTTTCTTAGGAGAGGGGTTAACATTTTGAGACTTCTTTAGTGCACTCGAAGATCTTCTTACATTCCTAGTCTTAAGAGTTTGAGCTCTAACCTGGGCATTATCCTTCATTTTATCGGGATTAGGTAGTGAAGTGACTGGTTTTGACAAAACTTTGTTCTCATCAACTTGGAAGGCAAGCCTTGTCTTTAAAGGTTTAGTTCTTTCTGATATAAATGCAGTAAGCTGCCTAACTACAGACCGGTCTCTTGTGGAATGAGAAACTGGCTTCCCCAAGGTTGATGGTTTTGTAAACTTAGTGTTCACACTTTTCCCTACAATTTTTATAAGCTCATTCTTTAAGGAAACTATCGCGAAACTCCTATCCTGAAGTTGAGCTTTGAGATCATCAATTTTTGCTATCAAAGAGTTTGTTTGTTCTAATGACTTAGTTCTAGCTTCTTTGGCAGAGTCACTTAGTTCTATGTAATGCTTTCTCAAAGACTCATTTTCCTTTAGTAATTCGGCCACACAAATTGATAATTTAACATTTCTTGTTTTAATATCATTAGGAGCAGTAACATTAGAATTACTTGTAACCAAAATAATTTTAACGTGCATATCAGATATATGTTTCTTCATATTGCTGATTGTCGAATTTTTGTCCTGAAGCTGAGCTTTCAAATCATTTATTTCAAAAAATTCACGAAATTCAGGAAATTCCTGATTTGTGCATGGTTTTTCAGTTTGAAGACTTTCTTCTTTTCTTTGTATTGTAATTTCAAGTGAAATGCAATGTTTTTCAAGTTTTGAGAATTTGTTTCAAAGTTCATCAAAAGTTATATTATCAACCATATCATTAGTTTTGAAACACTTTATCTCAGACTCAGACTCAGCTTCAGTTACAGAACATTTATTAAGAACATGTTCTGTGATGTGATGAGTTTGCACAAGATTATTTTCAGATGTGTCATGTTGGACAGTTACCAATACTTCAGCACCTGATGCAAGTTCAATCACCATTCTGATTTCATCAATCTCTACTGTCTTTGATAAATTGCATTCAGCAACACTTGATGTTTCAACTGATACATTACCCGACTCATCACAATTATCTCTCAACTGCATTCAACACTCATCCACTTTTTCATCATTCGGTGTAACCTCCTCAATATACTTCTCCACATTATCCATGAGTTGGATTAATGTCTCTCTGAACATGTTAGCTTCCATCCTAGTGTGATTTTTGAACGACATTTCAGTCATATGTCTATCATAATCCGAAGTGTAATCACTATTGATGAATAACTGAAGTTGTTTGTAGATCACCTGAAGTTCAGCTTTAGAACTGGCTTCTTGAACCTTGTTTCTGTTATGTTGTTGTTCTAATTGTTCCAAGTTCAAGAACAGTGTGCCGGTGATCGATGATAATTCTTGACGGAAGAGTGTAATAAATGATCGTAATTCCTATAGTGTATTTGTCATCAATTCTAAGTAACTTGAAGTGTGAATGAAGTTGTCGATAAGGTTCTATGCAACTGTCCTTTTTCTTAGCATTCTGTAACCTAGAATGGTTCACTTCTCTCTCTTCAGACCCTGAACATGAAGATCTCACATCCTCATTGATTGATTTAATCATCTTTAACCGTTCAGTTTAGCAAATATTTTCATTGTTGTCCACAGCATCATAAAATTTAAGTACATCTGAAATCACTGGATCATGAGTGTAAGACATGATGTTGTTGTAAATTCGAACGTGTTATGATAAACGTTAGATCGTTTCAATGATTAGTGATTGTATGTTAAAAGGGATATTGGTATGAGTGAATTAGGTGATTGATGTTAAGTTATGATTTGATTATGTTTGAATCAGATGACAAGTCTCAATTCTTGACAAATTGCAGACCCATCAAACCTCAGTGATGACAAACCGCTGGATTACCAAAACGCTTGACACAAACCGCAGAAGGACAAACCGCTTCAATCAAACTGCTTTACTCAAACCGCATTGCTCATCCGTACAGTACTTTTGTCCTTTCTCCTAATAAATCGCAGTCCGAAAATAATAAAATAATCAAATCGCATAAAAGAGCTTATCAAACCGCAGCGAAGAATTTTATCCGAGACTCAAACCGCATACATGAATGAGGATACTTTTTCACATAAAATCACCTAAAATTCACCCTTTTGAATGTTTTTGCTTGGTTTCTTTTGCACAACTTAATCCTAGAAGGTTATATCTATCTTATAAACACTTACTTTAACATCAAAAACATGAAAATCAAAGGAAGTCACTTGTAAGTCCAAAAACCAACCTTTTGATCTAAACCACCAAGATGAACGCACATACAACCTAGCTAATCAAACCATGTGCTCTGATACCAATTGTAAGATATTGGATATCATAACACCACAAGTAATCTAGCTATGGATTGTATATAATTCTAGATAGAGAAAGAGATGGGATGTTCTAGAGAGATAAAAACAAAATAAAGGTTAAATTACCAAATGAAAATCCAACCCTCTCCCTTGTGGGGAGAGGGCTATTTATACATGTCTACGCCCTCCTTCGGGTTGTGGATCAGGCATACAGTGAGTAAAGACTCGTCCTTCTTCCACAGTGTTACCTATACTACTGTAAACTAACTAATATAACGTTATGTGTACGAGCTATAATATGCTAGACTATTGTTGGGGTGACCGACACTTTAACATGGATTTTCAAAATCCCAACAAAATGACAAGTATGGTGTAGTCTCCTCTCTAAGCTCAAGCTAAGCCTGAGTACAACTATGCTAACCAAATGAGTTAAGCTCAGGGACTTAGTTGTCTTTGAAGGAGTAAAAGTGTTTGTGAATATCTAAGCATTTAGTGCACAAACTTAACTTTTAATCCACCTTATGAACTTATTTATACACAAGTAAGTTTGACAACCGTTATAATGAAGACAAAGATGACCTATGCTAGTTTAGACAAAATACAATTACTTTCTAAGTAACAGTGATGACACTGTGATGATCCTTTGCCTTTCACGATAAGTTTGACCTTTGCTTGATAAGGACTCCTCCTTATACATTTCAAACTTATCCCGCCTTGTCTCGTCTTTCCTTCAGTCTCTAAGTCATCAATCTTCTTTATTGTTGAGGAGACTTAGGGTTCAGTGAGCTATTTTCATCACTCCCTGAACCCATCACTTTCTTTTTTGGCTCATGTATCATTCACTGAGTCCCGCCTCACTAATGGAGAGTCTTTCATCATAGGCTCGTCCTAAACTTCCTGAAGGTGACTCACTGAGTGACTGTTCACTCAGTGACTTGATTGATGATTATGGTAATACAACACTTAGGTTATTTTCTATTCAAATCCTGGATTAAAGGGACTTAGGTACAGAATTGACCCAACACTCTCCCCTTATTTGGATATAAATATAGCCTAAGTGTTTATTCAGTGTAAGTGAGCAAAGGTCTTCTACATACACTGATTGATTCTAAAAGTTAGCTAAGGGACACTGATAAAACATAAAACATCATTCATTCATAGATTACAAAAGAAGTCCTGTCAGCTATTACAAGCTCCTTTCAGGGGTTAAGTACTTAGACTTCCTTAATCCCCATGCGTTCAAGCTTAGTTTTCTTGGACATTAATACTTCCTTGTCATGCCTTTCACTCATCATCTTGTCCATCAGCTTCATGAACTCTTCATTCTCAGCGGTCTTGACATGGTTAGCCATAATTTTGTAAGCCAGGAGGTTTGTGGTCTCTACTAGTTGAACGTCACTAACTTTCTAGAAGGCTTGATGACCAAATTCATTAACAAAGAAGATTCCCTACTCAGACTCTTTGATAACTTTGTTGTTGACAAAAGGAACACCCTAAGGAGGATCTCTCTTGCAGTGAAGACCAGCAATGAATTGCCCAGGCTCCAGTTTAATTTATTTCCTCTTCCTTGTTGACTTTGGAATTGAGGGATCCTGAGCAGCAAGTGGTAAGTTGTGATCAATTCTAAGGCTGTTGGCCAACCTTTCAAGTTCAGCATACTTCTTCCCTAGGGTGTCAAGCAAGTCAGGGATGCATTTTTTTTCTTCTTCCTCAGGATGGGATTCATCATATCCCATTCCTTGATTCCAAACTCATAGAACTTGAAGGGTGCATTCTTCTCATAGACCCTTTCTCATCTTTTGATGGTGATTGCAAGAGGATTGGTATTTGGATGAATGATCATGTCAATAATTTTTCTTTCACCATTAGTTTGAGTCATAGTCCACACGTACATGTCATAGTTTCTTTTCTTCTTTTCAGTGCTGAGCTTAACCTTCACATTGTGCTGTTTGACGAGGTCAACCTGAAGCTTGAGAAATGATTCTCCTTTGATAGGTTTATCTGTCTTCTTAATTACTTCCCTGGCTACTTCAGCAATAATTGGTCTCCTTAACATTTCGTTTTTGATTTTCTCTTCGCTTTCCAACATAGCAGTCACTTCATCATGTGTTCCACTGAATACTTCCTTGTTATGTAGTACAAGATCAATGAGGACTGGTGCATCAGAATCTAGTCTTACTTCTTTGGTTGCCTCACCCCTATCCAATCAAAAAATACCTTTTTATAATTGATTTCGGAATTTGATTTAATTGGAAGATAAAAAAGACCATTATTATGAGAATTCTCTGTTATTTGGTGCTTATTTGGTTCAACCTGAATATTTGTATTAAATTTCCAACCCAAATATTTTCTATCTGTATTTTTTCCATATATATAATATCACTTTTTTCTAGATAATTCTTGATAGGAATATTATTAAGTATGTTAAAAAAAGTTTCTTTATTTTTGGTGGAATTTTCTTGCTTCTTTATTGTTTCTAATGATGATCTATAAATATCAAACTTATTCCAAGTTTCAGAATTAATATATTTATATGAGAAAAAGATCATATCTATAGTTTTTTTGAAAATTCTCCTCTTTATTTGGTAATAAATATACTTTCAAATTTTGTTTTTTTTTTTTGTAATCCAATAATGGGTCTTTTTCATAGGAATACCTTTTCTTTAAATGCTTTAGAGGAAAGTTTTCAGATTCTTTGGCCTTATTCCCTTTGTCATCTGGCTTAGGAGTGGTGAATGAAGACTCAAGGAAGATGGTGGTTGTTGTTGCTTTAGTGTTGATGGGAGTGGTTGTGCCTTTAGTGGATGGCGGGATTGTTGTTAAATCCATGGATCTGGACTCAACTAGGGTATGAGTAACATTAATTGATTGAAACACAGCGGAATAATAAGAACGCAATCAACATCACTAATAAGGTTTTCTTTATTCAAACATGATAAAGAAACTAATACATAAACTACTAACTACACATATACACACGCTATATTCGTGTGTCTAGACTCTCATTGGGAGAGTTCTATAATTTCTGGATCCCCTCATAACCTAGATGCCACCCTCTTTATATAATAGGGGGAGGTTACAAGAAAAACCCTAGCTTACTAACAAAGCTATCTAACTATTACATATTAGGTCCTCATTGTTTCTTCTTTCTCCATTCTTGATTGTGGGTTTCGTAATCATCAAATCTGTAATTCCTAACAATCTTCCCCTATTTGATATTACAAAATAATCTGGATGAAGAAACAATGCTAAAACATGTCATCACAATAATAAGCTGCACATCATGAATCTTCTTCCCCTTTTTGTAATCATCTAATAGGGGTCTTGTGCAACTCGTAAACGCTTCCCCTCAAGTGATGCATGTAGATGGTAAGTATATGAACAATAAGCTTCCCCTTAAAAGTATACTAACCATCTCTTGAATCTCGGACTCTTTAGGCTCTATGTAGTGATTACTGATGAAGAAAACTGAGTATAACGAATTTGAGGAAGAAGTTAAATTTCCCAAACTTGCGTCTTATATCTTGTACTATCCACGTGACTTCAAACTCATACTCCTATAGTATAAGTAGACCGCAACCTCTTGATAAACCCTCAATTAATATAAGACACTGAGCACTACAACGTAACTCCTTAAAGTAATAGAAAATGTGAGCATTAAGCACCTTCAGTCTGTAGATCTCACCCCTTCGCTAGATTCATTAAGTCTAGCAAATGTGAGCATTAAGCACCTTCAGTTTGTAGATCTCACCCCTTCGCTAGATTCACCAAGTCTTTGTCACATCATTAATGTACAAACAAGTTATCTCCAAAGTGCACCCCTCACTTAGAGATATGATAAGAACAAGCACCTGTGAAACTGTTGGAATCACTCCTAAACTAGAATTCAAGTGTTAGTAATTAATATGTAATAGTTAGCTTAATTATGGCTTTTATGTTAGTAATCAAGGTTAGGCTCATGTAGAAATCCCATGAGCCTATCCAAAGCCCAATAAGGAAAGGATGGGAACTTGGTGTGTTGCCCTAGTTCCCTCCTATAAATAATCTTGTAAACCCTCACTTGAGGGTTGGTTGTTCATTTTATCTCATTCTCTACGCGTAACCTTTCTAATATCATTCGTGTGTTTTGGGTTAAGTGTTCAACCGATCTCTCTTATCTATACTTCTTCATATTGATGCTTGTGTTACTAATATGGTGACCTAACAGTGGTATCAATCGCCAAATAGTTGGGTGAAACGATTTTGTGTTTTTGAAGTTTTGTGTTTTACGCGTAATACTCGGTTTGTAAACTTTGACACGCATAAAAACTCATTTTTTACACTTTCAAATCCAAGATTCTTGTACTTTCAAGGTTATTAGGTGTTAAATTTTAAGTTTTTGGCAAAAAGTTTCAAACTTTACGTGTAGATCATTGTTTTTAAGCTTGATTTCATTCGTGTAGCTGATTCTACGCATAAGGTGTATTTAAGTTATGGATCATCAATTTTCACACTTTTGTGTTATTTTGGTGATATTGAAGCTGTTTCATCACAAAAATCTGGTTTAGAAATATTTTTGGGCATAAACCTCAGTTTTGGAAAATCCTACGCGTAAGCAAACCCTAATCTTACGCGTAAGTTATCCGTGGTTTGATCTTCAGTTTTCTTGGTTTACTCAGTGTTTTCTTGCTTGGATAAGCCTGAAAACACTTCGACTTTGGATATCTTTTACACTGAGATTAGTGTAAAGGATTTTTGGGCAAAACCCTAGTTTTACACCTAAGCATAAAAGCTTACAAGTAAAAAATCTTACGCCTAAGCATTTCCTACGCATAAGCACGTCTTACGCCTAAGGAAACCTTACGCATAAGTTTCTTACTGCTAAGTCTTTAGTTTACGCATAACCTAAGGTTTTACTAACCCTACGCGTAAGCTAATCCTACGCGTAAGTTCTCTTCTTACGCTTAAGTTTGGTGTTTTTACGCCTAAGGTTTTCTTTGCTTAAGCTTGGTTTCTACGCCTAAGGTTTTCTTTGCTTAAGCTTGGTTTCTACGCCTAAGGACTCTTCATCAACAAAGTTTCATTCGACTACAAAGATCCATTTTACAACACAAGTTTTCAAGATATCTCAACCACCATACTCTAACTACTTTCCTCATATGTATCCTCAACAACAACAACAACAACAACTCAGTCAACAACAACAACAACAATTCAATCTACAACAACAAATTTATCAACAACAATTTCAACAACAACATTTTCCACAACAAGGAGTAATTCCCCCACAAATGGTTCAACCACCACCTAGTCTTCAAGTACAACCTTACACAAACATTCACAATCAACATCCGTCCAGGAATACTATGAAGGAACCGTCTTGGTTTGGAAAGATGTGTGAAGCTCTAAGTAGCCAACAATCCATACATGAAGCTGGATCACTTGATAGACCTCCAATGCTTACTCCCGGAAACTATGAACAATGGGTGATATGGTTCTTTAGGTTCTGTGATCTAAAGAAGCCACATGGAAAGTTCTTGAAGAAGGTCATCATGGAAGGTCCATTTCAGATGCCTAATGTCATTACACCCGGAGATCCAAATGCTACTCCACCAAGAGGTGATGTCACCAACATTGCAACTCTTTCTGACCTCACTGGTGATGAACTTCTACATTTCGAAGCCGATGAGCTAGCAATGCAATACATACTTTTTGGATTACCCAATCCAATCCTTCGAAGTGTTGATGCTCAGAAGACTGCTAAAGCAATATGGGAACATATTCATCTTCTCATGGAAGGCACTGAACTCAATCAAGAAGACATGGAATCCAAAATCTACTTGGCTTATGAACACTTCATGAATGAACCTGGAGAGACATTAGAGTCATATCATCATCGATTCTCAGACATCATCAATGACTTGGACAAACACAACATCATCATGCCAAGAATTGCTGTCAACACTAAGTTCCTGAGTAGTCTTGGTCCTGATTGGGAAAAGTATGTCATCTTCATCCGTCAAGCAAAGAATCTTCATCATGCTACATACGGAATGTTGTACGACTATTTGAAGCCCCACCAAAAAGAAGTTGACAAAGAAAGGGTTATCCGTGGACAACCTGTTTCACCTTCACTTCCGGACAATCAACAATTAGCATTGTGGGCTCAAGCTTGTTATCCTCAATTCTCGACCTTACAAACTGTATTCACGAATCCTCCACAACCCACTGCTCAACCAACTGCAATAATCACACCATATGATCCATCAAAGCAACAATCTCAAGAAACTCAATTGGTTCCATACAACAACAAAAATGATCAAGCACTTTACAGTGAATCCAATGAAGATGCAGAAGCTTTCGATGCATTGCAACAATGGTTTGTCATGATTGCTAGAGCCTTCGGCCGATACTCTAACAAATCCAACAATCGCATTCGTACCTCATCTAACACAAGGAATCAGGCTGTTGTTAACAATGGATGTGTTGAAGTTCAGAATCGTGGTAATGTTCGTCAGATGGGCGGTGGTCAAGGGTTTAATACAATGGGAAGGAATAACATGGGTGCTCCACAACAACAAAGGGCTCAAGTGGTTGAACAGGGTAATGCTCAGAATGGGATTAATGGTCTTCGTTGTTATAACTGTAATGAGAAGGGTCATCTGGCTAATACATGCCCAAAGCCGAGGACAAGAGGCAGCGCTTATCACAAAGAGGCTTTACTCTTGGCTCTCAAGGATGAAGCTGGTGGAACTCTTACCAACAAGGAACACAGCTTCATGGCAGATGCAGATTCTGATGATGACATGGAAGACTTGCAGGCTAATGCAGTAGTGATGTTGATGGCACACATGCAAGCTCTCCACATGAGTGACACAGGCCCAGTGTATGACACTGACGGCTTGTCTCAGGTACCGGATCAAACTTTACTCATTAATGATCTGATATCTCAGCCAACATCTACATCCGACAAGGATCAGAGTGTTCAACATGCGTCGTCTACATCTCATTCCGAAGATAATCAAATAGACCCCGTAGTTATATTTGACGATCAAGATGACCTTATGGTTACCATTGATAATCAAGTTGACTCTGTGGTCATATTTGAGGATCTGACTAATGATCATGTTGAGACTCACGTTGAACAAGATGAACCTTCGTCTCATCTAGAAGTTGAGCTCATGACCTTAATTAAAGACCAAGAATCTCGATTGGAAATTTTCAAGCAATTAAAGGACAAAAATGCACTGTTAACTAGGGATAATGAATGCTTAATAAGGCAAATCAATGTTTTCAAAACTCAAGAAAAACGTGAACAAGGTTTTGAAGTCGCTTTTGCTAAATCTCATCAAAATGAAAAATCACAAGAACGACAGATACGTGATCTAGTCGCATCCAAGAATGCTTTGTTGTCTCAAATAGAACAACTGAAACATGATCATAAACAACAACTTAACGCTCTTACCTTGGAAACTCAAAAAGCCAAGTCTGAGTTGTTAACTTGTCAAAAATAGTTCTCTGAGTACAAAAAGCATTCCACGAAACGAATAGATGACTATCTTGAGGAAATTGTCGACTTACAAAACAAAATCAAAGAGTTTCGAACTGTTGTTTATAAACATGGTGAATCAATCACAACGATTCAAAAGTTTACTTTTAAACCAAATCCAAATGGATGCGGACCGAATCTTGCTGATTACAAACCTAAGTTTTCAAACAGAGCATTCAAACCAAATCCTGAAGTTTACAGTGTAGAACATAGAATCAATGATTCCATTATGAGTGTTGTTGAATATAACCGTCAAGAGGAATTAGATGCAGAAGACGAGAGTCGATCAAAATTAGAAAATGTTTTTTATAACAAACCATTTAATTATTCAAAAGTCGTCACTTTCGTTGCACAAAAGGATTTTTCTAACACACATTGGGTTATCACACCTACTTCTGAGGGTCCCCTTTCCAATACTGTACAAATTAATGGTCCTTTACCTTCACTCAGTGAAATAAAACCATTAGCCAAAAAATGTAAATTTATTAAATATTTTGAAACATTCATTTCGGACATCAAAATTTTGGAACGTGAAATTGAATTTCATTCTGAAATAAAAGTTGAACATTTTCAATCGCCTCTTGCGCGTGCACAAAGAGATATTCTTCAGAAAAGAATTTTACCTCATGTCCGAAATTTGAAAAATTGTGCTATATATTGGGAAAGGGATTTTCACAAGGAGCTTGGACTTATGAAAAGAGTTTTCAAACAAACCGAAACATCAATTTCAAATACAAAACGTAAAAAGAAAATGTTACGAAAAGATGTTGATCGACTCTTGGAAGATGTTATCTCTGCTAATATCCATAATGTTGTGTTATTACATTCTTTTGCAAATGCATTTGATTTTATCACTGCTGATTCTGTTGATTCTGTTGAAAATGTTGAGAATACTGATACTGTCTCACAAATCGAGTCTTTAAAAGCTGAAAATGAACGTTTGTTAAACGAACTTTCAAATGCAAAACGTCGTCTTCAATGGTGTCAAAAAGATTGTCATAATCGTGAACTCGCTTTGCAAAACAAAATCAACCAGTTGCATACCAAAACTCTTTGTCCTAAACTTAAGCAACTGGATGACCAAAATGTGTCTTTGAAGTGTCAAATCTCAAAATATGAACAAGAAATTTCAAAAGTGAAAAAGGAATATAGTGTCATATTTGATTTACTCAAAAAGACTCGTGCTAAAGCGTCAAAAGATGTTGATAATCATCTGGCATATACCAAAGATGTTTTACGACGAGACGGACTCAGTCGTTCTGAAAATTTAGATTTGTTACACAAAATCCATGATCTAAAGGTAGAGTTGGTGATACTTAAGCAAGATAGGGATAGTATCACAAAAGTAACTGCACCCAAACAGATTCAAAATGACTCTAGAACATCTAATGACAAACCACAAGAAACTAATGTGCTTCCATCTACTAAAACAGGAATAGTTGCCTCTTTTCCCAACGCCTGCACTTCACAGCCTAGGAGCAATACAAGGAAGAATAGGAAATTGCGACGTAAGAAAAGATCAATAAAGAATGCTGAAGTAGAAGAACACCCTAGGACTTTGAATAAGACTCAAGTTACACCCACTTTAGACATTGCGTTAGATAAATGTAATAAAAAAAGTGATGTAACGACTGCTGAACCTTTAAGTACTTTTGATGTTAAGTTTGAAGCTTCTTGTTTTATATGTCGTAAAAGTATGCTTTCTGATTGTCATGACAAATGTGTTGCTAAAACTATCTTGTCTCGTTTACGGAATCCTAATAAACGGATACCTCTAG
The DNA here is from genome assembly GCA_019973895.1 of Chrysanthemum seticuspe. Lineage (NCBI taxonomy): Eukaryota > Viridiplantae > Streptophyta > Magnoliopsida > Asterales > Asteraceae > Chrysanthemum > Chrysanthemum seticuspe. The sequence continues at coordinate 151,135,400 of BPTQ01000006.1, forward strand.
ACCCACGAAAGCTTCTAAGTCTGTGCTTGGTAAACCGCCCTCCTTAGATTCTAAGAAAAGCATTGATGTCCCTATAGTTCCAATATCACCTCCAAGGATCGTAGTACCACCTAGTGCATTCACTAAGACTAAAGCAAAGACTAGTTGGAGATGGCATAAATGGTTACATAATACACTAGGATTTACATGGATACCCAAAATCATTGATATGTGTGTTTCTCCCATAACTGCATCGAAACCCTCTAACTCTTCAGGTTCCACATCTACTTCTATTCCATCTGTGTCGTCTGTGTGTAATGCATGTGATACAGATCATCTTGTGGATTGTTGATAGCGGATGTTCCTGACACATGACAGGCAATCTCAAACTGTTATCAAACTTTGTTGCAAAGTTCATTGGCACTGTCAGATTCGGGAATGGTCACTTCGTAGCTATCATGGGCTACGGAGATTACATCAATGGCAACATCGAAATTAGCAGGGTTTATTATGTGGAAGGTCTCGGTCACAATCTCTTCTCAGTAGGTCAGTTCTGTGATGGAGATTTGGAAGTTGCTTTTCGGGAGAAAACTTGTTTCATTCGTGATCTACAAGGAAACGATCTTATGTCCGGCACCCACAACTCAAGTCTATACACAATCTTAATGCAAGACATGATTGCTTCATCTCCCATCTGTCTCCTTTCAAAGGCAACATCTACAAAATCTTGGCTATGGCACCGACCTCTCTCACAATTAAACTTTCAAACCATAGCCAACCTTGCTCGATACAAACTTGTTGAAGGTCTCCCGAGATTCCGGTATTCTAAAGATCACCTATGTTTAGCTTGTGAACAAGGAAAAAGCACTCGTGCTCATTTTCCTTCAAAGGTAGAACACAGCTCACAGCATGTGCTTCATCTTCTTTACATGGATTTTTGTGGCCCGATGCGCGTGCAAACGATTAATGGCAAAAGCTACATCTTGGTAATTGTAGATGACTACTCAAGATGGACTTGGGTTTATTTTCTTAGAAGTAAAGATCAAGCTCCACAAATGATCATCACCTTTCTCACAAAAATTCAAGTTCAGCTCCGGAACACAGTCAGACAAATCAGAACAGAAAAAGGAACTGAATTTGTGAATCAAACTCTTCGTGCATTTTATGAGAAAGTGGGAATTGAGCATCAAACATCTATTGCACGTACACCAGAACAAAACGGCGTTGTTGAAAGACGAAACCACACGTTAGTGGAAGCTGCAAGAACAATGTTAATCAATGCTAAACTTTTGGATTACTAATGGGCTGAAGCCATGTCAACTGCATGCTACACTCATAATCGCTCAATGATTACCAAGCGCCATAACAAAACACCTTATGAGCTTATCCACAACCATAAACCGAATCTCAAACACTTTCATGTATTTGGATCCCTTTGTTATCCGAATAATGATCGTGATGACTTTCGTAAGCTCAAAGCCAAAGCTGACATTGGAGTCTTTATAGGATATTGTGAAAATTCTAAGGGTTTCCGGATCTGGAATCTTCGTACAAAGCAGGTTATGGAAACGATTCATGCAAATTTCGATGAGCTTACAGAAATGGCTTCTGAGCATAACAGCTTGGAACCCGGTCACAACCGTTTAAACTTCCCTCAAACCCCATCATCAGCTGAACCAAGCCCCCTGCTTACTCGTCAACAAATGGAAAAGCTATTTGCTTCGCTGTTTAGTGATGACATTGATGAACGTGCTCCAGGTGTATCCAATGTTTTCGATGCTCAACCTGATCATATTCCAATACCTGATACACCTGCTACAACAACTAGTGTTGAAGAAGCACCACCAGTTGACTCTACTCCAACAGTTGAACAAATTGCATCCAACGAATCTGAACCAGCTGATGATGTTCTGAACAATGAAGTACCCCCACCTGCAGATTATGATCCAAATGCGTTTTTCAACCCGTTTGCAAATGCTTCTGCCACCTCTGATGTTGCGGAATCATCTACAAGCCATTTGAATCCTCCCAGTCTGCATAATGTATATCAACATCAACCTTCCACACATCGTTGGATGAAAGACCATCCTCTTGAGAACATTATTGGTAACCCGAATCAACCAGCCGTAATGAGACAACGTCTTCACACAGACGGTGAACATTGCATTTATACACTCACTGTCTGCCAATCTGAACCTAAAAACATTAAAGATGCAATGATCAAAGACAACTGGATTGAATCCATGCAAGAAGAACTCAATCAGTTTAAACGTCTTGAAGTATGGGAATTGGTTGAAAGACCAACAGGGGTCTTCGTCATTGGTCTAAAATGGATTTGGAAAAACAAATTGGATGTTGAAGGAACCGTAATCAGAAACAAGTCACGTCTGGTGGCTAAGGGTTATAGACAGGAAGAGGGTATTGACTTTGAAGAATCATTCGCTCCGGTTGCTCGTCTTGAGGCTGTTCGAATATTTCTAGCGTTCGCGGCTCATATGAACATCACGGTCTTTCAGATGGACGTCAAAACTGCTTTTCTGAATGGTAAACTGAAAGAAACAGTCTATGTCAGCCAACCAGAAGGATTCGTTGATCCAGAGTTCCCGAACCATGTCTACAAACTAAACAAGGCTCTCTACGGACTCAAGCAAGCCCATTCGGGCATGGTATGATGAGTTATCATCCTTTCTCCTATCTCACCAATTTGTCAAAGGTTCGGTCGACCTTACACTGTTCATACAATATCACGGGGCACACATCTTAATCGTTTAAATTTATGTGGATGACATCATTTTTGGGTCAACACATTTAAAATACTCAAACGCTTTTTCAAAACTAATGAAAAAACATTTTGAAATGTCCATGGTGGGTAAACTTACGTTCTTTCTAGGACTGCAAGTTCATCAATCACCCCGTGGTATTTTCTTGAGTCAGTCCAAATATGCCCTTGAACTTTTAAACAAATTTGGAATGCAGAACTGTGAAACCTATGCCACACCAATGGCACATACCAAGAAACTAGACGCTTATTTACATGGGAAATTGGTTGACCCTACCAAATACCGAAGTATTATTAGGTCTCTCATGTATCTAACAGCCAGTAGACCTGACATTGTATTTGTTGTATATCTTTGCTCCCGTTATCAGTCGAGACCAACTGAAACTCACCTCTCAGAGGCTAAAAGAATCCTTCGATACATCAAGGGAACCATTAACTTGGGGATCTGGTATCTGAAGGATTCTGGTTTTGAACTAATAGCTTTTTCAGACGCTGATCACGCAGGATGCTTAGATTCACGAAAAAGTACTTCAGGAGCTCTACAATTTCTTGGTGATAAACTAGTGTCATGGCAATCGAAGAAACAGGATTGTACATCGTTGTCCTCAACCGAAGCAGAATATGTAGCCATGTTGGCGTGTTGTGCTCAAGTCATTTGGATGAGAACACAACTCAAAGACTATGGTTACGTATTTGACATAATCCCGATGTACTACGACAATCGGAGTGCTATTGCGATCTCGTGCAACTCTGTTCCACATTCAAAATCAAAGCACATCGATCTTCGATATCATTTCATCAAGGAGCATGTGCAAAAGGGTACCGTTGAACTATACTTTGTGGGTACTGAATACCAACTGACAGATCTTCTCACCAAAGCCTTAGCTCCTGCTAGGTTTAATGAGTTGGTCCACCAGATTGGTATGCGGTGTTTGACTCTAGAGGAACTGAATGAACTTTTAAAACATTCTTAAAACCAGTCAAACACCTAAACCTCTTTTGTAAATATTTTTCAAAAACAAAATACAAAAATATAAAATCTGATAAAAACAACAAAAATATTCTTCTATCTACATTTCTTGTAACATGGCAAGTACAAATATTCCGTCAACACTTTACTATTTCAAAATTCAGTATTTTCTCAGTCAAGTGTTGAGGGGGAGAAAGTAAATATTTTTCGGTTTCATAAAACCTTGTACTTGCATGTTACCTTATCCCAATTGTGTCTTTGATTAATGGTGGTCACATTTCTGGTTTACTGACACTCCCCGGACTCAAATTTATAAAACTTCATTATTTCTTAAGTCGAGGGGGAGTGTCGTCAAGTTTTTTTCCAAAATATCATTCGTTTGGTAACCAAAATGGAAGTTATGGGCGTTGGATGAGAATGGTTAAGGTGGAGGGACTAAATCTGTCAAAAGTTCAAACACTTTTAAACAAAACACCTCCACCAAATTAACTCTTCACATTTATTACAACACTTAATATTTCACCAACTCTCATCCACGATCCAAATTCGTTTCACAAATCCGTGTTTTTGATCATCAAACTGTAAGTATTTTTATGATCTTTGTGGTTTTCTAAAAAATGGTTTTGATTTTTATGAAAATCCAACGGTCCAATCTTGTGTTTGAGTGAGATTTGTGTTCTACGCGTAAGACATGAACACAAATTCTTCACTTGTGTGTTTGTGTTAATGAAAATGGTGTTAAAATGCTTAAATGTTCATACACTAACTGTTTTCTTCAAACAAATTCACCCAGAAACATGATTTGAACGATTTTGAGAATTAGGGTTTATGCGTAATTTTGGGTGTTTTCAAATGTGAGTTTTTCTGGTCAAAAAGGTAGTTGTGTGATGTTGTTTTCATGTTGAATTGATCAAATCCAGGCTTAGAACTTACCCAGAAACACCAATTATGTTAAAACTGAAAATTAGGGTTTATGTTCATAGCATTTGGGTATTTTTGATCCGCTTAGGTTTTGATGTTATAACTTGGATAATACAACTCAATAGGCTTCCTAGACATCCCATAAAAAGTTTGGTGTCAATCCTATGGCTAGAATCCTTACTCGTAATTCTTGAAAACTAGGGTTTAAGTTTTACGCATAAGATACTCTACGCGTAACTGTTTTATTGCGAATTCATGATTTGAACTGAAAGGGATTGAATGTATGTGTTAATAATTGGTGTTATGATAAACTTATTTCAGGTTTTCTACGCGTGAAAATTCAGAATCAAGGTTGTTAGTACTTCTACGCATAAGGATCACCTTACGCATAGAAAGTTATGCGTAAGAGAAATCTTACGCGTAACCTTTACGCGTAAGGTTCTACAATGAGGACCACGCGTATCCTGTGAAGGATATGCGTAAATAGTAACCTTTACGCATAAGGTTCACTCTTACGAGTAAGCCTTACGCGTAAGGTTCCACATACGCTTACGCGTAAGCTTTATGCCTAAGGCCCTCTTTTCCTACGCGTAACATTTCTTACGCATAAGTCAAGATCCTACACATAAGCTTATGCTTACGCGTATTACCACTCATGTTTACGCATAAACTTAGTATTTTACGCCTAAGTCTAAAATCAACCAAAATTATGAATTGTTACACATGCAAACTTGTAAATAAATAAATCATAACGTCACGAAACCAATATGTCACCAATATGCTTAAATGTTTAATAAGTTGTGAAAATCAATGAAAACTTAGACTTTAAAACTCAAAGTTAATCGACTCACGAAACTTATCACGACGTCTTTGGACTATTGGACTAACAAGTGAGATTGGACTCGTAACAATAATTGACATATCACATTCAATAAATAGACAATAAAATCAACTGTTGGCTAACATAATGTCTTTCGATATGTTGGTTCTTTTGGCTAAATATCTTTCAGATCACGATATGGACGTTCAAATGCAAAACGTGGAAGCACCAAATGTTCTCACCGTTGAAGATATCTTCCCTAATGGTTACCCAATGAAGATTGGAAAGAACAACCTCAGAGTTGATTTTGATACCTTCTCTTGCTCTGAGTCTTCGTGTCAGATTGCTGTGGATATTCTGAAGACTCACCCCTATCAGAACATGCTCACAAACACTGCTACTGTACCAGAGATCTACATTCACCAATTCTGGCATACAATGCAAAAGGTCAAAGGTTAAAATTATGTGACGGTGACGCATAACAACAAACAAGTCACCATCACACCAGCAGATTTGAGGGCCATTCTTCTTATTCCTGTCATCGAACCTATTGAATACAATGCCACTCTAACTGAAGAGGTCGTACTCCAGTTCATGGTCGACATCGGCTATGATGAAGCTACCGGGGTAATCACAAAGCACTCATCTGTGGATCTCAAGAACATTCCCCAACCATGGAGAACCCTCTACATTATGATTGCAAAATCCGTTTCTGGACGTGATAGTGGTCATGAGCATCCCAAGCTCATGGAACTACAAATATTTTGGGCTTTGGTCAACAAGAAAGACATAGAAGTTGAAGCTCTGATATGGGACGACATGATGACTTACCTTAAAAAGCTTGGCACCAAGATCCCGTATATCAGATACACCAAACTGTTGATCCAAAGAGCTCTAGGGTATAATCCTGATATTCCCTTGAGACTTGATGACCCCAAACAACACTCCGCGTTGTATGAGCCCACACTCACTGTCAGATTTAAGGACTCTACAATGAAGAAACAAGGTGCAGTGCTACCAGATCATCTTATTACTGATGATATCAAACAACTGTATTCGTACAAACGATATCTGGTAGCAGTTGAAGAAGGCAAAGTAGGTTTCCTTGATGAAAAGTCCGCTAGTACACCTACTAGGAAAACTAGGAGAGGCAGTGCAGGAAGCACTACAAGCACTGAGAGTATGAGGAAGTATCCCAAGAGGACTCATGTTCACAAAAGGAAAACTCCCTCGAAAGAAGCCATTCCTATTCCCGAACCTGAACCGCAACAAAAGCTTACGGACGAGGACTCAGAGGACACTGAAACGGACGATGAGGTCATCTACTCTGAAACTCCAATCGTTCACACTCAAACAGTAGCAAAACCTCCCAGTCCAAAAGCTGATAAAGGTAAAGGAAAAACTCCAGTGCTTGAGCAAGAAGAGGAAAGCTCGGAAGAAGAACCACTGGATGAAGACAAAGATTACATGAAAAAGGTAAAGAATCTAAGACTCCTTCACGTTGCCAAAGAATTCGAACATCAACAAACTCGTGGCCCCGGAGGGTCAAGTGGTGGTGCACTATCTACACCAGTTCCTGATGCGGTTAATCAACCCGATAAGGGAACTGGTACCACCACCCATGAACAACAACAAAGGCAACTGGAGGACTCTATCACTTATGAATTTGAGGAACCAGAAAGGGAGAAGTCTGAGATAAGTTCTGATGAAGATGCTGAGGTTGCAGCTAAAGAAAAAGCAGATAAAGAAGCTCAAGCTCAAGCAGATGAAGAAGCCAGGATTAAGGCTGAAGAATTGGCTAAGTCTAGACAAGATGACGAAGTTGATTATGATGATTTTCTTCTAGATAGTCCAGCACGCTCCAAGGAAGAAACTTCTGAGCCACCAAAAGACCCTGAGTCTCCTCATGTCTCATCATCATCAGACTCGTCTTCTTACTCATCACCTCCACCATCCAAAGGCACAACCAGATCCACATCCAAGTCTGTAAAGAAACCAACCGACTCTTGGATATCCCGAGCCAAGACAAAAATTATCAAAGCTATCAAGCAAGTCAAGAAGAAAAACGTGATCAACAAAAAGCTGAATCAACTAGCTGACATAATCAACTTTCTTCAAAACGGGATAAACGATATGTTGGAAGAAAGGGAGCACATCCAGAAGCTTCTCAAAGGAGATTTCGAAAGGGAAATGGAGAAGACGGCTAGAGAATATACTCACAAGTTTCTTCTCGACACTGTCCCTGAAGTGACAAGGGAGATATTTTCCAGACAACTTACTCCAAATATCGTCGCATTGGTTAAATATACAATGGCCAAAGAACCTGATCTCTCTAAAGCTGAGTTAATTTCGAAATTGGTGATGCAAATGTCTAAACGATCTGCAACCTTTACTTCGGATGATGCTAAGTTTTTTGAGGCTCTACTTGATTATCAACTCAAATCATCATGCAAAGAGTCAGCAGGTCAACCTAAACGACCAAGAGATGATGATGATAAGGACAAGGATATTGCACCTAAATGTCCAAAGAAGTCTGGAGAATCTTCCACTATGCCACCACCAACCCAAAGGACTCCAACAGAAAGACGATCTCATCCACGTTCTACTGCTGATAAACCTCAGGACTCTGAGTTACCACCATCCACAGAGAAAACCGGTGATCATTTCGAATACACTGATGGTGACGATGAAGAGTTCCATGAGCCCAAACAACAACCCACCTCTCCCGACACAACAAAGAAACCAGCATCCTCATCAAAGCCAAGGAAGAAGAAAAAGAAGACTAAGACTGATGTTGTCTCATGGCTAGACGAAGATGACACCGCAGAATATGACTGGTTTTCTCAACTTTGTAATGCTACTCCCCCAATACCAGAAGGTCAAGAAATGGTATATGGCCGTACCATGGAGCATATCAAGCTATTACAAGAAAAATTTAAAGTGAAGAATCTGACAAAGGCTGAGCTCAAGCGAATCAAGAATGATGCCTTCCAATTGCTCAAAGATAGCTTCGAAAGTGCAATTGAAGTGGAATACCACCTCGAAAACATTGCACGAGCCATGTCAAAAAACATCGATTGGCTCAATCCCGAAGCAAACATCGACTTCACTCGAAAAGATAAGGCTCCATACTACACAGACTGGACCAGACCTCTACCTACAATTGGCCAACCGGATCAACCCAAGATTCCATTCCGCTACTTCTTCAACAAAGACCTAGAATTTCTTCTACACGGTAGCGATGTATCTAAGAAATACGCTACATCACTTACACTTCCGTTCCCGACAGCAATATACTCAAACAGCATAGCAATCGAGGAAGATGCCACCCACATGTTCTCTAACACTATGGAAAAGTATGATCTTGAAGCAATGTATGGGATTCATCACTGGCTTGACCGCCGAAGAATCTACTACAAGAGCTTCCAGGTACTCACATCAAAGCATGAAGTGTCAAGTGATAAAGGGATCGTTGCTATCAAGCATGTCACTCTCTCGTCTAAATGGGACTACACATTTCTCAAGAAAATAGTGGTTAAAAGACAAGACGAAGAGGACTATGAATAATGTGAAGCGGACTTTCAGAGATTGTCTCTCAACGACATTGAAGATATGTATCTTGCCAAGGTACAGGGACGAATGAGACATTTCTCTATAGAAATACAACGTGAATACATCAAGTCCTTGCTAATCTTCATCAGAAGCATAGTGATCCAGGAACGTGTAGAAGACATTCAACTTTTCGTGGAATCGTATCAGACGCGTGTTAACCTCACTAAACCACAGCTCGACCTTCCCGACATTAACCATCTTCCTCAGTACACCCTCATCAGCAAACCATTTGGAGTAGTCTACCGTAGTGAACTACACCGAAATTGCTTAATGGCGTGTAAAGATCTTCATAAGTTTGGGGATCATACACTGAAGAAAGTCAGGGATGGGTTAGCTTACCGGTTAAAGGCGATACAACAAGGCATTGGGTCACTAAAGAGATGGAATTCAAGGGAGAGAAGGGATGTGAAGAAGATCATCACGCGGATTGATGAAAGGTTGTTTAGAAGGGATCAGTTCAGAACTTTGGAGAGTTTCGTCGGAGGTCGTCCCAGCATATCTCTCACAGGCTACCAACGTCCAGAACGCATTCCTGGAGTTATTGCTGGAATACCGGATTTTCCTGGTAACCCTTGATTTGTTTCTCTCATATTTTTGGATGTGTGATTTTAATCTGACAATGGCTTGTGCACACATAACAGTGTACAACCCGTACTTGTAATGAAAGGACCCTGTGGTACGCTTCAGTGCCACAATCCTTATCAAAGGAGCGAAAGCTTCTTACTTTTGAGTAAAACTATCAAAACTTTCATTTTCAAAGTTTTGCTCAAAAGAACAAGTACTTCCCCTTATGATTTCAAAACCTCAAAAAGTTTACATTACTTGTTGAGGTGGAGTATTTGATTTAAAACTTTGTTCACTAAATTGTTCTTCGTGGTAATCTTCCCGTAAAACTCAAAATGGACATATTCAATATCAAAATTTCGTCAAAAATAACATTTATATGCCATTTTTGAGGGGGAGAAAAATTATGTGATAAGAAATATGTTGTGAATTGCTATTGAATCTTCGTGTGATAAGACTTCAACCCATGAATTGACGAAATCTGAACAGTCATACATCGAAAAGACTTGTCTTCCAAGACTTATCCGAGTAGATCGTACCTTTCGAGAAACTCTCGATAGACGTGAACTTTGACGGGTTTGACAACCTTTCGGGGTTTGTCTACACCTTCAAGGTAGTTATTAGAGCTAGTTGTCACTTAAAAGCTGACAATGTAACTCTTTAACTATGCAACGTAACCGTGTCTCGCGGGGGATTGTCTATCCTGAGTTGATCAATTCAAAAGTGTTCGCTCTCCTCTCACCGTGCAGATTTCTGTTAAAATACCTATGCACCTGTGGAGGGGGAGTATTTCTGCAAAATATAAAACTCTCGAAGTATTACAAAATGTTTCTTACTTACAAATACTTTGAGAGATTTTCATGCAAATTGGTTTTGTGGCAATGAAGTTATAAGGTGATTAAGGTTAGGAATAACCGTCCTATGATCCGCAAGAGCCGGAGGGATCTACCCAAGGACACCACCAATAGTTAGAATTAGACGTCCTTAGGTATGATTATAAAAGGAGAAAATGAGAATCGGAGAAAGAAGGAGTTGAAGAATTAAAAAGAAAAATTAAAGAAAAGGGTGAAAAGAAATAGCCCTCCAGATTATTCAACTTAGGGCAGACACCGGGTTCAATTCATATGCTATTGGTTGTCACTTGATGACGCCAGTATTGAAGATCAAAGTCGTTATGGACCCAGTGACGCATGCACTAAACCTTCTTAGCCACTCAAGTTTCTCTCAACAGAAGCTTGTTTCATTCTCACAGGGAACCCTACGTAAACTATCGGCTTTCTCTTAGAGATTGCTGGTATTGAAGAAGGAGACCCTCTCCCTAGTCTCCGCTCAGGAAAACCAAAGTGCACTATTCAGTCTAGAGCCACGAGATTCATCAAAAATATCTCTTAGGTACACTTGACAATTCATCGCTTGTCGTTCAACAATAAGAACACAAGTGATATATTATCGTGTCCTTCACAGATCTTAGCAATCTGTCGAGAACATTTATGAGAGGTTCACACATGTGATCCTCAGTGATTGAATGGAAACTCCTGCCAGGGTCAACATCAAACAACCCTGACAGCAGGTCACTTCGGTAACTCCCCGTGGATTACGCTTAGTGTGTCTCAAACGGTCTACAGTCGTGGGGTGATGCTTCGGTATACCTCAGCGACTCATCTGAACTGTAGGTGTACTTCGGTACATCGCGTTATCTCACTTGTGGGACTCAAGTTCAGGAACAGCCTTTGTGAGAATTAGAGTTGTGTTTTCACACTATGCTGTTAACACTCTCGAAGTTCAAACTTGTAAGCGCTGGATTATTTCTAACCCATGTTTTATGTTTTCTTCTTATGGATGCTTGCGGGTGGAAAAGATCGTGCAGATTCTCCACATGCTCATGCCTACAACATCACTAATTGAAGTTCTCTCAAAAGGCAACACAAAGTCAGAATGATTCTTCGTCAAAGTCAAAGAATCTACAAAGTTTAAAGACTAAGAGAACTACATCAGTATTGAAATCCAACGTTAAAGAGCGTGTGAGCATGTTGGAGAAAGACGTGGAGACACTGGAGCAACGAAGCGGACCTGATGCAGACAACCACAACATACTATCACTTCCATCACAAAGAACAAAGATCAAACAACAAAGAAAATGATGACGTCAAAGCAAAATACTTCAAAGGAAACAATTTCTCTACACTGGGGAGATTGTTCAAATCAAGGCACTTCTTCTCACAAGAAAGAAGAATGTCAGAAGACGTCAAAGCTACTATTACATCAGCACCTACAACGTTTATATCATCAATCACTAACACTTAGGGGGAGATTGTTGGAATCACTCCTAAACTAGAATTCAAGTGTTAGTAATTAATATGTAATAGTTAGCTTAATTATGGCTTTTATGTTAGTAATCAAGGTTAGGCTCATGTAGAAAGCCCATGAGCCTATCCAAAGCCCAATAAGGAAAGGATGGGAACTTGGTGTGTTGCCCTAGTTCCCTCCTATAAATAATCTTGTAAACCCTCACTTGAGGGTTGGTTGTTCATTTTATCTCATTCTCTACGCGTAACCTTTCTAATATCATTCGTGTGTTTTGGGTTAAGTGTTCAACCGATCTCTCTTATCTATACTTCTTCATATTGATGCTTGTGTTACTAATATGGTGACCTAACAGAAACTCAACTACAACATCAAATAAGCAATATGCAATTGTCTTCGTAATCACATCTTCATATAATCTCCAAAACAAGCCATAAAATAATAAGCATCAAATGAAAACATCTAAGTGCAATAACATAATCCTCTCTTATGTAACTGTTGCCTCAGCCGGTGATCTACCATATTCCTTATCTGTATTGTTGCCTCACGTCGGCGATTCTACGAACACCAAGGATACTCTTGTCACATAATTGATTAAAAAGCCAATGCACCAAATACGTTTCATAAACAAGCCATAAGCATGACATCGTCCAAAGTCCAAGGGCGTCAATGGACCTATAAAATCAGACAAGGCTAGCAGAAGAAACCGTAAGCAGACCAGCAGGAATAATATAACCAGTAGTAAGTCATAACCACCAGAAGGAACAACCAGTAAGAACAACCAGAAGGAACAACCACTAAGAACAACCAGAAGGAACAACCAGTAGGAACAACTCAAACTACTAGTATGAATCAGAATATGCAACCAGTAGGAACATCAGCAGTATCACCAGGAGGAATATAAGTACCACCAGTAGGAACAGTAGAAGTACCATCACCAACTGATATCAAATTATCAATCCAACCTTTTTATGCCTCAAAACACCCTCCATGAAGAACACCAAAAAGCTTACAATAAATGAAATTAAGGCAATAAAAACCTGAACCAATAGTAGCAATATCAACAAGCAGTAGTAAAACTCTTATTCCATCACGTATATATGGATCTTTAATCAAAGAATACCAATGATGTAAAACCCTAAAAATCTAAAACGCGTGAAAAGACCATTTTGCCCTCAAATTTTTAAAACTTATAAATTACGTAAAAGATGTCAACGCTCATTAAACTTAATTCTAGTCTATCTTATAAATGGGTGGCAAACCTAGTGTACGAATTTTTGAAAATGCATACGCTCACGTTTACATATAAACCGCACGTTAAAAATGGGCATGGACCGAAATTTAACTAGACACTACAACTTGATTATAGCCCATCTAAATTGAGCTTGGCCCAACTTTTTTTTCCTTTGGCCCATCTAAGACCAAACACCAAGTATCCCTCCCATTTTTTTTGTACACTCCAAAAAAAGTTGAAAACACACATGAAACCCTAGCCACCACAAAAAAAAAAAAAAAAAAAAAAAAAAAAGTCGGCCTCCTTCTTCCCCCTCCAAACCGAAACCCTAGCTTCATAGATTGACGGCAATCAAAGGTTATCTCCATTTCATTTCGAATTCAAGACCAAAGGGTGCAACAAGGAGGCTCAAAGAAGATTCAAAGGAGGTTGTTTGGTGTTGTAGTCGTGGGTTTTGGTGGCCTAGGCGTGGGTTCCCTTCCTTGGTTTCTTGGTACATCTCTTGTCACGCATCAAGGGTAATGTCTTATGTCATAATCTCGTCTCGCTTCCTTTCTTATGGTTTTATTGATTCTAGTCGTGTGCTAATTCTCCCATATGAACACTTATGTTCGAAATTTAATCACCTAAAATGATAGCGTTGTCGTATAAAAAAATTGTTACCGAAAAGACTAGAAAAGAAAAGAGCTAAAACTTTGATATGGGGCTGTTTGGATTTCGAAAAATTAAGAGTGGGGGCTGTTTTGAATCGACTTGGGTGAGTAAGGGTGTGTTTGGTTCGATTGCGTGTGATTTGGGTTGTGTATGGTGTGTTTGGAATAAGGGTTTTGTGTGTTATGTGTCATATTCTACGAATGGTATTAGTTTGTTAAATTATGATTTTATGTGAATGAAATTATGTTGTTAAATGGTTATGGTTATGATTATGTAATGTTCTTTACATGTTAATAGACTTATATAAGTGGTGTATGCTCATTTTTGGAATCATTGTAAAGTTTTATAGGCCATTTTCATGTTAAACTCTAATTATGAATTCATGACTTTATGTGGACATGTTAGCGTTAAAAATGGTACTTAGGATATGAGAATTTGGAAACGGTTTTCATAACATGTTTATATTTCGTATAGAATGAGTACATGAACTTTCAATGATTGGTGATATCATGCTTGTTGATGAATTTGATAGCTTAGAAGTTCATGATATTATGTGAAGATTATGGTGATGTTTACGTGACTAAAACTTGTAATCTTGTGAGATATGATGGGGAATGGTATGAGATGGATAATTAAACTTTTATTTATGTGAATTATTGATATTTGATGATGGTTGCCTTGTAGGTATGATATGGTGGGTGATGGATAGGTTTGCAACATGTTTAGTACTTGTTATTAGCATTTTACACGAAATTATGGACTTATAATATGTTAAATGCTTGATATTATGCTCCATTGGTTAAATTGATGACACCTCTGTAAAATTCATGCTATTAGACCCTAAACATGATGTATAATGAGTTTTGTTATGTTTGGCATGCTTAAAAGATGATTGGTGGCTTGTTTGTTGCTTGGTTATGATTGCTTGTTAAGCTGTCCAGAATTTTGGTTGGATTCATCTAGGTGTTATCTGATGATACTTGCATGTTTTTGAGTGATTCTTGAGCCTAAATTGTAGTACTTTGAAATAGCTTTCTGGAAATATAAGTCTTGTATCATTTTCATACCTGGAAGTATGATTTTTATATTTTTGTAGTTAGGGTGTCTGAATCTGAATTGCTGAGTTTAAATTTATGATGTAGTATTTGATTTTTAGTATTTAATCTATGAGGTTCTGGAACTTTTCCTTTGGTGGTTATGATGTTTATATATTGTGTGACACCTGTAACTTTTGGTTTGATGTGTGGAGTAGGGTGAGTGTGTTTGTTGGGGCTATACTTTTGGTGTGTGTAAATCTGTGTGAGTTCTGGACAGGTCTGGACTTATGATTTTCCATAGGCCATTTAGCATGGAAATATAACCCACCAATTTTTGGAGAGTCTTTTAACTCATATGGGAACCCCTGGGATTTTTCTTGATTTCATTTGAGCTAAGTAAGTATTTTATAAAAATCGGTAAAGTCTGGTCCAAATATGAGTCTAAGAAACTGAAAGATAAAATATGATATCAATAAGTAACACACTTACAAATGCATAAGAAGCTTATAAAATGAGTATATAAGTAATATATGATATAAATTCGTGTAGATTCGTTGAAGGATACGTGGCGTTGTGTCTTCGTGTTCATTCATTCGTTTGCCTCTTCTCATTGGCGTTAAGGTACAGATATTCTATCCCTTTTCAGTAGGGATTTCTCCTGACTTTTTAATCCTTGACTTTGCTTCACTTATAATATTCCTTTGCTATGATTTCCTTATGCTATGATCCTTTTGATATGATTCCGACATAATCCTTTGATATGATTCTGTTCGCTATGATATTCGTTTGTTATGATTCTGAACTTCTGATTATGAACCTCATGATTATGAACTCTGATATGAACTTTGATATGAACTCTGATATGAACTTTGATATGAACTTTGATATGAACCCTTATGATATGATATGATTATGCTTTGACCCATCAGTTTGATACCCGAGCCAAATATGTTTTCCTAGTCATGAAGGTAACATGACCGTGTCATTGATGCACCAATGGCATGACTCCAGTGTGTACGAGTGATGATACACACCGTCCCCCATTATGATATGATTATGAGCTCACTATATGTATATGATTTGGCCACTATGATATGTTCCGGGGGGGGCGTATGGATGCATCCTAGATATGATATGTTTCGAGGGATTTGATCTGTTTGGAGATATATATGGTGAATGATGTCGGGTGCAATCCGCGTCTTCACAATTCCGGGAGCTAGCTACTCCATTTGTTACTGAGGTCTCCCCTCTTATTATGTATGGTATTCCGAGGTCACCCCTCCGAATACAATGGCTACTTATGATATGATATGATATGATATGATATGTTTCCGGGCTCGGGTAGATTTCTGATAACCCTTACACTTTTGATAAACCTATATTGTACCTTCCGTATTCCCCAACGCACCATACTCTGTATTATCTGTTCATTACTCAGTACTCCTATATGACTCACCATACTACCAAGAGATATATATATATTCTATTGATTTGATCTGTCACACTCTCATTCCGTTGCTTCAGACTATGGTTCCATTCACGTACCGGGTTATTATATGTCATTGGATTGATTATGATATTCATGTTTATACGACTACTGATTACTCTGTATGATATGTATGTATGCGATATAAGATTTACCTGTTGTCATCTGATGATATGCTATCTTACTGTTATGTGATCCTTTGATTTGTCTGGTAACCGTGCTTGTGTGAAATCGATTGTTGATCTCTTTATCTTTTGTACCTCGTTCGATTAATCTCGTGGACTATGATTATCCGATAGTATCCTTATCTGCTTGTTGTTGACCTGCCATGCTTGCATTTCGGTTTATGCTACGGTTTGATTGGGTAAATGGTTCAACTTATGAAGTCTAGCTTGTTAACTTGTTTAATTGCCCTACTATGTATTTAATTCATTTAATTATAGTGTTCATACTGTATTCCTACTTGTTACGTGTGACTGCCATGTTTTGACTACCGTTATGATACTGATTATGTCTTCAACTAAGGGTTTTGACCTGTGTGAATTGCCATGCTCACTTATTAATTAATTGCTTCCGCTTTCCTGTAGACATCTGTTTGTCTTGTATGTCTCCTGATTTCCTAAATTGATTGTATGACATATATGTTGTGTGGATGCTACGCCTGCTATACTTGCTTATGTTTCAGTCTTGTATGCCTGGTTTGTATGTGCTTGTTTATATGTCATCGATGCTTTGTTTTGCTTCGCTATCCTTGTTATCTGTTCGTTTTGGATATCTGTAAAATTGTGTTCTGCAGGATCCTCATTGACTCATTAATCTCTTTCCGCTGCGACTTTGTTATCCGTTTCCTTTGTTTCATTTTGCATTTCAGCCTTTATTTAGTTTTCGTTTTGTTATATCTGTTCACTGGGCTTTTTAAGCTCAGTCGCATTCTTTTCCTGCGGCAGGTTTTAGGTTTGAAGATGGGCTTCGATGGGCTGAGAGTTGGATTATCTTAGTGGACCAACCCTAGATACCTTATTATCTTGGATTTATTTTGATGGGCTATTGTTTGGGATTTCATTTTATTTTAGACATATTGGATTTTGTATTTTTCTTTGTAAGTCATCCGTTTATATGACTTGGTAATTCATTTTAAAAAGGCTTCCGCTCGTAAAATTTTATTTGTATGTTCTGATATGACACCAGAATGTGACACTTCTACCCTTGCCGGGTTGGGGTGTTACAAATGAAGTCAGAATACCAATGAGACACGACAGCATAGCCAATCAGAAATCTCAAAAGAATCCCCACATCACGTGATTATAACCAGTACCATTTGATATATATATATTCCCCATGCATACATAACTTTGACCAAACCATGTCAACCATGAAACCAACTAATGTCCTACAATATTTCAAACTGATTGGTCGGTCCCACTATGCAGTACACGAATCATCAACCAATACAAATCACTTCTTAAATGTTGACGTGTGATCACAAGGGAATGCCAATTAAACGTGATGTAGACCAATTCATATGACCAATTAAACCGTATTAATGACATTACGTGTGATAGCCCATCAAGATCACATGGACGGTGACCCCACCGACCATCCAATCAATCACAATGAACCAATCACTACGAGGAGGCTTAATTGAATAAACAAATTGATTTTATTCCGTATAGCAAAACAAAATAATCGATAAAACAATAAAACCGATTACCTCGTAACCCCTTTTCACCGTTGCATCTTTTCAACAATTTTAACCAGATCTCCTCTTCTTTGATAGTAACTTTTTCTACATAGCCATGACACCAAAAACCTTATAAACCCTAGATCAAGAGCCACGAGGCTCTGATACCAATTGTTAAATCCATGGATCTGGACTCAACTAGGGTATGAGTAACATTGATTGATTGAAACACAGCGGAATAATAAGAACATAATCAACATCACTAATAAGGTTTTCTTTATTCAAACATGATAAAGAAACTAATATATAAACTACTAACTACTAATATACACACGCTATATTCGTGTGTCTAGACTCTCATTGGGAGAGTTCTATAATTTTTGGATCCCCTCATAACCTAGACATCACCTTCTTTATATAATAGAGGGAGGTTACAAGAAAAATCCTAGCTTACTAACAAAGCTATCTAACTATTACATATTAGGTCCTCATTGTTTCTTCTTTCTCCATTCTTGCTTGTGGGTTTTGTAATCATCAAATCTGTAATTCCTAACAATTGTTGATATGACCAAAGTAGTTGTTTCAGGAATGACAATCTGAACGAGAATTGCTTCAGTGACACTTTGAGCTTCAGTTGTCTCAGGATGCTTGACTGCTTCAGGCTCTTGAATTTTAGTGACTATTGGTTCAGTAAATTTGTCTTGTTGCTCCCCTTCAGTCTGAGCAGGAGTCTTCTTGTGAGGATATAACTACCTGAATAATTGTTGAATTGGAGTTGCTTTCTTTTTTATTTTCTCCCCTTCAACAGTTGTTGGAGCTTCAGTGGAAGCAGCTGTTGATTGAGGAGCAGGCTGAGAGACAGAAGACTTAAAGAGCTTGAACATTTTAGTCATCATGGACTTTATTTCAGCAATGTCTGTTTTCAGGCTGGTGAGATCAGTCTTCATAAGAGTTAGGGCTTCAGACAGATGAGTAATTCTCTCAATATAACAATTATGCTTAGTGGTGAGAGTGTTGTAGGATGATGAGAGATTGTTGAGTTGTTCTTGTTGAGCACTGACAGTTTTGAGAAGTTCTTCCTGCTGAGTCTTGATTTTTGGGATGTTTGCCTCTCTGAGTAATTTAGTGAGCTCAATGAGGTTAGTGGAAGTGGACATATGGGTGTCCATAAAAGATATCAGCTTCTTGAGTAACTCAGGATCATTTTTGAGAGACTGATAAAAATGGCTGGTAAGTTTGTCTCTTGATCAGTGCTGAGCTTTTCAATGGATGTCATTGTTACGCCCCGTTCCCGGCTTGACCGAATTTTAAAAAACTTTTACGCGGAAACAACTTGACTTTTACAATGGATGTCATGGACTTCTAGTTACTCTTTTAATATCTAATAAAAATCTACTACAACTAACTATTAAAACCATTTTTAAACAAAACTAGACTTTAATACCTTCAAAATGGCGGGTGGCGCCACCCGTGACGACTTACGGTTTATTAGATATGATTTTTCAAAAATGACCAAAAATTGAAAATCTCTCATTTATACTCTGACGGAAGCATATGGTCATATGCTAAAATTCCATATGGCCATATGCTGGCCATATCCCCCTATTAAACTTTCTGAGACAACCATATGGTCATATGCTGAAATTACCATATGGCCATATTTCTAGGCATATCCCCTTTATTAAACTTTCTGCAGTAACCATATGGCCATATGCTGAAATTTCATATGACCATATGCCTGCTGCAGATTTTTAAAAGAAAACTATAATTGTTCTAATTTCGAAAAACCAACTTCCAGGACTCGAAACTTAACGAAACTTTCCAAAAATCTTTAATATAACATAATACATCATGTTCATAACCATTCGACCCGTTTGACCCCAAAATGGATATAAATATGCTCTAATCCAAACACCCCTTTAAAACCAACTAAGACATACAAATTGACTCTTACTAACATAACTATGACATGCCATTACGTTTATGTAATGTTTTAATTTCCTACGTTTGTGTTTTTAAAATATTCGAAGTTTATGTATTATTTTTAATATTCGAAGTTATGTAATGTTTTTATTTCTTACGTTTGCGTTTTTTATTTCGTACGTTTACGTTTTTAGTTTTGTACATTTACATTTTTAATTTTGTAAGTAATTAAAAAAAATAGAAGTTAAGGTGACATAAAGATGACTTTGTCCACAAATAGATGAGCGAGTGTGAGGAAAAGTGAAGCAGTAGAAACAATTAAATCCAAAAGCAGATGACAAACATATCTACATTATGTGAACCAAACGTGTACATCTAGTTTGACCAAAACAATTTGAATTAATGAAAAGTTGAAACTAAAACAAATGACATAAATAAACACATAAATTGCATCAGCTCAACTTTCTTAAATAAGCACCCCACGGGCCACAACAATTGAAGAGGTAGATATGTATTACTCTAAAAAGAAAGACATGAAAAACAAAGTAAACATTTTTTCGTTAGTTTGTCCATTTGTTTTTCAAGTTATTTTGAATTAATTGTTTATCACTGAATATAGAGTAAATTGCAAAAATCGTCCCTGTGGTTTGCCCAGATTGCAAAAATCGTCCCTGTGGTTCGCTAATTGCAGGCAGCGTCCCTATGGGGAAACTTTTTCATCATTTTGGTCCCTGGATTTAACTATCGTTAAATGAATTCCGTTAGAAGTTACACATTTAGCCCTTTTGGCCAATAATCGTTGCAGCGTCCATCCTTTAAACCACAAGGACGATTTATGCAATTACACAGTTAGTCCTCAATACAAAAACAATTGCACCTTTAGTCCTTAATACATAATTTCAGTTAAAAAAATTGCACCGTTAGTCCTTTATACATAACCTAAGTTAGTCCCACCACAACCACCACTTACCACCACCACCACTACTCACCGCCACCCACTGCCACCACCACCACCACCAATACCCACCGCCATTCACCACCACCACTGCCACCAGTTACCACCACCAATCACCGTCACCACCCACGTCTACTACCACCACAACTAATCACCACCGCCACTAACCACCACCACCTCTTACAACCACCACCACCCAACACCACCAATCATCACAAAAAAAAAAATCAAAAAAATATGTAAAAAAAATCAAAAAAAAATTTTTGATTTATTTTTCAAAATTATCAATGTTTTCGGAATAAAATATTTCAAAAAAAATTTTAAATTTATTTCAAAAAAAAAATTCGAAAAAATTTGGAAAAAATATATTTAGAAAAAGTTTTTTTGAAAAAAATTTGGAAAAAAAATATTTCGAAAAAGTTTTTTTCGAAAAAATTTGGAAAAAATATATTTCGAAAAAGTTTTTTTGAAAAAATTTTGGAAAAAAAATATTTCGAAAATTTTTTTTTGAAAAAAAATATTTCGAATTTTTTAAAAAAAAAAAAAAAATTTATTTCGAAATTTTTTTTTTGAAAAAAAATATTTTGAAATTTTTTTTTGAAAAAAATTTGGAAATTTTGAAAAAAAATTTGAAAAAAATTTGGAAAAAAAACATTCCGAAAATATTAAAAATTTTTAAAAAAAAATCAAAATTTTTTTTTGAATATTTTTTGATTTTTTTTTTTGTGGTGATTGGTGGTGTTGGGTGGTGGTGGTTGTAAGTGGTGGTGGTGGTTGGTGGCGGTGGTGATTGGTGGTGGTGGTGGTAGACGTGGGTGGAGACGGTGATCGGTGGTGGTAACTAGTGGCAGTGGTGGTGGTGAATGGCGGTGGGTATTGGTGGTGGTGGTGGTGGTAGTGGTAGTGGTGGTGGCAGTGGGTGGCGGTGAGTAGTGGTGGTGGTGGTAAGTGGTGTGGTAGTGGGACTAACTTAGGTTATTTATAAAGGACTAACGGTGCAATTTTTTAACTGAAATTATGTATTAAGGACTAAAGGTGCAATTGTTTTTGTATTGAGGACTAACTGTGTAATTGCATAAATCGTCCCTATGGTTTAAAAGATGGACGCTGCAACCATTATTGGCCAAAAGGGCTAAATGTGTAACTTCTAACGGAATTCATTTAACGATAGTTAAATCCAGGGACCAAAATGATGAAAAAGTTTTCCCACAGGGACGCCGCCTGCAATTAGCGAACCACAGGGACGATTTTTGCAATCTGGGCAAACCACAAGGACGATTTTTGCAATTTACTCCTGAATATATAAATTGATTAAAATGTATGTATTTTTTTTGTTCCGAAAAAAGTATTCACAAACAAAAAATAACAAATTATGTTATATGTAATTAATGTAAGTTTTGATTAATAAAAAGTCATTTTTACTCCACACTTTATAGAGACTAGACGAGTACCCGTGCATAGCAACGAAATTTTATAGCGAAAGATCGTTTAGTGATAAAAAAAAGTTTATGGGTTATAAACGAAAAATAATAAAATTTTGAAGATTTGAGGATTATACATAATGTTTTGAAACCCGGTTCGACCCGGATGGTTCAACCAGTTGAACCGTTCCGGTCGAAAAACGGGTCGATTTAAACTGAGTCAACCCGATGGGTTGGGTCGATTTAAACTGTATATTAATTGTTTCGTTATGAAATATATGTTTTCTAACATTTATATTTTTAGTGTTAACTTTTCATTTTTTTACTTTTTGGTTTTTCCTTTAGATGTAGTATAGCAGGGTACCAGCACGTTTTGGCGGCGGGTACCCTGTGACGATTAACCGGATAAATAGATCTCGATGAGACCTAATTCCACAAGTTTATATCGGTTTCAGGGGGTCCTCTCTGGTTCGTTTTCGGATGGCTTATATTGGTTAGTGGAACTGATGGCGACAACAGTTCCTGGTTGAACCATTTGGTCCGGTCCGGTTTTCAAAACCATATGTACCATCAACTTATTAGCTTGTATGAAGCTTTGGGTGTTTTATTAATTTGTATAATGTATATAATAACATGTACTTTTTTATTTTAGGGTGTTTTAAAAATAATATTAATTAGTGTGTTTAATTATTTTATATTTTGAATTATGTTGTAGTTTGTTTAAATTGTAGCTTATTTAAATTGTACATTGTAAAAATTTTATTGTGCTTTTTAATAATGAGTATTTTAATTGGTTGTTTTAATTTGGTAGATATGTTGTTATTTGGTTGTACAATGTGAATAAATTATTGTACTTTTAAGTAATGAGGTGTTTTAATAAGAATATTAATTACACTATGCATTTCTTTCACTTTTGACTTTCAAGATTTCACTTTTCAAGGTTTGATCATACACTCATTATATGTAGTATAGATTAGAAATAAGCAACGATTACAAATTTTAATTAAAAGAACAAAACAGTAAAAATGGTCACAAATACTATTCATATATTAAAAATTAAATTTTTTAAAAGATATAAATAGTACGAGGGACAATGTTTATTTGAAGAAAGAAATATTGTTGTATATTTTTATTTGGAAGTCTAATTCAAGAACAATAAAAAAAACTACTTTTTCTAGGGTTTTGCTAATAATAACCTTATACGTTATGACAAAGCATTCTTTAATTAACAAATTAGCATTGAATGAAGTAATATATTTCATAATTATACATATTTATTTATTTTAAACATGAAATATAACGTTAAACATGGTAAGTTTGATGTTCATTGATAAGTATTTTTTAATTAAAGAATGCTTAACCACAACTCATAAAGTTGTTGTTAATAAAATAAATATGTATTTTTTAATTGCACATGATTTAAAGAAAATAAGAACATTACATTCAACAACAATATGTGGTACATGTTTAAAACATTTAATAAATTAAAATTATTATAATTAAATGTAAGTTGTCAAGTTTAACATCATTTTATATATAAAAAAAGTTAATTTTAAAAATATTTATGTTTAATTAATACTTCTAAACACATTTCCTAAATTTTAAAGTGTAGAATTCATGTTGCGACCGACGATTATATTATTTTGAGACAATACTAAAATAAAAGTAAATAACCAAATAACTTGTGTTTCAATTGTAGTTTGTTGTATGAGAAGCCCTAACCAAAATGGTTAGGCTCCCCCAGTAAGGAGGGTCAATCCCTCCTATTTTCTCTGTCACGTCAGCTTTCTTTCTCCAGCGATCTTCAGGCGATTAGGTGCCCCAGTAAGGCGACCTACACTACAAAAAACATACCCTACAAATATACCTTTTATAATTATTAAATACACACACAAAACCGAATTTCTATTCGATCGCTTGGACGACCATGTTGTGTAAATTTAGGTGGATGATCGAATTGCCACAGGGGATTGATTAAGAATTGATCGAGATAGTCGATCGCTTCATATTACTAGAGCCAGCCTTATGGGTTCACGTAAGGCTTAAAAGATGTGAGATAATATGTGGCGTGTATTTATGAGATAAATAGTTGTATTTAAAAATAAAATAAAAAATAAAGTAATAATAAAAACCATTTAATAAAAAGAAAACAAGAAAAGGTTTTTGGAGATCAAAGTGAAGGGGTTTGTGTTTGTGTTTGTGATTGTGTTTGTTTATTGACCTTTCAAGCAAACACTTAACGCACTTTGAGAAGGGTCTTTCATTTTCAAGATTGTATCTTTCCAATCTTCACCACATAATAAAACTTTTTATAAAAATTCACAACCAGGGTTTAATGTGTGTGATTTTAGTACGTGTGAGAGAATAAGTCAAATTTATTGATCCAGCTACAAACCTTTATCTTATCATCTTCAATTCACCATACTCATTTAAAGAAGCATCATCCATCAAGTACCCATTTCAGTATATTTACAGGTAGTCTGTGTTTTGGTGTCTTATGTGTTTTTTTTTATAAAGTTTTTGTGCTATTAAACATTGACTTTTGTTAGTTTTTTCATTTGGGCTAATTGATAAATGTGTTACTGTGTTGAAGTATGTAAAAAAATGGAGATAGAGTGTGTCTTATGGTGTGCTTGTGTTTAAATTTGTATAATTTAGTTTTTATAAAAGATTAGCTATTTGGATTGATCATTGTGTGATAAAGATTGGATTTTTGTTAAAAGGTTAGAAAGTTGAGGTCAAAAGACTAATTCTTGGTTAGAAATCATAGTGTGTGATTTTTAAATTTTTTTTTTTTTTTTTTATAGATTTGTGATTTGGGGGTTCTTAAAAATGAAAACTTGGAGCTTAAAGAAATGAAAAGAACAATTTTTTGATACATAAATTACAGCGTGTGTGTATTTGTGTAAAAGTGTGTGAAAAATGGATACGAACAACAAGAATGAAGCACCGCAAACTGAGGAGCTATTAAAAAAGATTCACGAGTTAGAAGAAAGTCATGCTCATCTTAAACAAGAAATGTCAAAGTTAACAGTATCGAATGAGCAGCAAAGAGTCGAGCGGCAAAGGTCTAGTTCAGTATCTCCTAGGCGCCCTCGTAGGAGAACTATGGGCACGGCTGGTGGGGCGTTTGAGGGTGGTGCTGTGGCGGCCTTCAAAATGGGTTCAGCTTCTTTTCGGCATTTGTCGCCTTTGAGGAGAGAAACTCGCAGTGTTGACGTTAGTTACAGCAGTGATAATAATCAGAATAGTTTGGGTAATAGCAGTGGTGGTGTTACTAGGGAGAGTGGTTTAATTCGTGGGCCTTCAGCTGTGAAGCTAACGGAAACACAGTATTTGAATATATTGCAGTCAATGGGTCAATCTGTGCATATATTTGACCTCGACGGGATCATTATCTACTGGTGAGTTGAGCATTCAGCTAAATTTGTTCATTGCTTTTTAGGTAAGTTAATGGTCATGTTGTTGGGATATGGCATTATGACCATAAGGGGTTTTTAAGTGTTAAGCACTTGGCACTATGAACTTGGTTGGGTTCAATTACAAAGGGTTCTTTAGATTGCTGAAATAAAAAAAACGTACAATGGTACAATACTAAAGCATATTATGACGGGCCTAAACATATAAGGCCAATGACAGATAATAAACGACCTTATATCTTTCTAAAAGGAATAATGTAAACATTGGTAGGGTTATTAATCACAAAAATACACAAGAATGACCATCGGGAATGTAAAGAAACATACATGATATCATAAGAACCAGTTTTCATAAATGATTATTTAGGGTTCAAATAATCAGTTTTGGACAATCAGTTTCATATCAACTGCAACAAAACTGATTATCGAATGATCAAGTAAAATAACTTGTCTACATAGCTTGTTATTACCTAATATGAGATACTTTTCTTCCCATGTCACAAACCGACTCTACTGTTCTTTTTTTCTTCACAAGACATGTTCTTTTTGGTTATAATCTATACTCCAATATCTATGTATTATTACAACTTCAAATTGGCAGAAACACACCCAAACACTATTTTCTACCGCTGATTATAAGATTCTGATGATTACTTTCACAACGCACATACAAACACACTCTTACGAATGATAATTTTTAACATTTTTATTATTAAAATTATGTAGGAATCGTATGGCTGAAAATCTTTATGGTTATGAGGCTGCAGAAGCTCTAGGGAGATCACCCAATGAGCTTCTAGTAGAAAAAAACGATATTCCGTTAGCTGATGCTATTTTACAAAGAACTATTAGGGGGGAAAGTTGGTCTGGGCAGTTTCCAATAAAGAACAAACGAGGGGAAAGATTTGAAATTATAGCCAATTTTACCCCTTTTCCTGATGAAAATGGAACATTAGTTGGGGTTATATGTGTGTCTAGTGATACACGCCCGTACAGAGAAATAAAGTCAGTGGGGAATATTATTAGTGCACCTCGGAGGATTGCTTCGGCTAAACTTGGGCTGGATCCTCAACAACCTCTACAAACTGCAATCGCCTCGAAGATTTCCAATCTGGTCAGTATCTGAACTTTGCAGATATCACTGTATGTTGTTTTGTTATTGCTTGTCGGTTTTGCTTCAAGAACGTGCATGTGAATACTCCCTTATTCCCATGAAAATTGCTATTTTTACTTGAGATAATTTTTTAAAAGTGCTTCAGTATTTGTTTAATGCGTAAAATACCCTTGTTCCTATGGATTGCTATATTTACTCGACATGTTCTTGAGAAGTGCTTCAATGTTTTTCAAATGTCTAAAACAGCCTCATTCCCATGAAAATTGCAATTTCGACCAATCTACTTAGAAATGGTTCTGTTTGGGTTGTGTTTATATTAAACAGGTCCAAACTGGTCAAATGGATTAAACGGGCTGAAAACCGCCCAAAAGTCTATTTTCATGCGTACTGTGTTATCATAATTAATTCTTTGCGTTGCATTAACAGAAAGTTTTGTGCTCTTTGACTTTTTACAAAAAGGATGCTTAGTTAGAACAAAAACACTTGTATGATGATTGGAAACTTAGTTTCTCATTCTAACAAAGGGAAATAGGTTATTTTAACTTTCCAAAAATAGAAATTCTGCAACTTTCATGTGATTCCTAGAATGGAAATTTCGCAATTTCCAAGGGACATGCATTAAATCCAAACCGACTTAACTAAATCACCACTTAAGGTTTTCTTTCCTTCAAGTTATTGTCAAAAAAGTGTTCTTATAAACAGGAATACCAACACAGATTTTCTTGTTGACTGCTATTATTACTGTATTAAAAAAAAGATCGAATGATGTTATGTAAGGATGGATCTTGATTGTTGAAAACATGAAAACAGGCCACAAAAGTTAGCAACAAGGTTAAATCAAAAATGAAAAACGGAGAAAACTCCACGGATCATGATGTTGCAAGTGGAGACAGTCATTATTCCGAAAATGACGCTAATGGCCCTGATCATAAAGAAGATGGATATTCAAGTGGAGCCAGCACCCCAAGGGGCGATATTCCTCAATCACCATTTACTGTAAAACCCTCAACCGATTCCGGCGACGAGAGTGAAAATAAACCTGGAATTCACAAGATTTTATCTTCAAAAGCTGAGGCATGGATGGGTAAAAAGGGAATTACATGGCCATGGAAAGGAAGCGAAAAAGAAGGTGGTTCAACTTCATCCGATTCAAAAGTGGGTCGGTTTGGTTTACATTGGTTAAATAATGATCAAGAACATGAATCTGGTCAGCCAACGAGTTCAATTAAAGTAGATAATCAACCGTGGGAAAACACAAATAGGAACGAGGCTTCAGGGTCATGGTCTTCTTCGTTTAATGTCAATAGCACAAGTAGTGCTAGTAGTTGTGGTAGCACAAATAGTAGTGCTATTAATAAAGCGGACATGGATACTGATAGCTTGGATTATGAAATCTTGTGGGAAGACCTAATAATTGGAGAACAAATTGGCCAAGGTATAGTTTTATGTGTATATTGAAGTGTATTCTTGACACTTGACAATATTTACAAAACAATCTGATGTTTTGTTACATTTGTATATTATTTGATAGGTTCATGTGGGACAGTATACCATGCACTGTGGTATGGCTCGGTATGTCATCCATCTCTCCCTTCTTAACACTTCTTCTGTCCCTTAAAAGTAATAATAGTTTTTATCTTGTGATGTCCCATGAAATAACATACTTTGATGATATTGATTTGGTTTCATCATAATTTCATCAATTTTGATGATAGTGAAGGGTGTTTTGGACCTTCGACAAGTGTTAGAGACTTGCATAAAGCCATATGTTCAGCCAAGTGTAGGAGTTTTAAAATGTCATTAACTTGGCAATGCTCTCCAAATTTAAACCTTTGTTTAATATTGATGCAAGCAAATTCTGTCAATTTGTAATGTTTGACTCGTCAATTGTCTAGAATACTTATCTAATAGCGACTAAATAAGGGAATCTTGCAGACTCCGATCAATATCATCAATTTTGTAATCATAGTAAACTGATGTTGGTAATGATAGTAAACTGATGTTGTAATGAAAATTTTGTGATGACTTTCATCTCATTCAACATATGCTGGTGTATGCAGGATGTTGCTATCAAGGTTTTTTCAAGGCAAGAATATTCTGATGATGTGATATTATCGTTTAGACAGGAGGTATGTTTTTTAGTCTATTACTTCAAAGGGCAGGGCAGCTAGGTCATTTTAATTTGAAAACTTTATAAATTGTGAATGTTAAAATTCTCATGGCATCTAAAAATAGAATTTGTTGCATTTTATAAAAAATTGCATGTCATCGAATTACATATTTTTTTATTTGAAGGTATCTCTCATGAAAAGGCTCCGGCATCCCAACATTCTACTCTTCATGGGTGCCGTAACTTCACCTCAGCGTCTTTGCATTGTCACAGAGTTCCTTCCACGGTTAGTTCCCAATTTTCTTTACCCCATATACTTATACCATGCATGTACGTCTCTCTCTAAACGCACACCAATGAGTGTGTGTGCGCGCATGCGTTAATGAGATATCAACAGCCTGTGCATGTCTTAATAAGCAAGTCATGCTTTTCTTTTTCACTGTCGCAAAATAAGGCTTGGCTAACAAGTTAAATTGGGTACTTTTTAGTACAAGTCAAACTGTGGCCGGTTGGGTTGATCTATAAACTTTTTCTTGGAAATCATATATGTACGTGCTAATTATGATTACAAAAACTTACTATTACCGCAAAAGTCTAGATTTTTAACAAAGCTCTGTAGGAGTTTGTGTGCACTTGATATACACTTTAGGGGACTGACACCCGTTCTAACCCACTGGACATGTTTTGTTCTAGCTTAATTTAGCAGATTTGGCCCATCTGAACTTTTAAAGATAGATCCAAAACCTAAATCGACTGTTTCATACATAAATGGGTCGAAATTGACACCTACCCTTTTCCTACAAATTTACGTATATTTTGTGCTTGTCTTGTTTTATTCATTACTCAAAAGTTTTAAGATCAAATAGTGTAGGATTGTATGCACACATTTATGAACACGCATACACATTCAATGAGCTAAATGGAGTTATGTTAATTTATGCAGTGGAAGTTTGTTTCGATTACTTCAAAGGAATACAACTAAATTAGATTGGAGACGTCGTGTTCATATGGCCATGGACATAGTAAGTACACCATTTCATAGCAATGATGTTTTTCCTGTCTGTGTATCAACATTTGAGTATATCTTCTAACATGTGGTATGTCCTGCAGGCACGAGGCATGAATTATCTTCATCATTGTCACCCACCTATCATTCATCGGGATTTGAAGTCTTCAAATCTTCTTGTTGATAAGAATTGGAATGTGAAGGTTTGTTATTTTTATCTTTTCTCTCTCATGTTGCATTCTCGATCTACACATATACAAATAACATGTTCTTGCGGTTTCTTTTTGCAATTGAATAGGTTGGGGACTTCGGACTCTCACGTATTAAGCATGAAACATATCTTACCACAAAGACAGGGAAGGGAACGGTATGCATCTATTTATCCTTCTTAATTTACTTTACAAATGTACTCTCTCTCTGTTTGATGAATATAGCGACTAGCATTAGTAATATGTGATGACAATTAGGGGCAGATACGTCATTTGATTTTTGCTAATCGTACCTAGCGCTAAGCATGAAACATTAGTTCAATAGAAGTCTTCTCATGCTTTATAAATTGTCCAAAATCCCCTTGATATCACTTATTAACTTATTAACGTTAACAATTTTGCTCAACATTCCATGGTATTTGCTCAAGTTGTTATCATTCAAGGGTAGTTTAAACATTAGATCAAATCTCTTCGATTAACATTATTTTCTTTTCCACCTTTAGCCTCAATGGATGGCTCCGGAAGTTCTTCGGAATGAACAGGCAGATGAAAAGTAAGCCCTATATCTGAAAGCAATCCTTTGCTTTTGATTACTTTGACAGCATTTGTGTACGTTAAAATATAAATTTGATGGTGATTTTTATTTGAAATTTGTAGGTCCGATATATACAGTTTCGGCGTGGTATTATGGGAACTTACCACCGAGAAGATCCCTTGGGATACTCTTAACTCAATGCAGGTACGTATTTTCTTCCAGTGTTTAGGTCAAACTTATTGTCTTCCATATGCAAAATTTATGCGAATATGGTAAAAACAAGGCACCAGAATGTCTATATATAAGTTGAAGCGTATGTCACAGAGCTTGTGTGGGTAAATACATAATCAAATACAGAATAAATTGTTTGACCTTGCAAGCCACAATGTGCTTCTTTTAGGAAGGGTGTCAAAATGTGCTTTGTGTATGCATAACAGGTCATAGGAGCTGTAGGGTTTATGAATCAACGGCTAGATATTCCGAAGGATGTGGATCCCCAATGGGCTTCTCTCATCGAAAGCTGTTGGTGCAGGTACATATCTTACCTCTTACTACAACTATAAAAATTTATTGTGTATTAAAACCTTTTATTCTCTCTGTTTTTGTGTTTAAATTCTGAAAGAATAAAACTTGATGGAAGATGTCTACAGTATCAGAAGAAAGTACGTTTACAGCATTCTGTAAACAACTTTTACAATTAATTAAGATTAATTTTGATGGTTTACGTAGTATACAAACACCGTTGACTATTTGAGTTTGATGAGACTTGGAGTGATTTCTCAAATGTCGTAAAACAAGTTATCTGTTTTTAATTTTACTATAAATATGCGTCTTATATTTCTTAAAAATGAGAGTCTTATTAAATGCATTTACATTTTTTGTACACAGTGAACCACAATCCCGACCAACGTTCCAAGAAATACTAGATAAGCTTAAAGAATTGCAAAAGAAATTCACCATTCAACTCCAGGCATCACGTTCAGCCACTGCTGCCACCGCCACTGCCACCTCCGGAGAAAATAACAGCCAGAAGGTATCATGAAACGCAAGCGTAAATTACTTTGACCCTTTTTATCCTGCAAAGTATTTTGCCGATCTGGTGAGGCCATGTCTCTAGTCCAGTTTGTTGGTTTTTACATGTTGATCTGCTGGTTGGGCGTTTGTTGTTGTTGTTGCTAAAAAGCTAAACGGGTTGTCAGAAAAAAAAATAAAACATTTATGATATATCGGACACTATGCTCCATTGTTTTGTGATCCATAAGGAACACTTTGCGATTGTTTTGTATAGAGTATATGAAGGAATTACTTGGTTCAAGAATTGTAAAAACAAGTTATATGTAGATTTGGAGTGAGGGACAATATTACTTTGATTGTGTCCCATGTTTAACGAGCGTTCACTTTTGTTTATCACGGAAAAAGTTTGGCTTGTCAAACGTTTTTATAAATCGTCGATTAACGAAGCTAGAGAGATCTTGGAGGGGCATTCATAAGATGTCTTCGAAACTTTTACTATGGCGGTTTAAGAATAGTTTCAAGAAATTATGAAAGAAGTTTAAAAATTTGTGTACTATAGGTGGTATGAAAGAGGTTTATAAATTAATGCATTACATGAGTTTTTATAAACTTATTATGGATAGAGATCTAGTGAGAAGAAACTTAAAATAAAAAGAATGGGTGAAAATCATCAAATAGTAACTAAGTTTGAGATCTATTTTAATTTGGTATCTAAAATTTTATATCAACCATAAAAACCATCAAAGTTACAAATTTGTTTCATTCTTATGTAATTTTTATGTCAGAGTAACCTGAATGAAACACTTTTCAAATTTTGTTATTATTTTGTAGTTATTGTTTATGTTCAGTCGTGCATTAACGGATTGTGCATAAAATTGGTTGGAATTAGTTAAATTCTGAGGGTGGGTGTTTAAAACTAATGTACAACATGTTAATGCATAGATGGATACTTTAAGCACACTAATTTTAGAAAATTACATAAAAATGAAACAAATTTGAAACTTTGATTGTTTTTATGATCAATATAAAGTTTGAGGTATTAAATTGGAACACTCATGAAACTTGGTTACTAATGGGTGACATATTCCCCTAAAAAGAATGAGAAAGAACTATAACTACACATTTAAGATGCATCGACTTAAATTAGATGCACCTCTATTCATTTAGATGCATCTTAATTAGTTTCAAAAGTGATATTAAAGTGAAAATGATGCAAGGTAGTGCTAGCAACACATTTGACGTGCAGATGACGAGAAATACATAGGATTCGCGTTACTTAATGAAATGCATCTAATATATGTATATGCATATAATTTTGAGCTAAAAAATGTATTAAAATGCATCTAAAAGACTAAGAATACATCTAATTCAAATCGATGTATCTCTAATATTTGTTTATATTTAATTCTCAGTTTTCCCATTTTAAAATCCCTTCTCCTTTGATCCTAGATCAAAGCCTTTATCTAAAGTTTGTTTATAGGTTTATGATTTAAGTTTATTTATATACCAAATATTTACTTACATATCAAGACATCAATCATAGCCACTTCTTTTTTAGATTAGATAACAGATTCACTTTCATCCTCTTTTTGGTAAAAAAGATTAATATCTTTTAAACCGTTAATTGTTGAGTGAAAAATTTTACACCGTCGCGATGAGCATTCAATTATTTTTCTATAGACGGACACTTTGGTATACTTCGACGATTTTTTTCCACATTTTTTTTTTCGTTGTTAAAACTTGCATGAGAAATCACAATCGTTGTTAAACATTAATTTGAATATTCGAATATCTAAACGTTTAATAAAATGAACATAACTTTTTCTACAACATTTTAAAAGTTTCACCGTCTTTTTTTCTTGAAAACTAGACATTCATAGCTTTCCAACCATATATTACACATTATATTTCGAATTGTAGATTAGTCCAGTTAATTTATCGAAGTTGGATTAAACACAAAAAATCACACGTAATTTCAATCACATGTGATTTTTACTACATGTATTGTTATCACATGTGATTACAGAAGTTTCACGAATGAACCGGTATAATATATAATTCGAATACAGTGTGTGATATATGATTGGAAAGCAATGAATGTGTTTTTTTATTGCAAAAAAGCGAGGAAGTTTTTGATTTATAGACAAATACTTATGTCAATTTTAGTACATATATTTAGTGTTGAACTTCGATATTACTGCTAAGTCACATGTGATATGTCATGTGAATTTCAATACCTAATATAAACGTGAAAAAAAGCGACAAAAAAAAGTTTGTCGAAAGTATATCGAAGTACCCGTATATAGAAAGATAATTAAGTGTTCGTTGTAACGGTATAATTTGTTTTGTCTAACGATAAACAGTCCATGAGATATTTAAATTATAAAAAAATATGTGTAATTGAATTTTTAAGTTAAATATTTATTAATATCTCATTTTTTTCTCGACAGAAAAATGAATGATTGAGATTTGTCCCTGTTATGTGAGAAAAATTTGGTATGTAAAATAACTCTCATATAGATTTATAGTATTAAAATGTTTTTAAATTTAATAACATTTCATGAGGTGATAATTTTATAAACCTTTTAATACGTTTATTATGTCAATTAATACGAGAACAAATATAACTTATAAAGAAGTAGAAGTTTATAAATATTTGATGTGACATTGGTTATGTTTGGCAAAAGTAGTTGTGAGTTGTGACCTGTGAGCAGTAGCCACAGTTCACTGCTCACCGCTCACAGTTTCTTAAAAAAACATTGGAAAAATGAGCTTCTATAAAAAATAGCAAAGCTCACCGCTCTTTTGCCAAACGAACACTAAAAATAAAAAAGCTCACTGCTCACCGCCCCAAAAGCTCCAAAAGCTCTAAGCCAAACATAGCCATTATATAATGGGATAATTTCATATTTACTCAACCTGAAAATCAAAATACCATATTTTCTTAAAATACTAGTTTTTAATGCATAAGTACAATGCTTGTAAAGCATGTGTTAGAAAAGTATGAAATTATGATGTTTAAGTTGAGTATATATGAAAATGCCCCTTATATAACTTGATAAAGTCCATAACATTCAAGACGATATAAGTTACCACCTCATGCTATCATAATAAACTGGTTAACGGGCAAAATAATAATAGTGTCAAAAATTATTTGTCCTCTTTTTTGCTGACCCAGTGAGCTTCAAAGCTCACGCGTGAGACAAAAACCATGTGCCACCACCATTACGACGCTCTAATAGTCACGCATGTGGATGGCAAAAAATACCGCATTTGGTCATCACTGAGGACCTTTCTTTTTCCGTTCATGAGTGAACGTTACGAGCGTGTGAGTGATGAGTGAGTGAGTGAGAAGACGTCTTACTTATTACGAATGTATGTGTACATGTCCTAGTCTAGTACTAATTCGTTACTAGTTTTATTATAGACGACCCGTACATTTGGGTGTGAAAAACGCGTAAACAGGAAATAAACAAGGAAAATAACACCAACCAAATTTCTACACATGCTTTGCTCCTACATTAATTACATACTCACACACACTTTGATTTCTTTTAACTTTTTGCAGAAACTTTAATGTATATTTGTTTATTTCTTGCACAACATGTTACCATTTGACTTTTAGCAAATTGAATCTTGGTCAAATTCAAAAGTGTACTTTTTTATTAGGGGATCTTCTGAAAGTGATGTGGATTTATATTTACTAACAGTTTTATAAAATTTAACATTTTTTTTTTGAATAAACCCCATTTTGATATTTGCATTTATGTTTATTATTATAGGATCTTGTTTAAGATATGTAGATTTATATTTATAGGTTACATGATCTTGAGTCAAAGTTTTGGTTTAGAAAATTTGGATTTGTGTTTATGGGTTTTTAAGATTAGGATTAAATAGTTTTTGATCTTTGAAATTTTGGTTTTGAAAAAGTTTGGAGTAAATTTTTTGATTTTTGAGAAAATTAAGGTTTTGAAAGAAATCCCATTTCGAGTTTTGGATAAAAAGGCGAAAACTTGAGTATATTTTCGAGGTTCCGAAATTGGGATCTTGTGCAAGAAATGTGGGATGTTCAAAAAACTGATAAATTGGTGTTCAGTTTGTTGTTCGTTTGGTAATGATCAGACATAAGTTGGTGAGTTTAAGAAAGATGAGTTGTTGTGGTATCATGATATTGGAAAACACGGATATGGTGAGTATTCGATGGCGGTGATTCAAGCAAACCAAGTGCTTGAAGATCAGTGCCAGATTGAGTCTGGTAATTTTGGGACGTTTGTTGGTGTTTATGATGGTCATGGTGGACCGGATGTTGCACGTTATGTGTGTGATAATTTGTTCAGACATTTTCAAGGTTTGTTGCTGATTAAGTTAACTGTGTGCTAGTTATTTGTATTACTTAGTTTCTGGTTTTTTGATCACATGAATTGTAATGGAAATTTGATTTTGCTTGTAGCTTTACGGATATTTGACCAAATTGCTTGTAATCTAGGACTATTTTGATCGCAGATAGAACGTTATTGGGAGCTAAAGTTGGGCCTTTTAATTGATTACTATGTGTTTAGACTTTAGATTCAATATGAAAATGTGCTAAAATCATGTTAGAAATTCAGATCACATCTACGAGGCTAATAATTCTATTATCCAACAAAATTTATGTACTTTTTGTATGTCTTGATTGTGAAATGGGTTGAAACTTGAAATCAACATCACAAAGGGGGTGTTTGGATGTGTGTTTTGACAGTGATTTTTATGACTCGATAGTTAGTTGATTACAGCTAATGATTGGTAGATAAACTTTTTGACTCTAATTGATCAAAAAATGACTGAAGTCGCAATAATCAGCTTAATTGCACACCCCTGTAAGTAGTTTAAACGGCTAACCAAATGCATATGATTGATTTTGGGCTTTCGCAAAAATAAGTATTACACATATTTTTCAAATAAAGAAGATAGTATTCTTATTTCATTGTTCTTAGGTTTGCTGTTTATGCAGCAAATTCAGCCGAAAGTCATGGTATTGTGACACCCGAGACAATAAAAAAGGCGTTTCTTGAAACAGAGAAGGGGTTCACATCTCTTGTATCACAATTGTGGAACAGTCGACCCGATATTGCAACCGTTGGATCCTGTTGCTTGGTTGGGGTAGTTTATCAACAAACGCTTTTTGTGGCGAATGTTGGTGATTCTCGTGTTGTGCTTGGTAGGAAAGTTGGCAATACTGGAGGCATAACAGCCATCAGTTGTCAAAGGAACATAACGCAAACCTTGATAATATTAGGCGTGAGTTAAGAGATATGCATCCACTTGATCCTCAAATTGTTGTATTGAAACATGGAGTGTGGAGAGTCAAAGGCATTATTCAGGTATCGTACAATATCACTGATATGGAGTATATGAATGTTTTTCATATGTGTATGTTTTTCTATTTATGGCCCTCTATGTTCAGTGAGCTGTTTGGATGTGCTTTTTGTGTAGTGGTTTTGTGACTGAATCATTAGAATCAGATTAGGTAAAACAGGTTAGGGTTGATGGTGTTTGGGTATGCTTTTGTTTATAAAAAAATATAACCAGAGAATGATATATTTGGGTTTTTGAAGCATGAACCTCCATATTTTAGTTAATTTTTTTTTGCTAAACTCAATCATTGTATATCTTTCAGGTTTCTAGGTCCATTGGGGATGTTTATATGAAGCATGCATGATACAATAAAGAACCAATTGCAGCAAAATTTCGACTTCCAGAACAGACAATGATGCCAATCTTGTCTGCTAGCCCGTCTACCCTTTCTCACCCAATCCAACCAAGCGATTCTTTTCTAATATTTGCTTCTGATGGTTTATGGGAACACTTGAGTAATGATGAAGCAGTTGATATTGTTCACAATAGCCCACGTGCGGTAAGTTTATGGCTAAGTTTCCATGTTTACACTTTTTTTTCTCATCAATAGAAGTGGCTATGTGGGCGGGGTCTCTGACGGTTTGGGTCCAAATGAGTATTTCTCACCTGAAACATTGTTTTCTATATAATCAATGTGATATTATGATTGCTGAAAGGGTTAATAATGGCGAAACCACTAAATTTTTAACTTTTTGGCAGCTTAATCGTTAAATTGTTTTCGCATGGTTTAGCTCTTTAACTTCTTTTTTTGGCTCATATTTTTGTACATGGAAAATTTAAGGAATTGCATCACACACCACGACACAAAACAAAGTTAACTAAACTTGTTTTAACCCATTTGATCACTTGAAGCACGCCACCTCTGCTTTTTAGTTTGCTACAACTACATATGCACAGTATACAACTCAAACGATTCATGTACAAAAAGAAATGTATTAACCTCTTAAAAACGATGTCTTCATCTAAATGATTATGAGTTTTATGCTTCAGGGAGTTTCCAAGAGGCTGGTGAAGGCTGCTCTACATGAAGCAGCAAAAAAGCGAGAAATGCGGTATTCAGATCTCCATAAGATTGATAAACGTGTCCGTCGACATTTCCACGATGATACAACTGTAATTGTATTGTTCTTAAACCATGATCTTATATCTAGAGGGTCGCCTACTGGGCATAATGTCTCTCTTCGTAGTGCGTTAGAACACTAGTTTTCTTGTAATCATAGCCCTAATTTTGAATCCCCAGGTACTTAGAGAATGATGTTTTTATTATTTTAGACTTGAATTCTTAATAAATGGTATTTAGGGTATGGATAAAATGATTTTGAGTATCATATTTCATTAATCAAGGTAATGATCAGTGTTGGATCAATATTACCAGATTTGCTGCAATAAAACTGATTATGAATGTTTTCCCTATTTTTGCTTGCAACTAGAGTAGAGTCAATATTCTCCGGAAAAATGAAGTTGTACAGTGTGTTACATGTCTTGCTATAAATATGGCTTGATACGTGCAGGGCTGGTTTGTCATCACAATTGTGTGACTGCTTTCTATAAGGTATCTGGTGCAAATCTATTGCACTATTTTGTTTAGTAATCACGTGAACAATTGAAATTCAAGGATAAAACTCCTAATTCTTTGAAAACAAATGTATTAGGACATCTGAACACAGTATATGTTCTTGTTATAAACTTTGTCGATTGTCATAAAAAATAACCAACATGACTATGAATATACAAGTGTACAATTCAAGTAAATATGATTTGTTAAAGCAAGTATTCAATCAACTAGTAATCCTCAGCTGTTGGTATCATTTGCTCATATCTATATGTTAGATGGTATTAATTACTGAACGTAATTGACCATTTACCGTCTAAGAGATTTCTGTTCAAGTTGTGTCAAATGTGGTTGATTGTTATGCTTGCAAAACTTTAGGAACTATTTCCGTGGCCAAATATAGATTTGGCTAGACACCGATGATGTTCATGTGAAAGAGACTGAAATGAGAATGTATGACGAGGTGAGTAAACCTACTATGAAAAATATGTGAAACATTGTCATGAAACACAACATGCCTTGATAACCATAAGCGGCAGTGCGCATGACAAAGACATCGGCTGGAACTTGGAAGCAAACATGCAACTTATCGATTCATGGTGTACATCTGATAGACACCAATAGGGATCAATTAAGATCCGTTAGAGGATTACAAACGGTTGAGCAATAAAGAATTAAGAAATAGACCGCCAAAACCAATTTTGTATTATCAAAGTGTGAAATGTTACAAAGATAGTCGGAAGATTACAAGAGTTGAAAGAGAATTGTATTTCTAAAGCTAAAAGTAAAAGTATAACAAAACAAGTATTTAAAGTAGATTTTGGCGGGAAAGGTTGTTAGGAGCAGTTGAGGAGTAAGTCATGTGCACCTCTTGTGTCTAGTCTTTAGACTATGCACAAGCACCTCACATGCCATCAACATTCTAACACCTTATCACTTAAGTACTTATCAATCCATCCTCCTCAAATTGATCTTGTCCTCAAGATCAAACAACAAAGGAGGGGAACTTTCTTTGAATTTCTTCAATGGGTTCCCAAGTAGCATCTTCCTTTGACCCATTTGACCACTGAACAAGTCCAAAGACCACAGCTGTGTTGCCTCTCTTAGCCAACCTTCTTTCTAGTATAGCTATGGGTTCTGCTAACATAGTACCATCCACACCACAAACTGGTAAACTACCACTTTGAGTTACCACACCTCTGCATTTCTTGAGTTGGGACACATGAAAAACATCATGGATTTGAGAAGAATCTGGTAGCTTCAACTTATAAGCAACCTGTCCAATCTTAACTTGTATTTGAAAAGGACCATAGTATTTTGGGGACAATTTATTCTGTTTACTCTTTCTAATGGTGACTTGCCTGTGGGGCTGCAGTTTCAAATAGACCCAGTCATCCACTTCATATGCTCTGTATGTCCTGTTTTTGTCAGCTTGGGACTTCATTCTATCTTGGGCCCTTTTTAAATGGAATTTAAGCAAATCAATTGCCACTTCTCTAGCTGTGAGAGTTCTGTCCACTGATTCCACCTTGCTCTCACCACCCAAATATGGTACATGAACAGGTGGTGGTTGTCCATAGACTACTTCAAAAGGGGTAGTATGGATTGCAGAATGGTAATTAGTGTTGTACCACCATTCAGCCAAGGATAACCATCTCATTCAATGTTTGGGTTGCTCCCCTGTCATACACCTCAAATAACACTCCAAGCATCTATTAACCACCTCAGTTTGGCCATCAGTTTGAGGATGGTATGATGTAGACATGTGCAGCTTAACTTGTAACAGCCTAAATAGTTCTTTCCAAAAGTTACTTAAAAAGACTTTGTCCTATCTGATATAATTGTGTTTGGTAACCCATGTAATTTGTAAATGTTGTCCAAAAAAACTTGTGCAACATCAATAGCAGTGAAAGGATGAGCAAGGGCCATAAAGTGTGCATACTTGCTCAACCTATCAACTACTACAAATATTACAATCTTACCCTGAGATTTAGGTAGGCTTCCTACAAAATCCATTGAAATGCTGGACCAAATAGTAGCTGGCATAGGCAATGGTTGGAGAAGTCCTGGATAAGCCACCAATTCTGACTTATTTCTTTGACAAGTATCACATTCTCTCACCATTTGTTTGACATGTTTTCTTAACCTCTTCCAATAAAAGACACTGCAAATTTTGCTAGTGGTAGTCTTAACTCCAGAATGACCTCCAACTGACCCAGCATGAAAGTGATTGAGTAACTCTGCTCTTAATTCTTGATCATTACCTACCACTAACTTC
This sequence comes from Chrysanthemum seticuspe, assembly GCA_019973895.1. NCBI lineage: Eukaryota > Viridiplantae > Streptophyta > Magnoliopsida > Asterales > Asteraceae > Chrysanthemum > Chrysanthemum seticuspe. The sequence goes on from BPTQ01000006.1 coordinate 151,176,371, forward strand.
CCTTTTCTTCTTAACTCTTGATTAGACCATGTATAAGAACCTTTTACATTTTGACCATTCTTCAACTGTGTAATGACCTGTTTAAGCTTTTCATCTGAATCCCAACTAGTCACAATTTTGTGGTACAATTCAGTATTCATAGAAGATGTAACCAGGCTGAACAATTCACTAGAATACTGAAGTCTTGATAATGCATCAGCAGTAACATTTTCCACACCCTTTTTGTACTGAATCTCATAATCAAACCCCATTAACTTTGGTAGCCACTTCAGTTGTGCAGGAGTAGACATCCTTTGATCCAATAAGTATTTAAGACTAAAATGATCAGTTTTAATCTTAAAATGTCTATCCAACAAGTATCCTCTCCACTTCTCCAAAGCATATACAATGGCCAGGAATTCTTTTTCATAAGTAGACATAAGCTGGTGTTTTTGTAAAAGTGTTTTGCTAAGAAAAGCTATAGGATGTCCTTCTTGTAACAACACAACTCCTAATCCCACCCCTGATGCATCAGTTTCCAAGGTAAATTCTTTGGTGAAATTAGGTAACCTCAGCACTGGAGCAGTAACCATAGCATGTTTGAGCTTATCAAAAGCTGCTTGAGACTCATCAGACCATAAAAAACTATTCTTCTTGAGTAATTGGGTGAGTGGTCTACTAATGCTAGCATACCCTTGAATGAATCTTCTATAATAACCTGTAAGACCCAAAAACCCTCTAAGCTGTTTCACATTGGTGGGTACAGGCCAACTAGCCATAGCTTTTATCTTCTCAGGGTCAGTAGCTACTCCCATAGCAGAAATAACATGACCCAAATACTCAACTCTATTAGTACCAAACACACACTTACTTTCTTTAGCATATAATTTGTGATGCCTCATAGTTTCCAACACAGTCTCCAAATGTAACAAGTGATCCTCCATATTTTGGCTATAAATGAGTATACCATCAAAGAACACAAGCACAAATTTCCTCAAGTAAGAATGGAATACCTCATTCATGAGAGACTGAAAAGTAGAGGGAGCATTAGTCAGTCCAAATGGCATAACCAGGAATTCATAGTGACCTTCATGAGTTCTGAAAGCTGTTTTCTCCACATTTGTATCATGCATTCTTATTTGATGGTAACCAGACCTCAAATCCAGTTTTGTAAACACTTGTGCCCCATGTAATTCATCTATCAGCTCTTCAATTATGGGTATTGGAAATTTGTCTTTGATGGTTTGTTTGTTCAGGTGTCTATAATCTACACACATCCTCCATGAATTGTCTTTCTTCTTAACCATAACAATTGGTGAAGAAAAAGGACTATTGCTCTTCTTTATCACACCTGACTCCAAAAGCTCTTTTACCATACCTTCAATAGCATCTTTCTATGTTGGAGGATGTCTATATGGTCTAATGTTCACTGGATGAGCACCTTCCACCAATGGAATTCTGTGATCATGGGTTCTCTTAGGTGGTAATTTAGTAGGGACTTGAAATACATCTACAAAGTTCTCCACAATATTGTGAATCTGTGGGTGTGGTTCCTTCTCCTGACCCTCCATTTGCATACAAGTAGGTGCAGAGTTAGGATATACACAAAGAGCCATAGAATGTAGTTCTGCTTGTCTCACAGTTTTGTCAGAAGCTTTGGTCTTCAACCAATCCATGTTAGACTTGTGAGTTCCTCTGAGCAAAACCTTTTGATTATTATACTTGAAAATCATCCTCAACTCTACAAAATTCACCCTTATCTCCCCTAAGGTAGCCAACCATTGGATTCCAAGTACCATATCATAACCCCCCAAAGGTAATAGCATCACATCTGTAGTGAAAGGAGTAGTACCAAAATGCCATTTGAATCCTTTACATTCTGCATCAGTAACCGATTTATTACCATCTGCCACTGTAACTGGTAATGGGCATGTACTTCTGGTGACACAACCTATCTGCTTGGCCATATTTTTGTCCAAAAAATTATGTGTAGACCCACAATCAATCAAAATGTGGAGTGTATGTTTACCAACTGTACCAAGAACCCTCATGGTTTGAAAATTGGTGGTACCAGTAAGAGCATTGAGTGAAATCAATGGCTGTGACTGCAAATCAATCAAATCCTCTTCTCCCACAGTTTCATCTATCTCCAAAAATGACACTCCTTCATTTTCCAAATCAGGCACTAAAACCAAAGAGTACAACTGTCCACTACACTTATGTCCAGGAGTATATTTTTGATCACAGTAAAAACAAAGATTATTGGCTCTTTTTTCTGCATACTCTTTCTGGGTCAACCTTTTATTGGTACCAGCAACTGAATTATTTGGTTTAGCAATTGAAGTGTTTGGGGTTGCCAACAAAGGTTTGTTAAAAGTGCTAGTAGAAGCCTGACCAAATCTTGAATTGTGAGGAACAAAAGTACTCCTATTCTTCTTCTTAACTGCATTGAGAGTGGCTTCTTGGAGGTTTGTCAAGCAATAAGTATCAGCCAATGTTTTTGGCTTGAACATCCTGACACTCATAGCCAATTCAGTTGGTAGCCCACCCAAAAACAAACTCATTGCATGTGCTTCACTTATCTCTACCCTACTCAAAAGATTATCAAATGCATCTTCATAATCTCTAGCAGTAGTTTCATATTTCAAATTCTTTAATTCAGACATAGGATCATCATAAACACTACCAAATCTGTCCAAAATGGCCTGTTTATATACCCCCCAATCTACAAATCCTCCATGAATCTTAAGAAACTGTGTATGCCATAACAAAGCTTTATCATAAAGGTGAATAGAAACAAGATTTACCTTCTCAATTTCAGCCACCTGATCAATCAAGAACAGTTGTTCACATCTAAACAGCCAACCTCTTACATCTTCACCAGAGAATTTAGGAAAATCAATTCTAGATACTCTTGTGTGCTGTAGTGAACCACCTCCATTATTACCACCCATTTGAGTATGTTGCAAACTCAACCCTGTAATTTCTCCAGACATCTGTTCCAATCTTGTATTCATAGCCTGCATAGCCCCACTCATCACTTGAGCTATCTGATCTGCTATGTACCTTCTTGTTTCATCATCAAAAACTACTGAAGATCCAGTAGCCGTGTGTTCTGTTGAACCAGTTCTTGTAACCACCATTGTTAACTACTTCAAGATTCTCAACTAACTGCCACGTGTACTATTTCTTGAATATGATGTAGATCTGTTACTAATTATCACTCCTACTTCTTCAATTGAACAATAACTAGTAACTGTAACCGTTTCTTGGCTATTCTCAAGTCAAACAAAACTGACCATTCAACCAGAAGCAGAGGATTTAAGCACTAATGCGCTGCTCTTGTGGTCGCGATGAATACTTGACAAATAGTCGTATTTCTGAACGGATAGTACACAACTAACCAATATACCAGTGTAGTAGTATCGATTAGAAATCAGAGTACCAGTGTAGTAACTCTTGATTTACCAGACTTGTTGATCACAAAATAACAACCTCCACCAAAAGTGGATGAGAAATGTGATTGTAATGGATGAAAAATATGAATGAAGACGATATGGAGCCAAGAAAGTGCTCTGATACCACTTGATAGACACCAATAGGGATCAATTAAGATCCGTTAGAGGATTACAAACGGTTGAGCAATCAAGAATGAAGAAATAGACCGCCAAAACCAATTTTGTATTATCAAAGTGTGAAATGTTACAAAGAAATAGATCCGACAAAGAAGTACCCGATGGTGGAAGGAGACAAGTCATGACCAGAGGATGCTTGCCTCTGCCGGACGGTAGGTCCTAAACATAGATGTGAACATTCAACCATTATGATATCGTCCTCTCATGTGAGGCCCAGAGGAAACATCCATGCTCCTCCGACAATTTTAACTATCTCACAACATTTATACCGCAAATCAATCTCAGAATTTTCTAAGCAGGACTTGAACCCACGACCATTTGGTTGGGAAGCTTATCACACAATATTATTTATTTTTACGAGTGGACAATTGAAAAAAAAAATGTACAAATAATTTTGGGAAGAAGTAAGGCTGGGCACAGTCGGCAATTTTTAATTGGTTGGTCATGTGATATGACCGATTTTACAATCGGTCGTGTCCACTGCGGAGCTCAGGTCGAACATCGCTCATCAAATATAAAAAGTAACAATCGGTCGAATTTTCGACCGATTATTACACACGTATTCTTTTTTTATTTTATTTTTTTAACTTGGTCACTGACTAGGGGTGTTCAAGAAAACCGAAAAACCGACGAACCGAGCCGATCCGCTCAATTCGAAATCGCAAAAAACCGATAACCGAAGAAACCGAAACCGAGAAAACCTGAAACCGAAAAAACCCGCTTATCACGGTTCAGTTTTGGTTTTTACTTTCAGTTATCCGCAGTTACCCGAACCGTGTATAATGTACATGTAGGTGTCAACAAACCATTTATGAAAATGAACAAGTACTCACTATATGATTGCACTTTTTTTTTTATCGTATAACACATTTTTATATACCTAATGTGATCATTTACTAACGTTCATAGATTACATATGATTGAAGTGATCGTAACTATAAATGTCAAATAAATAATGTTACTTATTTTGTTACATCGGGTGAAGACTTTGACGTCTTTATAGACTTCGAAGACAATGACTGTTAGGAATCAGTGATGAGGATGAGAAAATCCCGATCATACTAGGAAGACCAATGCTTGCCAATGCCCATGCTAAAGTAGATGTTCATGGGAAGCGAATGACCTTAGAGGTAGGAGGGGAGGAAATTACTTTTAAAGTTAATGAAATTGTATCCATCCCCTAGAATGGAAATGTTTGTGTGATTAATCAGGTACATGAATTAGAGTAATTACTTATAAGTAATGATGAGGGTCAAGAAGATTTTGTGGGATCTAACAAGCTCTCATCGGGTGAAGACTTTGATCGTAACTATAAATGTCAAATAAATATCGTGAACACCTTTATCACTGATTGTGACAATTTGGTCATGTCTGGTCGTTGGAGAGAGAAAGATGATAGGTGATCCGGGTCACGACTGTGCCCATGCCTAACAGTTCGACTCTTTTATTTGAAAGAAAGAGGGTGATTTGGTAAAAACACAGTCGCGGTCTTCACCAGTAAACACCATCCCGATCAACGGGCAGCAGTCGCAAAATTAGGGTTCTAACAAAACCTTTAATGCCCAAAAATGACCTCAATTCTTCACATCATCTTTCTAATAACTATCTTATTAATAATACTCATTCAAGTAAATTATTCAGAATCAGCACCTTCAAAAGCTTATAAAAGAGATCCAGGCCATCCACAGTGGCACCACAGTGCCTTTCAAGATGTTAAAGAATCTGTCCGATCCGATGTTCGTTCCATGCTTCATTCGCGGGCTGAGGTAATTCATTTACCCGCACTAACTTTATGAGCTTATTTGTGTTTCGGCTTATATTTCATAATCCCCAATTTTACTGCTTATTTTGAGACTTGTGGGCTTATATAAGTTTATTATGATATATATTAGTTGGATACAGATAATGTATCCAACTTATAAATTAGTTATACACGCGATAGGATAAGTTAAAAGTTTATACATTCGACAGAAAAAAAAAAGTTTTAAGAATAATGTGACGAGTTCGATACATTTTCGGAGATTTATCCCTATAATGTGTTTGTAGCACGGTTAGATTAGTCTAGTTTTATATGTGTCGCTAAGTTGACTCGATGGTTATGAATTTTAGGTTATTTCTTTGTTGCGTACTTAGAGGGTGTTTGGGAATGGTTATTGTATCTGCTTGTAAGTTATATGCAGAAGTACTGTCACGTTAAAATATTGTTTGAATTTTATTATTATTTTTGTAAGAAAAATTTGTAAATTTTAATAAGTTGGTAAAAAAGAATAGCAAGAGGGCTTGTTTGTCCAATGAAGGTACAAATGTCATTTTAGTTTTTATAACAAATAAGCACTTCAAATAAGCAGCCCTCCTGTTGCTTATTGGAAACTGCTTATTTTGGCAATTTGGATTATCCGGATACTCTAAACTGCTTATCTGCTTAAAAATAAGCAGTAGACGTAAGAAATCCCAATGACTATCTTATATAAAGTTTTAATACTTATCGGTAGTACGTATGGATGTTATGTATTTTTCATTTTTGAGGTAAATTAGTTGAAGCTGGTTGGCAGTAAAATTGTCAAAGCACGAGAATTACTACTAGCAATGATAATGAATAGCATGCTTTAGTTGTGAGACGTTATTAGTCTATGACTACAGGAGTTTGGTTTGGATTGTGGGACTTGTGAGTTGTCACTTTGTGTAAACCTGTCTATAAAGCGGTAAAATTTTGGTCAGTACTTAATTTAAATAGAATTGTAGAGACCGAAAAGTGAACTATGAGCTCATCCAATATCATAGTTTCCCACTTTCCCTCTTGATAAGTCGCACATAGAGCAAAGTTTTCTCCTTTTCTTGGATGTCTCGTGCGGATTACAATATGAACCTTTTTGCAAGTGAATAGTTGGTATGTGGCCTTTATCTTAGTCCACAAACCTGGTTTAACTCATGAGCAGGTATTATAGATACAAGCTAGTTCTTAACTACTTTATATGAACTGCTTTCAAAGTCAAATGTTACGATTATTGTGGGAAAGAGGAAAGTCGATAATTTATAGATGGGAGTTTTATTGCAACAGGCCAAGTTGGGGTAGAAGAAAGTCATGAATTTATTGAATTAAGAAAAGGCTTATGACTGGCTCAAGATCATAATGTACATTTATTAAGACTACAAATTGATATGAGCATGTGTTTTTGCATCCCTACACCATTATTAGTTCTCAAACAAAGGGATAGCTTTTTGTAGAACTGACTTATCGGTTCAGGAATTGTGCTGTTTTCTATTGGTTTCGTTGTAACACATGGTTTTTGTTGTGTCATGGAAAACAGTCTCCTTACTTGCAGAGTTTATCACACCTATGGTTGCTAGCCTGTAACCAAAATTTAATGCTCTGATAATACCAATTTGTAAGTTTATGAATTCTTGAGGGGTATAATCACATCAACTAACCTACTTATCTAAGATTTCTAGCTTTTTATTTTGGGGCTTCAGTCTCGTCTTGCTAAATGCCTTTGCACACGTGAAAGCCACTTAAATACATGCAAATGGCAATGCGATGAGTTAAACTCCGCTTCGGTCGAACTGAGTTTCAAATTAAGTGTGACCTCCTATATGATAAACTTTTGCAACATCTCCACTGGTTGAGTTTCTACTTGAACTATAATGCATTATCAGGATTTTGCAATGAGAGAGACCATAACAAAACCATATTAGTATTGATTTTTCAATCAATTGCTTTTGGCTTGCATAGGTGAAGTTATTCACTTTTCAGTGAAAAAAACATCTAATTTTGTGATGTGATTTTTTTTGCAGGTTCCCTTCCAAGTCCCACTGGAGGTTAATGTTGTCCTGATTGGTTTCAGTGGAGATGGAGGTTATAGATACACAATGGATGCACAAAAACTAGAAGAGTTTTTGCGAGTGGGATTTCCAACTCACAGGCCCTCGTGCTTAGAGACTGGTGAACCCCTTGACATTGAACATCACATGGTCTTCAATGCATTTCCAGTGAGCTATTTCTACACATTTTCCCCTGATATGGTTTTCGCATGCTTATATTATCGTGACGTGTAAAAGTTATAGTTCACATATTCTTACAGGCGGCACAACCAGAACTAATTGCACTTGAAAAGGCTGTAAAAGCAGCCATGGTTCCTGCTGGAACCGCCAGAGAGGTAAATTTTTGATGTTGTTATCTTTGGACTTTGACAAATGACTTGTATAATTAGTTACATACTAAATTATATGTTATATCTGTAACCTCAGGGTGATTTTGGAAGGGAAGTTCCGGCGTTTGATGTAGATGCAACAGTTGTGGAGCCAGAGTTTCAGAAGCTTTATTCCTACTTATTTGACTTTGAGAATATGGGATATAATGCTGAAGAAGCGGACAGACCTATGCCAACAGCAATATTTATTGTGAATTTTGATAAAGTACGCTTTAGCATCCTTCACTTTCTTTCATCAGCCACTATATTTGTTACTGAACTACGTTTCTTGCTTGGTTATTATTTTACAGGTTAGGATGGATCCTAGGAATAAGGATATTGATCTTGATGATTTAATGTATAAAAAACCGAATCAGTTAACGGAAGAAGATATTAAGCAACAAGAGGGAGGCTACATATATCGTTATCATTATAATGGAGGAGGAGCATCTCAAGTATGGCTTGGCTCTGGCAGGTTTGTTGTACTTGACATCTCAGCAGGCCCATGTACGTATGGGAAAATTGAAACTGAAGAAGGGAGTGTTAGTTCAAAGACCCTTCCTCGCTTGCGGAATGCGCTGTTTCCTAAAAGCGCGATTGCTGCTAATGAACATTCTTCCACTCATGACAATTTTGTTGGTCAACTTTCTGCCTTGATTGGCATCACAGTTCAGCATGTTATTGCTCCAGATGTCAGGTTTGTTGAGATACTAAATCTTATGTGATAAAGATTTATGGCAACTTGTTTAGTTATTAATCAATTTTTCTTTTTGATGAAGTTCTTGAAGATTTAAAAAAAAAATCCGATCAAAGTTTATATTTCATAATGTCAAGCAAACACCTCATCTTCTTATTTGGTTAAAACTTGCAAATTTCATGGTACCGGATTTTTTTTGAGCAAATTTCATGGTACCGGTACCGTACCGGATAGTGATAACCGGTACCGGTATGACTCGGTACCGGTACGGTTCCGGTACCGTACCGTTTTTCCGGTACCCTTGCTCATCCCTACTTGCAATAGTGATGTTTAGCTTCTGTTTATTTCTTGTTCATCTGTTTATTAGCCTTTGCAGATATATTTACCAGATGATAATGGTGTTTTTCTTACCAAAATGTGGATTTTTGATGATTGTCTGTTTTATTGATGAAATAATATTTGCAAATATATTGGTGGATTCAGGTATGAAAATGTAGATGTTGCGACAAGGCTGCTTATACCAATAATTATACTACAAAATCATAACCGTTATAATATCATGGAGAAAGGCCAGAACAACAGTATTGATATTGAAGCCATTGAGGCTGAGGTGCATGTCTACTCCATGAATCTTCCATTTTTTAATTTTATTTCTTTATTTGTATGGCTTAAAAAGGGTCCGTGTATTCTCTGTATATAATCATGTAATCATTATGGATGTTTCAGGTTAAGAAGATGGTACACAAAGGAGAAGATGTTGTCATTGTAGGTGGTTCACATTCGTTACATCTTCATGAGAAATTAGCAATTGCAGTTTCAAAAGCTATGCGTGGTCATTCCCTTCAAGAAACAAAGAAGGATGGACGTTTTCATGTCCATACAAAAACTTATCTTGATGGTGCCATCCTTAAAGAGGTGCACTCCATCCCCATGAGACAATCTCTAAATATATCACACTTCAAATACTTTCTTTACAATTTACTTATCGTACAAATTGTAATCACAGGAAATGGAACGATCTGCTGATGTACTAGCAGCTGGTTTGCTTGAGGTCTCTGAGCCATCTCTTTCTGACAAATATTATCTCCGTCAGGTTGGTTAACTTTATGCTTTAAATAATATTGCTTGTTATAATGACTGATTGACCCTTCATTTTTATGTTTGTCTTTATGTAAATTGTTTCATGCTTTTACACTGAGTATTTCTGCTTTCCACAGCACTGGAATAATGAGTGGAATATTGGTGATGATTCTGTTTTAAAGCATAAACCTATTTGGACTGCTCATGGTTCATCTCGAAAGAAGAAAAAGACCAAGACAGAGCAAACGAAAATTGGGCACTTGCATCGCACCTATGGAACGAGAGTTGTTCCAGTGTGAGTAATTGTATTTATCACATGTTACATCTTTTAGGCCAAAGAAAGATGAATATCGAATAAGTGTCTTCTTTTGCAGATTTGTTCTATCATTAGCTGATGTGGATCCACATCTTATGATGGATGACGAAAGCCTTTTGTGGACAAGTAACGATGTTGTTATTGTACTTCAGCATCAAAGTGAAAAAATACCTTTGAGGTTGGTATAATATATTCGAGTGAATATTATTTTGCATTAGCGAAATACTTAAAGTATCTGGTTTTTGTTGTACAGTTACGTATCGGAAACAGAGAAAAGGCATGTTGTTCCATCACAAGCACAACGTCACATAGTTGCTGGACTAGCTTCTGTTGTGGGTGGATTAAGTGCACCTTATGAAAAAGTTTCTCATATACATGAAAGGCCCGTTGTTAATTGGCTCTTAGCAGCTGGCTGTCATCCGTTTGGGCCATTTTCTAATACTTCTCGTATCAGTCAATTGCTTCAAGATGTTTCATTGGTAACACACATCTAATTATTCACAAAAAATAATAGTCATAATTTGCCTTTAATTGATGCATTACTTGTAACAACAGAGAAACGCAATATATGCACGTGTAGATGCTGCTCTTCACAGGATTCGGGAGACATCAGAGGTAAAAAAAAGTTTTATCTTTTTTCTTTCTGATCTTTATCTTGTTCCCTTAATTGCTACATGTATTTATCTACTTGGATTGGTTTTTAGTCTGTTCAAGTATTTGCTGGAGAGTATCTGAAAACGCCTCTTGGAGAACCAGTGAAGGGCAAGAAGAACAAGACAACTACTGAACTATGGCTGGAAAAGTTCTACAAAAAGGAAACAAATATGCCTGAGCCTTTTCCTCATGAACTAGTCGAGCGCCTAGAAAGTTATTTGGATGTAAGTTTACCTTCATTTGCTTAATATTTCCCATTAGTTATATAAAGTACAAATATTTCTATATAGCAACCAAATTTCACAAACGTTCCACCTTGATTACTCGAGATTTTTATATCACAAAATAAAATTTAAATATACTGATGTAGAATTTATTTTCTAAGGTTTCCTTTAAATTGTGGAAGTCGAAAGACATAGCTGTCCAGCATTATCTTTTTGTCCTACTAATGTCATTATACCATATGTTTTAATACACATAACGTAAAAAATTGACTTTTGAAAGTTGTACCCAATTTTGATTATATAAAAAGTTGATTATTTAAAGATCCAAGTGTCGATGTTTTGAATCTGAAGAAGCGTAATCCTATGTTAAAAAATAACAGAGCCTTGAAGAAAAACTAGTAGATTTATCATCTTTCCTATATGACCATCGGCTACAAGATGCAAATTCAAACAGCACAGAAATTCTTCAAAGCTCCATTCTGACACAGCAGTAAGTTTACGGAATAAAAGCTTTTTACGAGACTGTATCTTGGACTTATAAGCTGATAACTTATTCTGGGTCGTTTGTTTTATGCAGATATGTGGATTCTGTACTGGGTTATGAGAGGGAAAAAATGAAATGTTGTGAGATTAAATACAAGTCCCCAAAGCAGGCATCATCACAAAGTCTGGTATACGCTGCAATTCTAATAGCAGGTCTTTTTGTTTATTTTGTTGTCATTTTCTTTTCCTCTCCTGTTAGGTAATTAGTGGCTGAGTTGCACTTTCACAAATGAAAATTCGTAAACTTGTAAAAGGCCCAAGATATATAGACTTTTTTTTCTTTGTTCTTGATACCTTTATTAGCGGCGAGTTGTAAACTCACAGTATCAGTTGGGCCAAAACGACTGACATATAGGTACTGCCTGGTTAAGATTTTTTATAAAGAGGCGTTCAATGAAAATGAAGGTCTTGGCAAGTTGGCATTTCCGTTAGATTTTCTATGATCACTGTAAAAGTGTAAATTGTTTTGACAGAAATTGGACAATGGCTGAAGGACTGGTGAAAGAGTTGTATATATGTAACGGGAATGGTTATGTAGTTTGGTGTTCAAAATGTGCAAGTAAAATGCATCGGTGGGTGCTAGTGTGAGTTGAGGTATCACAATAAAACAAAATTGAACCTCACTTAAAAATTGACAACCTGAAATAGGGGTGTTAACGAGTCGAGCTTTTAACGAGCTACTCGAGAACGAGCTTGATAATTTTCGAGCTCTATTCAAGCTCAAACAAAATGTAGAGCTCGAATAATTTCACGAGACGAGCTTTGAAAACTTGTATTTAGGTTAGCTCGTTCGAAAGCACGTTTAGTTATTCGAGCCAAACGAGTAAAACGAGCCGAACGAGCTAATCGAGCTAAATACGTAGTTTCAGAATATTTTAATTATAAACTTTTAGTTACTAAAAATATTATACGAAAGAGCTAATCGAGCTAAATATATAGTTTCAGAATATTTTAATTATAAACTTTTAATTACATATGTTGACGTTCGATCGCATCAAAGATCTACACTTTAGTATATATAGGGAAATAGATCTACTAAGAAGAAAAATAAAAATAAAAATAAGAATTGTTTTCACTTACACACTTTAAATAAAAACGGAGAATTTCATGAGAGGTGCATATCTTTAGAGCATCCACATTGGTGGACCTTTTAAAAGGTCTAAACATTTATTAAATCATTAATTTATAAAGCTTTTGATTTTATAAACCTTGTTTCACTATATATAAACCTTTTCAAGTTTATAAAATGCTTAACATTTATACATGCATTAAATTATGAAAAGGTTCAAGATTTCAAACCTCTTCATTCCACTTGGACATAAAACATCAACTCACTATGGATAAAACAAATTATAAAGCTTTTCATGATTTTTAAACCTTTTCTTAAAATCACCATAGTGGATGCCCTTACATTTCAAATAAAAACGGAGAATTTTATGGGAGATGCATATCTTTTTGTAAGTGCATCTGAAATGTGTGGTTGTAATTATTTCCCATCCTTCTCATTTTACTTTTATTTCTTATTTGATTCTTACTCTATATATGAAATATAAATATAAACTAGTAAGTTTGGGCTTTTGTTTTTATATATCTCACAATGGCTTCCTTTTGTTTCACTTATCTAATGTGGGATGTGAAATAGGTTTTTTTTTTTTTTTTTTTTTTTTTTTTTTTTTTTTTTTTTCTCAAAGCTTACAAGTATTACTTGAATTCTTAACTATGTTGTAAAAATCGGTCCAGCGGCCGATTAATCCTCACATAATCGTTGATCACTCAGTAAGCGCCTTGATTTATCATAATTGGCCTATTTAATCGGTTTGGTCAAAGGTCGCTTAAAAATCGGTCAACAAACCAATTAATCAGACAAAATCGGTCTAATCGGACAAAATCGCTTAAACATCGGTCAACAAAATCGCTTAAAAATCGGTCAACAAATCGATTAATCGAACAAAATTGGTCAAAGCTTGCTTAAAAATGGTCAAAAAACCGAGTAATATCTATGTTTGACTTTGAACTTTGAATAATTATGTATTTTGTATATATTTGAACTTTGATGCACTATGCTTATCTCATACACATAATATAATACAATATCTAAAATTACAATTTTGTGCATAAAAATTCTAATCCGATTAATCCCCGATTAATCCCTGCCTAACCGATTAATCGCTAGGCCCTACCCTACTGCCTCACTAGGGCCTAGCGATTTTTACAACCTTGATTCTTAATATGTAAGAATAAATTAAATATGTTAAATTAATTGTTACTCATATATATTCATTGATCGTATAATTGTTACTATTAGTTTTATGTTAGTTAAGTGTTTTATAAATAATTAACTAATATGTATGAGAAATGATATATCCTCCTGCTACATGTTCCTACTCATATTCCTACACACAGGATCCTGACCAGTGTCAGAATAGACGGGTTGGATGCAGAGAGATAATGAGTGAGAAAAACATATTATATTATTGTGTGTGTAGAAAGATATGTAGGAATATAATGTAGGAGGTTATAGCAAAACTCAGTATGTATAATAACCATTTATCAAATGTATAAATGAATTAAACCCAATCATAAATACCACTTAATAAGAATTATGAATCATTAGATGATTTTTAACTAATCTCACTCGTATGGCTTACGTGATGTTGAGAGTTATATCGAGGTTTTGTAATTAAAAATACAACATATGTATGTATATTGTATATAAACGATCCCTTTTATGATTTTCACGCTTACACATACAAAAGACACATACAATGAAATTCATATATGTGTTATCACATGTGACACATATATATGTATAGACACATAGGACACGTACGTGTGAAAGCCAAATATGTGCGGACACACACATATGAAATACATAAGTGCGCCCAATATTTATATATAAATGACACATATTTGATATATATATATATATATATATGCATAAACTTATTATGAGGTTGTTAAAAACAATTGGTCCATGGTTCTTAAACGAAGAACATAAACAACGTTATCCATGGTTCTTAGACAATAGAACATAAACAATGTTATCATCTTCAATCAATCTGTGATGAAATGCAAAGATTGTTGTTGGTAATATTCTTGTAGAAACTCTTATTACGAGTTCAGTTATGAACTAACTAAAGCTTACACTCGTTTAAATCAGGCTAACTAGTTAATATATTTATGATAATGGTTTATTGATTATAATCCATTACATGTGAATACAAACATGTTTATGCATACACATACAATGTCTCTCATATGAGAATTTATACATATAAACACATACATACATTCTTACATATGATACACACATGCATTTTCAAAAGACACATGAAGATACATAAATACACATACACATAACTGATTTGGTTCACAACTCAAACAATTCATAATTTACTTGAGTTCATTAAATAATTTATGATCTTGACTCTAGCTCGAATAACAAAATTTCCTCGGGCAAATTTCGTGAATGAAGCTTAAAAAATAATATACTTGGCTATACTCATTCGAAAATTATATATATATAAAGAGGTAAACATATAATAAGGAGCTAGCAGGGTACCCGTGTGTTGCGGCGGTGGGTACCCTGAAATAAAATTTTCTGGTGAATCATGTATTTTAGTTTATTATATTCTTTTGGACAATAAATTTACGGATATCAAGAATTTCGTTTAGCCCGTGCCCGATCGGGCTCGAGCCCGTTTGGCCAGCGCCAGTTCGGGCTTAAGCCCATTTAGCTCGTTGACCGTTCGGGCTTGAATATCTGTATAATGTGATGTATTATTTGTATTAGTGACATTTAATGTAGGGTTCCCGCGTGTTGCAAGGGCGGATACCCTGGAATAAAAAATTTCGACGAATCATGTATTTTAGTTTATTATGTTCTTTTTTATAATAAATTTACGGATTTCAAGAATTTTGTTTAGCTCGGGCCCGTTCGGGCTCGAGCCCGTTTTGCTTGCGCCCGTTCGGGCTCAAGCCCATTTGGCCCGTTGCCCGTTCGGGCTTGAATATTTGTATAAGGTGCTTTATTATTTGTATTAGTGACATTTAATGTAGGAATTGTGTTTAATTTGGTTGTACAATATGCTTGATAATTTGTATTTCTTATGTAAGGAGTGTTTTAATAACTGTATTAATTGTATTTATTGACCAATATTAACTGACTACATTAAATAGCATTAATGTGGTGTTTTGTTTTTTTAATATGTCCATTAAAGTAGTGTACACTATGCTTCTTGTTTTGTACGTATGAAAACTATGTGCATTAAAGTGTTGTGCAATATGCTTCTTTTCTTGTAAACTTACTAAGTATTTGGCTTAGTAGCTTCATTAGATTGTAAACTGTAGTTGAATAGTTGTATTTTTTGATGAAGGGGTATTTTTAATAGTGTATTAAATGAATGAGTAGTTGTTTTTTTAATCTATGCTACATATAATAGAGGGATGACTCTCTCTCCAAATTCTAAGACTTACAAGAAAAGAAGCATAGTGTACAACACTTTAATGCATATAATTTTCAGACGTACAAGATAAGAAGCATAGCGTACACCACTTTAATGCACATATTAAAAAATCAAAACACCACAATAATGCTATTTATACAATTAATACAATTATTAAAATACCCCTCACATAAGAAAGACAAATTATCAAACATATTGTACAACCAAATTAAACACAATTCTTGCATTAAATATCACTAATACAAATATTCAAGCCCGAACGGGCAACGGGCCAAATGTGCTTGAGCCCGAACGGGCGCAAGCCAATCGGGCACGAGCTAAACGAAATTCTTGAAATCCGTAGATTTATTATCAAAAAGAACATAATAAACTAAAATACATGATTCACCGGAAAATTTTATTTCAGGGTACCCGCCGCCGCAACGCGTGGGAACCCTGCATTAAATGTCACTAATACAAATAATAAAACACATTATACAAATATTCAAGGCCGAACGGTCATAGGGCAAAATGGGCTTAAGCCTGAACTGGCGCGGGCCAAACAGGCTCGAGCCCGAACAGGCATGGGCCAAACGGGCACAGGCCAACAGGCTCGAGCCCAAACGGGCACGGGCTAAACGAAATTCTTGATATCCGTAAATTTATTGTCAAAAAAAAACATAATAAACTAAAATACATGATTTACCGGAAAATTTTATCTCAGGGTACCCGTCGCCGCAACGCGCGGGTACCCTGCTAGTGTGTTCTCCATGAACCTTAATTATCCATTTATTTTATTCTTTGAGCATCATTTTTTTCTTTTCTATTATGATCAAATGTATTAACTTTGTTATTTAGTTTAATTAGTAAATTTGTTAGCATAAATTAATGAAAAAAAAATATTTTTAATTAAGAATTATAATTATAATTGAAAATGTAACAATATAAAATTTATGTTTTGAAAAATTTGTGTAGGTATATTGCCTAATCAAAGGAAAAAATAAATAGTATCCCACATTGAAAATAATAAGAAAAGTGAAGAGAGATGAACATTATAAAACAAAAGGCAAATAACCTATTAAAGCATCATACTTGTCACAAAAAGCAGTTCGACGTAGCGAATAAAAAAAATAGCCTTTTTGGCTACTAAACCCGACTAGTTTGTCCTTTATTGGTCATTTTACCTCCACCTCATCCGGTTAGTGACACTTTGGCAGTTACTTGGCCACGTCATTTGTCCACCTATTAAATATATTAATTTTTTTTTTTCTCTTTTCCACCTCACTATACTTTGGCAATTACACACTTTTTTCTTATATGTAACTCTCTCTTTTCTTGATTCGTCCACCACCAACACACAAACACAACCCATCTTCAATGAATGATCATCTTGAGTTATTTCACACATTCAAGACACAAAAAATTAACATCAACATCAACAATTTCCACCATCAATAAACCCGCAACAAGCATATCCTTTGTGTAACCTCCAACAACACCCCATAACTACCATATTTTCCATAGCGGATCTACGGTAAGCCGAGTTTTAGGTCACATCTCAATTTTTCGAGCTTATGAATAGGTCTTAAACTCGAGTTTTAGGTGTATGTTCAGATCTGGATTTTTCAGTGGGTGCTTATTTTTTGTTTGAACTGATATATAAGTTTTATTTGGTGGTCAAGAAGTTAGAAGATGAACAACAATGGTGGTTATTTGCTTTGGATTTTTTTGTTTAATGACTTGAATTAATGTGGAAATGATTAGATAACTTGGGGGGTTGAAGAAGAGATTAGAAACGGTTCTGTATTTTACTCAACACACGGTACAAATAACCGTTACCAACCATTGATGAAAAAAGAGATCATAAAGAGGTCCTCAAAACCATTATCAACAATGTGAGGCTTAAATTGGGGAGGATTTGGTTAGGTATAGTGAGGTGGAAAGAGAAAAAAAAAAAAAAAAAAAAAAAAAAAAGTTAATATATTTAATAGGTGGACAAATGACGTGGCCAAGTAACTGCCAAAGTAGCACTAACCGGATGAGATGGAGGTAAAATGACCAATAAAGGACAAACTAGTCAGGTTTAGTAGCCAAAAGGGCTATTTTTTTTATTCGCTACGTCGAACTGCTTTTTGTGACAAGTATGATGCTTTAATAGGTTATTTGCCCTAAAGAAAAAACAGTTTTAAAAAAAAATATTATAATAAAATTAAAATAATTTTTTTTTAATTTTATTATATTTTTTTTGATTTTTTTTTAAATTTAAAAGAAAAATTAAAAATAGTTTTTTAATTTATTATAATAAAATTAAAAATTGTTTTTTTTTTAATTTATTATAATAAAATTAAAATTAAATTTAAAAAAAAAATATTAAAAATATTAATCGTAATAAAATTAAAAAAAATTTGAATAATCAAACTAAATTTTTTTTTTTTTTTTTAAAGTGTAAATTACATAAATCGTCCTTGTGGTTTGTATAACGATCGTTAGCCCTCACGTTAGAGAGATTTGCAAGGGAGGTCCTTTTTTGGGACCTGGTCGGATCAAGGACAAGATACGTAAGATTTGTAAACCACAGGGACGAAACGCGCTTAAAAAAGTATAAGGACAATATCTGTAACTTTGACCAAACCACAAGGACCAAACCACAAGGACGATTTATGTAATTAACTCTATAAAATATGAGTTTTGTTAATCACTGTCTAGTGATCACATATTACTCTATTTATAAAAGGAGTGTTTAATTCATTCAAGTAAAAATAATGTTCAAATATAAAAATTTACATATTCCTCTATTATTTTGTACTGTACAATATTATAATGCACAGATTATGGTGGATTAATCAAAAAATGTGATGTGAGTATCAATTACTTATTCAATGATTGGGAGCATCGCAGGTTATACGGTTTGACGAAACCATGATGTGACAACATAAGTAGGGTATTTATAACACATCCCTTGCTCTAATTTCGGTATAGAGAAATGCTAGACCCATTCAAAAAATTCACATAAAAAATCCACTCAATGACGTGTGTATTTTCTAACAATTTATCTCCATTTTCTTATTAAACCAAACGTCAACAAATAGATTTTTTGTGTGAATTTTGTGATAGGGTCTAGTATTTCTGGTATAATACTAAATTGATTCAACTCAAATAATGTTCAAATATGTACAAAACAAAATAGATGTTCCCTCAGAAATGACTGTAAACTATTCATCAATATCAGAATTAGCATGGTCAAATTGATGCATCACTGGGAACAAATTTGTGTACTGAGTTTTTAACATATTGCTATAAATAAAACAAAATTTATATAAACTTTAATTAACTGAAAAGCTCAGATAAACACTATACATTGTAATTCCCGGACCTTAAACAAATTAAAGTCTCATAGAGCTGGGATTAGATAATTTAATCATCATTGCTTTTAAAAACCATAAACTTGATAAAATCTAATGAAAACAATAAACACTCTAAAGATAATGCTCAGAATAAAAATGAACTAATTGTAATCCACAACCTTAAACATATTAAGGTCTCATAGTGAGCTGGGATGCAAGTTCTATCATCATCGCTACATAAAAAACACATTTTAGTAGCTGAATATTTAAAGTTCACAATAATTGCGTGTTTCTTAAAATTTTAATACCTAATTATTAATCAGTTCTTAAAAATTTCAAGAAGCACGCAATTGTTATAAACTATGAAAAAAAAATTATATGTATGATCAGACTAGCTTTCTAGGCTGCATTATGCATCAAATCAAGCAATTTAATAATTACTCTCAGAGCCCAGTGCAAACATCATCATCTCATAAACAAAATAAAAAAAGATCCTCAGCGAAAATGCTTATAGTTGTCATCAATATATAATCAGGTCTCAAAGATATCATGCCATCATTGGATCATAAATAAAATAAAAAACCAAAACATAAAAATATAGCGGGGTTTTATTAGCTGCGTCCGTAAATAAACAGAGACGAAGCGACTCAACGTTTCCGCAAATTAATTTACGCCTCTTTTAACATGAAAATAAATCCAAATCAAAAAATCATTTCATTTTGTTAAAATGATTTTTAATAAAGAGGCGAAATACTAATGCTAAATATAACATAAATTAAAACTAAGATGTAGACCTTACAAAGAACTCAGATGCGGTGGAATACTGTGTGGTGTGCTAGGTTTCGGGTGTTTTGTTTATATAGAGTTTTTGTGATTAGGGTTTTGTGAAGTGGTGATAAGGCTATTTTTGTTATGGATTGTACTGTATAAAAGTGGCCCAAAACAAAGACCAAGGTTAGTGCTCAAGCCCAAATGATGTTGTATACTTGCATGCTTCTTTTCACGAAAATGTTTCTTGTAAACTATTAAACGGGGAGGCAGTACTCTAAAGTCACCACCTGCGTAAATTTTTGTTTACGAGTACAAATAAAATAATGAGTTAAAACTAAACGAGTATTCGTGAATAGCAACGAAGGTTTTTAGCGGCAGACAATTAAAATATGCGATATTGTGGTAAGTGTTTCGTATAAAGTTCAAAATAAAACGTGAAAAGATCAAAATGTAATTTGCAAACGGTTGTACCCGTGCATAGCAACGTAATTTTCTAACGGCTTTACTTAGTTTTTATAGTTTTCATTTGAAAGTATAAGGGGTATTAAAGGGGGTAAATTAGACAATTAACTTTAGTTTTAGAATAATTAAGTTTTAAAAAAATGAGATATATGCAGATATTAAGATAGTCGTTTATGTGTGTATCCTTGCATGTTCTTTTACGTTTTAAATATACCAATACAACAATTGTAAAATTATTTGTGGTTCTCATTTGATTGATTGGTTAAGTTAACATTCTGTGTTTTAGACGTTTGATTAACCTTTGTTTTTTTTTTAAACACAGAATGTTTAACGTTTGTTTGTTTATGTTCATGTTTTAGGTCGAAACAATTATGTTTATATTTAGATCCATTTAATAAGGTTGCATTTAATAAAATCACCGTAAATAAGTTACTTTCTAAAAATAAAAACAAACAAAACGCTTTTAATTCATTCCAAATTTTAGTTGGTAAAAATTTCAAACAATATTACAGAATTTCAAATTTAAAAACTTTTAAACTTTTGGATCTTTAAAATTTGACTAAAATACACCGTTGGTCCCTAAACTTGTAGCTGAGGATCGCGATGGGACGAACCACGCACTTTTCATCGCTACCGGTCCAAACAGTACCCATTAAATGCCAGATTGGTCCCTTGACCAAAATTGGGACAGTCAAACCGAGGGTATTATAGACCATTCACTTTTTTGACCCAAGCTAGAACCCAGGGACCAATTGTGAGTATGGATATTAGCCGTTTCTTCCCTGATACGCTGCATTTAATTTCGCGGGAACAAATACACCCACCCAACAAACAACTTTGCCAATCACATAAAACCACATTATCCAGAAAAGATAAACTGCAAATCGAAATCAAGAATATAAATCCTCATTTCCAGAACTGAAAAGACCAACCCAACTTCCAACAAAACCATGTCGATCGATCGTTTTACCAACATGCCAGATGAAGTGATCACTAACATTTTGAATCGGTTGCCTTTGTTAGAAGCGGTGAGAACCTCTAGTTTAGCGAGAAACTGGAGGTCTAAGTGGACTTTGCTCACCGATGTCATACTTGATGAGGATTTCTTTTATTATTTAACATACGAGTTTGATGGTAGGCTTGTTACTAGATTCTTAAATCGGCTTATGGGTCCAATAAGAAAGTTTGTCTTTGCTGTAGAGCCAAGATCAATTATTGGAATAGACAACTTTCATTATGAACACATTCATGAGTGGCTCTTGTTTTTGGCTGACAATGGAGTTGAGGACCTGATTATTACAAACTGGTATGGTGACCCAGTTACGTTCCCGACCCAACTTTACTCTCGCAGTGAGTTGAAACATCTGGTACTTCATGTTTGTGCTATGGCTACTTTGGAATATTTTCATGGCTATCCAAATCTACTGAGCCTAGAATTGATTCATGTCAATTTTCTAAGCGGTACAGTTTGGGACTTTATTGCTGGTTGTCCCTCACTTGAGTCTCTTAAAATGAATCGTCCTAGTACTAACGAGATGAGACTATGGGATATTGCAAAACTTGGGAATTTGAAGAAGTTACATTTGTCATTAGGTCGTTATAATGTTGTGACCACAATCACAACATCCGATATCTTTCACTTGACAAGACTTCAAAATCTTGAGACCCTTACATTGGATTTTGGTGATTGCACGGTAAGAACAATTTCAGTTTTACAACTTATAATGTTATAGAGATGTGTAACATTAATGAAATTTAATCTGTAAAACTTGTTGTAGTTGATACATGAAGCTAATCCTAGGATGAAGGTGCCCTTTGTTTCCCTGATTAACCTTAAGCTGTCCGATGTCGATTTTGGGAATAGTGTTATGGTAGCGTTCACCATTGTAATGATTCGGTCATCTCCGAATTTGAAAATGTTGGATACCAGAGTAAGTGTAATGCTGTGATGCATATGTATCAAATAAAACATTATTACATTTGCCATGTTTGTGTATCTCAACACTATTTGATTTTTCAGGCTGCAAACACGCTTAGTGATCTACCGTTGCCCAATTTTTCCACTGTTGTAGATAGAAACACATTCAGCCATGGGCAGCTTCAGACGGTGGTGTTTCGAGCTTTTCCCAGATCAGAGCATGAAATAACTTTAATAAAGTGTATACTTGCGTGTTCCCGGTCGCTAAAGACAATCAATATCAGGGAAAGCGATAGGAGTCATGATGGGAATGAAAATACCAGGAACAACTGGGAGTTGGCTAGGAAGCTGTTGAAACTCCCCCGAGCTTCCCCCACAGCCGTTGTAGATTTCTTTGACTGGTTGTAGTTTAAGTTTGGGTTGAAAACCCTTGGACAATTAATGTTTCAAAATAGTTTTACTAATTTTGTACAGTATTTGTTATATGGTTTGCTTAAAATTAGATTGTTCATATGTTGTTGTTTGTGCGTATTCTAGGTGATGAAAGTTTGACATTCGAAAGTCAAACTTTCATTTAGCATTTTTATTTGATTCAAGCAAGTAAAACTGCATTTCCAGTTTACTTTAGTTACTCAATACTTGAAAATGTTGAATGGGTTAACTGTGAACGAGAGTTGTAATGTCAGAAGGATTGAAAACCTTTGGAACATTAAGTGCAAAAGTCATAATGGTATTTGAAGTTTGATGATGACGATGGCTGTTGGAATGTTCAATAATATATACAATGGTATTTGACTTTTTAAAGTCAATATTGCAAAACCATTAATAAAATATTTGTTTTGAAGTGTAATGATAATTTGACATGTTTTAGAAGTTTGACTTAACAAAGTCAAACTTCTAATGGTTTTACGGAAGTTGGCAACTTGAGGGACCAATTGTGTATCCTAAAGTGAATATTGGGCGGGAGTTTTAAGTGTGACAAATTGACAACGGCAACCAACACAAATTCAGGGACCGAGTGTGAAATAAAGGAAACTATTAAACCCTTCACCGTCTCTTACCAGAGACGATATTAACTAGTGCACAACTAACGAGATACTCATCTACCACTTTTTCCACACACACACAACTTTCCAATGGCAGATTTCCCTATTTTAAACAAACTCATGGAGGTGGCTGATTCGCCAAATCTTAATGATCGGATGGCTGTCTGGTTTGAAGATGAGGCTGCCCGAGAAGGGATTCTAAGGAAGCTACTTCTTCAGTGCTGCCAGCATCTAAAGACAGGAATCATCAACCGTAGGGAGCTGATACAAGAGAATCAAGCTCTGGGACCTCGTGGAATCGCGCTTGACTGTGTGGATGCGCTGAACAAAATCCAGTCTAGGCAGACAAACCAACTTGCCCAACTCATACAGATAGTTGGTCAAACAGATGAAGGTATTCGGTTCAACCAAGAGTATGTTAAGAAAATGGCTGAACATAATGCCTGAATTTTTGGTTTTCCATGGGGTAGATAAAGGCGTCTTTTAGGTGATAGTTTTGCTAAAAATGGTATGTAAATTAGATTTGATGTAGTTGGTTATGATGTTTAACAGAATTTATTAATGATAAAATATCATTTGGGTTATGTGTTGTTTAATCTGTTGTATTGTGATATGGGTTGTATTTTAGTGTTATTAGTATAAGCAAAACCAAACAGGCCCTTGTATCAGCAAAACCAAACAGGCCCTTGTATCAGCAAAACTTTAATCAGTAGAACCAAACACCCCCTTGTATCAGCAACAGCAAAGGCAATGGTTTAAAAAGATGTGGTGAAAATACAAAATCCTTGGCAATAAATCATAATGTATCAAATAAAACATCCGGTTGTATCAGCTAAACCAAACGGCCCCTTTTATCAGCAAAAGCTGTTACAGCAAAACCAAACACCCCCGTATCAGAAAAATTAGAGGCAGTGGTTTCAAAACACGGGTTCAAAAGGCAAACGCTTTAGCAGTAAACAACAATGTATTGACAATTGTGTATTGTAACATCTTGAATTTTGACTTACCAAAGTCAAACAAACTTATGAAAACCAACAAATTGTAACTTGGGTAAGTCAAACCTATTAAGATATGCAAAACGATTTCAAACACAATGATTAAATAAGATCACAAAATTTTATTCATCGATTTCAATAACTACAAATGTTTACTATCATCTAAACATACACTTAGCTAGACCCACAACTCTCCCTATCATCGTTTTCCTTCTTTTCCTTCCTTTCCTTAAGATATTTAAACAAAATTTCCAGTTTTGTAATCCTTTCTCCCAAATCGTTAAACTTTGATAACAAGATGTCATCCTCTTCCTTCTCCTTCTTAACACCCAAACGCTTTTCATTTGCGCAGTCTGCTTTCCTCAACGAACTCAACAAACCCTTCCCCTTATCGTTTTGTGCCATTATTGTTTTTCTTTTTGCTTTGGGAAGAATATGTGTTGATTGTATTTTAGGGTTCACTCTTGCTCGTTCATACATATATGGTTGAAGGTTGGGTTACATTTTAACTAGCTTGGGTCAAAAAAGTGAATGGTCTATAATACCCTCGGTTTGACTGTCCCAATTCTGGTCAAGGGACCAATCTGGCATTTAATGGGTACTGTTTGGACCGGTAGCGATGAAAAGTGCGTGGTTCGTCCCATCGCGATCCTCAGCTACAAGTTTAGGGACCAACGGTGTATTTTAGTCTTAAAATTTTAAAAATATTTCAAATTTCAAAACTTTTAAACTTTACCAAATTTACTTACACTTTATAAACAAAATTTACTAACAAATTTAAAAAAATTACAAACATCAAATACAATTGTGACAAAATTTAAATAACAAAATACACAATAAACTTTACATCATATATAAATTATTTACAAATATACTTGCAAACAAATTACACACCAAAGTGCACAAATAGATTTACATAAAAAATACACAAAGGTCATATAAACTTATATAAAAAATACCAACAAATATTGAGAGGTAACTAAACGTTTTCCGGTGACGGCAGTCAACACCACAACAGATTTCGGAGGTAATTAAGCAGATTTCGGCGACTGTCAGGCTGATTCCGGCGGCGACAATAATCTTAAAAAAACTCTACTCTAATAAATTTTTAAAGCTTGAGAAATACATAGATCTATAAAAAAAAATACATAGATCTAAAAAAATAGAGCTTTCAAAATCCATATATCTTACCCGGAGGCAGCAACCCTTTCCACCTAAAGCGGCAGCGACAACAACTCTTGCGGCGGCAGCTGCAACCCTACCGGCGACAACGGCGTTGAACTTTTCCGGCAAGATAGCAACGTTACTAACAAAAAAAATACCTCAAAACTATAGATCTAAATATAAAAAATTGTAGATCTAAATAATAATAATAATAATAATAATAATAATAATAATAATAATAATAATAATAATAATAATAATAAAACTAATAGATCTACTAAAAAAACTCAAAATACCTCTAAACTTGAAAAACTCTTTTGGTGGTTTCTCTCGTGGTAGTGCTACTCAGGTGGCAGTGGGATGACGAGGGAGGGTGGATTTCAGTCGTGGAGTCCGGTGGTGTTGTCGTTGGGTGGTGGTTGTTAGGATTTAGTAAATCCAAGTTAAAGACTCGGTCACCCCGGGTATTTGTTAGCATTAGAAAGTTCGTAGTCCTATACGTTTATTAGTTAGTTAAGTAACACCGTGGAAGACGGACGGGTCTTTACCCACTGTACACCCGATCCACAGCCCGTAGGAGGCGTATTATGTAAGAACTATAAATACCCTCTACCTTCCAAGGTAGAGGGTTGGAGCTTTCAATCATATGATATTTGCTTTCTCTCTCTAAAGTTCCCAACTCTTCTATTTATCTCTCTAAACTCTTACATATTCGATCCATACTATTGTGTTCTTGTGTTTATGATAACCAATCTCTTACAATTGGTATCAAGAGCCATGGTTTGATCATCTACTTCGTTTGTGCTCGGATTTCAAAGATTGGTTTTAGTTTTTGAAGTGGGTCGAATAGTATTAGTTATTATACACGAGTTTAAGCTTGTTTTGTGGTTAAATTTGTTATTTCTTTGTACTTTCTTGTCTATGTTTGTTAGATTTGCTTAGTTTGGTGTTTGGATAGTTTATTTCATCGTTTTTGTGGGAGATTTTGTTAGGATTTAGTAAATCCAGTTATTAAAGTGTCGGTCACCTCAAGTATATGTAATCGTTTGAAAGCTCGTAGTTGCAGTTATTTAATGTTAAGTAGTATTTAGTTAAGTAACACCGTGGAGGACGGACGGGTCTTTACCCACTGTATGCCTGATTCACAGCCCGTAGGTGGCGTTTTATGTAAGACTATAAATACCCTCTACCTCCCAAGGTAGAGGGTTGGAGCTCATAATAACACTTTTACTTTCTCTCACTAAGTTCCCAAATCTCTAACTATTTCTCTCTCTAAAACCTTATATTATACGCCTATATGTGATCATGATTTGATGTGTTTGTGAAATCCAATACGTAACAATTGGTATCAAGAGCCATGGTTTGATCATCTTTCTTATATATCCTTGGATTTCTAGTGGTTTTATATGGTTTTTGGGTTTGAAAAAGTTTAGTGGTTTTTTGCATCATTTGGATCATTTCTTGTGTTAAAGTTTGAATTTTGAGTGTACTTTTGTGTTTAGAATCATTGTAAGTGCTTGGGTTTTAATTTGGAAAGCTTGAATCACTGTGGTTGGGCTTGTTTTGGATTGAAAAGTATTGTTCTTAAAGTTTTCTACCTAGCGACTTGGCTCTCGGAGTTGTTTTCTTGGTAGCGATTTAATTTGTTAATTTCCAGCGACTTGTAGTTAGAGGAGTAGCGACTTGAGAAGCCTACAAACAGTACAACATAGTGGAGGTTCCACTTAGGCTAGCGACTTGGTTGGTGTAGCGACTTGTCTCTATTATTTCTAGCAACTTGTCCTTATTGTTCTTAGCGAGTTGATTCTTAGCGACTTGGATACTTAGCGAGTTGTTCTTTAGCGACTTGTCTGCTTAGCGATTTGGTGCTTTAGCGACTTGTGTTCAGCGACTTGGGCCTTAGCGAATTGTGCTTAGCAACTTGATTTACAGCGACTTGAGGTTTAGCGAGTTGCTACTTAGCGACTTGGTGACTTAGCGACTTGGTTCAAGGGTTATAGCGACTTGGTTGATTTTTGTTTCTAATACGGTTTTCTCTTGATTTAGTAAAACCCCGTGAAAGAATCTATTTCCCGGTTTAATCATAGAGTTATAAAATCCCGTGAAATTTGTAAACATGTCTACCAACGTGCCTACAATCATCTCTACTGTAGTTGAGGACGTTCAAGCAGCTGGATCAGATACTCGTCCACCTATGCTTGACAGAACTGACTATGACTCATGGGCTCAACGAATTAGATTGTACTGTTTGGGAAAAGAAAATGGAGTTAACATTCTCAAGTCAATTGATGAAGGACCGTATCAGGTTGAGACAACTAGAGACATACTTGATACTGCTGCTGATGGCTCGGTGATATTAGGACTGGACAGACCTAAAATGTATGATGAACTGACTGACAAGGAAAAGAAGAGATACGATGCAGACATCAGGGCTTCTAACATCATACTTCAGGGTTTACCTAAGGACATTTACAAGCTGATCAATCACAACACTGAAGCTAAGGCAGTTTGGGACAATGTCAAGATGCTTCTCTCGGGTTCTAAACTAACCAAAGAAGACAGAGAATCACAACTGTATGATGAATTTGAGCATTTTAAGATGAAACCAGAAGAAAGTATGTATGAATATTACGTGAGATTCCACAAGCTTGTAAATGACATGAGGAACATCAAAATGACCATGCCAAATATTCAGCTGAACTCAAAGTTTGTGAACAACATGAATCCTGAATGGCACAAGTTTGTCACCTCTGTGAAGCTAACCAAAGGATTAAAGAACACCAACTATGAGCAACTTTATGCCTTCTTACTTCAGAATGAGAGACATGCTATGTTTGAACGAATGATCCTTGAGCAGTTCAAATCCAAACAGGGAGAATCAAGCTCATCAAATGATTCAACAACATCTATACTACATTATAAAGTATTTGGGACTTTCTATAAAAGGAAGTCTTAAAATTTTAAGACAAAAAACATTACTATACAAGGAAAATTAGAAAATTAATGTAAAATTAAAAAATTTAAGTCTCATTAAAACTATATAGTACCCCCCCCCCCCCCCGCAATAATGGTATATTTTAATAAAATTATATATAAAAATAAAAAAAAATCTCACTAAATTTATAACCACCAATTTAATAATAAAATTTGAAAAATAAAATTGCTAACTATTTACACTATTAATAATTTTGACGTTCTACTTTTGAAAAACATATATCTACTACGTTATAATGTATTTGAGACATGCTATGAAAGGAAGGTTTAAAATGAAAAACATTTGCTCGCCACAAAAATAGTTATCGGGTACCCGTCGCCGCATTGCGCGGGTACCCTTCTAGTTCTACACCAATGTAGGGATTACTACCAAAACTTCTCAAGTCATACCTACTGGAAATGGTAACTACAAACTCATTCCAGATCCATCATACAAGCCCCCTGATTCAAACACATTCATGGAAAACCTCATCAATCAACTATCTCTCATGGTCAGTCAAAATCTGAATTCCCTCCCACACACCAACAATAACCTCAGAACAACATCCAACCCACATAATCAAGCTACCTTCAGAGATAGGAAGGTTATGGTGCAACCAATTCAAGGTAGGCAGTATGAACAAGGAAGAGGTGGAATTGGTGGAGGGTATGTGGCTAATCAGAATCGTGGAAGGGTTGAAAATCAAGGGCAAGCAAAGCCAATCAAATGCTACAACTGTGGTGGTGAGGGACATATTGCAAGGAACTGTACATCTCCAAAACGTCCACAGAATGCAGAATACTTCAGAGACAAGATGTTGCTTGTGCAAGCTCAGGATAATGGAGCAGCTTTGGATGAAGAGGAGTTGTTGTTTCTTGCAGAAGGGAATGCTAAGACATATGATGCTGATGTGGATGAGCAGCCAATTCAGGAAATAGGTCACAATCATCAAAATGCATTTCAAGTTGCAGACTGCGATGCATTTGACTCTGATGTCGATGATGAACCTACTGCCCAGAAAATCTTCATGGCTAGCATCTCACCTATGGTCTCTCCAAAGGTCTCATCAACACAACAGGCTGGTCCATCCAAAGAATCAATCATTTCAGAGGTATTAAAACTATACGATGAAGTTGATGGGCAAAAGATACATAACGAAGTACAATCTCTTGAAACTTATGAATCAGATATTGATAATGAGGGTAATAGTAATATTGTCTCATATGATCAATATGTGACACAAAGTGAAAATGAGATTGTACCATGTGATGTATCCTCTGCAGTCAATGATGACTATGTTTTTGATGAATACACTGCATGTGCCCCTAATGATTCTGTTATCTCTGAACTGAACGCCTATAAAGAACAAGTTGCTATTTATGAACAACGTGCTAAGTTTGAGTTAACTAGCCATGAGTAGGAAATGGATGACCAAATGCGTACAATCATTAGAAAAAGTAATTTTAGAGAAGAAGTGTTAAAACAAGAGTTAAATTCCTTACAAGAAAAACTTTCTAAAACTGTTAAGCAAAAGCAAGAACTTCAAGATAATGTTAAAGTGCTTAAACAAGAATTTAATGCTAAGGAATCAAAACTTTTGAATGATTTTTCCAATCTAAAAACTTTGAAAAACAAGCTTGAAAATAAGTTGTACATACAAGGGAATACCATTCAGACTGCTCACATGATCACTAAGCATAGAGTCTTAAGCGATAAGCATAGTATTCCCCTCGTTGAGAAACCCAATCCTAAGTATGGTAAAATAGCTAGAGAGGCTCAGAAGGTAATATATGATGGTAATGAAATCCTTAAGCCTAGGCAGAAACCTAGTTGTGCTAAGTGCACTGAGGAAGATATGCAATTTGAAGAAGTCAATAGGGAGAAAATGGATAAGAAGCTAAAAGATCCTGAGTGTAAAAAGCAAAACATTACGTTCAAACCCCATGATTACACAAAAGAAAATTGGATCTCCCTGAACAGGTTTAAGCCTCAAACCTAATTAACCCCAGAACAAATTTTTTGGAAGAAAGATATGGATAAGCAAAAGGCAAGTAAACTTGTTCAAACAAACCCTCCCCTTAGGAAAGTGCATGCAGCTACTGTGTATCCTCCAAATACACCAATGCATTTAGTTCCTAGAACTATTTCCACTAATAGCAAGAACTTAATCAACCTGTATGTTGTTTATCAACTATTTGTTGATTTTGAGAAAACGTGTAAGAAAAGGATCACACCTACTGGGATTACTGGAGGGGAAAGGGGTTTTGAGCAAACTAAAAAATGTTATTTAACTGAGGTCATGCCTTTCTTT
The DNA here is from genome assembly GCA_019973895.1 of Chrysanthemum seticuspe. Classification (NCBI taxonomy): domain Eukaryota; kingdom Viridiplantae; phylum Streptophyta; class Magnoliopsida; order Asterales; family Asteraceae; genus Chrysanthemum; species Chrysanthemum seticuspe. Next base: position 151,207,116 of record BPTQ01000006.1, read on the forward strand.
AAACAATTAAAAGGTCAATTTGAGAGTCTTCAAAAAGGAATAAACTCAGATATTAAAGAAATGGAAAAGGAATTTGATGCAATGATAGTTGAGGTCAATGATTATGAACAGGAACTCAAATATAATGAAGTTGAAAGGAAGAACTTGCATATCTTAAATGAGAACTTGATTTCGAGTTGTGTTGCTCAAGATGTGTTCTATACTATGACTAAGTATTCTTTTACTGCATCACAATTTCATGAATTATCTGTTGCTTTGAAAGTTTCCCATGATCGTGTCATTGAGCTTGAAAACAAAAACTCAGAACTAAATGAGAAAATTGATCAGGATGATCACGATAATTTGGTAAAACATCTTTCTAAGCTAGAAGTTGAACATTTTGATCTGCAACTAAAATATCAACATCTCAAAGAAAATGTCAAAACCTCAAACATCAAAACATCCTCAAATGTTCCAGAGTTTGATGCAGTTTTTCAAATAAACAAACGTGACGAATAAATTCAAGCTCATTGTAACACGATCAGAAAGTTGAAAGCCCAAATTTCACAATTAAAGGGTGAAAAGAACAATGTGACTGGCTCCCAAATGCCTCCTCCTTTAGATTCTCAGTGTTCTCAAACTTCTCATTTTCAAAACTTGGTTAATGTTTTACAAAAGGAAAATGAGAGTTTTCTAGAAGAAAATGAAAAAGTAAAACGACACTTTAAAGAGTTATATGATTCAATGAAAGTCACTCGTGACAAGAATAACGAAAAAATAACTTCTTTACAAAAGGAAATTGAGAATCTGAGGAGTCAGAAAAAAGGGAAAATGCCACTTGTCTTCAATGAGAATGTTGCATCAAAGTCATCTGCAGACTCTAAATATACTGTGACTATTAAATACATTCCTCCTCATCTTAGGAATAACGAGCTTGCATTTCATAATTATCTTGCTCGCCTTAAGGATAGTCTTGAATGTCTCCGTGAGATTGTAGAAGAGGACTTCATAAATAAGCCACTTGATAGTGAAATTAGGTTTGCTTGAATTCAGGCCAAACGATCTCAGGAGATGTTAGAATGTTTAATAGCAACATGTCCTAAATCCTTAAGTGCGAAAGATCAAGTTGTGATGCCTTGTTCCATGCCTAGTGCTAAGTATACAAACCATTCTATGCCCAGCATTAAGAAAGTGAATTTTAATGTGCCTTCAAGTAGTTCAGATCCCCGCACTTCTAGTTTAGGAATGCAAAAGGTAGCCCAACCAACTAATGTTCCCATAATTCCCTCTACAGGAGTAATCAGTGACATTAAAGCAAGCGGGTCAAAGCCTCCAGGCAATACAAAGCAAGATAGGACATCGCAAGCTAAGAATGTGCATTGGAAGAGTGTAGAAGACCACCCTAGGAACACTAAGTTTGAGTTGAATAAAACGAATCGTGTTGATTCTAGTATTAGCTATAAGCGTACTGTAATTAATTCGAATTTTGCTACTTTTGGCAAAACATGTAATGATGATTGCTTGGTTTCTGTTACTAATCATGAATGTGGTGTGAATGATTTGATTAATGTTGTTAAATGCCCTATTAAGAGTGTTAACGCCAAAAAACATGTTAAGAAGGGTAAAAATCAATGGAGAAAGAAGGTTAGAAAACATAGGTTATCAGTGGATACCTACTGGCCGCAAGTTTAATCTTAATGAGTTGTGCCCTAAATTTTCTAAGTCAATGCCCATTAGAAAATGGATGCCTACTGGTAGAACTATTCCTTTAAGAAGTGAACATACTTTGATTAGGTCAAATACGGACACTAGCACTGCATCTATCCCTGATGATTCCATTGTTTCCACTTCTGATGTGGGTGTTCCAATCACTATTACTAACCAAATGGAACCCATTCGTGCATGGGGATCCCAATTATCCACTTATCCATTCTTGTCTGTGTTCAACTGCAGATCGTTCAAATCGTTCTGTGGTACCTGGACTCAGGATGTTCCAAGCATATGACTGGAGATCGCTCACGGCTCATGAACTTCGTGAGTAAATTCATCGGGACTGTTAGATTCGGGAACTACCATTTTGGAGCAATTATGGGTTATGGGAGTATTTCCTTTGTCAGGTATTCATATATTGGGGTCATCCATGTGTACCCCTCTTCTTCCACTACTGCTAGTACTGCTACCTCTTCTATTGACTTTTGGTTAAGTTCTTCCACCAGCGCTTGTTTTTTTCAGATGCGCGAAGCTGGGAGACGCCATTTTACTTAGGGCGTCCGCCTTCTTGTTTTCGCTTCTAGGGACTTGTTTGATTGAGAGCATTCAGAAATTGCTCAAGAGCGCCCTTACCTTTTTCAGGTATTGAATCATTCCCGACTCTTTAGCTATATATGTTCCGTTAACCTGATTAGCAACAAGTTTCAAATCTACATTTGCTTGTAAGTTCTTAACTCCCATTTGTTCTGCTATCCTTAACCCAGCTATTAGAGCCTCATACCCAGCCTCGTTATTTGTTGCTCCAAAGCGAAATCTTAAGGCATAAGTGAACTCCATTCTCTCCAGGTCTGTCAGTATTAGTCCTACACCACAACCATCTATGCAAGATGAACCGTCTGTGAACAGGATCCATGGTTGCGTGAGCTCCTCTTCTACTTCCATTGAGTCATTCTCTTCATCATCTTTTGGACATTATACTATGAAATCCGCCAAGATTTTTCCTTTAACTAATACTATTGGCCTCTATTGTATGTCGTATTCTCCTAACTCAATTCTCCATTTCTGCAGTCTGCCTGCGACTTCTGGTTTTGACAGTATTTGTTTTATCGGCTGGTCCGTGATAATACTAGTTTTTCCATGGGTGTGTAGTTGATTTTCGGACCTGGCAGGCTCGGCTAACAAAGTATATCGGTGTTTTCTTGCCTTCCCTTTCTGTCATTAATAAACAAGTACATAAAATGACAATACAAATTAAAATAATAATACAGGAAAAAAAAATACAATTTAGTGATTAAGGTTCATAAATGCTCAATGATGTCTTGTCGAAGTTCGTTGTGCACTCTTCTATCTTGAAGTTCTTTGGTTTTCCTAATATGGAAGTCGCATCATTTGATCCAAGTACGTTGAATATTTGGTCGTGGAGAAACAAAGAATTCGTTATATTCAGTAACAGCGGACTTTTGATCTTTCAGTAGCATGTTATCTAATATTATACAACAATACATGATTTTTCATAGCGTATTGATTTGGTAACCACGTGCGGGTTGTTGTATAATTCCCCAACGACCTTGTAGGACTCCGAAAGTTCGTTCAAAATCTTTACTTGAACTTTCTTGAACTCTTTTAAACTTCATTGTTTTTTCCTCCGTTGCAACAGAAAGCGTTTTGACAAACGTAGACCACTCGGGATAATTCCATTGGCCAAATAGTAACCTTTGTTGTATGTATACATTTACTACAAACGGAGCTTCGGGAAGTCTATCAGCAAGAAAGGCATTAAATAATGGTGAACCATATAAAGCATAGAGGTCATTATTTTCTCCCAGAACATCGAAATATGCATGCGAAATTCACAAACTATAATCCCCTACGGCTTCTAACATTAGAGTCAGGTATCTATGTTCTTTTAGTGAATTTTATTAAACATTCACATGAAGAACGTTCACCAATTTGCAAGTACTCGTCAAATGCATCAGGTGATGAACTGTATGCCAATTGGCGTATGGCGGATGTGCATTTAGTAATAGCACTAATACTTAAACGACCCATACAATCCGGTCGGCATGAAAAAAAGAGACGTATTTAGGAAGAGGGTTGGCATTGTAATTGGTAATAGTGTGGACTATTTGTTTAAAAAGTTTAGAACTCATACGATACCTTAACCTAAATAACCTCTCGGTGTATTTAGGAGGATTGTTTTCGTCACCAAAATAGTCATCCAATAGCAGTTATTCCGCCTTTTCTCGTTCACGTGGTATGTATGTCCTAGTATTAGGACCCGAACCGAAACCTCTGGCTTCTTGATTACACAAAGCTACAAATTATTGATAAGCTTCAAAATCCTGTATATAACGTTTCAAGTCGTCTTGAAAATAAATATCGTAATGATCATAGTTGTTGGGATCATAGTTGGGACCATAGTTGTTAGGATTCATAGTTGTTTTAGTTGTTGAGAGGTAGTGAAAGTGCATGTAAAAGTTGGAAAAATAATAAGGTATTTATAGGATTTTTAGGAGGTTAAAATTTAGAAAATGTGGGATTTAATGCAAAAAAAGGTCAAAATTAAGCCTCAACGGCTATTTTTTCTGTCATTAAGACTGCACTGACCGCTTCTTTTGCTACCGTAAGATATATGATAAGTTCCTCTTTTTCTTGGGGCGCCGTGAGGGTTGGGAGGTCTGCTATCATCTTTTTCATCTGATTAAAAGCTTCCTCCACTTCCTTTGTCAACTGAAAATCACTCTTTTTTGTACACTTCTTGAGTGTTTTAAAGAAAGGTAATGACTTCTCAACGGATTTAGCCAAAAACCTACTTAAACTTGCCAGCTTTCCATTGACGTATTTTAAGGCTTTTTGGAGATGGGATGTTTAGTACCGCTCCTGCTTTATCTGGGCATACTTTGATTCCTTTAGTATTCACGGTGTATCCCAGGAACATTTCTTCTTCCATTCCGAAGGTGCATTTCTTAGGATTCAGCTTCATGTTTATTTCTCTTAAGGTTTTAAAGGTTTCCCCTATGTCCCTTAATATCTCCTCCCCCGTACGGCTTTTGATTACCAGGTCATCGACACACACTTCTAGATTTCTGCCGATTTGCTTGTGGAAAGCCTTATCTACCAGTCGTTGGTATGTTGCTCATGCATTCTTTAATCCGAAAGGCATTTTGGTATAACAGAATATTCCATGACTTGTGATGAATGCTATTTTTTCCTCATCTTTCTTTGCCATTTGTATCTGGTGATAGCCCTTATATGCGTCCAGGAAGCATGTGAAGGGATATCCGCAGAGTGATTCGACTTTCCAATCTATTTCCGGCAATGGGTAGCCATCCTTTGGACATGCTTTGTTGAGGTCTTTGAAGTCTATGCACATCCTCCAACTTCCGTCATGCTTTGTTACCATCACAGGGTTGGCCAACCAGCTGTGATGGTAACAAAGCATGACGGAAGTTGGAGGATGTGCATAGACTTCAAAGACCTCAACAAAGCATGTCCAAAGGATGGCTACCCATTGCCGGAAATAGATTGGAAAGTTGAATCACTCTGCGGATATCCCTTATTTCTCTCTGGTGCCTGGCCTCTTTTCTTTTGTCTTATTGGGGTGTATCCCTCACGTATATTTAACTTGTGCTCTGCTATGTGCCTTGGAACACCCGTCATATCTGCTGGACACCAGGCGAATATGTCTAGGTTCTGCTTCAGTAGGTCGTACATCTTTTTGCGTCCTTCCATTGATAAGGTGGATCCAATGGCTATGGTTTGCTCTGGGTGCTCCGGGTGTATTGCCACATGTATTCGTTATTTCACTGGTTGATTTTCTGTTGTGGCTTGCGGTATTGGTTCGGAAACCATTGTGCATTCTAGTGAAACAATCCGGCTGCTTCGTAGTGTGATCACTCCTCCTTCTACCGGGATGTTTACCATTCCATGCACTGTTGAAGGTACCACTTGCAACTTTCGTACCCCTGGCCTTCCTATAATCCCATTATATGGCAACTGGGATCTCACAACTACAAAGTTCCATGCTGATGCTGAGTGCTCTTCATCGCCAACTTTGGTTAGCAATGATATTTGTCCTATCGGCCATATTACCTCTCCACTGAACCCAATAAGGGGGGTTGTGGCAGGTATCATTCGCTTTCTTATTTCGGGCCGGAGCCTTTCGAAATATTGTTCATATAGGATTTCCGAAGTGGAACCTCCGTCAATGTACATGCGGTGTATGAAGTGCCCCCTGATTTCTGCTTCAATTATCATTGGTCCGTCATTTCCTTCTTCTTTGGTTAGTGGCGGTAATGAGATATTCAGGTTAGGAGAGAAACTTTGTGTAATCCTTTGTCGCGTCTGTGGAAAACTAGAAGGGGGGGGGGTTGAATAGTTTTGCCGATTTAAATTAGTTTCAAAAACTTTAGATTCGATATTATGTGAAATCGCATGGATGGATAGAAAGTATAAAGAAATAAGTAATTTAAGTTATAAAAGCAAGTAAAGTAAAGGATAGAAATGACACAACCGATTTATAGTGGTTCGGCTACAAGGACACCTTGCTTGCCCTACTCCACTCCTCGAGTCACCTACTCGAGAGTTCAAGCACTATGTCAACAAGCTCCTTCAAATTTGGGGGAGAAGCCTCATAACGTCGCTTACACTTTTTTCGGTACAAAGCTAAATACTGAGTCCTTAACACGGAGGACCAAACCAACACAACTATAACACAACAACTATGTGAAATATGAAATACAAGATCTTGCTACAGAAATCTTGTAGAGGAACAAATCATTCAAGGATCCCTTACTTGGATGACGTGTAGTATCTCGTGATCTCGCCTTTGAGAAGGACCTATATGAGAATCACAACAAAAGAAAGAAGAACTACTATATAGATCAAGAGATCTGAGATTAGAAGAGAGAAGTAATATAATAAAAATTGGCTCACTATTTATAGGCAAAAATCCTCTACTGTTCCTCGAATCCCACGGATCCCTTACATGAGGGATCCGTCCAATTTAAACTGGGGGATCTGCCATATGCTCCCCCTATTTGGGTTATGGGTCATGGATCATGGGTCATGGGTCATGGACTTTGGGTCATGGGTATCCAAATAGATACAATATATCTAGACATTAGATCATGGGCATGGGTTATGGGTTATGGATTTGCTCCATGGGTATGGGTGATGGGTTATGGTTTTATCCATCCTAATAAACTTTTACAACAAATAAATTATTACAACAATTTATGTTAAATGACTATATATGTAAATGCTTTACAAAAATAACATGTATCCTTATAATTTTACTTATGATAACTTTATATTTGTTATCAACAAAACACAAAGAGATCGCTAAATAGGAATAAACGTTTTACTATTTATTTTTATTAACAATCTCCCCCTTTTTGTTGATGACAAAACATAATGTTATGATGAGTAAAACTTAAGATTAGATGTATTTTTTGAAAGCATATATGAGTTTTACTTCTTCTCCCCCTTTTGTCGAAACAAAAAGCGAACCTAACGAAGAAATAAAGTGTGGAAAAAATAGTATAATCCACGAAGCACTAACTCCCCCTTGACGGTAGCTCCCCCTAGAATAGGGCTGTTAGGATTTAGTAAATCCAGTTATTAAAGTGTCGGTCACCTCAAGTATATGTAATCGTTAGAAAGCTCGTAGTCGTAGTTATTTAATATTAAGTAGTATTTAGTTAAGTAACACCGTGGAGGACGGACGGGTCTTTACCCACTGTATGCCTGATCCACAGCCCATAGGTGGCGTTTTATGTAAGACTATAAATACCCTCTACCTCCCAAGGTAGAGGGTTGGAGCTCATAATAATACTTTTATTTTCTCTTACTAAGTTCCCAAACCTCTAACTCTTTCTCTCTCTAAAACCTTATTGTATACGCCTAGTTTGATCATGGTTTGATGTGTTTGTGAAATCCAATATGTTACAAATGGTATCAAGAGCCATGGTTGGATCATCTCTCTTACATATCCTTTGATTTCTAGTGGTTTTATATGGTTTTTGGGTTTGAAAAAGTTTAGTGGTTTTTGCATCATTTGGATCATTTCTTGTGTTAAAGTTTGAATTTTGAGTGTTCTTTTGTGTTTAGAATCATTGTAAGTGCTTGGGTTTTGAGTTGGAAAGCTTGAATCACTGTGGTTAGGCTTGTTTTGGATTGAAAAGGTTTGTTTTTAAGTTTTTCTACCTAGCGACTTGGTTCTCGGATAAATATTCTTCGTAGCGACTTGCTTCGTTATTTGGTAGCGACTTGTAGTTGAAGTGGTAGCGATTTGAGTCCTAGCGACTTGTCTATTGCGACAAGACGACAAACAGTACAAAGTAGTGGAGACACCACTTCGGCTAGCGACTTGGTTGACGTCGCGACTTGTTTTTGTTGTTACTAGCGAGTTACTCTTTAGCGACTTGACGTTTTAGCGACTTGTTCTTTAGCGAGTTGTCTACTTAGCGAGTTGTTCTTTAGCGACTTGTCAGCTTAGCGATTTGCTGTTTTAGCGACTTGAGTCACAGCGACTTGAGCCTTTAGCGAGTTGCTACTTAGCGACTTGGTCTCTTTAGCGACTTGTCAGCTTAGCGATTTGCAGTCTAGCGACTTGATTCACAACGACTTGAGCCTTTAGCGAGTTGCTACTTAGCTACTTGGTGTCTTAGCGACTTGTCTTCAAGGGTTATAGCGACTTGGTTGATTTTGTTTCTAATACGGTTTTCTCTTGATTCAGTAAAATCCCGTGAAAGAATCTATTTCCCGGTTTAATCATAGAGTTTTAAAATCCCGTGAAATCTGTAATCATGTCTACCAACATACCTACAATCATCTCTTCTGTTGCTGAGGACGTTCAAGCAGCTGGATCAGATACTCGTCCACCTATGCTTGACAAAACTGACTATGACTCATGGGCTCAGCGAATTAGGTTGTACTATTTGGGAAAAGAAAATGGAGTCAACATTCTCAAGTCAATTGATGAAGGACCGTATCAAGTTGAGACAACCAGAGATATACTTGATACTGCTGCTGATGGCTCGGTGATATTAGGACTAGACAGACCTAAAATGTATGATGAACTGACTGATAAGGAGAAAAAAAGATACGATGCAGACATCAGGGCTTCTAACATCATACTTCAGGGTTTACCTAAGGACATTTACAAGCTGATCAATCACAACACTGAAGCTATGGCAGTTTGGGACAATGTCAAGATGCTTCTCTCAGGTTCTGAACTAACCAAGGAAGACAGAGAATCACAACTGTACGATGAATTTGAGCATTTTAAGATGAAACCAGAAGAAAGTGTCTGATGCGTGCCAAACAGTCAAGCTAAATCACTCAAGCCTGCCACTTGTGAATGGCAGACCGTAATCAGCTTAAAACTGCTCAAGCACGAATGCAATGAAGATCTGAGGAGTATAGTGTTTCCTCGGGTCGTTATGTCCCAGCGAGCTATGCAATGGATTATCAAACGTAAAGTGATCGAGAAATTTGAACGAAAAAGAGATTTGAATAGGATTATAACTACAGAAAAAGCCAACAAATTACAATGGCTTAAATGCAAATTAAAGGAAATTAAAAAGATAAAAACTATTAAATAAACGCTATCACTATATTTAAAATGATGTTTTTGTTTTTATGTTTTTATAAAACTTAATTTAAAAACTACGCGACGTACAAGTGAAAAATTGAAACTTATACAATATAAATCCTAAAAATATGAAAAATACATTTTTACAATCCTAATGATAAAAGAGAATTTATAGAAAAAGAAAATTATTTTTATAACTAATTACCTAATTATTATTAATTAAAAACTATTTTTAACTACTAAATAATAACCTAAAATACAAGAAATTATGAAATAAAGCTAGAAAAATAAAATTAAGACTTAGAAAAATCTAAAATATCAAAATAGAATTTTCAAAACTATTTTTGTATTTTTCTGATTATTTTTGAATTTTCTAGGAATTAAAAACTATTAAAAACCAATTAAATTATTAAAAAATACAAATTTAACTAAGAAAAATATGGAAAAATATTTTTTTGTCTTTTTATATTTATCTAAACTTAAGAAAAATGAAAAATTATTTTTTTGAACATTTTCTTAATTTTTTGTATTTAAAGCTAATTAAAAAGGCCTAAAAATTAATTTAAATGCAGAAAAATAGTAAACCAACTTAGAAAAATCTGAAAATTTCAGGAAAACTCTAAAATTATATTTGGAATCTAGGAAATTAGAAAAACAAGTGCTTATGTGTAAGAATAAGGAACTGCTAAGCCAAGGGCTTATAAATAAGCACTTGAATAAGCCAAATGAACAAAACAAGCCACCAACTGATAACAAAAGTTCTAATATGCTATAATACACCAAATGCAACTAAAAACAACAAGCTATAGCCTCTGAGATGCCAGATTAACAGATTTGATGTTTTGAGTAAATGAGCTAGAACAGATTTTTGGACACTACTTTAAGCCCAAGAAATAGCACTCAAATAAGCTAGCAACTAAAAACCAAAACTTGTAACTTACACTAGACCTGGGTGGGAACATGTAAACCAAAAAGGAGACTTTGAGAAGCTCTTATGAGCCTTGTGCAATCCCTGCACAAACCTGTGCAAGCTCAGTGAAAACTGAGCTTATGCACAGGGGAGATGAGACCAGATTCACAAGCTCAAATGGAGCTTATAAAAAATTCACAAAAATGCTAATAACAAAATAGACCAGTTGAACTTTAAAAACCCAAGATTTCACTTAATTTAGCTTAAAAATGAACCCAAGAAAATTCCATCTAGATGGGCTCAAAACTGAGATTTGCAATTTTGACTTTTGTTCAGTTTTTGAAAAGTTGACTTTTATAGATTTTGATCCAATTTTGTGAACTGAAAATGATGTTAGTGATTGAAATGAGACTAAAGCAACCTTTATCTATGTATTTTAAACACAATACAAGTGATTTGATTTCTAAAAACACAACAGTTAAGCTGTTAACACAGTGGGACTAAGATTTTGACTATGGGTGATTTGCAGGCACAAACTAAGACAGGTAAAAGCTTAAATGAGCTAAACAAACATAACTCAACAAATCTTAACCACTGCAAAAGCCTTTAAGACATATTAAATCTCAATTCCAAACACCCTTGTAACTACTTATTTGTAACTTAAAATGAGCTAACAACTGATTCAGTTGTTATGATTGATCAAACTAAGTCCTAATATCCTAAATACCACTTAATGAAAAGATTTAAACCAGTTAGAACTACAAATTAAGATCATGCAAAGAAGCTTAAAAATTCACTTACAAGGGTCCTAGCCACTATGGCTTGAAACCATGAACCAAGGTACCATTAACCTATCCAACACCAACCCAATGTCTCTGAACTAACCCAAATCCATGGCTGCTTCAACCAATTTCCAACTCCATTTCCATTTTAGCCCCCAGTTGACTTTTGTTGACCAGAATACAAAATGAATTGAAACTTGACTTTAAGCTTGTAAAAAGCTATAACCAGCTTAAATAAGCTTATATAAACTTGACAAGAAGCTATATGAAGCTTGCATACAAGACTTAGAAAATAAAAATTGTAACAGTGAACTTCACAATATGAAATGATAATATAACTGAAATTAGAACTTGAAATTGATTTATATTGATAAAAAAACTTAGGAGAGTACAATTTAACAAAAGTTAACAGTGTTACAACTTAACTAAAACTTTTAAACTAAAAACGACATTAACTAAATTTTTTAAAAACTAAAGACTGCCTTTATCTTCTTCTCTTGCTTCCCTTATATATCCAAAGTCTTTCTCTCTCTATTCTGATTAATTCCCACCATGTTTCTCAGCCCTTGGATTGGTACAAGTGATATTGGCCATTGAATGAAGTTTTGGCGCCAAAAGGAGTGTTTGACAGTTGGGGTTGAGTGAGGGGGAGGGAGGAACATTTAATGCATCTTGGATGTTAGTTGTAGGTGGGGGGACATAGAAAAATAGAGGTGAGGAGGGGGGATGGGAGTTGGCTTGTTGCAGAGAAGCAGGTGAAGAGATGAGACTTTGGCGCGTTTGGGAGATTTGACCAAGATTTGACCGGGCAGTATTAATAATCAAGGGGTTCAAAATGCCTAATGACAGGGGTCCAAAGCTGTTATGACCAGGCCAAAAAGGTTTTAAAGGGTTAAATATCATAGGGACCTAAGTGTAAATTCTGAAAATTGAGGGACTTGAGCTGCCAATTCATCAAAGATGTTTCAAGGGACCAAAAGTGACAATCTCAAAAAGTACAAGGACCAAAGCTGATATTTTCCAATTTCCAGGGACCAATTTTGCCAATTTTCAAAGTTGGAGGACCAAACTTGTAATTTTCTCAAACTTTTGACATTTTTCACCAAAGGACTAATTTTGACAAGTTATCATTTTAAAAGGACCTTTGGTGATTTTTATTTTGAAATTTTGACTCAGGGACTATTTTTGACAATTTTAGAAACTTGGGGGACTGAAACTGCCAATTATGCAAACTTTGCTCATTTTTCATCTGATTTTAAACATTTTGCATCTGAAACATATAAAATGCAATTTTGGAATATTTTCAGTATTTTGATGCATTTCTGAGCATTTTTAGACGTTTTGCAGTTCAGATTGACCAAAAAATGATGAGTATTTACACACTCATCAATCCCCCACACTAAACTATTGCTAGTCCCTAGCAATCTTTTGAGAAAAACTGAATGGATTTGAATCTCTTTACCAAAAGCCATTACTTCTGGAGTAGCCAAATGTTTCAGTTCAAGTAAGAACCATGGTACACCGATAACCATGTGATTTTGAGCAAACCACCAGCTTCCAACGGATTTGATTTGTCTTTACCAGAAGCCGTTTGCTCTGGACTAGCCAACTCTTAGATAAATTATCAATATTATCTTTGGTGAGCTGATTACCAATTATGGATTTTCCACTGCCTTTACCACAAGCCATAACCTTGCGGGCTAGCCAACTCTTCACTTTTTAGGATATGGTGAGCTGAGAACCATACAATTTTGGGCAAATTGCAAGCCGTCAACGGATTTGAGATATCTTTACCAAGAGCCGTTTGCTCCTGGATTAGCCAATCCTTTTGTTTATTAGACAGGGCGGACTGATAACCAATTGAGTAAGTGTAGAACACTTACTCAAAAAAAAAAATTTGGCCAAAAACGGGGGAATTAGGCGGTATATTTACATGATAAAATTCGTGAGAATTCCCCCCCACACTAGAAATGAATATTGCCCTCAATATTCAAAGTACCGGCGGTTATGCCGAAACAAAGAACGTAAAAGGGAAATACTACGGCCATTATTTAGAAAGATGAATTTTTTTTTTTTTTTTTTTTTTTTTTTTTTTT
>BPTQ01000006.1:151838276-152179714 GCA_019973895.1 Chrysanthemum seticuspe
TCATGCAATTATCTTGAACTTGATCATAAATCGAACTCCTCTACTTAGTCCAATATATAAAAATGACACGGTGAGACATTATCCTCTTAGACTTGATCCAAAAACTTAAATGAGCAGTACTGATTAAGAGATGTAATTTTTAGCTTAATTTATAAGGCTGGAAGGCAAGGTAAGGGTGTACTCACCTTACACATCAGCGCCACGTCAGCTTTCTCTCTCCTCTCTCTTCCACTCACTACCACTCACCTTTATGCGGACAAAGGACTCACACCCACTCACCTTAACTCACAATTCATTTTTTTCTTTTTACTCTACAAACCATACGGTTTAATAACATGCACAAATATCAAATAGGTGAAGTGGTCACCTTAATGTGTCTTGGGATGTGAGACTCTAAGGTGAGTCAAAACATATGGCATGGCACTCACGAGGTGAGTGGAACACTCACCTTGCCATTCACCTTACCTTGCCGAGTAGTCTAAGTAAAGTTGCATGTCAATAATTTGTATTCAACTCCTAACTTTAGTTTTTTTTTTTGAAGATTTGACTATTATTCACACTAACAACGAACTCCCTTCATAAACGAAAGGGAGACGAGAACAAAAAACACCAAACTTACACCAAATTAAACGAGTACCAATCTTTCCAATCTACCATTTTGTATCTAGATCTATTGTTATACCAAATGAAACTTAGGGATTTAATATCTTGAATGATCCTTCGGGCATCAACATTAGCCACCTCGAATCTTTTCTCATTCCGCGATTTCCATATGCACCAACAGGTTGTGAAGGATATCCCTTTCAAGATCTCTTTCCGCTTCTTATCAGTCCCTCTTGTTTGGTGGAGGCTGAAGACGTCTCTGTTCGAGAATAGAAAGACGGGGGGAAGCTTACACCAATTACCCACCCGACTCCAAACATCCTCTGCAAAACTGCAATGACAAAACAGATGATCCACAGTTTCCAATTCCGTTCCACATATACTGCAATCCAATGACGTGAAAGCACAACTACGATCTCTAAGAGTATCCATTGTAGGTAAACGGTTCATCCCCATACGCCACATCAGAATGTTACACTTTAGAGGCGTCCATTTCGACCATTTGAAGACAAAGCGATTACTATAATCCGTTCCACTGATAATGAAGTCTCTAACCGCTTTCACACTAAAGCCATTTTGATTCTTCCCTAACCAAGCCCATTTGTCCATCTGATCATTTAACGTCATACCATCAAGGCGAATAGCAAGAGCTCGCCCCTCTTCCTTCTCCTCGTAACTGTTCGTGTCTCCCAGATTACCCCAGCACCCTACAAACTTTTGACCAACCTCGTCGAATCTTTCATAAACCAAACACGTCTTCTTCTTTTCCTGTCTGAACAAGGTGGGATACATATCCATTAGAGGTCTGTCGCATATCCACGGGTCGACCCAAAATCTAGTGCCATGACCATTCCCCACATTGCCTTTCAAAAGTTGATTAAAATTTGTACCCGACACCGAAATTTTGGATACATTTTTGACAATATTAGACCAGACCCCTGGAAGAGATTTCCGAAGAGGCAAAAGGAACCAACTCCTTTTAGAACCATGGATAGCATCCACAACTTTACGCCACATACTTTCGGGTTCGGTCCTGTATCTCCAAACCCATTTAGACAAAAGCGCGATGTTGGAATCCGCCAATCTACATAGCCCCAGACCACCGTCGCTAACCGGAGAGGCCACCCTCTCCCAAGCCACCCAATGGATTTTCTTCGATTCACCCGTGCCACCCCACAAGAATTTCCTTATAATGCTTTCAAGACCATCAATGACTTTGCATGGGGCTTTAAAAAGAGATAAGTAATACGTTGGAAGGCTTTCTAACACCGCCTTGATTAAGACCACTCTTCCTCCTATGGACAAGCAGGAAGCTTTCCATCTCGATAATCTATTTTTAAAGATGTCAAACAAAAATTCCCAACTTGAGATTCTATTCATATTGCACCCGATACGAATTCCGAGGTAATCGAATTGAGCCTCACCCGACTTGCAAGCCACTGCTCTTGAAACCCTGTTGACCTCCAACGTTTCCACACCATACCCAACAAGGCTGGATTTTTTCATATTAATCTTAAGACCCGAGCATAAGTGGAAGCATCGTAAAATACGGATTACCTTCTTCACGTTAGGAAGGGACCACTTTCCTATAAACATACAGTCATCCGCAAACAAAAGATGGGAGATTTCAGGTCCGTCGTTGGGAAGAATAATGCCCTTGAATGTCCCGCTCGAATTAGCCTTTCTCATCATACACGTCAAAGCTTCCATAATGAAAAGAAAAAGAAACGGAGAGATCGGATCCCCTTGCCTCATACCTTTTTTACATTGGAATTCGAAAGTGGGGGATCCATTGATGAGAACCGCCGATCTAGCAGATGATAAAATACTATATATCCACTGCCGCCATTTAACAGGAAAACCCAATTGCTCCATTATAGATAACAAGAAGTTCCAGTTCACATTGTCATAATCCTTTTCGAAGTCCACTTTAAGGACAAACATTTTTTCCTTCTGTTTTTTGGCCCACGAGATTACTTCGTTAAGAATGAGAGGGCCGTCAAGGATCAAACGCCCACTCAAAAAAGCGGACTGGTTATACGATATTAACTGCCCAATCACCTGCTTGAGCCTATTGGCTAAGACCTTAGAAATCGCTTTACTTATAACTCCAACTAAGGTGATTGGCCGGTATTCGTTAAGATTACCCGGGTCCTTAATCTTGGGAATAAGGGTAATAAAAGCAGAATTACACCCTCGACTGAAACCGTTGCCTTTAAAGAAAACATCAAAAATGTCGGCGAAATCTTTTTCAAAATAATTCCAGAACCTCTTGATGTACCTGAACGGAAAGCCATCCGGACCGGGGGCACGGTCTTCACCACACTCGAAAATAGCCCTTTTAATTTCTTCTCGAGAAAACCTGCTAACAAGGGACTCCGCCGAGTCCTCTGACAATCTAGTATCAAAATTGCAATCAAGAATCGGCCTGCTAGTCCACGGTTCACTAAACTTGTTTTTGAAGAAATCGAGGGCATGCTTTTTGATCAGATTCGGCTTGGAGACCCATTCTTCATTCACCATAAGACCTTGTATAGAATTGCTTACCTTTCTATTGTTAATGATACCATGGAAGTAGCGCGAGTTTCCGTCCCCTTCAGCCACCCATTTGTTCCTGGATCTTTGTTTCAGGTCTTTAATTTTTCGATCTTCTATATCATCCACCCTTTTCTTGCATTCATTCCTGATCCATTCGTCTTCTTCCGACAAATCCGATTCTTCCATGACACGATCAAGCTCTTCCATTTCTTTTTTGCATAACTCTAAATCCTCGTTCTCCTTTTTAATTAACTCGTCCCTCCATTCTCTCAGATTTTCACGAAGCTTTCTGAATTTCATAAGCAGAGTAACATCGGGAGCCCCATTAAAGTTGAATTCTTGAAGAGTTTTAGTGATAACCTCTTCGCATTGTGGGATTTCCAACCACGAATTGAAAGCCCTAAAAGGCTTCGGCCCAAAGTTGCATTCACGGGTCGAGAGAAGTAAAGGACTATGGTCAGATAGGTAACGTGGTAATGATCTCAGGGTCGCAACGGGCCACTGATCCAAAAACTCTCTATTTACTAAGCATCGATCAATCTTGCTCAGTTTCTTAACCCCTTCGCCTTCTTTTAAATACGTAAACCGACTCCCTTTCATCTCGTATTCGTGAAGGTCAGTTGAATCAATAAATCCATTGAAGTCAAAGGCGCAACCGCTTTTAAACTTCGAGCCTTTTCTTTCCAAACTAGACCTTACAGTATTAAAATCACCAATTAGGATCCACCATCCATTGCTACTTTCTATCATCGACTTCAGCTCGAGCCAAACTGTTCTTTTTTCATTTCTCTTTTGCGGGGCATATACATTAGCAATATGAACCGCGTGATCATATCCTTTTATAGAGCCCTTAACAATCAAAAAGTTATCCCTTTTCGTCACCTCTTCTTTTTTGAAAATTCCAGCATCCCATATACTAACCAAGCCCCCCGACCTACCGTTGGGTTCAACCGTCTCAAAACCAAAAACAGTTTTTCCCCAATATCTTTTAACTATCGCCTCATTAACCTCCCGCGTTTGAGTTTCTTGGATGGCCATGAAGGACACATTTTCTTTTATTTTGATTTTTCGTATCCAATTCGACTTCCTATCTCCCCCTACCCCTCTAATGTTAATAGATAAAACATTCATTATGAGACGGGATTAATACCTTCTGCCACGATCGAGTTTCTCAACTCCATACGTGCTTGGGTGAGATCCACTCCCACCAATTTGCCTAGCCTGATAGTCTCCTCTACTTCGTCTTCTGACCCAACCCCCCCTTGTGTTTCCTCTACAACCTCGTCGGTACTAATATGGGTGGAAGAGTCGATCTGAATAGGGGGAGAGTTGTTAAGATCCAAGTTGTTCTCCTGCTCAATGTTGCATTCCATACGAAAGAATAGCATGGGTAGGAATATATGGAGTTCCCCTCCACCTTTCAGCGGTTTCCACGTTCAATTTGATTGGTGGTCAGATTGGCAAGGTGGTGTTCCCTTCCAGAGGATGCGCCACCAACTATAATCGATCGGTTGAAGGTATGGGCATTCTGGTTGGAGACGGGAAGGAGGTTCGAAGCAGTATTACCCTTCTATGGCGAGATAAGAAATACAAAGTAGGGATATCGGAGAAGATGGTTGATTGGTCACCGTCTTGGTGTATCGAAAGGGTAAATAATCAGCCCTCGCCATCCTCATCGCCGGCCAAGCCGATGGAATCTACGGCGGATAATGGCGGAATGGAGGAAGGTGAATTTAGGCGGGAAATCGAAAGGTCGAAGCATGGGGTTCATGAACCGTTGCATGGGAAAAACAAAAGAAACGAAGGGGTGGCGGCTACATTTATGGCGCATGGAAAGGAGAAGAATTCAATTGGGGTGGGACCCAAGAGGAGAGTGTCTATCCGTCCTAGATCACGTGACTTCCAAGTGGGAGTGGAAAATCAGAATTTCTCCTTTGATCTTAATACTCTTAATAATGGGCTCTCTCCAAGACCCAAAAAAAGACTTAGGGATGAAGACCCATTTTCTTTGGACTCTTTGTTGGGCCTGAAGCCTAATAACCCAGTCCAAGATATGGATGAGGAAAATATTGTAGAAAGGGAGGTCAACGCAAACCTAACTTTAGTTAACCTACAGGTTCTCAGTTTTGACTTTAGGTACATTAGTATTACATATATTTTAACCAAATGCAATCTTTGTCTTATGAAAATGTACATGAGTCATAACAAATATTACCAGCACTTCATAAAATTAAAATTAGATTAGGTGACAAACCTTTCACTTTCTTTTGAGATAAGAGCTTTTCATATGGATCCCATACATGTTAATTATTTATGCTTTGACTCTTCATGGCTTTGACACAGTCATAGACCTTGACATTCTCATCAACTCTCCATTAATTTACTTTGAATTTATATATAAAATTCATAGATGTATGTGGGTGTCACATGATTTGGTTTTTTATAAGTATTCAAATTCATAAATGATCTTGTAATCTTGCAAATAGTCAACAAATATTCCTACACCATCAGCAATGTTCGTAAGTTCAGATTGCACATGATAATGTTTGCGTTATTGTTTTCTAACTTAATATTATGACTAGATTATTCATCAACTGTTTTTTGTTAATTAAAGTATTGCAATTTGCAAAATCAGAAGGGTTCTGGACAAAATACGTATATTTTTTTTGTCATTTGCATAAAACTAATTTTTTGTACGTTGATTCTTGTAAACTACAACCCCTTGTTTTTGGTAATTCTGACCAAAAAACAAAAAGATGAATTGGTTGTAGAGATTAGAACAAACTATTTAATATTTTGAAAAAACAAGATAGTATATGTATTCTTGATTGCTCTTATAGTCAAAATCGTTTATAAATATTTTCAGTCTTAGTACTTTGATATAAAAGAGTCTTGACAAAATTTTATTGTATTGTGATTACAAAATTACATGTTTATTTATCAGGAACACTATTTAGGGGCTAAGATAACATAATTCTAACCCTAAACGGACTTTAATCTCACAAATTGGCTTGCGCCAACCTAACTATTGGTCTAATACTCTTCTGCAACTGGAACAAATGATGAAAACTCGAATAATCGGCTTGTTGATGTTGAAAAGCTCTTTTTTTTCCTTGCCATATTCTTTGTTGTTTATTTGAATTAATGGAAGCAGAGTTTTGAGTCGTTTATTGCTTGACGACTTTCTCGTTTATTGTGATGTTTTATTTACGTCATCGCTTGTTTTTGCCATTAGGTAAGAGCGGGAGTTTTATTTCAACTATTATCGCCGACAAAAATGATCCCCAACGGTAAGAATAAAGTTTTGTGGATGAAGGCATATTAGTTGATTAATTTCTCAACATAGATAGGGTGTACTATAACAGGTATGATTTTGTGGATTAGTATTTATGGGTTCGGTATGAGAAAAACTAATTAAACAAAAAAATGAAATGAAAATAAGTAAATGAGGATCCTACGGATCACCAACGAGTAGCCTATGATTGAAGGATAGAAAATTTTTGTAGTGTTGTTGTACCTAAAGTCCGATAACATGTTAAATAGTAAAAGAGTATACTGATTAAATGTCATTATTGTTACATAATTGCATGTTTATTTATAAAACTTCCTAATGAATGTTTACAAGACTTGTGCCAACTTAACTACTCATCCAATATACTTGAAGAATGGAACTATAATTCAATCCTTGTAGAACAAGAATTTTATATAGACGATTTAGCATTTTCGGCGTCCGTACCTTACAAATCTTTGTAGTTTGTACATCATGTTTAGAGCATGCTTCGCTCATTAATCGTGCTTTCCACTAAACACGAAAAAGATAGATTGACTTGTTCTTATAAATACGACATTGATGTCGATTGATGTTGAGTGGAAGACTTGTTATGAAAGTATAAAAACTTTATGATTGTAAAAAAAGTAATACTAGTTGTAAAGTGAATTAAAGTACCTCATCAATAAAAGCCAAAACAATATCTACGAATTTACCTTATGAAGATGGTCTTAGTACGCATACTACAAGAAATCTATGTTGCTAGTAATTAATTCCATCGAAAGTACATCACAAAAAACTTTACATACGGCCCAATTCTATTATTCTGCATATCTGTTTGTTACTGGTAACACTTACATTAATACAAAATGATCGATCTTAGTTACGTGGTACCCTGCATGTACGTACAAGAAGAAAATTTTATACCAGTAATTAAGTCCATGCAAAGTGCATCACAAACACATACATAACTAAAATTTTAATCATAACATGATCATGTGCGATGATTCATGCACAAGAATGAACACATACTAATTACATTAGGCATGCCATTCGTATAATTGTATTGCATGTATCTAAAGCATGTTAAGTATCTTCGTCTTTAACCGAAATTTGTAATTAACTTTAAAAAAAAAAAAAAAAAAATGAGTGAGTGACAGACGTGCACAAAATTCGAGGGAGATTTTGTCGGGACGTAAACAAGGTGATTTCGATTTCTGTGTTGACGCGTTAACGCATTAAAGCTGTTGACTTTGACTTTATCCCATGTGCCTTTCCTATTTATATTTTCAAATGTTATTTTATTCATCCTTCTTCTTTTCACTATTTCATGTCTAAAAAATACGGGTCTGCATTTTAAGTTCATCTCTAGAAAATACACTTTCATTTCTTAAACAAAACCCTCTTTTTCTTTCTACAATAGAATTATCTCTAGTTATTATGATATCATCATATCAGTCATTCGGTTGTTCTTATGAATCTGTTTACTAGGTTTGGGTTTAATATCAACTGCGATCACCACCGTCAACTTAACATCAAAATCAATTTTTTAAAACACAATCAACATTACTACTAACATAGTTAAATACGATAACATCCTTTACCACCTAAATATACCACACTTGAACACAAATATATCCCACAATATACTCACACACACATCCACAACTCGGCCAGTCAATAGACTTTTTTTTTAATCATAAAAACGCGTGTGTAAGAGCTGGGTATCTTAAGAAAGACACGTTGTTTTGGGTCATCAACGAGTGGGTCAAGAGCTGTTACACCCGACCTTAAATTCTTAATAACATTCAATATCTTCTTATATATTGCACACTTTATAGATAAACTGTCAACAATGTTTTTATTAAGTTATACTTAAATTTATATGTAATTCGCAAGAATAAAATATTTTCTCTCAAAATTTCAAAACAAATATAATGACAAGTTGGAAGCACATAGAATAATAGTATGGAACGATTATAACTAGAAGATAAAAAATAAAAAAATAATAATAAAATAAAAATAAAAATACACTCTTTCCATTCTAAAGTAATTGTTCACCAAAAAAAATAAACAGTTTAAGTAAATCATCATTATTACATTATTTCTCTATTTTACTTTTTTTAGAATAATATTTTTACTTTTAACTAATTAATTTATAACTTGTTTAAAATGTATGATAATAACCTCAAAAGAGGGTAATATGCTTACTTTGATTTAAATTCTCTATTTACTTTCATTTGAGGTGAATTATAAATCAACCATGCTAACGAATATGAATTGGCTTTTAGATGATCGTTTTATGCCTTCTTTGGTTCCCTAGACGATATGGGAAAAATGCTTCCCCGGAAAGTTAACATATTCCTTTGACGTTTGATCTTGGATAGACTTCCTCATCTGTTGAATCTTTCTTGAGGTATGGAAATTCAAGAGATTTCATGTCTGTCATGTCTTGGAAGCGTGGATTCGAATAAACATATATTTTTTGCTTGTGATATTGCTCGGAGTATATGGCAGCTCGTTCGTGTGTGGTGTGACATACCTATGTCACAATTTGACTCTATCGATGATTTGCGAGAGTGGTTGAGCTCATGGTCCACATCTTTAGAGAAGAAGCAACATAATTTTGTCATTTCCATGGCTTCTTTATGGGTGATATGGTGTTATCGAAATAGTGTCATCTTTAACTCTTAATCTATGAGGAACTGTGACATTTTCGATAACATTCGTTTGTTTTCTTTTCTTGGATTAAGTTTAGAGGGGGCAAGTTTAGTAGTTGGACTCATTGGTCAAATTCAACTATGTACTTCTAGTTTCTTGCTAGTTTTTTTTGTTTTATATACGTCATGATTTGCTGTTAAAAAAAAAAAAAAAAAAAAAATACTCAGTATATGAATTGTTTTTGTATCGTATTATAACAAATTAGCATTGGGCCCAAATGGTCAAATGATACAAGGTACGTCCTACTATTTTTGGTTATGGATCTGACCGTTCTTTCTCAAAATGGATCTTAGAATGCACGTCAATTTAATATAGGGATAGGGATCCTCTAATGTTCATTTGAACATTAGAGGTACTGTTATGCTTCTTGTGATTGTACCGTTAAATTAAAATAAAATTAATGTGTTGCAATAATGACAATGTACAATCACAATAAGCATAACATTACCTCTAATGTTCAAATGAACATTAGAGAATCCCTATCCTTAATATAGATTGAAGAGAAATTTTCAAATGCTTACTCTTATTTTGATGCTTACCAAGGGACAAATCCCTACCATCCATCTAGTTTGAACTAATGGTGAGGATTAACCTAAGATTTAATATGTCTAAACCTAAGTCCATGTTTTTTTCTTGTCTTTTTGTTTTTTTTATACACATTTTTTTTTTCTTTCTTTCTTTCTTTTTTTGTTTTTTTTTTAATTATTCACGTTTTTAGTTAAAATCATTTTTTTTAAATAAACTTTTTTTGTTAATATTCACGTTTTTTTTAAATTCACATTTTTTTATATTCATGTTTTCTTTTGTTTGTTTGTTTTTAATTCACGTTATTAACGTTTCTTTTAATTCGCATTTCTTTTCTTCCTTTTCATACTTTTTCGTCCGTTTCATATGTTTTCATCTATTTTTTCGTCTGTTTTCATACGTTTTCGCCCGTTTTCATACGTTTTTGTCCGTTTTCATACATTTTTGTTCGTTTTCATACGTTTTCGCCCGTTTTCTTACGTTTTCTTCCATTATTCATACGTTTTCGTCCGTTTTCATACGTGTTTTTAGGTTTTCATACATATTCGTCTTTTTTCTTACGTTTTCATCCGTTTTCATACGTTTTCGTCCGTTATTAAATGTTTTCGGCCGTTTTTAAACGTTTTCATACGTTTCTGAATATCACAAGTGATATTCTGAATAGCACAAGTGATATTCTGTGATATACTGAATATCACAAGTGATATTCTGAATACCAGAAGTGATTTTTTGAATATCACAAGTAATTTTCAACTAATGTTTTGTAACATGAAAATCACACGTGATATTCAAAATATCAAACAGTAATATCCAGAAAATAACAAGTGATATTCATAATATCACAAAGTGATATTCAGAATATCACAAACTGATATTCAGAATATCACAAACTGGTATTCAGAAAATCACAAGTGATATTCAGAATATCACAAGTGATATTCATAATATCACATAGTGATATTCAGAATATCACAATGTGATATTCTGAATATCTCACAATGTGATATTCAGAATATCACAATGTGATATTCAGAAAATCACAAAGTGATATTAACAAAATATGTGTTTTTCAGAATATCACAAAGTGATATTCAGATAATCACAAGTGATATTCTGAATATCACATAAATCATTTGTGATAGTCATAAACGTATGAAAACGAACGAAAACTTAAGAAAATGGACGAAAACATAAGAAAACGAACGGATTCGTATGAAAACGGGCGAAAACGTACGAAAGAGTAAAAACACGTATGAAAACGGATGAAAAATGGACGAAAATGAAAGAAATGATGAAAACGGGCGAAAACATATGAAAACGGCAAAAACGTAAGAAAACGGACGAAAATATATAAGAACGTGTGAAAACAGATGAAAACGTATGAAATCGAAGAAAAAAACGCAAAAAAAAAAAAAAAAAAAAAAAAAAAAAAAAAAAAAAAAACCCCTTAATTTAAACAAAAAAACGTGAATAAGAGATAAAACAAAAAAAAAATAAAAAAAAAAAGACAAAAAGACAAGAAAAAAACATGGACTTAGGTTTAGACATATTAAATCTTAGGTTAATCCTCACCATTAGATCAAACTAGATGGATGGTAGGGATTTGTCCCTTGATAAGCATGGATTTATGGGTAAGCAAAATAAAGTGACTCATAGATTGAATGAAAACGTAAATAAATGGATGCTGTCTATTTTAGAAACAAAGAAAAGCACTATATAATCGAAAATCAAACTTTTATGGGGAGAGAGTCTCCAAAGAAATGTAATGTTTAAGGGTCTCCAATTTTTAATTTCTAGGTTTACTCTTTCTAGGGTCAATTGTCATAGCCTTAGAATAAAATAATTGGATGAGTGATTTATCAAACTTTATCAGTTGTGTGGTGGTTGATAAAATTTGGAGTCGACATGCGAAGTCACCCACATTAGCTTCGTTAGTGTCGGACGTATGAACTGTATTTATTTGTTCTTTTGAAATTTACATGCTTTGTGGGATAATTAGGTGAACTTCACTCTTAGCTTTTTTAGATATTTTGAAGAAAAAAATATATTTTTGGTAATTTTCTCAATTAAAAAAGGAGATGGTTGCTATTGTTTTATAAACATTTTAATTGAAAAAAATAGGCAGCCGCAATCATCGGTGTAGTGTTTTCATTAGGGGGTTCAAAGTTCGATGAAGAATATAGGAAAAGGTCAACGTGTGCACATACACGACTGACTCAGTCCAACCCATCCCTATTATTCTTCCTTTTTTTATTGTTTATAAAACAATAGTCAAAATATTTTATATTTTGTAACCTACAATATAAAAAATTTTAGTTCTAGAATGAAACTTGTCCTTTGAATCTTGATTTAATATTTAAGTTTATCTCATGCAAATTTATAGAATCTCATAAGCAACTTTTACTTATATAGTAATATAGTAGTAATAAGATAATAATTAATTGTATCTCCTTTTATAAAAAAAAAATAATAATAATAACTGCGCAAAGCTACTGTGTACAATAAAACTAATTATACTTGCGAAACTATAATTTTGGTTTGACGTTTGATGCAAAACTTACAAATTTAAATTATAGTCATTACGAGAAAAAAATGTATAAGCTAAAAACAAAAAATAATACTCCCTCCGTCCCTAAATAAGTGTCCAGTTTGACTTTTCAGAGTCAAACTGGTTTAACTTTGACCGTAAATATTTTTTTTTGTATTATATAATACTTGATGAAAAACTATACCAATGAAAAATACACTTAAAACCCAATCAATTCGTATATTTTGCATCAAGTATTATATAACACTCGCAAAAATAGATAAGGTCAAAGTTGATCCAGTTTGACTCTGAAAAGTCCAACTGGACATTTATTTAGGGACGGAGGGAATATAAATTTAAAAAACAATATTTAAAATATTAATTTAATAGTAAATGTTGTAATTATTGTTAGTCAATGGTATAATAATCTAATAATATTATTCAATTTTAAATAAATAAAAAAGGTTTGTATTTAGTTTTCAGAAATAAATACACTAGCATCAGGAATATTTATCATAGATATTTGTATTTGCTTTTATTACATGAAAAGATTATAATCAAATATATGATTTTGAGTTTATTAAACTCATTTGTTTTCTATATGTAACCATCACTTTAGATATATAATTATCATAACTAAATCAAAATGGGGCGTATCAACGTAAATTTTTATTGACTTAAATTTATTTGAGATACTTAAACTTTCATATTATATCTTATACCCTAGATATATCCATGATGGATCATATCAATTTATCTAGTCTGATTACTTCATATTACCTATGTATCACTTGATCAACTTAAGTTTATATAGTCATTAGTCAAAGGTTGCCTTTTCGAATTTGGATGAAGTAGAAGAATGACTAGATTAGTTGACCAAAAATGGATGCTACCAAAAAGATGACATACAATCCAATTCTTTTTCCGCTATATGAAGTTGAGTAAAATATCATTTTACTTGTTTAAATATATCTTAAAGTTCATACTGACCTGAGGCTTGTATCTATTCGAGTGTTTGATCTTTCTCAATATATGTTTTACCGACTGTTATACATTATTTTCTTAGATTTATTATACGCATAACGGGTCGTTGCATTTTCATCGATCATTGATTCCTCATTAAAAACCACTACCCAAATGATCCATCAATATCACAATCGGCGATACTATGTGACACAACTTATGTTTACTATCATACGTTATACATCCGGATAATATACATAAATAAGGTTGTTCTAAAGCCTTGTAGTCTAAATATGATAATGTACTTACATGTTAGTGCTTAGATAAATTACGAGACATGTTACATGAGATCATCAGATAAAAACGATAGTGTTTTGTTAGGTGATAATTAAGTAAGATAATCACAATCACTGGATACCAACAACAAACTGGAATGAACGCTGAAACCAATTATTTACGTTTGTATCAATCATTTACGCCTTTCTTG
This sequence comes from Chrysanthemum seticuspe, assembly GCA_019973895.1. Classification (NCBI taxonomy): domain Eukaryota; kingdom Viridiplantae; phylum Streptophyta; class Magnoliopsida; order Asterales; family Asteraceae; genus Chrysanthemum; species Chrysanthemum seticuspe. The sequence continues at coordinate 151,851,909 of BPTQ01000006.1, forward strand.
TAAGAATTTTAACTTAAGCTTATTGGATTATTTTAGAGTAATTTCAAACCATAAAATTCTATAATGATCTTCAATCTACAATCATATCTAACAAGATTGAAGATTCCCTCAATAGTTTTATTAAACAATAGTTACAAACTAAGAAGGGCAGTTGCTAAACTTATTTTAATGTAAAAGTATTGAGTTTAAATTAAGTGATTTACTTATTTAAGCATCTCTTAATTAACAATATTTCTAAAATAGAAACTTATTACTTTTATAAGTACATGATTTTAATAAGGTATGTATTAATAAGTGAGTTTATATTTAAAAATGTCTTTTAATTAAGATGAGTTTAAACAACACTCATGAAGAAGCTGTTGTTAACATATTTTTTTAAATTAAACATATTTTAAAAGAACAAATTTTACCAAAAGCAGCCCCATTATGATTCTTTTTAAGATATAAATATTGCAAGAATCTTTAATTGTTTTGTTTGTTAGTCGAATTTTATTTCTTAAATCTTATTAAATAATCCAACTTTAGTTTAACGCGGTTTCATAAACATGAACAATAACTTAATATATATAGTTAGCAAGATCGATTTAATTATGGGATATCTCTTACATAGATGTAGCAAAAATCAAGTGGTACACTATAATAAGTTAGGGGTAATAGCAAAAAAAAATACTATACTTGCCACCATTTCTTCTTCAGGGTAGCGAACAAAAATTTTTGCTTTTGCGGGTAATATACTTTCAAATTCATCCTCTTTAGGGTATTTTGCAAAAAAGTCGGACATTTTTGCCCCTCTTACCCACAAGAGCAAATGATGGCAAGTATATATATATATATATATATATATATATATATATATATATATATATATATATATATATATATATATATATTTTTTTTTTTTTTATTTTTTTATCATTTGCCCTAGTTTTTATTATGTTAAATTTTGGATATGTTTTAAGATAATTTATTTAATGATTTATAATTGTGTTAAATCTATGATAAAAATGTTTTGTTTTAAGTTTACACTATTTACTTATTAATCGTATTTGTAATAATTTAATATATACTTAAAAAAGGGAAAATTAAAATCATTCGGACAATTATAAAAAACAAACAACACTTTTTCATTCAGATTTAGACATTATAGCTACCTCTTATTAGTAAGATGTGGTAGTCAGATTCAGATGCGGTAGTCAGATTCAGATGTGTAACATCTTAATCAAACAAACACACCCTTAATCTAGTCATAGTATACTCTCTAGTCTATGCTTCAACAAGTGACGAACAGAAATTTATATGCAAGTACTTCAGGTTGTGATATAATTCCTCCTAATTTAGCGGAAGCGTTAAACCTAATTCGGTTTAACGCTTGAAGCGTTAAACAACTTGAAGTGAATTAGGGCAAATGATAAAACAAAACATTTTTATTATAGATTTAACACAATTATAAATCATTAAATAAATTATCTTAATACATATCCAAAATTTAACATAATAAAAACTAGGGCAAATGATAAAAAAAAAAGTATTATACTTGCCATCATTTACTCTTGTGAGTAAGAGGGGCAAAAATGTCAGACTTTTTTGCAAAATACCCTAAAGAGGATGAATTTGAAAGTATATTACCCGCAGAAGCAAAAAATTTTGTTCGCTACCCTGAAGAAGAAAGGGTGGCAAGTATAGTACTTTTTTTTTGCTATTAGCCCAATAAGTTATGCTTGATTGACGTTGAAACATCATTTCATTTGTATTTTCTTTATCATAGCTTATTCTTTCTCGAACATTTCTTCTAACAAATGTTATCAGTTAGGATCACCTTAATTAACACCAACAATTATTTTTTAAGAAGCAAGTTGGCAAAGTAGAACTGTAGGACACATCACTAACAAATGATATTTTTCAATATATTGTAGTTTTTTTTTGTACGAATTCTGATTCAATTTTAACAAGTGAACCTATTTATTTGTTTACTCTCTATTATACGCATCTAAAAATGTATACACGTTGATACTCGGACAATATTGCACTGGTCGTGGCAAGTCATTGTGCTAATGTATTATTCATATGTGTGTATCAAACTTGCCCAAAGCTAGGGTTGCATACCGTAATCAGTACTCATGTTTGAATGAAACATTAATTATCTTTTATAAATCATATAACTCAAGCACAACTTCAGTACTATCCCGAGTCACAAAGGATCTTGCGATGCACATTGTGTAAGTAGGTTGTTCACATACGTGTTAACCACTTTGTTGATCTTCCAGTGAGTTTTTGTGTTAGCCATTTGGATTATTAGCTTTTACTAATTTTGCAGTGGACTTATTTATCGTCGCATTGTATTGTTATTTATGCATAATGTTTTTCTGTCAAAATGAAAATATTTTCAAATTCTTTGAATTGCATTAAAATGAAATATCGTTTAGGGACAACGTACTGAAGCTTAATAAAGCAATTGCTTAATATGTGATTGGTTTTTTGTTTTGTTTTACTAAATGGCATGTGCAATGTTTATGTTGCACAAAATTGAGCAAACCCCATTACTCCAAATCTAAGGACCATCCTTTGAGAAGATATATACTTCCCTAGACACACAAAGAACATAAGACATTTAATTGTTTTACATTTCCATAATATGATTATATATTTTATTTTATTATTTAACTATTATGTTAATCTAAAACTATTGTTTTTGGTAATGGTTCGTTGTTGATGTATTATTTAAAGATAGTAACGCAGAGGTTGGTAAACCTTCTAAAATCTCGCTCAGCGTCAAATCATCTATGGACGATGGTTATCATATTAGGAATCGCCAATCGAAGCCTAAACACCCTTCAAGGTGTACTCTTTGAAGATACTAACACAAAATGTTGCATAAGACCAAACCAAACCTACGTCCCTAATCTTATCCAGGCACAAAGTTTGGGATCATGGGACACTCACCCAGCAGTTACCAAAAATCATGGGACACCCCCATAATCTTCGGTTCAAGTGTAGAGACCAACCCAAGCCTATTTCCACCATCTATATATAGCTTGGCTAGTTATTCAGGTTTGATCATACTCTTAACACCTACTTAAGAAAATTAAAACGCTAAAAACTAAAAATAAACATACAAAAACTACTTATTAGACACTTGCTCCCTGGTAGCGCCATCAAAACTTGATGTGTTGTATATGGCTTTTAATTTATTGTATTGATACGCTTACGCAGCGCGTTCGGGGTCAAAGGAACTTCCTTTTCGTCGAGCAAGTTTTTCAACACCCTAGGCAGTGAACCTAATCGTTGTAGTGTAGTATTAGGGTAAGCCACGGGTATTGATATCGTTCTCTAGGGGAATAGGAATGCTAGTGAGAAGTTACTACGCTAAGGTTAAGGTTGAGGAAGATTATTTTTTATCTTTTTTATGTTTTTTAAGAAATTGAAAGGTACGAATCTCGGGTATTGGATTTGGGGGGGGGGGGGGTTGGTATTTCTACCGATTACTCTATTATTATCTAATTATCCAAACTAAGGTGGTGGTAGTCTATGTCTAATTAATGTGTGCTCGTATGATAGTTTAAAGATGTGTTTACTTAGGTTTTACTACTCCTTAATTATCTCCTATTGATGGTTGAGTTGTCACGTCCTTATTCTTAGTTGCGTTGTGTGTCTAAAGTTGTAGGGTATGAGTTTCTCCCTAACTCTTTGAACTTACCAAAGGGTCTCGTCTACAAAACCCACTAGGGATAATAAACTCTTACTCTAAGGCACTCTTTGGATGGTTTAGCTTACAACTACTCAGGTAATTATATTCTAAGGTTCACAAAGATGAATCAAGCATTAAGTACACAACGAATGACCTATCGCATTACTAGATCATTAATCAACTAAGATAAGAAACAACCAATCAATATTCAATAATTAAGTTTCATACTCCCTAAGCAAACACACAAATAAATTAGCCGGACATGGAGAACATGCAAGCATACACACAAATAATCAAAGACATAATTGAATTGATGAAGTAAATACTTATCTTGATGTAAGATAGGGTTTGGAACCCTAAAATACTGTACAAGACACCCTTGGTTCGGTTTTAGGTTTTCACTCCAAAAAGACTCTCTTAAAACTGAAAAATTCGGATTCTATATATAATATTACATATGCGACGGCGTCACCTTATGTTGTGTGACGCCGTCGTGTCGCCGTCATTAGGGTTTCGTCTTGGCCACGTTAACCTAGCAACGGCGTCACCTTATGTCTGTGACGCCGTCCTCTTCAGCTTCTGACGTCGTCTGGGTCGCATCTAGGCCGTCTGAGTAGCGACAGCCTACTCTTTTAAAACCCGACGTCGTCACTTGAAAATAGGGTTTTTGGCTTCTGTATCGTCACAAAAATCCTCCGACGGCGTCGCAGATAAGCAGTGACGCCGTCGCCTTCTGTTTTCAGCAGCTTTGAGTGTCTCGATTCTGACTTTGGCCATTTTCTTCGTATATTCGCGCCTTTTCGTCCAAATAAGTGCCATTCCAGCATTTTGCCTTCAAGAGACTTAAAAAGTGAAAAGGAACGATATTAAGCAATAACGGATACAAAAGTGATCAAATAAGGGCTTAAACGACCCCTCAAAATGGTACCTTTTAAAACCTTATCATGTATATCGAATCCTTTAGACAATCACCAACACTTACGAGCAGTTTCCCCGTTCGTATAATATAGTGTGTCCGTGATGACATCAAATAACGACTAAATAATAGCATCATTTATCCCACTTATAATTCTCGTTTCATCATTTTTATATAAGGATTGATATTTAATTGCTTATTGATAAGGATTTAAAACGTACACTTTTAAGGGGTCATTTAAGCCCTTAACCGCCCATTTTTATATCCGTTACTGCTTAGTTTCGTTCCTTTTCACCTTTTAGGTCTCTTGAAGGCAAAATGCTGGAATGATGCTTATTTGGACGAAAAGGAGTGAATATGTGAAGAAAATGGCTAAAGTCAAGATCAAGACACTCAAGCTGCTGAAAATGCACCCGACGACGTCCCACACAAAGGGCGACGCCGTCCCTGATTTTGTGACGACAAAGTAGCGAAATTGCTATTTTACACCTGACGGCGTCAGACTTTGAAGAGTAGGGCGTCACGAAGACTTTTCTCCTCAGACGACCTAGATCCAGATTCAGACGACGTCAGAGCTGAAGCTGACGGCATCACAACCACAACGTGACGCCGTCCCAAAGTTGACTTGGCCAAGACGAAACCCTAATGACGGCGATCTGACGACATCACAATTAAAAGGTGACGCCGTCGCAGTTGTAAATCTATATATAGAATTCGATTTTCAGACTTTTAGAGAGGTAGACTTGTGGAGTAAAAACCTAAAACGATTGTAGTCCGGTTTGGACAGTATTTTAGGGTTCTCATACCCTATTTTACATCGAGATAAGTTATTTATTCCCTTGATTTCATTATGTCTTCAATTGAATGTGTGTATGATTGCATGTTTAACATGTCCGGCTAATTTACTTGTATGTTTGCTTAGATCTATGAAACCTAGTTATTGAATATTGATTTGTTGTCTCTTATCTTAATTGTAATTGGCTTAGGAGTGCTTAAAGCCATCGTTGTGTTTTTAATGCTTGATTAATCTTTGTGAATATTAGTTTATAATTACTAGTGGAATTGTAGGCTAAAAATCCAAAGAAAACCTTAGTGTTAAGTTTATGAATCCTAGAGATTTTGTAGTCATTAACCTTAAGGTAGCTTCAAAGAGTTAGGGATAAAAGCACACGCTACGACCTTTAAAACACAACGCGTTATGAATAAGGACGTGACAATTCAACCACCAATAAAAGATAACTAGGGAGTAATAGTATCTAGGTAGACACATCTTTAATCATCATACGAGCACACTTCAATAGACATAGACTACCCCTTAGATTAGATAATTAGATAGTAGAGTAAGCGGTAGAAGTACCACCCCCCAAATCCAAACCCTGAGATCGTACCTTTAGTTTTCTAAAAAAATATAAAAAGATAAAAAACAATATTCCTCAACCTCAACCTTAGCGTAGTAATTTCTCACTAGCATTCTTATTCCCCTAGAGAACGATATCAATCCCCGAGGCTTACCCCAATACTACACTACAATGATTAGGTTCACTGCCTAGGTAGTTGAAAAACTTGCTCGAAGAAAAGGAAGTTTCCTTTGACCCCGAACGCGCATTGTACGCGTATCAAGTTTTTGGCGCCGCTGCCGGGAAATAGAATAGCTAGTTAGATTTTTATCTCGTTTAGGTTCCCTTGCTTGATTCCTAGCAACTAAGATTTGTTTTCTCATTTTTAGCTTCCTTATAGTCTATCCCCCTTCTTTGTGTTTGTGTTCGTAAAACCCTTTTCATTTGTCGCTATGGCAAGTGAAGTTGCATTTGAATCATTAACAAATGAGGAACAATTGAATTTCACAAATTGGATTGCTTTTTATTGTTCTAATGAATTTGTGAGTGATCTTAGAGATATCCAAAAGGAGACGGGTGTAAGGTTGGATGGATTTGATAAATTTTGTGCTTGTGTGACTTTTATTCAACGATCATTGTTAGAATCAACTCCTTTTAGTGAGACCCTGTTGGGTTTTTGGTTCCTATAACAGGAATGATACTAAGTATGGAACCACTGCCAACACGAAGGAAACCACGGCTAGAAGACTAGAGCCACTGCTCAAGACATAACACTGCTAGTAGAAATATGAATCCATTGCTAATGTATTAAAGTACTGCTAGTTTGTTGTGTCGGTTTAACTTATAATATTCTAGAAGGTCTTGAGTAGGTCGAATTGTATTTAGATAAGTATGGTAATTATATTTATCTTGTAGAATACGTAATGTAGATTGTATAGGACTCCTTAGTCTATAAAAGGAGGTCCTAGGTTAGAGCTAGATATACGTATCAGTTATATCTAAAGTCGATACACTTCATGGTTGTAAAACCCTAATACTATTCAGAGTATTCTTATTAATAAAATATTGAGGTGTTGAGTGATAATCAAATTATTTTTCTTAAGGTTAAACATTAAATTCCGCGTAGTGTTTAACACTTTGTTTTAGTTTAAGTCAGCTTCTATAAAGGATTGTTTGCTCAACTGGGATCAACAAGTGGTATCAGAGCTTGTGATCTAGAAGTTGTGATCAAGAAGAAGTCATGTTAACTCAGATTTGTTCAAATTCAAGTATTTCAAGATGTCTGACAAAAATCATATGGTTACTGCCTCCAAGGTACCCATGCTGAAGCAAGGTGAGTATCAAGTTTGGAAGATGCGAATGAGACAATACATTCGCATGATTGACTACAACATCTGGGATGTTATTGAGAAGGGTGATACTTTACCTAAGAAGGGTGCTGATGAATAGATTGTTGGAATTGTTAGTGAGATTGATAAGGCTTAAAGGAATCTGGAGATAAAGGCTCATAGTATTCTCAGTATGGGAATACCTAATGAGTATGCATTGGACTTCCAAGAGTATGAGACTGCTAAGAAGCTGATGAATGCCATTGAAACAAGATTTGCTGGTAATGATGCTACCAGAAAATCTTGATGGAACCTATAACAGACAGCAGAAGCTCATAAGTAAATTGAAATTGGTGGACTATAAAATTGCTCATCAAAAGCTTGTCACCAGAATGGGCTATGCATACAGTTGTGTGGAGAAATAAAGATGATTTTGAAAAGATGACCCTTGACAATCTCTACAACAACTTGAAGGTTTATGAGTCTGAAAAGAACATTGCTGGATCATCCTCATCTACACAGAACATTGCTTTTCTGTCTACAAGCCATAAAAGTTCTCAGGAAGCTTCCACTGCTGCTTATATAGTTTCCACTGCTATCGCTAATGATACCACTGTTAGTGATAACATTAGTGATGGTGCCATATGTGCTTTCCTAGCTGATCTGACAACCAGTGTTACAGTGCTAAACTAGGATTTGGATCAAATTGATCCTGATGATCTTGAAGAAATCAATCTTCAATGGCAAATGTCAATGCTAACATTGCAAGCTAGGAGATTTGTAAGGAGAACTGGCAGACAGGTCAAGTATGATGGTCAAAGAAAGGATGAGTTTGACAAAAGCATGATGGAGTGCTTCAACTGCAAAAAGAAGGGGCACTTTGCAAGGGAGTGTAGGGCTCCTAGGAGGACGAGTGAGAACTTCAAGAAGGCACCTGAAGAACCAAAGCCTTCCTCAGCTTTGGTAGCTCAAGATGGACTTGGAGACTATGACTGGAGTGACCAAATTAAGGAAGGACCTAATGCTGCTTTCCTAGCTAGTGAAGCTTCCAAAGTGCACAACTTTGCACTCATGGCTTATGCTTCATCATCTTCTGGTTCTGACACTGAGGTATCAAATAATTCAAATAGTTCTGTTTGTTCTTTCAAATCTTGTCAAGATACTTTAGATGGTCAGAAAGCTATCATAGAGAGTCTTAGGAAAGAAGTAGACATACTTGCATTAGATAACTTAGGTTGTAGAGTTGGTCTTAAGAGTGTTGAAGAACAACTTGAGTTCTATAAAAAGAGTGAATTTGAATATGTAGATCAGATCAACATTCTAGGTGGTGAGGTTGACCTTAGAGATAGGAAAATCAAGGTTCTTAAACAGAAACATGAAGAAGCTGAATGTGTAAAACAAGAAGCCTTAGAAGATAAAGAAAAACATATAGTTAAGGTTGACAAATTAACTTATGCTTCTGAGGTACTAAACAACTCTATTACAAAGAACTTAATGAAAAAGGGGTCTGGGATATGATACAATCAAGTTCCACCTCCAATAAAAAGTGGCTATGCACCACCCACAAAAGAGTTGTCCTTTAGCAGTGAGTTTAGCTTCAACAAATCTGTAAGTGAGAATAGTGAAAATAGGTCACCTAAGGTAGGTTCTGATAGGTCATCTGATGGTCCAATCATTGAAGATTGGGAGTCAGATTTTGAGGAAGAGAGGTATGAGTCAACACAGTCTGATAAGTTAGAAAATGTTAAAACTGTTGATTCTAAACAAGCCAACCTTTTGCCTAGATTTGGAGCACATATCTCTAGGAGAGTTGTAAGGTATAATGAGATTCCTAGGGACCAGATGAAAAGATTCAAACCTAGAGGTAATCAAAGAAACTTTAATGGCTTAATCTCAAATAGATTAGGGGATGAGTTTCAGTGTGTTAAAAAGGCTTGTTTTAAGTGTGGTAGTTTTGAGCATCTACAGAGAAACTGTTGTAAAATCCAACCACAAGTTTGGAATCAATGGTGGAGGGTAAATCATAAAAACTTTTCAAAGCAGACAATCCCTCATCCAAACAAAAACATGGTTCCTAAAGCAGTGCTAATGAGGAATGGTAAAAAAAATCAATAATCACTGCTGCACCTAAATGGGTTCCAACCAATGCTAAACAAAATGTTTCCACTACTAAGCAGAATATCACCACTGCTGAGACAAAAGAAGTTTTAACTGTACCAAAGGTGATAACAGACACAGTGGTTGGAAGCCATTTCTATGTTGTAAAGGCCTCAGCTTGTTGGCAATGGAAACCAAAGACACAAGTCTTAGAACATGTCAACAGTGCATCAATGAACTTAAAGAAATTTGACTACGTTGATGCACAAGGCAGACCTAAGTTAGTATTGACTTGGGTCCCCAAAAGGAACTAACTTGTTTAATCTCATGTGCAGGGCAATCTACAGGATGAGCTAAAGGACAAAGGAATTTTTGACAGTGGTCGGTCTGGGCAAATGACATGGGATGGGAGCAACCTTGAGGATTTTGAAGCCTTTGATGGAGGTTATGTGGCATTTGGTAATGATCCAAAGGGAGGAAAGATTCTTGGCAGAGGAACAATCAAAACTGGGAAGTTGGACTTTGAAAAGGTTTATCTGGTACAAGGACTGAAGTACAATTTATTCAGTGTTTCCCAGATGTGTGATAAAAAGAACTGGGTACTTTTTGGGGAAACTGAATGTGTGGTGTTATCTCCTGACTTTAAAATGCCTGATGATAAGTATGTACAGCTTAGGGTTCCTAGGAAGGATAACATATATTGTTTTGATTTGAAAGATGTCATTCTTAATAGATCCCTAACCTGTTTGTTTGCTAAGGCATCTGTTGATGAGTCAAAATTATGGCATAGAAGGCTAGGTCACCTAAACTTCAATACAATCAATAAATTGGTGAAGGGGAATTTAGTTAGAGGTCTACATTCTAAGGTTTTTAAGAGTAAAGATCTTTGTGTGGCTTGTCAAAAAGGTAAACAACATAGAGCCTCTTGTAAGACCAAGACTGTGAACACCATTACTCAACCACTGTTTATGTTACACATGGACTTATTGTCACACCCCCAAATTACCTGTTTTGCAGCGGAATGGAATTCCTGGGTGTTGACTGTCATAGCATCACAATCACAGTTATATCGAACGACCTAAAGTGTTGTTTGGAAAATACATCGTTTGATTTAGTAAAATAATCAGAGTTTACAAAGTGTAGGTCCCAAATTAAATCAATATGTAAGGAAATAAATTTGATACAAGCCAAACGATGTTTTTAAAGTTCATAGAACCCAAGTGAGACGCGTCGTCACCACGACTCTATGATATGTCCATATGCATGCCATGAAGTGAATGCCTTAGATACCTGAGATAAAACATGCTAAAAAGTGTCAACACAAAGGTTGAGTGAGTTCATAGAGTTTGTGTTGAAATGTAAAGCCTTTAAAGAATGTTCATGCATCAAAGGCATTGTAAATCCACTCAGTTCCAAGTTCCGCCCATACAAAACTTGCAACCTGTGTGTTCACAACCCATTGCCCAAAATAGAATGACAATCATGATTATGCGCATCAAGGTAGTTAAAAGTATAAATGTCACCACAAGGGTCTTCCAACAACTCGTGTTGGGATGTTCCTCCAACGACTCACGTTGGGCTGTATCCATATAAATGGCCTTCCAACATATAAATATTGGGATGTTCCTCCAATGACTCACGTTGGGCTGTATCCAAATAAATGGCCTTCCAACATATAAATATTGGGATGTTTGTTTAGGTCTAGTCACTACACGCACCAAGTCCAAAGTATAAGTAATGTTGTTTGGCAAAAGAGTTTAAATGTTTTGATAAATAAGCATGTATCTCGCCCCAAATAGTTTATAAGAATTTAAACGAGTAAAAGCGGGGTATGAACTCACAGTAATCCAGAAAAGTTTAGAGTAACTATGAAAGTAAATGAAAATAATTGAGCATGTATCTCCCCCAAAAGTAATTCAAAACGTATAAAAGTAGGGGCTATGAAACTCACCTGATGCAATTATAATGATGACAAGAGTAGATACACTGAAATGAGGTGCAATCTCTATCCGCAACCTAATGAATGATATGCTCTAATATAAGTCATGAAACAATGTCGTGCATGCAAACTCATATGATATCCATACCACTTGTGCATTTGAAAATAATGTTTGTCGTCGAAATATATGTTTATGACATCTCGTCATGTTATAAAATACTTTACAAGTATTTGCGTTGAAACAACATCCTACGATAGTCGTTTAGTGATTTATCAAGAATTTATAGCTTTTCGTCGCAAAATAATATAATTTGACAAGTCATGAAAGTGACTATATGGCCTCGAAAAGCTATTCGTAAAATGGTGCACATCGAGTGTTAGGAAACAAACTCAACGGTTTTGAGAAGCTTGTATCATTATCTCAAAGTTTTAGCATTTAAGTTTTCATCATAGAGGTCTTGATCATGGAGAAAATCATAGGCAAAGTAGGGTACTTGTATCCAAAATATTGTTTAAGGGTAGTTTTCGGCAAAGTTTAAGTGACCGTATCTTACTCGTTACAACTCCGTTTGACAAACGGTTGAACATTTTGGAAAATATGCTAGGCAAACTTACTTTTACTAGAAGACATCATTTTCTAAAAAGTATTCCATCGATGTTAAAAACGACCCTCAACATGGTCCTTCGTGGCTGTAATATCTGTCTAATAGAAATATATTAGTTTTTTCTTATATAATAAAGTTACGGCAACTTTGTTAAATCGCGTGTAATTTAATCGTTACAAGTCCGTTTTCTACGTTTTATATGCCCTCGGAATCGTGATAATATATACTAATATATTTTTGATAAGTCAACACATTTTATAACGCTTAAGACTCATTTTTGACTCGTAAAAAGTCGAGATTACATGCTGAATTTTCTGAAACAAATATTTTTCGTCGTCAAACTTGAAAATAGCATAACTTCTTCGTTATAACTCCGTTTTAACCCATTCAAGCGGCCACGTTTTCGTTTTAAAGTATATTTTCCAAATATCTAGCCCAAATATTTTTATCAACTGCCTAAATTTCCAGATTTCAAAAATAAGGACAGACCCTTAGTTAAACTTGTCGAAATGAGTTTTTCTCGCGCAAAACCTATTCTAACCAATTCAAACGAACGCCGAAGCTATTCTAATCCTACCATACACCTTCTTAGGGTGTCATGGGTTCCTAGACATCACCAAACATGATATGTTACAAGGGATTGTTATTTGGATAATTAAAACCCATTATATGTACTAAAAAACCCATAAAAGTGGTATGGATCATGGATTTCATGCATGTTTTTCTTATATATATGATGAAATGAACATAATATAGATATGAAATATGAACATGAATATGAGATGCTTACTAGTGAACTTGATGAGGTTAATGAACAAAGGTTTAATCCTAAAACACCCTAGGTTTTTATTTCAAAACCTAAACTAAGAGTGTAACTAGAGTGTAAATAACTTGATTAGAAAACTTTTGATGATCTCTCCTTGCTCCTTATGGTTGGCCGGTTATGGAGAAAGAAATGGATGAGAGGATAGTTTTTAATTTTACACTTGAAGATATGAAGTGAATATGTGTAGATATTTGTTGTGTAAAGTAATATATTAAGGATACTTAGGATATTTGTTCTAAAAAAATGGTGTGTCACCTAAGTTGGTCGACATATATGAAAAAGAAAAGGCCAAATGTATGTTGATCACTTAAGCATACGTATGTTAAAGTAAATGTTTAGTTATTTAGGAATAATTAGTAACTTGTGTACATATTTAAGCTTGTAGGGTAGCGTTAGTTAAAAATAAATTTTAACGGAGCAAAATAAAATATGTTGAAGTCATAAAAATTATAAAAATACATTTCTTGCAAAATTTGAGTGAAATAATAATTATCGTGTAGTATTTTAAGAAAGCCGTCGTAATTATATAAATATAACAATTTATATACAAAATAAATTTAAAACACCGGGTAAACTCATAATATTATTTTTATAATCTTAATATGAGTATAAAAATATATCGGAAAATTTTTTTGGAAGTGTCGGATCAAATGTTCAAAATAATTGATTACGCGATAGCGTTTATTTAAAAAGAAAATAAACGTTTAATGTAAAATGCAAAACCCATGCATAAATTGATATGAAATGATATTACTAATGATGTGTAGACTAAATCTAGTCTATATGAAATGTCCTGAAATTACGAGTTGTCACACTTATTTGGTCCCACATTTGTTAAGAGTTTGAATCATAGGCAATATTGCCTAGTTATCACTAATGATTATAGTAGATTTTCTTGGGTTTACTTTCTGGCATCTAAGAGTGAAACTAGTGAGATCCTTAAGAGTTTCATCAATAAGATAGAAAATAGAGTGAACCATAAGGTCAAAGTAATCAGATGTGATAATGGAACTGAGTTTAAAAATGATGTCATGAATCAGTGTAGTGTTGCTAGGACACCTCAACAAAATGGTGTAGCTGAGAGGAAAAATAAAACACTAATTGAGGCTGCAAGAACAATGTTATCTGAATCTAAGTTACCAACTACCTTTTGGGCTAAAGCTGTAGGAACTGCATATTATGTGCAGAATAGAAGTAAGGTAGTGAAGCCTCATAACAAGACCCCCTATGAGCTGTTACATGGTAGGAAGCCTATGATAGATTTCTTAAAACCTTTTGGGTGTCGTGTTACTATCTTGAATACCATAGACCACCTAGGCAAGTTTGAGGAAAAGGCAGATGAGGGATACTTTATTGGCTATTCTTTCAGTAGTAAAGCCTTTAGGGTATACAATAGGAGGACCAGGATTGTTGAAGAAAATCTACATGTTAGGTTCAATGAAGAAACTCCTAGTGTTGAGATAAAAGGACCAGAGTGGCTATTTAATATTGATATGCTAACAAAGTCAATGAATTATGAGCCTATCAATGCAAGTGATTGTACAATAATTCGTACGACCAGGCCTTCGATGATGATCGAAGGGTATGAGGGGTGATATGCTTGCGCCAAACTTGTAGTCAATCTGCAATAAGAAATAATAGACACTTCGTTAAGTGATTGCGAACCACCTCCGGCGTGTGAATAAGTATGTGATATGAGTTATGGATAATATGATGTATGTGAAATACTGCGTTGAGTGAACATACCATTGAAATGACTCGTCCAACCTATTTATAGGTGATGAAAATAGCTTGGAGAGTGTTAGCACACGTTTAGGAGATCATTGGGGGCGTCCCCTGATTTATGGTAACCGCTAGGGCTTCATCCCCACTATCTCGGACTTGGCGGGGAAGCTAAGGACATAGTGGGAACGTGGGGGAAGACCAAGTCAAGGTTCTTGTTTGTCTTAGCATCTTCAAGAGAAGACACCGAAGGGCATAGGCCTTCGGCTGGCGAATTCCCAACTGGTAACCATGTCAATGATGAATGGTTTTACGCCACCAATGACTTATAAAGAAAGACTTGGGTCTTCGTAATGCAATTTCGATTGAGGCCGAAGGGGGGTCCTTCGACCTGATCGGAGGGTACGTCATCAAGCCCCCCAGTCGAAAGTGATATGTACGGACGAGAAATATTGCTTACGACTCAGAAATAAAAACGAAACCTCCCCTTCGTCACAAAAATGAACGAAGATGAAAAGTTTTGTTAATAGTGACCGCAATAAATGCATAATTAATCCTAACTACCCCTTGATCCTCGGTACTAGTAAACATCCTTTCAAAATTTAAAAGGGGTTTGAAATCCGGTAGAAAAGGGATAGCACGGACACGTGTAGGGCTGAGATGCAACATTTGTAGGGTATATAAAATGCAAAAAACAGTAAAACCCTAACAAAGTAACTCTCGCCCAAAGTTTTTCACCTACTAAAATTCCTTTCGATCAAGCCTTCGACCAAACAAGGTAAAGCGCTCCTTCTTCTTCTGTATTTCAACTATTTTTTGTGTTTTTTAGAAGGTGTCATGTCAACCAACAAAAAATTTGTGATAAAACAACAAAGTTGCACATTAACCAGGGAGGAGCTTAAAGCGTTCCTCACTGATTATCCCATTCCAAAAGAACACAAAGTAATGCTACCAAGTAAAGATCAAGGGATATTTGATGCCCCGGAAAATTATGTAGGCTTGTATATCCACGCTTTCACCACTTCCAATCTTAGGATACCACTGCATCCTTTAATTTTAGAATTCCTCCGATATTATGAGGTACACATTTCTAGGTTCAACCCTTTTGGCCTAGCCAAGCTGACAACATACATTGTTATGTGTAAAGCCTATGGGTTTGAACCATCCTTGACTTTGCTTAGGGGTTTTTTAAATCTATACCCGGGAGGAGATTGGTTAACCTTGGCCAAGAGGGGTGAAAGGGATGTGCCCATATTGATAGATAGGCCTTTTATGAACATAAGGAACTGGAAAGGCAAGTTCTTTTATATTCAGACTACCATTATCCCTCCTGGATACTCTGCATTGTTAAACCCAGACTTTCAATATGATGAGAAAAGGTTCACTGATCCATTGCCTTATACTGTGAGAAGAAACCCATTGTATCAGCGTTTGGCTCGTCATCCAGCTGACTGCCAGACCTTCCCTGAGCCAATCCTATTCATGGCTGGCATTGCTGAGAGATGGGAAGGGTCTTCGTTGGTACCTGACATAATTTGTGATGGAGAAAGTATGTATTTTTTAAATTAACATAAGAAACAAAAACTTATCTTGCTGATATTTATCTTATCTGCTTCTTTTTGCAGAGATGTCATTCAGGAACTTTGTTGTGGCTGGAGGTGCCAAAGAGGTAAGCTTTCCTCCAAAGAATCCCCAAGAAACAAGCTATGGCGTGGGCTCCCCGTCGGTGTCCATAAACAAAGACGAGGTGGATGCCCATCCTGTCGAGCCTGTATCTTCTGCTCCTCCACCAAAGGAACCCATAGATGTAGAAGATCAGCTGGTGGAGAACATTGCTGACTCAGACGAACCAGTCTCCGAAGGACCGTTGGCCATCGTAGGACCCTCCGGCATAGGTGAGAGGGTTCGAAGCAGGAAAGGTGCTAGTGCTAAGGCTATGAAATCTGATTCAAAAAGAAAGCTTATTCTACCTACTCCTCCCTCTCGAACTACCCGGCAGAAGAGTGCCCAGGGTAAGGGTGTGGTATTTCCAGCCATCGAAGGGCCCAGCGGTGATGACTTCCATGGTAAACTTCTTACCTGTGAAATAAAATTAAATACCAAAGATCATATATTAATGAAACTTACTTTTGTTATAGGACTTCCCGATACGAAGGAGCTTCCTTCTCCCCAAGCTTGTCACCAACTTATGAGCCATGTGATCCCCTCCAAGTGGAAGGAGGTGATGAATAACATGTCTATAGAGAGGCTCTGTGATCTTCATGATAAAAGCTATGTTCGCCAGGGCATGCTTGACAACCAACTCAATGCTAGGACAAGGGAATTGCTCCGCGCTGTTACCAAAGCTCGAGAAGAAATGGATACTATGCTGAGGGGGGAGAAGGTTAGAGATCAAAAGTATGCAGACCCGGAGAAGAAGTGTGAGGAGGCATTGGAGGATTTTGATAAGAATCCCTTGGTTCAAGATCTTAGAGCTGAGAATGAAAAGCTCAAAGATCAATTGGCAACGAGCAAGGCTGAGTGCAGCATGCTAACTGTCGAAGGCTCTATGGTTGTTGGTTATAAAGAGAAGATATCTGTTCTTTCATCCAAGTGTGGAGGTCTCGAACAGGAGAGGTCAAAGTTGCTGGACCAAGAGATCAAGCTCCGAGAAAAGGTAGATGGCCTGAACCTCCGTCTGAAGATGCTGAATAAGGACAGGGTGGACCTGGTAACTAAAGTGATCCCCTACATTGCTATGGAACTTTACCATAGCGATGATGTGGGGATTGCCATTGGGAATGTGGTGAATGCTGCCATTTTTCATGGCAAGTGTACCACTTTGGAGGAGGTGGCGAAGACTGGGGAACCAGTAGTGCTGGAGAAAATTCCGTATTACAGGGCAACTCATGAAAAAGAATATGATGATGCAGGTAATCATTTAACTGCTTTAGAGTTCCCTTTCCTTGCAGATGTGACGAAGGACCCATCAGCCTCGATTGAGGATCTGCTAGCCAAGAAGCCAAGGAAAGTCCAGCCTCCTTCTCCCTCCAAGAGGACTCCGTCACCCCAGGTTCCATCTCCAGGCTCAGCTGATCCCACTCACTCCAAGGTTTAAAGAAGGCAACCATGTGGTTGTAATTTGATCCCCAGGGTGGTATGTACCCTGTTTAAAACAATTGTCTGTGCTCCGTTCCAGGCTTCGTGCCTGATGAAACAATTTACTTATTGCATGTTGGTAGTAGGCTACGGCCTAAGACAATAGTTTATAATGTTGGATGTTTAAGGCTATGGCCTATTTTAGACTAGTAAAACTAGTCATAAATCTACAACGAAGCCACTAGGGCTCGAATTTTGCCATGTGTGATTCTTCTCTTTTTACTTTTACTTGCGTAAAAATATTTTTTACAACCTAAGGCGTATGGTAGATGCATAGCCTCATTGTGTGTAGTTACTTCACCAAGAATATTAGCAATCGTATAATTTAACTGCTGACAGAGGGTCGCGACCCACTCCGTCTTGATCCTTTGGGCAGCGAAAGGTTTGAAATACCTTAAGGCCATATAGGAAAGTTAATGTGAAGTTGAGATGGATGTTATGCATATGAGCAAGACATGTTATTTAGTCTTTGTACATCCCTTCGACATTTAAACTTATAAAGCGACTTGGTGGGCAAATCTTTGTTGTATTGAACGAAACAAGAGATTTGAGGGAAATGTGTTATTATCATTAAGTGGGTAGGGAGGATTACATCATTTTAAGAAATGAATACTAGACGCCTACCATTAATGCTTCTTTCCCCAAGTGAGAAGAATGCAAATACATTGATTGAAAGCAAAAAAACAAAAAGATGTGTCCTTAGACATTGTAAGTTTCATACGTAGAACTTACGAAGAGTAGTGCCATTCCAGGTTCTATCAATAACGTCTCCTTCCAAGGTTTCTAGCTTGTAGGCTCCGTTGCCATATGCTTCCTTAATAACGTAGGGTCCTTCCCATGTAGGTCCCAGTTTACCCTGGTACTCAGCTTTGCTTGCGCTATTGAGTCGGAGGACATATTCCCCTGGTTTGAAAGTCGAAGGCCTAACTCGCTTATTATAGTACCTTTCAATCTTTTGCTTGTGGATAGCCTCTCTAATGGAGGCTATTTCTCTTCGTTCTTCAAGTAGGTCCAAGTTACTACGGAGTCTTTCTTCGTTATCTGCTGCTTCGAAGTTCATGACCCTTTCTGTTTCGACACTTAATTCTGAAGGGATGACAGCTTCCGTGCCATATGTCAAGCTGAAAGGCGTTTCTCCATGACTTGACTTTGTATGCGTTCTATGTGCCCAGAGTACTTGAGGTAGTTCATCTACCCAACCATGGTGACTGTATCCCAGCCTTCATTCTATTCCTTGTATGATGTCTCTGTTGGTAACTTCTACTTGACCGTTACCCTGAGGATGGTAAACAGAAGTGAATGATTGTCTGACATTCAGACCCCTTCAAAATACTGGGAATACCCCTTCGGCAAACTGCTTCCCATTATCTGAGAGGATGATGTGAGGTACTCCGAACCGACAGATAATGTGTTCCCACACGAATTTTTCCATGTGTCTTCCTGTGATGGATGCCAAAGGCTTCGCTTTAACCCATTTAGTGAAGTAATCGATGGCTACGACCAAGAACTTTACTCCTCCAGGAGCAACTGGCAGAGGGCCTACGATATCTATCCCCCATTGGCTGAAAGGACATGCGGACGTTACGAAAGTCATATCTTGCTTTGGTAGCCTTGGGACTCTTGAGTGAATTTGACATGCTTCACACTTCTGAATGATGTCGACAGCGTCTCTGTGCATCGAAGGCCAATAATATCTGACCCTCATTACTTTGGAGACAACGGAGCGAGGCCCTGCATGAAGTCCTCAGGATCCTTCATGCACTTCTTGGATGATGTTGGCAGCTTGCCTTGGCCCTACACAACGGAGCCAAGGGGATAGAAAAGATCTTCTGTATAAGTAATTTCCCATGATCCTGTACTGTGGTGCTTTGATGCGCACCTTTCGAGCCAACTTCGGATCCTCCGGCAGTATGCCACTTATTAGATATTCTCTAATTGGAGTCATCCAATTCGAGTCTTCCTCCAGTATTACGTCAGACACCTCCTTTCGAACGATGGACCTATCTGCCAATACTTCGACCAAAACTTCCTTTGTTAAATGAGCAAATGCCATTGATGCCAGTTTGCTAAGTGCATCCGCCTTCTTGTTTTGGTTTCTTCGAACATGCTCTATGTTGTAAGATGTGAACCCTTCGAGCATTTCTTTGGCCTTATCCAGATATTGCTTGATCATAGGTTGTCTCGCCTCGTAGGAGCCTTTTATCTGGTTGGCCACTAGTTGTGAGTCAACAAAAATAGCCAAGTTTTCTACTTCCATATCTGTGGCCAATCGGAGACCTGCTAACAAGGCTTCGTACTCCGCTTCATTGTTCGTAGCATCGAATTCGAAACGAAGTGCGTAAGTGTATTCCTTCCCTTTGGGGTCAATGAGCATGAGACCTGCACCAGAACCATCGGAGCTGGAGGCTCCGTTAGTATAAAGTTTCCACCCTTCGATTGCCATAGCAGGCTCCTTTTCAACAACCTTTTTGTCCTGTTTCGTTTCGGAGGGTGTTTCTGCTAAAAAGTCTGCCAATATTTGCCCTTTGACCGAGCTCCTGCCTTTGTATTCAATATCATGTTCTCCTAGCTCGATAGCCCATTTAGCTATCCTTCCAGATTTCTCCGGCTTTGAAAGTATCTGCTTAATTGGCTTGTCGTTAAGTACGGTTATGGGGTGAGCTTGAAAGTACCTTCGAAGGCGTCTCGCAGCATGAACTAAAGCCAAAATTAGCTTCTCCAATGCTGGGTAATTTAGCTCAGCTCCTTGTAGTACTCTACTAACAAAGTATATGGGGATTTGCTTCTTCTCCCTTTCTGCCAATAACACGGCACTGATGCTTTCGAAAGAGGCTGCAATATACATGAACAACACTTCGCCTTTGATTGGGGCTGTAAGTGTTGGTAGAATAGCCATGAATTCCTTGAGCTTTTGAAAGGCTGCTTCTGCATCTATGCTCCATTGGAACGTCTTTTTGTCCGTGCATCCTTTGAGTGTTTTGAAGAACGGCAAAGATCTGTCTGCACCCTTCGACAAGAACCTGCTGAGGGCTGCTAGCTTTCCGTTAAGACTTTGCACTTCCTTTAGGGACTTAGGAGGCTGCAAATCTGTGATGGCTTTGACTTTCGAAGGATTGGCCTTAATACCCTGCTTGGTGATCAGATGTCCCAAGAATTGTCCTTCTTCCACACCAAAGGAACACTTCTTGGGATTTAACTTCATATTGATGGCGCGAAGCTGATCGAAGGTTTCCTTGATGTCGGAGAGCATATCTTCCTCCGATCTACTTTTAATGACCATATCATCTACGTAGGCCTCTAGGTTCCTGCCTATTTGCTTGTGGAAGGCTTTGTCCACCAATCGCTGGTAGGTGGCACCTGCATTTTTCAAACCAAAAGGCATCTTTTTGTAACAATAAACGCCTTTTGCCTTTTCCTGTAAAAAAGGCTGTCTTCTCTTCGTCTTCTTCGGCCATTTGTATCTGATGGTAACCTTTATAAGCGTCTAGGAAACACTTTAGTCGAAACCCTGACAGGGATTCCACCTTCCAATCAATTTCTGGAAGAGGGTAGCAGTCCTTCGGACAGGCTTTGTTAATGTCGGTAAAATCTACGCACATTCTCCATCCCCCGTCATGCTTTTTGACCATCACCGGATTGGCCACCCAAGTTTGATACTTCACCTCTCTGAGTATGCCTGCTGCCACGAGTTCGTCCACTTCTTTGCATGCAGCGGCATTTCTTTCAGGAGCTAGACTTCGACGCTTTTGTTTGATGGGTTCAATATGTTTGAACTCATTGAGCTTGTGTTCAGTGCCGAAGGGCTGTCCATCTATAGTGAGAGTTCTGGGGACCCCCGTCATGTCAGAATAGGTCCATGCGAAGACATCTGCGTTAGCACGAAGTATCTTTTCCAACTCTGCTTTAAAGGAGGTTGGAAGTTGCTTTCCGATTACTACTGTCTGATTAGGGTAGAGATCATTTACCACGATGCGTTCTTCAGCGTTAGCGCAACTGAGAACATCTTTCGAAAGTTCCTCCGAAACCAGTTTGACCCTCTTGCTTTCTGTCGTAGGCCCCTTCACCTTATAGTTGGAGAAAACCGTTCCAATGCCAAAAGGTGTTTGGAATTTGATCGCGGCATGTATGGTTGAGACAACGATGCCCATCTTCTGCATTGCTGTTCTCCCTATCAATAGGTTATAGGGAGATTCCGACCTTACGATCGTGAAAACCAGAGTTTCTGTTCTTTTTAGCCTCCCTTCTCCAATCGTAACCTCTAGAGGGACTTCTCCCAAGGGCCATGAGTGTTCCCCTGAGAACCCTACTAAAGGTACCTTTGAATCTACTCTCTTTGACCTTATTGAAGGTTTTAGCTTTAGGAAACACCGTTCGTAGATAACTTCGCAGGAGCTACCGCAGTCAAGGTAGGCTCTGTTTACTTCTCTGTTGGAGATCAAGACTTTGATGACCACGGGGTCATTTGAAAGAACTTTCCCTGTGATTGAAGGGAAAGTGACATCTCCTACTCCGCACAAGGCTTCCTCTGCTTCCTTTCTCTTTGAACCAGAGTCTTCTTTATAAACCATGAGGATGGGTGCTTCGAGAGGTGTGGTATCTTTCCCCAACTGTGTGTCGGAGGTTTTTTCTTTGCCTCTCTTTGTACCCTTCACCAAATGTCCCAATTGGCCAGACTTCACGGCCTCTTCTATCTGCTTTTTGAGCTCTCGGAAGTGATTGGTGTCGTGACCGTAATCGTCATGGAAATATCAAAACTTGGAAGTATCTTTGGGCCTCCCTTTGTTTGCCAAGTGAGGAGGAGGATCAAAGGCCTTCGCAGCCTTTTCAGTAGCGAGTATTTCCCTTGGGGATTTGGACAGATTAGCCAGGAGGCCATGGTTGATGTTTTTGTGGTATGGAGTAAACCTGTCCCTGCTCTTGTGTTTGTTCCTTGACCCTTCCCACGAAGGATGCTTCGGGGCCTTGTTGTGATTTTCCTTGTTTTCGACCGGAGCCCCGTTGGTGGACACTTCTTTTGCTTCGATCCAGGTGTAAGCCTTTTCCACTAATCCTTTATAGGTTGCCGGAAGATCAGTGGAAAGGAATTCAACCAAGCTTCTGTTCCGTAGGCCATGTACGAAACCCGAGATGCGCTGGTCTTCGTGCAAACCCATTATCTGTAAGGTGTCATCAGTGTATCTGGTAATGAAAGTCCTGGTGCTCTCGTTCTCCTTCTGCTTGATGTTGTGTACTGCTAGGTGCGTTCTTGTAAACTTTTTCTGTTGGCTGAAATGTGACCTGAACTTGGCTTTAAGATCATCCAAATTCACAATGCTACCTGGTTTTTGCCCGTTCCACCATATACGAGCAGAGTCTCGTAGGGTGTACGTAAACATGTGACAAGCAACAGGCATTACCCACTTCTGCATTCTAATAGCCCATTCGAACAAGTGTAAAAAGTTATCCGGATCACCCTTTCCATCATAAGTACCAATATGTGCGGGCATTTTCAACCCATCAGGCAAAGGGTAGTCTTCTATCCACCTTACGAAGGGTGTTGTGGAGCCCATGGGCTCCGAATAGAGGCAGTTATAAGGTGGCATGTATGTAGGGGCAGCATTGTATGGGTTATGATTAGGAGGTATTCCAACAGTGTTTTGGTTAACATATTGGGGGTAAGCAGTAGGTATATAAGGTGGGTGACTTCCAACAGGATACGAAGGATATACCATAGCTTGCCTATAGGGCATGCTTCCATATGGTTGAGTAAAATTGGGGTTGTTAGCCTGCCCGTTAGGTGGGGGATAAACCCCTTGAGGGTAAGATTGAGCCTGAAAAGGAGGGTACATACCATGAGGAGGAAGATTTCCTCCCCTATTTAATTGAGATGGATTGCCTTCTACGCCGGATGCGTGAGAAGGCTGTAGTGGAACCCCTGCCTCATTTCTTCCCAGATGAGCTGCCAACAGTGGTGGCAAATTAACTTCCATAGTATCCCTTCGATGACTTCTTCCATTGGAGCCTTCCATCGTTCCTTCCCTTCTTGTCGGAGCTCGTTCCGGAGCATCTTCGAAACCAACCGACCTTCCACTAGGCCTTCGGTTACTTGGAGACCCTACCCTTAACACTGAGCGAGTAGCCCCCGGAGCCAAGGACCTAGCCTCCATTTCTAACTCTTCGTCGTACTCATCGCTTGAGTATTCTAACTCCCTACGCATTTCCACATTCCGGTCTTGCCTCCTTCGAGCTCTTAGTAAAGATTCTAATGCTTCGACGTTAGCTTCGACAAACGCCGGACTGATTACCGGTTCAGGGTTAGCCGTGGTTGAAGCATGATTGTTGGGAGTTATTTCAGGGTGAGATCGTGTGGTAAAAGTGGATGCGGTTATATTGGGAAGGTTGCCAGGATCATTGACTGGGATTGGTGTCAAGGTTGAGAAACCCAGAGGGGGTGTATCTTCTCTTCCTTGAGTCATGCCGTAAAACTAGTGAGAGTGATTGACTGGGTGTAAGTTTGGAATAACGAGACCAATAGTAGCGGGTCCCACGGATGGTGCCACTGATTGTACAATAATTCGTACGACCAGGCCTTCGATGATGATCGAAGGGTATGAGGGGTGATATGCTTGCGCCAAACTTGTAGTCAATCTGCAATAAGAAATAATAGACACTTCGTTAAGTGATTGCGCAGGGGTTGGGCCCTGCGAACCACCTCCGGCGTGTGAATAAGTATGTGATATGAGTTATGGATAATATGATGTATGTGAAATACAGCGTTGAGTGAACATACCATTGAAATGACTCGTCCAAACTATTTATAGGTGATGAAAATAGCTTGGAGAGTGTTAGCACACGTTTAGGAGATCATGGGGGGCGTCCCCTGATTTATGGTATCCGCTAGGGCTTCATCCCCACTATCTCAGACTTGGCGGGGAAGCTAAGGACATAGTGGGAACGTGGGGGAAGACCAAGTCAAGGTTCTTGTTTGTCTTGGCATCTTCAAGAGAAGACACCGAAGGGCATAGGCCTTCGGCTGGCGAATTCCCAACTGGTAACCATGTCAATGATGAATGGTTTTACGCCACCAATGACTTATAAAGAAAGACTTGGGTCTTCGTAATGCAATTTCGACTGAGGCCGAAGGGGGGTCCTTCAACCTGATCGGAGGGTACGTCATCAGCAGGTACATCCACTAATGTTGATTCAGGTACACAAAAGGATTCTGATGCAGGAACAAATTCTAAGGAAACTGAACCTTCAAAGGAATTCTATTTGATTGAGAAGTGGAAAGCTAGTCCTGTCTCACCCACCATTGAAAAGGAGGGTCCCTCAGATGATGATGCTTTGGATTCAGGAAGCAAAGGTGATTATCATCAAGATAAAGAAGAGTTGTCTCAAGATAACTCAGTGTCGGTAGAAGAAATTGAGAAGCAGAAGGAAGTTGCTGAAAGCACTGCTAAGCCAACTTCTACCACTACTAGTTCAATTGAAACCCCTGCTGCAGGTTCAGATAGTAGTACTTACTTTGGAATCCCTGCCAAGCCACTATTTGGTAATGAGGAGTATCCATCTGATCCTGGCATTCCTGACTTGGAAGATAGGGATACTCCCACAAATGATGAGAACATGGATGACTATTTCAAAGATGCTGATATTACTAATTTGGAGCCAGTCATCATAGAAAGTCCAATTCCCACCACCAGGGTTCATAAGAATCATCCCAAAGAGCAAATACTTGGTAATTTGAATACTCCATTGCAAACAAGAAGCAAGGCTAATAAAACCTTCCCTGAACAAGGTTTCTTTGCAAGGTCACTTCACAAAAGGAACAGTCATCAAGACCTGCAAAATTGTTTGTTTGCTTGCTTTTTGTCACAGAAGGAGCCCAAAAGAGTTGAAGAAGCATTAGGAGAAGCAGGTTGTATTGAATCAATGCAAGATGAGCTGTTACAATTCAAACTTCAAGAAGTATGGACATTGGTTGATCTACCTAATGGCAAGAGAGCTATTAGAACTAAATGGGTATTCAGAATTAAAAGGGATGAAAGGGGTATTGTGGTGAGGAATAAATCAAGGTTGGTTGCTCAAGGATACACACAAACTGAAGGTTTGAATTATGATGAAGTATTTTCCCCTGTTGCCAGAATTGAAGCTATAAGACTGTTTTTGGCATATGCTTCATTCAAAATTTTTGTGGTGTATCAAATGGATGTTAAGAGTGCCTTTCTGTATGGTACTATTGAAGAGGAGGTTTATGTTTGTCAACCTCCTGGTTTTGAAGATCCTAATCATCCTGATATGGTCTACAGGGTGAAGAAGGCTATGTATGGATTGCATCAAGCTCCAAGGGCATGGTATGATTTCCTTTCTACTTATTTGATGGACAATGGTTTCAAAAGAGGTTTGATTGACAAGACACTGTTCATAAGGAAGCACAAGGATGATATATTGCTGGTTCAGGTTTATGTTGATGACATCATCTTTGGCTCAACCAACAAGGAGCTATGCAAGGATTTTGAGAAACTTATGCATGATAAGTTTCAGATGAGTTCTATGGGTGAACTCACTTTCTTTTTGGGGCTACAGGTTCAACAAAGGACTGATGGTATCTTCATCAGTCAAGATAAATATGTAGCAGGTGTTTTGAAGAAGTTTGGATTTCAAGATGTCAAGAGTGCAAGTACACCCATGGAGACACAGAAACCGCTTCTACCTAATGATGGAAGTCCCAGAGTTGATGTGAAGCTATATAGATCCATGATTGGATCTTTGATGTATCTCACTGCTTCTAGGCCAGATATTATGTTCTCAGTATGTGTGTGTGCAAGATTCCAAGTTACACCAAACACATCACACATGAATGTTGTGAAGAGGATTTTTAGATATCTTAAAGGTCATCCTAAATTGGGCCTTTGGTATTCTAAGGATTTAGCTTTTGATTTGGTGGCCTATACATACAGTGATTATGCTGTGGCTAGTTTGGATAGGAAGTCTACTACTGGAGGGTGTCAGTTTTCGGGAAGCAGGCTTATCTCATGGCAGTGTAAGAAGCAGACTATTGTGGCAAATTCCACCACTGAAGCTGACTATGTGGCTGCTGCAAGTTGCTGTGGTCAAGTGCTTTGGATTCAGAATCGATTGCTGGACTTTGGGTACAATTTTATGCATACTAAGATTTACATTGACAATAACAGTACAATATGCATCATTAAAAATCCAGTTTTACATTCTAGAACTAAACATATTGACATTAGGCATCACTTTATTAGAGATTGTAATGAGAAAAGGTTAATTCAAATGGTTAAAATTCATACTGACTTCAATGTTGCTGATCTTCTCACTAAAGCCTTTGATGTGGGGAGGTTTCAGTATCTTGTAGTTAGTATTGGTATGATAAATCTCTAAGTCTCAAATTTGTTTTGTAAAAGTTTGTAAAATAAATGTACTGCTATTGGTAGATCTTAGTACTGCTAGTTTAGTTTTATCTACTGCTTTTTATTTTTGTTCCCACTAACAATTTTGCAGAACAATAAAGACAAATTCACACTCAGTAAGTAACAATGGATAGAAAAAGGAAAGTTTATTCATAAGATAAATTGCATCATGGGATGCAATGGTACATCCATTCCTATTCAACTACCATTATCAGAGGACATCACAACAAACCATCAAAAGACAACAAACACAGGACTCCCATTAAAAGACTACAACATAAACACTACCACCAGGCTACTCCCTTGGCCTCTTTCCTATTCCCTATGCTGGCAAGCTCTGCTTTCCTCTTCCCCCAACCACAGCCCACAATTTTGGGCTAGGGAGTCCTATCACTTGCTCTCTCTTAGGTGGAGCTGATGAGGAAGGACCAGATGGCTGTACTGGAGCTGAAGGTAGTGCTTGCATAGGAGGAGCTGAGAGTGGTTCTGGTGGTGGAATCTCTGTAAGGGGAGCAACAATCAACACTCTGGAGGAAGCTTCATCATCTGTGTCCTCATAGGGTGACAAATAACTGGGCATTGAGCTCAGTTTAGAACTTGAACCCCTAATGAGAGCTTCTTGGGGTACTGGTTGTAAAGCAGAAGGTCTAACAGGAGCAGTGTTTGTACTCATGTATGTGATTGATGTGTTCTTTGGGGGAAAATAGTTTTCCCATGCATTGTTGGAAGATGGACTTTTAGAACAATCAGAGGAGATCTCAATGGGATTGCTTGAGTTACTCATTTTGCTGATCTTTTGGTTTTGAGATAGAAAGTTTTTTTTGGGAATGTAAGTGATATATGTGGTATGTGGGAGATTTGTTCTTAAATAGAGTTTATGAGAAGATCAGTGGATTAAATGGTTGGAAGGTGTGAGTTGTTGCGAAGTAAATGAAGTCTTTGACTTAAGGTGGACGAGTAATGACTTGGAGTTTACTATTTGACTGGGTGCTTAGCACATTGTATAAGCACTGCCAGTACACATTTTGTAACCATTTCTAGTTATTCTTAAATACTGCTAACCTTAACAAAGAATGTAGTGTTTGGTTTGTGTTTGTGACATGCAGGTTTGAAGGAGCTTTTGTACATTATGGAGCTTTTGGAGCTGTAGGAGTAGCTGTTAAAAAAAATAAAAAATAAAAAAAATAAACAAATTAGTGTAAGATTGTAATCCTTCAAATCAATGCATGATCATTCTTAATTTGGAAAAGATTTTGCAGCAGATGTCTTAGTCAAAGGATTGGAGTGTCAGTGATGTTTCCACTGCTGGTGTTATCTATCCACTGCTAGTTGTGGTCTATCTACTGCTAGTGCAGTTTTGTTGAATATGGAAACTAAAGGGGTTGTTCTGTAACATCTTGGTGATAACGTATTTAATCCCCAATTCACTGCAAATCATTAAATTGGCCATTCAAACATTCTTAATTGGCGCTAACCACAAACCCTAACCACTCCCAGCTATTATTTTCACAAATCCCACATCTTCTTCACCGACAATACACAATGGCAACTGAATATTCCACAACCCAGAACCTTGTAGCATATCTAGTAAAGAACAACCATTCTGAAGGCTTTCATGAGATGATTGATTTCATTAAACAAAGTCCCATTCACTTTGCATTAACTATTGAACCTATCATTGCTAAATCCTACATTCATCAGTTTTGGTGGAATGCTGAAATTCAAGAAAGAGACGGAGCAGAG
The DNA here is from genome assembly GCA_019973895.1 of Chrysanthemum seticuspe. Classification (NCBI taxonomy): domain Eukaryota; kingdom Viridiplantae; phylum Streptophyta; class Magnoliopsida; order Asterales; family Asteraceae; genus Chrysanthemum; species Chrysanthemum seticuspe. The sequence continues at coordinate 151,880,658 of BPTQ01000006.1, forward strand.
GTTATTAGGGCTGTTGTTGATGAGAAAGAGATTCTGGTCACAGAGGAGGTGATTAGAGGTGTTTTGAAGCTTGAGGATGCTGAAGGAGTTGTTAATTTGTCTAATGATGAAATATTTGAAGGTTTGGAGAGAATGGGTTATGAGAGAAGAGGGGATAGGATAAAGTTTCACAAATGTATGTTTTCTCCCCAATGGAAGTTTTTGATCCATACCTTGCTCATGTGTGTAAGCAATAAGACTACTGGCTTTGATGAGTTTCCCTCTAAAATTGCAACTGCTATCATCTGTCTATCTCAAGCAAGGGTATTCAATTTGTCTAGCATGATTTTTGATGGTTTTCTGAAAAACATTTAGGAACAGGGTAAATACTACTTATATCCTAGGTTTGTTCAGTTGATAGTAGAACGTCAAATCACAGAACCCATTCCTCATAAAAGGAAGTATGAAGTACTTCATATGATTCCTAAGGTGTTTGCCCATATGAAGAAGAAGAGTCCAAATTTTTTAGGGACCATTACACCTTTGTTTCCTCACATGCTCAACCTGCCAGAAATTGTAGAAGAGGAAAATCCACAACCCAACCCATCCACTGCTGCCACATCTGAACCCACTGCTAACCCATCTGAACCCACTGCTGAACCCTTACCCTTAACAACTGAACCACAAAGGATTTTAGTTAACAGGAGAAGGAGGAAGGGCACCAAGCTACCTCAGGCTGGTGTTAGTGGTGTAGATAATGAGGCTGTCATAGGTGGTGGAGGTGACATGAGTGGAAGGGCTTTCACTACTGCTTCAGGCTTAGATGCTGAGCAGGTCAGTGAAAACATATGTAAGACCCAACCACTGGCAACTCCTAATATGAGGAGTTCTCTTGAGCTCAACGCAGGTGGAGGAATCCCTAGCCAAATGGCTAACTTGGGGTGCATGGATGATCATACTAGGTCTGATGCCATGTTTACTTCACCCCATGATTCACTGATAACATCAAATAGTCCTGAATATTAAGTGTCAATTTACCCCGTTAATGCTTGTAATTTATATCATTTATATGGATTTACGCCTGTTTTCCATTGTTTTCCACTTTCAGGTAAATTACGAGCATTGGAGCTAAAGAGACGCGGAACTGGAGAAATATCAAAAGATTTATCACAGTATGCTACTTTGAAGAACTTACGGCGTAACTCATCTCTCACATTACGCCGTAACTAAAGCGTGACTCAGAAAGCCAACTCATCAGAAGGTTACAGCGTAACTCTTCCCAAAGGCTACGACGTAACTATATTAGGTCAAATGAGGTTCCACGCCGCTGATACTTACGTCGTAACTATTTCATCAACTACGGCGTAACCAAGTTTATTGAAGACTATGGCGTAACCACTAACAAGGTTACGCCGTAACTAGCAGATCTAGTGCAAAATACGAAGGAATTGAAGGTTACGGCGTAACTCTTGTTATAGTTACGCCGTAACCCAGATCTGGCCTATAAATACCCCACGAATTCCAGCATTTCTAATCATCCCATTCCACACACAACAACCAGAGAACGTGGGAAAAAGCTCAAGGCAGGTCTAGAGGAGCGTACGGAGCTGTCTCCAAGGGAGAAATCACTCCCCTACGATAAGCATTAGCATTTTATATTTTCTTTACTTTCAATTCATGTATTTCGTACCTTTGAATATTGAATTGGTTTGTATGATTAATATGAGCGGCTAAGCACCTCTTGGTGCTGGCCTAGTTATGATTCCTTAATTGTTTTGTTTGCGTTTACATTACTTCCGCATAATTATTTCTAAGTGTATGCATGCATAGTTTATTGGTAGCTACCCTTGTTTCGGCAGTTTTGAATGGCGGTAGAGGCCAATTGCCTAGGAGATATGACCAACTGACCCTAGGTGAGCGGACTGAGACGGGAAGGGTAAGATATGACCAAGTGACGACCCTTTCTACTTGTGCGATTTGACCAACTGATCACCTACCGTTTGAATGAACTTAAGAATTAGGGGGTGAGTGTTTAAGTTGCTAACGCCCGGGCACTCACTATTATAAATCTAGCATGTAGCGGTACTTAATGACTTGGCTTAGGGGACCAAGAACAACAAGACTTATGAGGGGACACCTGACTTCTCCTGTGGTGGCATCTTTGCTGATAGGTTAGAGCGAATTGACCAAATGCTGTCCTCTCGACTTTGACCCCACCTGAAGTAATTGGAAGTAAGTAGACGTAGACATAACTAGCTAGGAGGATTAACTAGGTTAGTACCACTCTCCTCTATTGATTTACCCTTTACCTTTTATCTGCCTTTATTTGCTTTATTTTGCTTTAGTAGCTTAATTAATTAATTCCTTATCGAAACCATTATTAATCTGTGACACCTAGACTTAGTAATAATCCAACACACATAGCTCTTGGGACGACCTCGGATTTACCGAATACTACACTACACACGACCAGGTACACTGCCCGTTAGTGCATTAGGGTAGACCATAGGTATAACGAGACTTTATAAATATTAAAACTTGGTCAGTAAAACCTGCATCAAGTTTTTGGCGCCGCTGCCGGGGAGCTATTTTAGGATTTCATATTAAGTCTATTTTTAATTTTCTTTCTTTAATGTCAGGATACAAGACTTGCAGCTCGAGGCCTTTTCTGGCCACCCCATTCGACGATCCGGAGAAGCAATTTCGGACAAGGAAAGTTTACTCTCCTTTTCCTATTCGCAACATCTTCTCATTTTACGAATCAGACCAGTCTGACGCAGAACCCGAGGTCATCAATGAAAATAATATCGATGACTTAACTATGGAGCAGTATTTGGAGCGACCAAGTGAGAACTGCCAACGAAGCTTCGCACAGGATTCCAATACTGAAAAATACTCTATTCCAGATCAAATTATTCGAGAGTTACACTAAATTAAGTTTTCTGGAAATGAAGATGAGGACATTCAGAATCACGTAGAAGAAGTTCTCCACTTATCCTCTCTTTTCAACGTAAGAGGTACCCCGAGCTATTCGGTTACCGCAAGGATTTTTCCTATGAATCTTACTGGAACCGCGAAGAAATGGTATAACAAACTCCCTAGAGAATGTAAAGAAGCATGGGATAAACTAAGAAAATAGTTCGTCCAACAATTTTATCCTCCTTAAAAAATGGCCAAGCTTCTTGGTAAAATCTATCAATTCGTCCAAGTTGGAGAAGAAACACTTTACCAGGCATGGGAGAGATTTAATAAGCTACTCTATCGATGCCCCACCCACGATTTGAACAAACATCAGATCGTTTACGTCTTCTATCGTGGGATTAATGCGCAAACACGAGAACTTCTCGATTCCCCGAGACCTATTCCTAGCATGACTCCTGACCAAGCCTTGGAATGTATCCAACGGATTTCTAAACATTGCTACAAATGGCATATGGATACAGGGTACGGACCAAGAGACAATTTCGATCATAAGGTAATGAAGACGATAACAAAACAAGAAGATAATTATGGGGAAATTTTCGAAAAACGAAGGATAGAAAGAGAAGTTGAAGCATGCAGGATTGAGAAGGTTAAGAGTGTGTTTGGGACTAAAACCGAGAGCAATCTTGAAAAGAAGATTCTTGATCACATCAATGAATCAAGGGAACGAGATAATAGAATTGAAAAAATGATGAAGACATTCGTGGATAACACAGTCTCTTCTCTCAAAATTCACGATGATAGGATTAAGAGATTGGAAAGGAGTGTTAGATCATGTTCGGAAGCCATCACTTATTACCTTGCAGCTCGGGAAGAGGAGGTTGTCAACATGGTGGAAACTATCCTTGAAGAACCGATGACCTTTTCGGAAAAAGTTAAGCGACAAATCAGCATGGAAAGACAATCACTTCTGGACCAAGCTTTACCGGTAAACTCTTCTATAAATAATTCTATTAAAACTAATCATAATGGTATTCCGCAGGAATTAAGCAATGATAAGACAATTCACCTCAACGAAAGATGTTCAACAGTTTTGAGAAACGAGCTACCACAAAAGGAAAAGATCCGGGATGTTTCACTCTCCCTTGCTTGATCAGGAGTCTCAATATGTGTAATGCCCTAGCTGATCTTGGAGCTAGTATTAGCATAATGCCTCGTTCGATGTTTTTGAGTATGGGGATTGGTGACCTAAAGCCGACCAAGATGAAAATTGAAATGGCAGATCGATCTATGCAATTGCCATTGGGCATCGTTGAAAATGTGTTGGTGAAGATTAAGAAATTCCTTTTCCTAGTAGATTTTGTGATTCTTGACATTCCGGAAGACAACAGAATACCTGTCATTTTAGGTAGGCCTATGCTTGCCACTGTCCATACTAAGGTGGATGTTGATAACATCAAATAGTCCTGAATATTAAGTGTCAATTTCCCCCGATAATGCTCGTTATTTATATCATTTATATGGATTTACGCTTGTTTTCCACTTTCAGGTAAATTACGAGCATTGGAGCTAAAGAGACACGGAAATGGAAACATTACTAAAGATTTATTACAGTATGCCTATTTTGAAGAAGCTACGGCGTAACTCATCTCTCACATTACGCCGTAACTATTGCGTGACCCTGAATACCAACTTATCAAGAGGTTACGGCGTAACTCTTCCCAAATATTACGACGTAACTCCATTAGGTCAAAAGAGGTTCCACGCCGCTGTTATTTACGCCGTAACTACTGCATCACTTATGACATAACTGAGTTTATTGAAGACTACGGCGTAACCACTTATAAGGTTACGCCGTAACTAGCAGATCTAGTGCATTTACGAAGAAATAGAAGGTTACGGCGTAACTCCTCTATTGGTTACGCCGTAACCCAGACCTGGCCTATAAATACCCCACGAATTCCAGCATTTCAAAGCATCCCATTCCACACACAACACTCTGAGAACGTGGGAAAAAGCTCAAGGCAGGTCTAGGGGAGCATACGGAGCTGTTTCTAAGGGAGAAGTCACACCATTACGATAAGCTTTAGCGTTTTATATTTCTTTTACTTTCAATTCATGTATTTCGTACCTTTGAATATTGAATTGATTTGCATGATTAATATGAGCGGCTAAGCACCCTTTGGTGCTAGCCTAGTTATGATTCCTTAATTGTTTTGTTTGCGTTTACCTTTACTTCCGTACAATTATTTCTAAGTGTATGCATGCATAGTTCTTTGGTAGTCACCCTTGGTTCGGTAGTTTTGAATGGCGATAGAGGCCAATTGCCTAGGAGATATGACCAACTGACCCCAGGTGAGCGGACTGAGACGGGAAGGGTAAGATATGACCAAATGACGACCCTTTCTACTTGTGCGATTTGACCAACTGATCACCTATCGTTTGGATGAACTTAAGAATTGGGGGGTATAGTGTCTAAGTTCCTAACGGCCGGGCACTCAATATTTAGAATCTAGCATGTAGCGGTACTTATTGACTCGGCTTAGGGGACCAGGAACAACAGGACTTATGAAGGTGCGCCTGATTTCTCCTGTGGTGGCATCTTTGCTGATAGGTTAGGGCGAATTGACCAAATGCTATCCTCTCGAATTTGACCCCACCTGAAGTAATTGGAAGTAGGTAGACGTAGACATAACTAGCTAGGAGGATTGACTAGGTTAGCACCACTATTCCTCTATTGATTTCCCTTTACCATTTATTTGCTTTTATTTTATTCTGCATCAGTAGTTTAATTAATTAAATCCCTATCGAAACCATTATTATTCTGTGACAATTAGACTTAGTAATAATCCAACACACATAGCTCTTGGGACGACCTCGGATTTACCATTTACTACACTACACACGACCGGGTACACTGCCCGTTAGTGCATTAGGGTAGACCATAGGTATAGCGAGACATTATAAATATTAAGACCTGGTTAGTAAAACCTGCATCAAGTTTTTGGCGCCGCTGCCGGGGAGTTATATTAGGATTAATATTAAGTCTTTCATTTCGTTTTTAAACTTTTCTCACGATCATATTTCAAGTTTTCAGGTACCATGGAAGCTTTTAATATCGATAACCTCACTCTTGAGGAATATTTGGCATTGACAAGAGAAGAACAAGGGTCAGGGATTGTTAGGCCAGCCATTGCAGAAGATGCTCAATTCGAAATCAAACCTCAATTCATGAGGGAACTGCGTGCAAACCCCTTCTCTGGAAGCATCACCGATGATGCCCATGAACATGTAGACAATGTCGAATACATTGTCAGCCTATTCAAAATTCCCAGAGTCTCACACGATGCTAAAATGCTACGAGTATTCCCTATTTCTCTTACGGGAGTTGCGAAAAGATGGGTCGATCGATTACCTGCACGGACTGTCAACACTTGGCCTATCTTAAAAAAATATTTCATTCAGAGATATTGTCCTCCATCAAAGACGGCTAAGCAAATGGAAGAAATTCATAACTTCAAGCAAGAGGGTGATGAAACATTATACCAAGCTTGGGAAAGATACAACGAATTGTTATACAAGTGCCCTACTCACGATCTCAACAACCAACAAAAAGTGAACGTCTTCTATAAGGGACTGAACATCTCTTCAAGACAAATGATTGATTCTCAAGGGCCGATTCCTCGTATGACACCCACCATGGCTTTGGAAACTATTCAAAAAATGGCAGACCACTCTCACAAATGGCACAATGGAGGAAGCAACCGAAATAAGAATAATGATATTGAGGGCCTTGCAGCGATAAACAACAAATTAGAAAGCCTTGGAAGAGAAATGAAGAAGCTTAAGGAAAACGTGCATTCCATTCAAGTGGAGCGAGATGGGGCCACTACTACAAAAAATCTCATAGAAACCGGTCAAAATGGCCCATGAAGAGTGGTTTTTGAACCACTCTCTGAAGGGGGGTATCTCCATGATCGAAACACATAGAAACCGGTTTGGCAACCTGTCTCTATTAGAAGCATCGACACTAGTTTTATCCTAATAATCGGTCTCCATATAGAGTAAATAAACATATTTTTATTAGACATTGACACCGGTTCTCCCACAACATATCTTTATAAAAGCATCCAACCTATCTTTGTATAGAGTAAAAAGATGTGTTTTTAACTAAGAACATGTCTTTTTAATAATTTATTTTATTAAAAAAAACATTTCTAAAATTTTCCAATAAATTAGAAAATTTTAGAAATTATTTTTTTAATAAAGAAATATATATAAATGCAACAAACATATATAAAGTGATTAAAATACAACACAAATGTCAAAATCAATAAAGTAAATTAAGATAATACGTCAATTCAACTAAACATAAATCCTAGGCAAAATTCAAATTAAATATATATATATAAAGTGCTATATTTCCAGCCGTGGTGTCAAACTTTGAGAAGAGAAAAGAGCCAAATCCGCGACTTCTTAAGCTCTTGACCTCTCAAACCTTTCGTTCTTGTGGGCCCATACAATATTATTGATAGTTGTCTTGGAGCAGAAGTAGTTTAGTTAAATCCTGCATATAGCAAGTTAAATCGCATAAGACAAATGATTATCTAAGTACGTACGAGTAAAGAAGAACAGTCAACCTCAAGTAAACTTTACTAAGTATACTTGAAATAGGTATATCCGCTATTTAACAAACAATTGAAAGCCCTTTAGATGCTTGCCGTTATACTTGAACAAAAGAGAATGTTTGGAGTACTTTTGATTCATTAGATAATTAGATTAAAAAAAAGATAGAGAAAAAAACTTAAAGTTTCTTTCTGCAGTAAATAGCATATGCATAAAACTTAAGCAATTACATTATCATGTTTAGTAACCTTTGCATAAAACAAGGCTAAGTGGAGTAACTTTGAATATACCATTCAGTGTATCTAGTTTTAAAATCCGAAGTGAAGTTTTCTATGTTATCTCAAGTCTTAACATCTCTTACCTGTACATTTTAAGAACCCTCTTTTCTTTTAATAAAACTTAATTTGACTAAAAATTAGGATTGATGCTTGACGACAATGGACCAGTATAGGGGATTTTGAACAAGAGAAAGATATGAGAGGCACTTAGGCCTTTGGAAGATACACTAGTCTAAAAATTATGGATTAAAAGTCATGACACATACATGAAGTCTTTTTTTTAACTTGTTGCAAGTATTGTTTTTTTACAGCTTTACAAAGGAGTGAAACTTATTTAACTTTTCAAAATCATTTTGAATGGTAACATAGGTCTAAGACATATATTTTCCCTCTTAAAAACGTGTCAATCCAAACATACAACTATAGTTACCTGTATTTCAGCAATGTTGAAAGTGTTCTCTCCAACTCTAATTTTCCCTTCTCAGGCTGCAAATTTGGTTCAATATAAGCTCCTTCCAGTAAATTTATGTTGCTCTTAACATGTGTCATTGCTGGTGTTAAATCTGTACCCCAAAAAATCACACAGATTAGGCAAAATCTATAAGCTTTGGGACCATTACTTAAGACAAACTACCTCAACACCTCAAACGACAATCTATAATCGATCCCAAACAGTCCCTATATATATAGAATATTAGGAAGGATAATGACCGTGCAATAACCATACCCATCCATTGGCTAATCTAAAAACAATGCAAAACATGACTCACAAACTGCATAGTAAACCAATAGAAAGAATTTGCACTGTATCGACATAGTCTCTCAATCCATTTCCCCTATTGCATATTATTACATATATAGGTTCAAGCTTAATTCTATTAAAAAATTAACTAACTTTCCAAAAAATACATACTGTAATCTAACAACAATTCAAAAGTACCTACAAAGCAAACTAAAAAGAGGAATATAGCCATTCATTCAAAGAAGGGCCTTTATGTATAAGAAATGCAAAGTTAATCAATAACCTGTTAAAAAGTACCAAAATTAATGAATTGAACATGCTAAAAATGGTGGATAAGTGAAGGTGAACATGAATATGAAGCAACTATGATGACACGTAGTGTGCGTGCGGTATGGGAAGAGGGGCAAGCCTGGCTCCATTTTTTTTGGAGGTGCTGGTTTTATTGGTGCCATTTCGTAAGGAGGTGCGTGGTTGTTGAGGAAGCAAGAAGCATGTCTGTGGCAGAGTTAAAAAGGTTGATTTTATATAAATGGTAGATAAAAAATGCAATTTCAACAAGGAATCCGAAACAACCCCTATAAAAGCTAAGCAGATTCAGCAAGCAACCCCAAATATCCGTATTAGTTTATGCTTCCATAAAATATTAATTTAAGTACCTTGCTTCAATGCTACATGCCTCATCACTGTTGACGTTAACTCTTACAGCCCATCTTTAATCAAACAAATCAATAACAAGTAACTAGTATAGCACCAAAACATTGTTTTAGCTTACAATAAGTTACTCTAATACCCAAACAAACCCCGTCAATGATAAAGTGCTAATGATATTTACAAAATTTTTTATAAGCACACTACTTTTCCAACTACACATAAAATTTCCTTTAACAGTAAGCAAAATAATATTACTTCATTACTTTAAGTGCATGCTATTTATTTTTGCCTACTACTAGTGTTTCTTTTTATCTTCTTTATAAAGAAGCTACTGGTGTTTTTTTTGCATACATAAGGTCTTACAAGGAATAAGATGCATCAATTGGTGCCATAAAACCATGGATAAAGATACTGATTTGTAGGAGTGAGTATTAATTGAGAGGTCCAAAAGTTCATATAATGCGTGTAACTTATTTGCTTAGAATATCTTTGATAAATCAGCAATTTGAGCATCGTTGTGGGCTGATCTATAGCTTTGCATAGAGATAGAAACAAAGATGGAGATCGAGAGTGATAGATGTGTTCCAAACCAAAACAAAAGGGCAAGATCTGGTTACTTGCTTATTAGTAAGTTCGTATCGAGAAAATTTTCATTAGACCATTTGCAGCCAATAGTTTCCCCTATTGAAAACGAAAGCAAAAAAATATCTAATAACTCTAGGATACTTTCTATCTTTCAAATAAGTTTGGTTAAAAAAGACATTGAAAATCAGACAAGAGCAATTATCATCAAATACCTCAACATGGTGCCAATAGACGTGACCAAGAAACCAAGAGAACAGAAGCTTCCACCTCACAACCGGTGGCACCCTGATATACCAACTGTTGCTCAGGTTAGTGTAGGCGAGATTTTTCGGGTTGAGATGGTTGATTTTTCTGGGTGGTATTACACGAGAATACACTGCTGAAGACATCACATATGCACACCAATCAGTTGCAAGTCTTTCTCATGTGTAAATATATACTCCGTATTACTCTTATCATGTTTTCTATGCACTTGATGTACATCATAGGAAAGAGCATTCATTCTTTGTTTGGTCTTATATATGTGGGTAAAAACAACACTAAAGAACCCGATTAACCCGAATCACCCGACCCGGCATAACCCAACCCGATAACAACCCGAACCCGATAATCCAAATACTTATCGGGTCGGGTTGCGGGTCACTTTTTCAAAATAAAAATTCGTTCAACCCGACCTGATAAACCTGACAACCCAACTCGATAACACCCATACTGCCGTATATTTCATGGCTAGGAGATCTTAACTTAAACTCGTACATACACCATAACTTCTAACTAAAATCTAAAATTTAACCCAAAAATTCAAACAGATCCATAACTGCATACAAAGTTAAATACAAAATTTTCAATTTAAACTTTAATTCCGTGCATAAAAGAACCCTAATTCAAAAAAGATGAAAAATTGAACAAAAATACGCAAAATATACATATCATTGCTAGTATGAGGTTATACGAACAAGGCTAGCAAGAAGTCTATATGCAATAAAGCTTAAAACCACCACTTATGGTGATACCAAAGGTGTTAAAAATCAGACCAATAACCCCCCCATCACAACTCGAATTTATGATTAAATGGGTGTTAGAGCAAGATTCCATACCGAGTTCTTGAAGATATTGGAACTAAAGATATGGACTGGAAACAAGTAAACCTATACCTGCTTTGTGTGAAGTAGCAACCGATTGTGTGAATGTGCATATCGTCCTTGGGTAGCGGCTGTGAAGGTTAGGGTTTGTGAATGGGAAAGTGGGAAAACAATAAGAAGCTAATTGGAAATAAAAGAAGAAAAAGTTAGAAAGATAATGAAAATGAAAGAGGAATAGAAAAAGTTGAATTAATCCCGCTCAATTGAAATGTTAATTAAACCGCCCTTTTTAAATTGCCAAAAGTAATAGAACTAGTTGTTTCTTCAAAAACGATGTCTATAACATAAATACATAGAGACATGTTGTTATCTAATGACTAGTGTTTATGATTATGTAAAAATACTGGTTTTTACTAGAAAAACCAGTTTTTATGTGTTTTGTATTTTGAAAACTGGGTTTTTCAAAAAAACCAATCTTAGTTCCTTCCATTCCTGCTATTTTTTTATCATAAGAATATGGTTTTATAAAACCAATCCCTATTTGGGGGTGTTTATAGCCTTTTGTGTAGTAGTGGGCTTGTCCTTCTAAAGAATGTTCCTCCAATGAAGAAGTTAAAAGGATCAGAGAAGTGAACTATGGGAAAGAATTCCCCTTCAACAGTTACAATAATTATAGACCTAAGTATCGTGAAAAATCCCCTGGGTTCTACACTAGAATCAACAATAATCCTTCTAAACCTAGCCTTGAAGAAATAATGCATCGGCACATCAAATAATCTGCAAAAAAGGAAGATAGACTCAAGGAATGGATGGTCAAAGTAAAGGAGGACACCAATATGAACCTACGTAACCAAGATGCTGCAATTAAGAACCTCGAAACACAAATTGGGCAATTGGCTAAGAACCTTGAAACAAGTAATGCTAAAGCCACTTCCTGCAAGGCCATATTTGCGCAAGATAAAGCAAAAAAGGAGCAATTCACATCCTCTATCAATAATGATCTCTCCAGGATTAACTACCTAAGAAAGGATGATAAAGCAGAAGACGACGAGTTCCTGCCAAGCCAACTTCCTGAAAAGCTGCAATACCAGGAAAGTTTTCTTCTCCCTTGCACTATTGGTAACATTAAGATTCCCGCATTAGCTAATTTAGGGGTCGGGGTTAACCTTATCTCTACCACTTTATTTGAAAAAATCAAACTTACCAATTTAAAAGAAACAACTATGATGATTGAAATGGCTGATTCCTCTAAGGCTATACCAAGGGGAATTGTGAACAATGTACTTTTAAAAATTGGAAATTTTTTCTTCCCCACCGATTTTGTAGTTATTGACATTGGAAAGCGGGAGGCTTACAACTTGATTGTTGGAAGACCTTTTCTGGCCATTTGTAGGGCTCAAATTATGGTTTTTAAAAAACAAATTTCCTTGGAGAATGAAAGTGAACAAATAACTTTTAGTATGAATGAGCATTTAAAACCAAAAACTGAAATTTCTAATAATGTTCAATCGCTGAATCCCACTCTACACTCTAAACCTATTACTTGTAATCGTAAAGAAAGTATTGATCATTGTAAGCAGAAACAGGATGAAATTTTCCAAAGCATTGAGGAAACTCTGAGTCCAAACAGACATTTTTGCAACTCGATGTCAACCAAAGAATGCGAATCAGTATGGCCACCGTTTACTCGTCCTCAAAAATGCGAAAGAAAAGCTAATGAATGGATTTACCCCCATAAGGGAGAGAGACATGATGTTGAATTAGCATTGGAAGATTGGTACAAATTAAAACTTGGAAGCTCGAAATTTATTAAGGAACTGGTCAAGCAATATGGGTGCAATCATCTCACTGACGCCATAGGCGGAACAAGATCCATCATGAGCATTACTGATAATATTATTACTAAAGATGATGACCAAGGAGAATCATGTGATAAATGGCTTTCACATAAGTTGGGAAAAATTGGACTCAATAATTCTACAAGGAAAAAAGGGCTTGATAATTGGATGAATGAATACCAACGAATGATGGAGGTGGGGCATGTGCAAAGGCCCCCATAGGAGCCCCGCGGCTCTGAGTCTAACTTAAAGACTCGTTAATAAAGAAAAGTGCTCTTTCGGGAGACAACCCGAATTATCCCTTTCTTTTGTTTTTATTTCCTTTCTGTTGGGTTTTGTGTTTTCTAACCATTTTTGCAGGAGACGAGGAACTAATTGCTGCTGCAGTTGCTGATCTGAACAGAGTTACGGCGTAAATCATCTTGGTGATTACGCCGTAACCAACATTTTAGCAGCAGAATTCTTGACGCATTACCAATTACGGCGTAATACCATCTCAGTGGTTACGCCGTAACTACTCGCCTTACAGCTCATACCAGGTTTTGCCAGTTACGGCGTAACTCCCTCATAGGAGTTACGACGTAACTCTCCTATGCTTTAATTCTTTCATTTTAAAACACAGTAACCTTGTATTAGTTTTTAAATGAACTTTGTGGGTGTGTTCCCTGTAAACCCTCACGAGACTTCACTCTTCCACTTGGGAAACCAAGTGGTTTAAAAGGCTTGTTGCATTCGCTAAATGCAACCGTGATTCCTACGAAAGTGAGTTAGGTTTGTTTTTCATTTTTTTTTCTTTTTAGAATTATGCTTGTCGGTATTGTGATTTCATGGATTGAAGTTTGTTCATGACGCTTAAACAAAGGCACGGTTCTTTCTCGTGGGCCTTCTTCTTTTTGGAGCAAATTTCAGAGAAGTTCTCGCTCTAATTCTACCTTTCTCTTCACCTTTATTTTAATTCCTAGTACAAAAGGGACTTTGTACAATTCAAGTGGGGGGACGGGAGTAGAATTATCTCTTGAACTTTATTTCGCCCTCATTTTTCTAGTTTATTTTGAAAAATTATGCCATTTTTAAAATTTTGACATGTTTTTCTGAACCTAACTAGATTAGACCTTAGCCGAGCACATACAACCCTTGACATTACATGGTGAGATTAGCCTTATCCGTTTCCAATATTTTACCCCAAATCCACCAAATTATGAGTGTGCCGGTAGCTTGTAAACTTTAGAACTTGGCCTTTGCATCATTTCGAGACCATAGACGAGGTATGTTGAGTTAGCTCGATGTATTTGGACTTTTCAGTTTTAGAAGGCAATATTATAGGATTATCACCCAAACAGCCTACCATTGTGAGTCTATCGATTAGTCACCTCGACTTTTCGGCCCCCATGTGAAACCCTTTTGTTGCACTCCCCTTTAGTGCAAGATACCCCTAGATACACCCTTCTGAGCCATCCCTTTTATATTGTCAACCCTATATATTGTTTCGTTACACCTATACACCTTAGCCTACCATGTAGTCTTTATTTGTGATTGGGAAGTCATCATTTGCCTAAGTTCAAGGTTCGAGTGGAAAGGTTTGGAAATCACGCTTTCATTGACGACATTTATGAAGATCATTGAAGACCTCCTGAATTCCCATTGTTCATCTCAAGTGGGGGGATATTATGTTATTATGTTCATCTCAAGTGGGGGGAAATAAAATAGTTGATTGAGTTATGATATTGTAAAAGTGTGATGTTATAAGCACTATAGTATGAAGCTTTATTGATTAGTATCGAGGAGGCCACCTCGGTCACATTTCAAGATTGGAGTTGGTAGTTTTGCCAACAGAAGAAGAAAAGGTAGTATGCCCATCACGACGTCCTCTAATGACGTATCTACCTTGCATTTCATGATCCGGTCTCTAGACTTCTAAGCTTGAACTTTGGGCGGACGTTAAGTGGTGATGACTTGGTTATAGATTTAGACTACCTGCTTGTTTTTCATTTTACACCAATTTATATCCCATGTCTTATCCTACCCTTTAGTCATGAAGCGTGTCTAGGTGATGCAGCGAGAAATCTTTGGTGTCTTGGCCATGGATTTGGTCATGTATCATTGAATTTGCCACTTCGCCCTGACATGTTAGTAATGACGAGTCACCCCTTAACCTTTGTCGTGTCTACCCATATTGCCTTCGAGAATTGTTTAGCCCTTAACTCTAGTGGTGGAGATTTGTGTAACCGCCAAGCTTATGATAGAATACATGCTATGACTGTGCGATTGAGTGATCACCCTGAAATTGACACTTAGAATAGTTGAGAGATTTGAGTGTTTGTTTCCCTTTTGTGAGGTGTTCGGCTTTGTTTTATTCTAGCATAAGGGATTTGTAAACTCAAATTTTCCAGATTTTGGGAGATATCTTTTTAGAAATCTATCTATTAAGGTCTACTTGAGGGCAAGTACAGTTCAAGTGGGGGGATATTTGATAACATCGAATAGTCCTGAATATTAAGTGTCAATTTCCCCCGATAATGCTCGTTATTTATATAATTTATATGGATTTACGCTTGTTTTCCATTGTTTTCCAATTTCAGGTAAATTACGAGCATTGGAGCTAAAGAGACGCGGAAATGGAAACATTACTAAAGATTTATCACAGTATGCCTATTTTGAAAAAGTTACGGCGTAACTCATCTCTCACATTATGCCGTAACTATTGCGTGACCCTGAATACCAACTTATCAAGAGGTTACGGCGTAACTCTTCCCAAAGATTACGACGTAACTCCATTAGGTCAAAAGAGGTTCCACGCCGCTGTTATTTACGCCGTAACTACTGCATCACTTACGACATAACCGAGTTTATTGAAGACTACGGCGTAACCACTTATAAGGTTACGCCGTAACTAGCAGATCTAGTGCATTTACGAAGAAATATAAGGTTACGGCGTAACTCCTCTATTGGTTACGCCGTAACCCAGACCTGGCCTATAAATACCCCACGAATTCCAGCATTTCAAAGCATCCCATTCCACACACAACACTCTGAGAACGTGGGAAAAAGCTCAAGGCAGGTCTAGGGGAGCATACGGAGCTGTTTCCAAGGGAGAAGTCACACCATTACGATAAGCTTTAGCGTTTTATATTTCTTTTACTTGCAATTCATGTATTTCATACCTTTGAATATTGAATTGATTTGCATGATTAATAAGAGCGGCTAAGCACCCTTTGGTGCTAGCCTAGTTATGATTCCTTAATTGTTTTGTTTGCGTTTTCCTTTACTTCCGTACAATTATTTCTAAGTGTATGCATGCATAGTTCTTTGGTAGTCACCCTTGGTTCGGTAGTTTTGAATGGCGATAGAGGCCAATTGCCTAGGAGATATGACCAACTGACCCTAGGTGAGCGGACTGAGACGAGAAGGGTAAGATATGACCAACTGACGACCCTTTCTACTTGTGCGATTTGACCAACTGATCACCTATCGTTTGGATGAACTTAAGAATTGGGGGGTGTAGTGTCTAAGTTCCTAACGGCCGGGCACTCACTATTTAGAATCTAGCATGTAGCGGTACTTAATGACTCGGCTTAGGGGACCAGGAACAACAGGACTTATGACGGTGCACCTGATTTCTCCTGTGGTGGCATCTTTGCTGATAGGTTAGGGCAAATTGACCAAATGCTGTCCTCTCGACTTTGACCCCACCTGAAGTAATTGGAAGTAAGTAGACGTAGACATAACTAGCTAGGAGGATTAACTAGGTTAGCACCACTCTCCTGTATTGATTTACCCTTTACCCTTTATTTGCCTTTATTTGCTTTATTTTGCTTTAGTAGCTTAATTAATTAATTCCTTATCTAAACCATTATTAATCTGTGACACCTAGACTTAGTAATAATCCAACACACATAGCTCTTGGGACGACCTCGGCTTTACCGAATACTACACTACACACGACCGGGTACACTGCCCGTTAGTGCATTAGGGTAGACCATAGGTATAACGAGACTTTATAAATATTAAAACCTGGTCAGTAAAACCTGCATCATTCACCTCCCGGATCAGGTTACACAGCTCGAAGGGATGAGGGTAGTTTGGGACCACATATTGAAGTGACGGGTACTAAACATGTACATGATGACTTTTCCAAGGATCCAACTCTCGGACCAGGTCACACAGGTCGAAGTGGTGAGGATATTCTTGAACTTTTAAAGGAATTGATGGAAAAATGTACCAACATGGAGTCAACAGTCACTGGTCTTTAGGAACTGACAACCTCTAAAGCTGGCACTATTAAGAGGTTGAAGCACAGGATATCTGTATTGGAGAGACAAAGGAGACCAGGGGTTCATGCTTTCAGGAGAGTCAAGAAGGTGAGCAAAAAGGCAAGCTCCTCAGGAGTTCATAGTTTGGAGGATGCATCCAAACAGGGGAGGAGTAAAGGCACAAATTCAGGGGAGGATTTAGTGAAGATAATGGAGGTGATTATATGGTGGCTAATATGGAAGGAAAAGAAGCAGTGATTGAAGAAACTTTGAAAGTTGTTGTTGAAGAGGAAGAAGTGGTGCATACAACCACTGCCAATGTGGCTGCATCCACTGCTAGTACAAAAGAAACCATTGCTGTATCCACTTCTGCAACCACTTCTGAGGTATTTCTAACCACTGTTAGTTTAGAAATTCCCATTGCTATCACAACCACTTCCACCATAATTACAACCACTATCACATCACCACCAAAGCCTCAAGGAAGATTGAAAAGAATGGCAAATAGATCTAAGGCTGCTGATGAAGAGTCAGGATCTGATAAGGAGACTGAGAAGGCTGCTGAGTGTTTGGATACATCCTCCAAATTAGGGGAGGATTGTTGGGTTTTTGGTTCCTATAACAGGAATGATACTAAGTATGGAACCACTGCCAACACAAAGGAAACCACGGCTAGAAGACTGGAACTACTGCTCAAGACATAACACTGCTAGTAGAAATATGGATCCACTGCTAATTTATTAAAGCACTGCTAGTTTGTTGTGTCAGTTTAACTTATAATATTCTAGAAGGTCTTGAGTAGGTCGAATAATATTTAGATAATTATGGTAATTATATTTATCTTGTAGAATACGTAATGTAGATTGTATAGGGGCTCCTTAGCCTATAAAAGGAGGTCCTAGGTTAGAGTTAGATATACGTATTAGTTATATCTAAAGTCGATACACTTCAAGGTTGTAAAACCCTAATACTATTCAGAGTGTTCGTATTAATAAAATATTGAAGTGTTGAGTGATAATCCAATTATTCTTCTTAAAGTTAAACAGACCCTCTGGAATATTTTTGAGAAAAGCCTCCTAAGCATAAACCATCAGTTGAATGATCTTAGGCACCATGATAAAAAAGACCTAGTTTTTAAGAACATGGAACCTAAACCCGAAAAAGATTGTGAGATGGTTAGAGTTGAACTACCTAGTTGCATGTGTGGGATAGATTTCAAAACATATGACACGCATGAGGAATCCTTTAGGTAAATAGAACATAGTGATCAAATTTTTGAGAATGATTCTTATGAATCAGACCAAGAATTTGAAATGGCTTGGGTTAGATCATACTAAAACACATGATGAACATTTAGGAGATCTAGATATAATGGAGAATGAGGTTGAAACTCCAAGCCCACAAGCCCAACCATCACTTGAGGAACACACATCGCCTATAACTTACCCGGAAGAAGTAGAAGAGACTATAGGAACCTCGATTGATATAGAACCTTTGGACCAAACGCCACTAGAGAATGTAGGTTTAGATGCTTGTTGTCATGACCTCTCTCTTAGTCCTAGGGAAGTTCCTAATTTTGATGAACCGGAGCCTCAACCAAAAACCTTACCCAATTTTCCTTCTTTAGATGTGAATCTAGGAATTGAATTAGGCCCCAATCCACCCATCAAAATAAATAGTCCGGGTAGTTGCTTGATAAAGTTAGTAGACTCTAGGCCATGTAGAGTGGAAGCTAATATATGAGTAACCCATGACCTTACACACTTACATCACCTATTCATGGTTGATAACAAAAAACATTATGGGTTTAAATCGGGTTTATTAGGTCAAGATGGATCCTTAACTAAGAATATCTTGAACTTGATAGGAGATGATCCATTTCTAGGAGAAAGACTTGATTCACCCGCTACACCCATAGAATTAGGTAAGGTTATAATGAATGGAGCACACCCCTTTGAGCATATAAATAACCCATTACCCTCTCCTCACGTAGCAAATTTCCACCCTAAGGGTGTGTATCGCTACTATCACCCGCACTTAAGCTTAAGTGTAGAAAAAACTTCCCCTTAAATAAGGGCTGAGTCAAGCTCGTGACTCGAACAAAAACAAACCCTTCTTGGGAGGAAACCCATGTGTTTTTCCTTTTCTTTTTTATTTGTGTGTCATATATCTTTTCATTATTGTATGTTCTCATGTTTGAATTTGTGAAATGCTTTATTTTGTCTTTAACCTCGTCTTAATTACATATAAAGGTATTTTACAAAAAGGATAAGTGTAGGGAGGATTACACACGTTTTTAAAAGAACGTGAACATGAGAACTACAATTATTGAAAATGAGGAGTAGAAACAGCTTATTACTTTCTCTATTTTTCTGTGCTATTTAAAAATTTTTGGAAATTCTCAGGTCTTAATTTTCCAGAAAATCTGCAAACATCCATTCCACAAGCATTATATCTTATTTAAGTATGGAGTTACATCTTGTTGTGATTTTTCTTTATTTGGTTTGATGCTTTGGGTTGTCTGTTTTCTTAAAGTATGCAGGTTTTATTTATCAAGAAGAAGAAACATAATATTGGATGAAGCTTATCATGCATACATTCTTCTTGGAAAGAATTTAACCACTACTTCACACGGATCCTACCGAGCTAATCAGGGGAGTATTAGTTTCTTTCTCTTTTAATTACCTTCCATTATCATAACTTAGATACTTTCGGGGAACATTGGGGACAATGTTCAGTTTAAGTGTAGGGAGGGAGAATAAAATGGGAACTTTGAAACTATGCTTATCCTTGATCATTTGTCTTGTCCTATTTCATTTGTGTAATAAACCATGAGAAATATCGGTTAGGGTAATTTTAGCACCAAATTAAAAATTTTTCATGACTTGTACGAGTGGGTCTTTAGTCTTAATAAAGCGTCTCATGGATAGGAAGTTATATGACTATCACAAAAACCCTTTACCACTCAAATTTCACCCCAAAAATGTGAGGTTCGCCCCTAGATTTGTAGGAATTAAAGCATTCATCTTTAATGCTTCAAGAGTGTGCCGGTAGTATAATAGATTCTAGAACTTGTTTTGTGATGCATCCCGAGATCGCTAATGAGATTACACTTGTGTAGTTAGGAATAACTAAATGATAAGAGGCATTAGGATAACCCTTGTTTGATACCCGTACTATAATTGCTTCTTCAAAATCGGTTGAGTAATTCCCCCACACCCGTGCGTTGTACTCATCTTTAGTACACGATACCCCTAGTTAACCCCTCAGAGCCTCTCCTGTTTGCGTTTCTCGTGATGTTTCGGGTTTCCGGAATATCAATGAAAAGCATTGTTTACAATCCACCCCCAAATGTACACCCAAATCGCCTTAGCCTACCTTGTATGCACTCACTTTTACTGCATTATTGTTATCATACTAAACCCTTAGTTCAATTATCTAGTTACTTGCATGGTTGCTAAGTCGAGTCATATCTTTTGTACACAGTTTTGGGATGATTGGGACTCATGGGTAAAGTTAAATTTTATGGAATGACGGGAAAGAAAGTTAAATTTAAATTCCCTTTATTTACGTAATAATGTACTCCAAGTGTTTTGATCTTTTCAATTTGGGTCAAATTAGTGTTAGAATAATAGAAACTCAAGTGTCGGGATGTGCCAATAAATCCCTTATACTTTGATGTTATCGTAGAGGATGATAGAGTAAAAGTGTATGCAAAAAAAAAAAAAAAAAATAATAATAATAAACTTACGGGATACCATCCTACATCTATCTTTATATTTATGTTTGTTTCTTTCAAAGTTATCTAGAGTTTAGAGAGTCGAGTCTTGGCTTAGCAACACCATTCTTCTCATGCTTGTAACATAAAGATTTTTGACTTGCCACCACTAAATCGCCTATCCAACCAAACCCTTTGTTTCCCTACTGTAAGCCTAACATTACAACCCTTTAAAAGACCTCTTAGATAGTTGCTCCTAGGTGCTTACGCCAAAACGGTAGAGGTTTGATCTAGTCTCAAGCCTATGGTAATCTATGTACTATGACTAGTTAATGAGTGTTTATCTTCCATTTTCATTTGATATATTTCATATACACCTGAGAGATGAGAGTATCCAAACACCACTTTTGAGGTGCTAGTATATAATTTATGTGCTTGTTATGACTATTGCGAGGCTTATACTTGTTATGAATGATGTTAAACCATTGCTTTATGCCCCTTAACTTATAAATCGATTGGCCAAAAGCACATTTTCTTGAGGACAAGCAAATACCAAGTGTAGAGATATTTGATAAGGATTTAAAACGTACACTTTTAAGGGGTCATTTAAGCCCTTAATCACCCACTTTTATATTGATGATTTCATTATTTAAAGGTTCATCTTCTTCATTTGTCTTTTTCTTTATTTCTATAGCTTCACTCTCGACAATCTCGTCATTGACAAGAGGTAGAGTAGGTTTGGGCGAACTCTCGTCAAATTTTACGTTTAATGACTCTTCAACCTTCATTGTTTCTTTATTTAATATGACATAAGCTTTGCTATTAGGAGAGTAACCTAAAAAGATACCTTCGGTTGATTTAGGGTCAAATTTTGTAAGGTAATCTTTTGTGTTAAGTAGAAAACATTTGCTACCAAAGACTCTAAAATGATTTAACGTAGGCTTTTTGCCTCGAAGTAACTCATATGGAATTTTTCCTAAAAATTGTCTAATTAAGAGTCGGTTAAGTTTGTACGTTGATGTATCAACGACATTGCACCAATAATTTTGAGGTATGGATTGCTCATTTAACATGGTGCGACTCATTTCTTGTAGGGTTCTATTCTTTCTTTCAATTACCCCATTCGATTGTGGAGTGCGAGGAGCCGAGAAGTTGTGAGTAATACCATTAGCGTCACAAAAGGCTCCAAATTGTACTTCATTATCGAATTCCCTACCATGATACTTTCTACTAGACACTATAGGACTTCCTAATTGTCTTTGGATTTTATTACTTAATATTTCAAAGTAATTGAACGTTTCAGTTTTGTTCTATAAAAATTTAGTCCATGTGTACCTAGAGTAATCATCCATTATAACCAAAGTGTAGTAGTTGCCTCCATAACTTTGGATAGCGGATGGACCGAATAAATCCGTATGTAGTAATTCTAGACACTTAGTTCTAGAGACCATGTTTTTAGCTTTGTGACTAGCATGGACTTGTTTTCCTACGTTACAAGCATCACAAAAGTGATGTTCATATTTTAATTTTGGTAGATCTCTTGCTAGATCTTTGGATGATAGCGATTGAAGAAGTCGCATATTGGCATGACCCAATCTTCGATGCCATAAGGTCGAAGTATCATCCATAGAAGTAAAACAAAGTTTGTCTTTAGGTTCATTACCGATTTTAATGACATAGACTCCATGTTTCCTAATACCTTGACCTATAGTGCTACCATTTTTCAATATCTTACTACTGGTTTCATTAAAAAGTATGTTGCACTTCTTATCACATATCTTTCCTATACTTAAGAGGTTAAAGTTTAGGTTTTCTACGTGACACACATCGTTAATGGTTAGAGATTTGTTAGAAATCGTACCTTTACCGATGATTTTGCTTTTGCTATTTCCAAATACCACATTTCCTCCATTCATCAGGATCTAGGTCATGTGCCTCGTGCACCCGCTATCCTTGATCCACTCATCATGATCTAGGTCGACCTTTAAGCACACTGATAACATCAAA
Organism: Chrysanthemum seticuspe; assembly: GCA_019973895.1. Lineage (NCBI taxonomy): Eukaryota > Viridiplantae > Streptophyta > Magnoliopsida > Asterales > Asteraceae > Chrysanthemum > Chrysanthemum seticuspe. The sequence goes on from BPTQ01000006.1 coordinate 151,903,336, forward strand.
TAGTCCTGATTTTCTAAGCGTTAATTTCCCCCTGTATCATCACATTTTGAGTAAAATACTAGTGAAAACATCCTTATTCCTTATTATTTCATTTAAGGACCTATTCAATATAAGGAAGCTGCAATTGGACGTTTTCAAGCCCTATTGATACGATTGTCTCTTAACTACGGCGTAACCAAGTGATGAAGTTACGACGCAACTAAAGATTACGAAGGCTACGGCGTAACCCTCAGCTCAGGTTACGCCGTAACAACTGATAAGCACCCAATTGACAAAGACTACGGCGTAACCCTCAGCTCAGGCTACGCCGTAATGAAGAAATACACTTTGATTTACAAAAGCAACGGCGTAACCCCAGCTAAGGTTACGCCGTAACCATGGTTAAGCACAAACGATTAAATGAAGTTACGACGTAACTACCTAATAAGGTTACGCCGTAACTTGTTCGAAGCCTATAAATAGTCGATGGTTTCACCAGTTTTAAGTATCTCTACTTTCCCAAACCTTCTAGGGTTTGGGGAGATCAAAACACAGAAGAAGAAGCATGGTTTAGGAGTACTGAATAACGAAGTTCTCGTCTATGATTTCCATTGTATTCGAGTTTGAATTATTTTTATATTTTTCTAGAACTTATACTATGAATTCATATCCTTAATTGAAGTTTGCATTTATGTTATTGTTATTCTCTATAATTCTTTATAGACATTTGCTAGTCTTTTCATAGATCGCTAGCCTTGGTAGTATTATAAGCTTGGTAGTATCTAAAGGGCTAGGAGATATGACCAACTGATCCCAGCCTGATAGATAGCGAAGTATGGGAGGAATTAGCCATAGTAAAACCACTCTTCGTGTGCGAACTGACCAAATGATCACCTATCAAGTGGAGGTATTTAAGAGGTTAGGGGAATCTAAGTTCCTAAAGGTCGGGTTCCCACCGTCTAGATCTAGTAGATTTGGTGCTTAATGACTGCTATTAGGTTGCCGAATGATCCCGGGTGACCTGCTCATCTTGGCGAGGAATCTAAGAACCATAGGCCATGACGAATCGACCAATGGAGTCTGGTGATAATTAACCACTATATTGAATCTTCATATCGAGAATCGATTCATATTCGTATTCTTTGTTAAGCTTCGTTTATCTTTCTCTTTGCCCTAAATTTCTGGTGTCTGTGTAAGTAGAATAATAGCATATCGATGAATTATAACAACTTTGTCATACCAATATATTATCAATATCATTTCTAATCATCTTAGTTCTTTCAAGTTCACAGCTCTCTTGGGACGATACTCGGATTTACCTAAGGCTTTACTACATCTGATCGGGTTCTCTGCCCGTTAGTATGTGTCTATCCTAAGTTATCTAAGTTTTGTAAATGTTAAAACTAGGATGAAATAACACACCAGCTTTTTTGCGCCGCTGCCGGGGAGCAGTTAATGGAAGATCTAAGGTATTTCATATTCACCTCATTAAGAGATTTGAGCACTTCCATAAGGTACGTTTTTCAATCTCTCCTATTGTAATTATATGAAATTTATCCTCTGATGCTATTAGTTATGGCGTAGCTCCTTTCAGGGGTTACGACGTAACCATATTAGAATTAATTAAAAATTATTATATATAAAATCTTTTGACTATTTAGTTACGACGTAACCTCTTTTTAGAATTACGACGTAACCACTATACAATCATATTTATGAAAATTAAATCTTTAATTAAAATTAAAAATTTAATTACGGCTTAATCTATATTAGGATTACGACGTAACCCCTTCACAAACATTTAATATTCTGAAATTATTAGTTATGGTGTAACTATTTATGGAATTACGCCGTAACCTCCTGGCGGTATAAAACTTTATACGGATTAAAAACTAGGTTTTACATAAAAACTTTCACCGCCTGCCCAAACAGTAAATTTTTCTCCCAAAATTTTTTCCATCAAGATCTCTTCATCTCATCATTCTCCATGGCTGGTAAGATCTATTACTACTCTCTTTGATTCGTTTATGTCGATTATTCAATTAGAGTTTATATTTTAATATTTTAGGGATCTTGCCTATTTGAATAAATTATTGCTATTGGTTTGATTAATTGATGATTATGATGATTTCCCCATGATATTTTGATTCGTATCCTTTCACTATGGGTCGATTTGGATGTTTTGACTTTTTTTAAATTGGGTTTCGGGTCAAACACAAACCTAGTGGGTTAGGCGCGGTCCCTTAGCACTAATAGGTTAAAAATCTATAAAAACTTTTTACCACTTGAAAAAATTGATGGTTCCAGCGTAATATATTAAAAATTGACCATCTGAGGTGCTGACTTTATGGGGAAAGTTACAGCGTAACTGGGGGTAAGTTACGCCGCAACTATTGAAATCTGTGATTACGGCGAAACAGTTTCGTTAAGCTACGCCGTAACCTCTGAAATTATCTAATTACGGCGCAACTCTTATAATGGTTACACTGTAGCTTAACATCAGTAAGGTCTGCACTTACTGTTATTTGTTTTACTTTAAGGTGCAAACAACCCCGCTCATTGGTTTAGATTTCTAACATACAATGATGTTGGAATTAGGCAATTGTGCCTTGATGAGTTTGAGAAATTAAGGAGGAAGGATATTAGTCAACCTAAAGCACTTGATTTTGATGCATTTGATAGTTTGGCAAACGGGAAAGCTGGTAGGAAATTGAGGAAGTTTTACAAAATTAAGTTCACGTGTAATGCAGGGGAGTTCACAGCAATGCTTGGTTGAGGCTTTTTAGGATCACGGAGCCGGTCATTCCGGAGTATGTCCAGAAATTCCTAGCTAGTGTGGAGTTTCGTACTGATAATGTGGATGATGACAAGAGTCGATGTTTTTCCAGCTTGGAGGCGAGATAAGAAGTTTGAATCTTAGGCAATTTACTGTGAGGATGGGTTTGTACACTGAAGAGGAGATGGAATCGGAAGCTTTTCGTCGGTTCTATAACACTTGTTGGAGAAGAAGGGATGAAACTCAAGACCTTGCAGCCTATTTCAACCAGATTGCTGTCATGGATGGTTATGATTCAAAGCAACCACTTTCCTACGTGATGGTGAGGAACCCCATTCGTCGACTGGTGCACCGCCTACTTGCTTGCTCTATTCGAGCAAGACACTCTGCCAAAGAAAAGATGGCTATGGATGATCTATACCTTATGAAGGGCATGGAAGGGGGGAACAACATTGATGTTCCCTACTATTTGGCGAGGTTTATTGGTGCTGGTGCCAAGGGGTTTTCCTCTAAGAGTCCTTTGAAGGGGGCTCATTTCATTAGGAGGTTGGCTAGGAGTTATGATCTTATGACCGGTGCAACTTTGGCTCGGGTGTCCCGTGGTAGGGAGACTAGCTTGATTGGACTGAGTAAGCTAGTCGAGTTTGGGATTTACACCTAGGACATATATGGAGTGATTGAGCTGGCTAGGACTGCCCCGAGGAGAGAAGTCGGGGAAGGTAGTGGTGCTGGTGGTGAAGCTAAAGAGGAGGTTGAGGAGCAGGTGCCCAAGGGACGAAGAAGGGCACATGTGAATGTAGGGGAAAGGTTACAGATCATTGACGAGAGGATCGAGGGAATGTTGACCCATTTCAACGAGGAGATTGAAAGTCTCGAAGTGGGTCTTTATGGTCTTAGTAACCAGTTTGAGGGTTTTGCAGGTACCATGGATCAAGTGCAGCAGCTCCAACAGGACTTCTTTCATTGGAGTGCGGATCAGACTAGCCAAATGCTTCAGAACATGCATTTGAGCCACCCTAGGTCGCAAGGTCTGGAGTATGTGTACCAGCCCGACATCCCCGATATCGGCGTCCATGGAGGAGTGGCATTCATGCAGGCCGAGCCCACTCCTGGCAGCACCACAAGCACCCCGTTCGATCCCACCCAATTCCACTCCATGGATGATGATCTTCCCAGGGACGATTGATTTCCCTGTTTGATGAAACAATTTGAAACAATTTAAAACAATTTGATACTTAGGTCTGTAATAATTTAACTATTTGGATATTTATATGATCTATCATCTATTGTACCCGTCGGGTACAAAATTTTCCATGTATTCTGTGCAGGTTTTTGGTTCTGTGATGCAGTTACGGCGTAACTTTAGGATCAGTTACGCCATAACCCCTGCTGCAGTAGGAAAATTTTGAGGAAACACAATAATTAAGGCGTAGTCCCTAGAAACGTTACACGTTAGCCACTCCATGACCCACCTTCAACCTTTAGTGAGACATCTTGGGCAAGCATTCGAGAGGGGAGTTTATTTCTTTCTTTATTATTTTTCATTTCTATTTTATTTTTTCCTTTTTCTTCGTACAAATGGGACTTTGTACACTTCAAGTAGGGGGATAGGAATAGAAATGAAGTGTATGATTACTTAGCTTACTTTCCCTAATTTTCTAGTTGGTTTCAAAAATTTTAGCTTATTTGAAAAATTTTTGTCATATTTTTAACCAATCTAGAATCACTTAAAGCCGAGCGCACTATAACCCTTATTGCCATTGGTGAGATTTAGCCATTCCGTTTCCCCCATTTTACCCAAATCTACCATAAATTGAGTGTGCCGATAGTATTGTAAACTTTAGAACTTGGCTTTTACATCACTTCGAGACCATAGACAAGTAGTGTGTCAAGTTAGCTTGGTGCATTTGGAAAAGGCGATTTGAAAAAAGTAAATGTTTTAGGATTAAACCCAAATAGCCCATATGTGTTCACTTGTGTGCGTTTATCGATTAGTCACATTGGCTTTTCGACCTCCGTGTTAACCCTTTTTATTGCACTCACCTTTAGTGCAAGATACCCCTAGGTACACCCTTTTTAAGCCTATCCTTTCATTTTCTAACCCTTATTTTTGTTACACCGTTACACCTTAGCCTACCGTGTAGTCTTACCTTTTTACCTTGAAGTCATTGTTCGCCCTAGTTTGAGGTTCAAAATAAAGTTCTGAGAGGCGTACCTCATCATATACAACTCACTAAAGATCGTCAAAGACCCCCAAGTTATCACCTTATGTTCATGTTCAAGTGGGGGGAAGCATTTATGTTAAAAAAAAAATAAAAAAATAAAATAAAAAAATAAAATAAAAAATTTATTGTTAGCTGTGATAACAGTGTAAAGAATTATAAGCACTATATGAAGAAATTGGTATTGAGAATAATCTTCTCGATCACATTCGAAGGTTGAATGGTTCAAGTATAAATAATGGAGGATTCTAGTGACATATACTGATCATATGAAGATGAACCTTGAATTATCGGTGGGGCGATGGCAACTCGGTTTTAAGCTAAGACTATTTGTTTTCTTTTTCCTTTTTCACCCATTAAAATATCCCATGCCTTACCTTACCCTTTTTTTCGTGAAGCGTTTCTAGGTGATGCAGCGAGCAATCCTTGATGTCTTGGCCATGGATTTGGTCATGTATAATTGATTTTGTCTACTTCGCCGTGAGACGTTAGTAATGACACCACCCCTAAGCCTTTGAAATACTACAACCCGACATTGCTTTCTAAAATTTGTCTTAACCTTAGCTCTAGTGGTGGAGTTGTGTGTAATTGCCAAGCTTATAATAGAATACTTACTATGTCCGTGCAATTGAGAGATCACCCCAAAATTAACACTTAGATTAGGATGAGAGTGAGAGTGTTTTCATTCCCATTTTGTGAGGTGTTCGGCTTTTATTAATATTCTAGCATGGAAATTAAAACTGCGCATTCTTCTGGATGTATCTTTTGCAGTCTAAATTGGTCTACTTGAGGGCAAATAGAGTTTAAGTGGGGGGATATTTAATAACAACAAATAGTCCTGATTTTCCAAGCGTTAATTTCCCCATGTATCATCACATTTTGAGTAAAATACTAGTGAAAACATCCTTATTCCTTATTATTTCATTTCAGGACCTATTCAATATAAGGAAGCTACAATTGGACGTTTTCAAGCCCTATTGATACGATTGTCTCTTAACTACGGCGTAACCAAGTGATGAAGTTACGACGCAACTAAAGATTACGAAGGCTACGACGTAACCCTCAGCTCAGGTTACGCCGTAACAACTGATAAGCACCCAATTGACAAAGACTACGGCGTAACCCTCAGCTCAGGCTACGCCGTAATGAAGAAATACACTTGATTTACAGAAGCTACGGCGTAACCCCAGCTAAGGTTACACCGTAACCATGGTTAAGCGCAAATGATTAAATGAAGTTATGACTTAACTACCTAATAAGGTTACGCCGTAACTAGTTAGAAGCCTATAAATAGTCGATGGTTTCATTAGTTTTAAGTATCTCTCCTTTCCCAAACCTTCTAGGGTTTGGGGAGATCAAAACACAGAAGAAGAAGCATGGTTTAGGAGTACTGAATAACGAAGTCCTCGTCTACGATTTCCATTGTAATCGAGTTTGAATTCTTTTTATATTTCTCTAGAACTTATACTATGAATTCATATCATTAATTGAAGTTTGCATTTATGTTATTGTTATTCTCTATAATTCTTTATAGACATTTGCTAGTCTTTTCATAGATCGCTAGCCTTGGTAGTATTATAAGCTTGGTAGTATCTAAAGGGCTATGAGATATGACCAACTGACCCTAGTCTGATAGATAGCGAAGTATGGGAGGAATTGTCCATAGTACAACCACTCTTCGTGTGCGAACTGACCAAATGATCACCTATTAAGTGGAGGTATTTAAGAGGTTAGGGGGAATCTAAGTTCCTAACGGCCGGGTTCCCACCATCTAGATCTAGTAGATTTGGTGTTTAATGACTGCTATTAGGTTGCCGAATGATCCCGGGTGACCTGCTCATCTTGGTGAGGAATCTAAGAACCATAGGCCATGATGAATCGACCAAAGGAGTCTGGTGATAATTAACCACTATATTGAATCTTCATATCGAGAATCGATTCATATTCGTATTCTTTGTTAAGCTTCGTTTATCTTTCTCTTTACCCTAAATTTCTGGTGTCTGTGTAAGTAGAATAATAGCATATCGATGGATTATAACAACTTTGTCATACCAATATATTATCAATATCATTTCTAATCATCTTAGTTCTTTCAAGGTCACAACTCTCTTGGGACGATACTCGGATTTACCTAAGGCTTTACTACATCTGATCGGGTTCTCTGCCCGTTAGTATGTGTCTATCCCAAGTTATCTAAGTTTTATAAATATTAAAAGCAGGATGAAATAGCACATCACACACCTAAGAAAACAATTAACTCAAAAGTTTGGTCCCCATTTGTTCATGGGTCCGTTAGTGTTAAACATTCCATTCATGTTAGGCATATATGGAAAAAGTGAGTATGCGTTCCATGGTGCAAGGTTTTGAAATTGAAAACCGTTTTGCATATTTGGATTTCATCCCATTTGATGGTTACTTTTCGGATAAACATTATTAGGTCTCCTAGATGTGTTTGGTTTTGAAAATGAAGGACCTTTGTTTCTTGTAAAACTTTGATTTTGTCTTGGTAGTGGTTGTCTAATAGTAACATGGGTTGGTTTCTTCTTATTAACAATAACAAAATCGGTTCTAGATGAGGAGGCTATATTATTGCTACTGTTTGCTTCAGTAGACCTATGGATCCCTGGCTGTACACTAGTCGGTTCCCTTTTTGTGGGATCAGTGACTACAGTGGTTTATTTTTCTATTGCTTTTACGAATTGTGTTTCTTTGTTTTCACTAGTTGACGCATCAAGTTGCTGAAAGCCTAAACCTTTTTGGTTGTTTCCTGTTTTAACACTATCTAATATCATATCTAGATTATTAATATTCATTCTAGCAATCTTAGAGTCTAGATGATCAACTAGTGTTTGAAGTTGAACGCAAAGTTCACATTCTCCACTTGCTATCTTCCCCTTTTCTAGATGTTTTAGTTTTGCTTTTAACTCAATGACTTCCTTTTCTAAACGTTGATTTTGTTTTTCAAAAACTTGTTTTTGTTGATTACTTTTAAACTAATTTTTCAAAGCTTATCATATTCATTATAAAATTAGTCATCATGTAATGATGAGCTACTATAGTATTCGTGACATACCTTTTCATTTGCCATGAGACAAATTTCCTCGTCCTCCTCCTCGCTCATTCCCCATGAACCGCTCACGAATGCTTTTTGTTCATCACGTTTGGGACACTTACTCATAAAGTGGTTGGGATCCCCACATTTAAAGCAAGCGCGTTCATCCCTTGCCTTCTCGTCATCTTTGCTGTTCCGGAATCCTTTTTTGTCGTCATAAGGTTGCTTGACGTATCTTCCCTTTCTTCTAAAGAACTTCTTGAAGTCCCTTACCGCCATGGCATACTCCTCATCATCACTATCCGAAGAGGAGTTCTCTTCATCGCTTGAGACTTTCTTGGCTTTAAGGGCAAGAGATTTGTGCTTCTCTTTCACTTTTGAGGCTTCGAAATCTTTAGCAAGGACAAGCTCATAGACTTTTAAATTGCCTATGAGTTCATCAAGGGTGAGGATTGACAAGTCTTTTGATTCTTCAATTGCCATCACCTTAGATCTCCACTTGGATGGAAGTACCCTTAGATATCTCCTAACATGATTACGGCTAGAGAAAGATTCATCAAGTGCTTGTAAAGATGTAATTATAGTATTAAAGTTAGCAAAAGAATGATCTATAGTATCCTCATCCGATATTAAAAATTGTTCATATTGTTGAACAAATAAATCTATTTTATTGTTTTTAACTTGTTGATTACCTTGATGAGTTACAACTAAAGAATTCCAAATTTCTTTAGAGGTTTTGAGCATGGAAATTCTTTAGAATTCCTTTTTGGGTAAAGCATCATATAAAACCATTTTAGCTTCACTATTTTTGGAAAGCTTTTTCTTAATATCATCGGTGAGTTTATCATGAGGTGTGTAAACTAAATTTCCATTTTCATCTTTTGTAGTGGCTTCAAAATCGCCTTCAACAATGATGTACCAAAGATCAATATCTTTTGACTTCACATACGTTTCGAATCTATTTTTCCAATATATAAAACCGTTAGTTTCAAGTAGTGGAGGTCGTTGCATGGATTGCCCTTCCTTTTAAAATACGATTTACTTTAAAACTTGTATAAACTTAGCTCTTGATGCCAATTGTGGAAAACTAGAAGGGGGGGGGTTGAATAGTTTTGCCGATTTTAAGTTAGTTTCAAAAACTTTAGATTCGATGTTATGTGAAATCGTATGGATGAATAGAGAGTATAGATCTAAGAGTAATGCAAATAAAGAAAGCAAGTAAAGTAAAGGATAGAAATGACACAACCGATTTATATTGGTTCGGCTACAAGGACACCTTCCTTGCCCTACTCCACTCCTCGAGTCACCTACTCGAGAGTTCAAGCACTATGTCAACAAACTCCTTCAACTTGGAGGAGAAGCCTTCACAACGTCGCTTACACTTTTTCCGGTACAAAGCTAAATACCGAGTCCGTAACACGGAGGACCAAACCAACACTACTATAACACAAAAAATATGTGAAATATGAAATACAAGATCTTCGCTACAGAAATATTGTGGTGGAACAAATCAATCAAGGACCCCTTGCTTGGATGACTTGTACAATGCTCGTGATCTCGCCTTAGAGAAGGACCTATATGAGAATCACAATAAAAGAAAGAAGAACAACTCTCTAGATCAAGTGATCTTTTGTTATAAGAGTGTAAGAATATATGAGAGAGTTTGTAAGAAGAGGGGTGAGTAAAAATGAAGAAATGGCTCTCTATTTATAGGCAAATTCTTTCCACTGTTGCACGGATCCCACGGATCCCTTGCTTGAGGGATCCGTCTAGTGTAACTCCACGATCCGTGAGACGCTCCTGTTTGCCCATGGGTTTTGGGGTTATGGGTCATGGGTCATGGGTCATGGATTATGATCCATGGGTATCTAAATAGATACAATGTATCTAATAGATGCAATGCATCTAGACAAATGGATATGGGTTAACTCCATGGGTTATGGATATAATCCATGGGTATGGGTCATGGGTTGTGGTTTTTACCCATCCTAATAAACTATTACGACAAATGAATTATTACAACAATTTGCATTAAATGACCATATGTAGATGCTTCACAAAAATAACATGTACCCTTATAATTTTACTTATGATAACATTATATTTGTTATCAACAAAACACAAAGAGATCGACAAATATTAATAAACGTTTTTACGGTGTATTTGTATTAACACACTGTTCAAGACAAACAACTACTAGTAGAAGTATCATACCACTACTAATGTTTAATATCACTGCTAGTATGTTATGTCGATTTAATATGTAATATTCTAGAATGTATTGAGTAGGATGTTTTGTATTAGATAAATATGAAAAATGTATTTATCTTGTAGGATACGTATTGTATATTGTGAAGGACTCCTTAGCCTACAAAAGGAGGTCCTAGGTTAGAGTTAAATATACGTTTTGGTGATATCTAGATTCGATACACTTCAAGGTTGTAAACCCTAATACTATTTAGAGTATTCGTATATTAATAATATATTGAGGTGTTTAGTGATAATCATTGTTATTCTTCTTAAGATTAAGCACTAGATTCCGCATAGTGTTTAATAGTTTATATTCGCAAAGTCAGCTTCTATATAAGATCGTTTGCTCAACTGGGATCAACAAGTGGTATCAGAGCTTGTGATCTAGAAGTTGTGATCAAGAAGAAGTTGTGTTTGATTCAGATTTGTTCTAATTCAACAAGTTCAAGATGTCTGACGAAACTCATATGGTTACTGCCTTTAAGGTGCCCATGCTGAAGCAGGGAGAGTATGAGGTATGGAAGATGCGGATGAGACAATACATTCGCATGATTGACTACAACATCTAGGAGGTCATTGAGAAGGGTACTGATGGTAAAGTGCTTGGAATTGTTAGTGAAACTGATAAAGCTTAAAGGAAGGTGGAGATCAAGGCTCATAGTATTCTCAGTATGGGACTGCCAAAGAGTTGATGGATGCTATTGAACAAAGATTTGCTGGTAATGATGCTACCAGAAAATCAAGGAAGAACATGCTCAAGCATCAGCTTGAAAACTTCACTGCTCTTAGTGGAGAAAGTCTTGATGGAACTTACAACAGACTACAGAAGCTCACCAGTCATTTGAAATTGGTGGATGATTCGCTCCCAAACAGTCAAGTTTAATCACTCAAGCTGACCACTTGTGAATGGTCAACCGTAACAAACTTAAAACAGCTCAGAAGGCAAATGCAATTAAGATAAGAGGAATATAGTGGATTCCTGGGTCGTTAAGTCCCACGGAGGATGAATTGGTGTTAAACAACTTCAGATGTCGAATAATCACTAAGGATAGTGATCAGTAAGGATTTTGAGTTATTTATACCTAAAGAAAAAGTTTGTAAATTACAGGGGCTTAAATGCAAATTAAAGAAAATTAAAAAGATAAATTATATTAAATAAACGCTATCACTATTTTTACAATGATGAACGTTTAAAACCTAAAACGTACGTTTAAATAAAATTACGTAAACGTACAAAATAAAACGTGAGTTTTAAGAAATAAAAGGCCTACAAATATGAAAATGATATTTTTACAATCCTAATAATAAAATAAAATTATTAGAAAAATAAAATTATTTTTAAAACTATTTATTTAATTATTATTAATTAAAAACTATTTATTAAGTATTTAAAATGCACTAAAATATAAGAAAATACAAAATTAACCTAGAAAAATGAAATTATAACTTAGAAAAATCTAAAATATGATAAAACTTATTTTAAAACTGAAAATATATTTTTTAGACTTTTTATGTATTTATTATTAATTTAATACTATTTAAAACTAATTAAAATTAAGAAAAATAACAAATGAACAGTAAAAATAATGAAACTTTACAGAAAAATCTAAAATATTATTCTTAATCTAGGAAAAATTAAAAATTATTTTTATGAAGCTTTTCTGATTTATTTGTATTAAAAGCTAATTAAAAAGGATTAAAAACTAGTTTAAAATAAGAAAAATATCAAACAGTGCTGGAAAAATATGAAAAATTCAGGAAAATACTAAAATATTATTCTAAGTCTATAAAAAATATAAAAACATATGCTTATGTGTGAGAATATGAGACTGCAGTGAAACTGCTTATGAATAAGCACTTTCAAAATAAGCCAAAGTCCACAATTGAGTACCAAATGAACACAGAAGCTAGGTAATGCTATAATTACTTAATACTAACCTATTCCAACCATACTAAACCTCTGAAAAGCATTTTAAGCCAAAAATTAAGCAAAGCTAAACTAGTTTTATTTCAGAAATGGGACAATATTATGGCTGATCTAGGAGTGGGGTCCACAGAGCTTAAGCTCAAAAGCTTGACTGAAACAGATAGTCAGCTGGGTGGTGATTCCAAAGAACCAAGAAACACCTACTGGGGCCCACTGAGGTGGCCTGAAGGACCCACCAAAGTGGTGGTGATGGCCACTGTGGTGGTGGTGCATGGCTGCACAGAGCATGCTTTTTGAGAAGGGGCTAAAGTAAGCTAGAAAATAAGCACTGAATAAGCTAAGCAAAGATGAACTATTATTTTTCTAATTTAGTTAAGCAGATAAATTTTATTATCCCAAAAGATTATAAGCTAAAACTTAATAATAAACACACAATAAAATTCTAAAGTTTATTCAAAAACTGCATTTAGGAAATTTTGACTTTTCAATTTACACTAAAACTTTGACTTAAATGAACTTTGATCACCTCTAATTAACTGAATATGTTATATTAATCTGTATTAAGATGAGTTTAAGCTAAAGTGCTAAATTACAAGCAACCTTGATGAGATTTGCAATCCAAATTATTAACAGTGAACACTTAAGGCAACATTAAAGATAATTTTGACTTTTATACAAATAGGGACTATGTTTTATGCTTGTACTGATCTAACTAGAGCTAATGTAACATGAAACAACAATAAACAATGACACAAATGCACTCTAACAGGCTTAACTTAGCAAATCCAAACACCCCTTTTAGAAGCAGTTGTGAAGCTTATCAAAGCTTAACAATGATTTAAGCTAAGAAACTGATTCATACACACATTTGATGATAAAAGAAACTGATTTAAGCATATAAATACCAATACTAACATCAAAGACCTCTAAATTACTAAATTACAAATTTGACAGTGAAATAATAAAATCTAAACAACTGAGAAAATTAATGGACAAGCTAGAAGTTTTAAGCAATAATATTACTAAGATACACTAAATAAGCATACAAATCACAGATATAAGCAGTGATAAGCAATTTAACAGTGAAATGCCAAATTTAAGGATTTAGCTTACAAATTGCTTTATTGCCCACAACTGAGAATCAAGGATCAAAACTACTCCTAATAGCTTTCCACAAAGCTTATAACCCAATAGCAATCCAAATTTTACCCTGCTTCAGCTTCCATCACCATAATCAATGATTTTTGAATTTTCCACTATTTTTTAGTATTTTTCTTGTTTTTCTGTTTTGTTGAATAAAACTGGATTTTTAAGGTTCCTAAAAGCTTATAAGCTTTGTCAAGAACTTATTTGAGCTTAAGAATCCTTAGCAACAACTAATAACAACATTTGCATAATTTGAGAATTTAGACAAGGAAATTGACATATACTGAATTCAAACAGGAAACTTGAAATTACTTATTGAAATAGGTTTATAACACACTGAAATTACTTAATTCAAAGCTTGAAAGCTTAAACAAACACTGGAATTTAAAAATTAACTAAAACGACATTACCTAAACTAAATTACACTACTTCTTTATCTACATTGCACCCAACTTGTATATATTGACTTCTTTCTGATCTTTGTCGACCTCTGATTGTTTCCCACCATTTCTCAGCCATTGGATCATTGAAATTCATCAAAACCACACATGTGGCATTTTTGGCAGGAAAAAGTCATAGAGCAGGTTAATTGCATTTAATGCTTCTTGGGTGTATGTAGAGGTGGAGGGGGGGTTGGTATACAGCTGGGGGATAAGGTTGAAAGGTGGAAAGTGGTGGTGAGGTGGTGAAAACCAGGTGGTTTTTGGTATGCATGGATTGGAGAGGAGATGCTACAGTGCTGGCGGTTTTATTTTAAATTTCGGGTTTGGGCTTTGGACTGGGCTGGGTGGATATTGGATTGGATTTGGATAATATATAGGGTCCGTTTGGTTTGTTAACAACACATAAGGACCATAGTTGTAATTCGGCCAAAGTTAAGGACTGATCTTGCCAATATTCCAAAGTTCACACAAGGACCAAACCTGCAATATATGAATAGTACAAGGACCAATGATGATTATTTTCCATTTTTTAAATGTCCAAGGACCATTTTTGTCATTTTTGAAACTTAAGGGACCAAACATGTAATTTTCTCAAAACTTATCATAAAGGACCAATTATGCCACGATTAAATAGTACAAGGTGTAGTTTGAATAATTTCTATTTTTTAAACTCACCAAGGACTGATTTTGACATTTTCCAAACTTGAGGGACCTTTTCTGCCATTTGCCCAAAGATTCATTCAAGGACCATTTTTGACAACTTAGAATATTTCAGGGACCTTGAATGATATTTTTACAAGTTTTTGAATTACCAGGGACTAGTTTTGACAATTTTTGAAACTTGGGGGACTAAAACTGCTAATTATGCAAACTTGATACGTTTTTCATCTGATTTTGATATTTTTGCATTTAAAACACATAAAACACTTATTTGTGATATTCTTATCATTTTGATGCGTTTCTGAGTGTTTTCAGATGTTTTTGCAGTCTAAAAGGTATAAAAATGATGAGTATTTAGACACTCATCAATCCCCCACACTAAGATATTGCTAGTCCCTAGCAATGATTTGAGAAAAATTAATGGATTTTATCTCTTTACCAAAAGCCATTACTTCTGGAGTAGCCAAATGTTTTGGTTCAAGTAAGAACCTTGGCACAATGATAACCAAATGATTTTGAGCAAATCACCAGCTGTAAACGGTTTTGATTTGTCTTTACCAGAAGCCGTTTGCTTCTGGACTAGCCAACTCTTAGATAAATTATAAATATTATCTTTGGTGAGCTGATTACCAATTATGGATTTCCAACTGCCTTTACCACAAGCCATAAACTTGCGGGCTAGCCAACTCTTCACTAAGTAAAGATATGGTGAGGTGAACACCATACAATTTTGGGCAAATTGCAAGCCATAAACGGATTTGAGATATCTTTACCAAGAGCCGTTTGCTCCTGGATTAGCCAATCCTTATGTGGGTTAGACATGGTGGACTGATTACCATTTGTTGTGTTTAGTACATAGTACTTCCACTAAATAAAAAATTTTAAAATTTGGCCATTTTGGGGGAAAAAGGGACTAAAAGGGTACATTTATGATCAAATTCGCCAGAATTTCCCCCCCCACACTTAGAAATGAATATTGTCCTCAATATTCAAAGTACCGGCTGTTATGCCGAAACTTAGAACGTAAAAAGATAACATTACTAGCTAAGTGTAGAAACACAACAATTATTCTCTTTTTTAATATTTACAATTTTCATTCATTTTTAAAATCTATATACAAATATGTGGGGCATCTCCCCCACACTTAGTTGGGACACACGGGTGAAAAACCATGTTTAACTACTGTTTTTGATTACCGAGTCGCTAGCTTGACTCGACCCCGAATTAATTTGTTCATGGGGAAGTAAGTGGAAGAGACAATCTCCATCGGACTTTCATTCAAGATGTTTGTATAAACATTGAAGTACGTGAAAGTTCCACACCGATGAGATATACATAGAACCGGCTCACAAATGATAAATGAAAATGCCTGGATCAAAAATAATGTCTTCATTCTCGAAGGAGTGAAGAACAGGAGAAGCCACGGGATAGGGGAAGAAGAGAAAGAAAGTCATGATATCAATCTTGACTAACTCATCATCATCAGAAGGGGAATTCATAATAGTATGAATTTCATCTTTTAAGCTCAATTGGTCTAGACATATCCCAGGTGTGTCTAGATCAAAGTAGAAGTTATCATACTCCGGTAGAGATATGATATGAGTGAGTTCACAGGAGAACTCCTCAAAGGAGAATGATTCATATTCGGGATTGATTTGAGTGAGTTCACTAGGGAACTCCTCAAAAGTGAATGATTCATAATCAGGGAGAGAATTATGAGAATGAGAAGTGGTAATACCACTAATCTTCTCTCCCATATGATCAAAATGGAACGTTTGCAATTCCGGAATAGAATCATCGAACAAAAGTTCACTATCCTCAAAGGGGATAGGATATGAAGTAGGCTTTTCATTAAAAGCCTCGATTCTAGAAATGAGAAGATTAACATTCAATAATGTAAGACGAAGAGCTTCGTCTTGGATTATTTCTTCATCATTCTCTTCTCCTAAGCTGACAGGCTCAGAAGGTAATTCCCCCATATAACTTATGTCTCCACAAGATAAAGAATAGTCCTCAACAGAAGCACTCAGGAAACTACCACTGCTACCTATGAAGTTTCCACTACTAATACTAATGTTTCCACTGCTTGCGACAACATTAGTGATGGTGCTATTTGTGCTTTTCTAGCTGATCTCACAACCAGTGTTACAGTGCTGAACCAGGATCTGGATCAAATTGATCATGATGATCTTGAAGAAATCAATCTTTAGTGGCAGATGGCGATGCTCACCTTGCAAGCTAGGAGATTTTTGAGGAGGACTAGTAGTGAGATCAAGTACAATGGTCAAAGAAAAGTTGGGTTTGACAAAAGCAACATGGAGTGCTACAACTGTAAAAAGAATGGGCACTTTGCAAGGGAGTGTAGGGCTCCAAAGAGGATTGGTGAAAACTTCAAGAAGGCAACTGAAGATCCAAATCCTTCTTCAACATTGGTGGCTCAAGATGGACTTGGTGACTATGACTGGAGTGACCAGATTGAAGAAGGACCCAATGCTTCTTTTCTTGCAAGTGAAGCTTCCAAAGTGCACAACATTGCTCTCATGGCATATGCTTCATCATTTTTTGGTTCTGATTTTGAGGTATCCAATAGTTCAAATAGTTCTGTTTGTTCTTATAAATCTTGTCAGGATACTTTAGAAGGTCTCAAAGTTGTGATAGAGAGTCTTAGAAAAAAAATTGGAAGACTTGAATTGGATAACTTATGTTATAAAGTTGGTCTTAAAAATGTAGAAGATAAACTTGAGTTTAGTAAAAAGTGTGAGTTTGAATATGTTGATAAGATAAACATTCTAGGTGGTGAAGTTGATATTATAGATAGAGAAATCAAGGTTCTTAAGCAGAGACTTGAAGAAGCTGAAAGTGTAAAACAAGAGGCCCTAGAGGATAAAGAGAAACATGTAGTTAGGGTTGAGAAACTAACTTATGCTTCTGATTTAGTGAATAAGTCAATTGGATGTCATTTAATGAAAAAGGGTTCTGGCATAGGGTACACTGAAGTTCCACCACCCATGTTAAGTGGTTATGCACCACCTAGAACTGGATTGTCTTTTAGCAGTGAGTTTAGTTTTAACAAACCTGTAGGTGAGAATAGTGAGTCTAAGTCACCTAAGGAAGTTAATGAGAAGTCATTTGATGCACCAATCATTGAAGATTGGGAGTCAGAAAGTGAGGATGATAAGTCTGAGTCAACACAAGCTATAAAGGAAAACATTAAAACAGTTGATTCAAAACAAGCTAAGTTTGTGAAACCTAGATTTGGAACACATATCTCTAGGAAAGTTGTTGAGCATAATGAGATTCCTAGAGAACAGATGAACAGGTACAAACCTAGGGGAAATCAAAGAAACTTTAATGGCTTAATCTCAAATAAAACTGGAAGTGAGTTTAAGTTAAAAAGGCTTGTTATCAATGTGGTAGTTTTGATCATTTACAGAGAGATTGTAATAACTACCAACCACCTGTTTGGAACAAATGGAAGAGGATAAACCATCAAAATTTTTCAAAACAAACTCATCCTCATCCTAGCAGTAAAATGGTTCCCATAGCAGTGTTAATGAGAAATGGCACAACTAAATCTATAATCACTGCTGCACCAAAAGGATTTCCAACTGCTAGATCAAAATAGATTTCACTGCTAAGCAAAACGATTTCACTGCTGTGCCTAAAGTGATAACTGATACAGTAGTTGGAAGTCATTTTTATGTTGTTAAGCCCTCAGCTTGTTGGCAATGGAAACCAAAGACAAAAGTCTTAGAACATGTCAACAGTGCATCAATGGACTTAAAGAAATTTGACTATATTGATGCACAAGGCAGGCCCAAGTCAGTATTGGCTTGGGTCCCCAAAAGGAACTAACTGTTCTATTTTCATTTGCAGGGCAATCTACAGGAAGAGCTAAAGGAAAAAGGAATATTTGACAGTGGTTGCTCTAGGCACATGACATGGGATGAGAGCAACCTTGAGGATTTTGAAGCTTTTGAGAGAGGCTATGTGGCTTTTGGCAATGATCCAAAGGAAGATAAAATAGTTGGCAAAGGAACAATAAAGACAGTAAAGTTGGACTTTGAAAAGGTATATCTGGTACAGGGACTGAAGTATAATTTGTTCAGTGTTTCCCAAATGCGTGATAAAAAGAATTGGGTACTTTTTGGGGAAACTGAATGTGTGGTCTTACCACATGATTTTAAAATGCCTGATGATAAGTATGTGCAGCTTAGGTTTCATAGGAAAGAAAACATATATTGCTTTAACATGAAAGATGTAATTCTTAATAGAACCTTAACCTGTTTGTTTGCAAAGGCATCAGTTGATGAGTCAAGATTATGGCATAGAAGGCTAGGTCACCTAAATTTCAAAACAATCAATAAATTGGTGAAGGGAAACTTAGTTAGAGGTCTACCTTCTAAGTTTACTGAAAGTAAAGAACTTTGTGTGGCTTGTTAAAAAGGTAAACAACATAGAGCCTCTTGTAAGACCAAGACTGTGAACACCATTACTCTACCACTGTTTATGTTACATATGGACTTATTTGGCCCTACATTTGTGAAGAGTTTGAATCATAAGCAGTATTGCCTAGTTATCACTGATGATTATAACAGATTTTCTTGGGTTTAATTTTTAGCATCTAAGATTAAAACTAGTGAGATCCTTAACAGTTTCATAACTAAGATAGAAAATCTAGTAAACCATAAGGTTAAAGTAATCAGATGTGATAATGGAACAGAGTTTAAGAATGATGTTATGAATTAGTTTTGTGTGGTAAAGGGTATAGAAAGACAGTTTAGTGTTGCTAGGACACCTCAGCAAAATGGTGTAGCTGAAAGGAAAAATAGGACACTAATTGAGGCTGCAAGAACAATGTTGTCTGAATCTATGTTACTTACTACCTTTTGGGCTAAAGCTGTTGGCACAACATGTTATGTGCAGAATAGAAGTAAGGTAGTTAAGCCTCACAACAAGACCCCATATGAGCTGTTACATGGTAGGAAGCCTGTGATAGATTTTCTAAAACCTTTTGGATGTCCTGTTACTATCTTGAATACCATAGACCACCTAGGCAAGTTTGAGGAAAAGGCAGACGATGGATACTTTATTGGCTATCCTTTCAATAGTAAAGCTTTTAGAGTATAAAATAGGAGGACTAGAAAAGTTGAAGAGAACCTACATGTTAGGTTTAGTGAAGAGACTCCTAGTTTTGAGACCAAAGGACATGATTGACTATTTAATATTGATATGCTAACCAAATCCATGAATTATGAGCCAATCAGTGCAGGTACATCCACTAATGTTGATGCAGGTACATAAAAGAATTCTGATGCAGGAAAATATTCTAAGGAAGCTGAATCTCCAAAAGAATCTATTTGATTGAGAAGTGGAAAGCTGGTTCTGTCTCACCCATCATTGAAAAGAAGGGTCCCTAAAATGATGATGATTTGGATTCAGGGAACAAGGGAGATCATCATCAAGATAACTCAGTGTCAGTAAAAGAAATTGTGAAGCAGAAGGGAGTTGCTGAAAACACTGCTAGGCCAAGTGCAACCACTGCTAGTTCATTCAAAATCCCTGCTGTCACAAGTTCAACTAGCAGTACTTTTTTTGATAACACTGCTAAGCCATTAGATAGTACTGTTGACTATCTAGATGATCCAAACATTCCAGTTTTGGAAGAGATGGATACTCCTACAGACGATGAGAACATGGATGACTTTTTCAATGATGCTGATGTTACTAATTTGGAGACAATCATCATAGAAAGTACATTTCCTACCACCAGGATACATAAAGATCATCCCAAAGAGCAGATACTTGGCAATTTGAATGCCTCATTACAAACAAGAAGCATGACTCAAAATCTCAAAACCTTTCCTAAACAAGGTTTCTTTGCAAAGTCTCTACACAAAAGAAACAGTCATCAAGACTTGCAAAATTGTCTGTTTGCTTGCTTTTTGTCACACAAGGAGCCCAAAAGAGTTGAAGAAGCATTAGAGAAGAAGGGTGGATTGAATCTATGCAAGAAGAACTGCTACAATTCAGACTTCAAGAAGTTTGGACACTGGTTGATCTACCTAATGGAAAGAGGGCTATTGGAACTAAATGGGTATTCAGAAACAAAAGGGATAAAAGGGGGATTGTGGTTAGGAATAAATAAAGGTTGGTTGCTCAAGGATACACACAAACTGAAGGCCTGGATTATGATGAAGTGTTTGCCCCTGTTGCCAGAATAAAGGCTATTAGATTGTTTTTGGCATATGCTTCATTCAAGAATTTTGTGGTGTATCAAATGGATGCGAAAAGTGCCTTTTTATATGGGACAATAGATGAGGAGGTTTATGTTTGTCAACCTCCAGGTTTTGAGGATCCTGATCATCCTGATAAGGTTTATAGTGTGAAAAAGGCAATGTATGGGTTGCATCAGGCTCCTAGGGCATGGTATGATTGCCTATCTACTTATTTGTTAGACAATGGATTCAAGAGTGGATTGATTGACAAGACATTGTTCATAAGGAAGGTCAAGGATGATATTTTGCTGGTACAAGTATATGTTGATGACATCATCTTTGGCTCAACAAATAGGGAGCTGTGCAAGGATTTTGAGAAACTTATACATGCTAAGTTTTAGATGAGTGTTATGGGTGAACTCACTTTCTTTTTGGGGATACAGGTTCAACAAAGGACTGATGGTATCTTTATCAGTCAAGATAAATATGTAGCAGATATCTTGAAGAAGTTTGGGTTTCAGGATGTCAAAAGTGCAAGTACACCTATGGAAACACAGAAACCACTGCTACCTGATGATGGAAGTCCTAGAGATAATTTGAAGCTGTATAGATCCATGATTGAGTCTTTGATGTACTTCTAGGCCAGACATAATGTTTTTAGTATGTGTGTGTGTGGAAGATTTCAAGTTACACATAATATAACACACATGAATGCTGTGAAGAGAATTTTTAGATACCTTAAGGGTAATCCTAAACTGGGCCTTTGGTATTCTAAGGATTCACCTTTTGATTTGGTGGCCTATACTGATAGTCACTATGCTGGGGCTAGCTTGGATAGAAAGTCTACTACTGGAGGGTGTTAGCTTTTGGGAAGCAGGATTATCTTATGGCAGTGTAAGAAGCAGACAATTGTGGCTAATTCCTACACTGAAGCTGAGTATGTAGCTGCTGCGAGTTTCTGTGGTCAAGTGCTTTGGATTCAGAATCAATTGCTGGACTTTGGGTACAATTTCATGCATACTAAGATTTACATTGACAATAACAGTACTATATGCATTATTAAAAATCCAGTTTTGCATTCTAGAACTAAACATATTGAGATAAGACATCACTTTATTAGAGATTATAATGAGAAAAGGTTAATCCAAATAGTTAAAATGCATATTGATTATAATGTAGCTGATCTACTCACTAAAGCTTTTGATGTAAGGAGGTTTCAGTACTTAGTAGTTATTATAGGTATGATCAATCTCTAAGTCTCAAAAATGTTTTGTAAAAGTTTGTAAATCGAAAGTACTGCTATTGAATCTTAGTACTGCTAGTTTAAATTTTACCACTGCTTGTTATTTTTGTTCCCACTAAAAATTTTGCAGATAAAAAGCCAATCACACACAGTAAGTAGCACATGATTTTAAGGAAAAGATGAAAGTTTATTCATTAATAAGGCTGCATCTGTAGATGCAACAGTACATCCTCAACTTTCATTACATCATACAAATACATCATCAAAAGAAAACTACCAACACAACCTGTTACATGGGTCCCTTACCCTTCCCAACAGATGGCATACTCTGTTTGCCCCTCCTTCCAACCACCTCCCAGACTTGGTGGTTGGGGAGTCCAAGCACGTGTGTTCTCTTTGGTGGTGCTGAAGTAGGAGGAGCTGTCACTTGTTCAGGAGAAGCTGGCGCTTAGGCAAGAGGAGCTACAACCAAAACTCTGGAGGGCCCACCTGTATCATCATCAGTGTCTTCATAAGCAGAAAAAAAACTAGGCATGTAGCTTAGTTCAGAACTGGAGTCCTCCAGATAAGAAGGTGGAGTAGGAAGATCTTCTGAAGAGGTACCAACTGGTGTTGGTGGTGGAGCAGGGTTTGTGTTCATAAAAGTAACTGTGTTGTTTTTGGGAGGAAAGTAATTTTCCCAACCATCATCAGAAGATGGGCTTTTGGAGGAATCTGATGAGATTTCAATTGGAGTGTTGCTCATGTTGATGGTATTTGGTTTCTGAGAGAATTTTTGGTAAGAGAAATTTTGGAAAGATTGTGATGGGTTTGGTGTGTGGGTGAAAGGTTCTTAAATATACTTAATGTAGAGATTAGTTAGTTTAATGCAAGGAAGGTGTGAGTTGTTGAAGAAGTAAATGGAGGGTTTGACTATAAGATGTTTTGGTGGACGATTAAATAACTGGGTTGACCATTTGACTTATTGCTTAGCAACTTTTATAAAGTACTGCTAGTGTATATATGTTACCACTGCTAGTTATTTTAAAGTCCTGCTAACCTTAAAAAAAGTTTGTAGTGTTGGTTTGTGTTTGTCTCATGCAGGTTTTGAAGAAGATTTGTGTATACGTAGCGGATTAATCGTTTGGAGCTCTAGGAATTGGAGTTTGTTGCTTAAAAAAAGGTGTAAATTTTGTTGTATTCTTCTTCAAACAAATGCATGATCACACTGCATTGCCAAAGAATTCACCGAGGAGGACTTGGTTAAAGATTGGAGTGAAAAGATGTTTCCAATGCTAGCTTACTTGAAAACATGCTAGTTGTTGGAAAACACTGCTAGATAGTTTCTGATGTTGTGTGAAACTATAGGGGTTGTTTTGAAACTTTATGTGATAACGTATTTATTCCCCAAATCACTGCCGATCATTTAATTAGTCTTTCAACATAATCACTTGGCGCTTACCACAAACCCTAACCACTCACAACCCTTAATTTTACTAATCCCAAATCCCACGAACCCTAATTTTACAATGGCGACTGAATTTTCCACTACCCACAACCTGGTTGCCTACTTGGTTAAAAACTAACATTATGAAGGCTTCCATGATATGATAGACTTCATCAAACACAACCCTATCCATTATGCATTGACAGTTGCACCAGCTATTCTAAAATCTTACATTCATCAATTTTGGTGGACGGCTGAGCTTGAAGAGAGGGATGGTGTAGAGGTTATTAGGGCAGTGATTAATGAGAAAGAGATTCTGGTTACAGAGGAAGCGATAAGAACTGTGTTGAAGTTCTAGGCTGTTGAAGGAGTGGTTAATATCGCGAATGATGAGATTTTTGCTGGTTTGGAGCAAATGGGGTATGAAAGAAGAGGTGATAGTCTTAAGTTTCAGAAAGGTATGTTTTCACCACAGTGGAAGTTCTTAATCCATACCATTCTTATGTGCCTATGTAGCAAGACCACTGGTTTTGATGAATACCCTTCAAAGATTGCTACTGCTATTATTCGCCTCACTCAACATAGGGTTTTAATTGG
The DNA here is from genome assembly GCA_019973895.1 of Chrysanthemum seticuspe. Lineage (NCBI taxonomy): Eukaryota > Viridiplantae > Streptophyta > Magnoliopsida > Asterales > Asteraceae > Chrysanthemum > Chrysanthemum seticuspe. The sequence continues at coordinate 151,927,275 of BPTQ01000006.1, forward strand.
TCAAAAATGCTATTTGAGGCTTTACAAAAGCATGTTAAGGACCAAGGAAAATATTACTTGTATCCCAGATTCATTCAGATGCTAGTAGAGAGTCAAATTATAGATCCCATATCTCATCAAAGAAAGTATGATTTGTTGCATATGGTCCCCAAAGTATTCACACATATGAAAAATAAGAAAAAAAATTTTCTCAGGGACTGTTACGCCACTGTTTCCTCACATGCTTAACTTGCCAAAGATTATAGAGGAGGATAATTCCCAACCTGTCCAACCTACTGCTGATCCCACTGCTACCACAACACAACCTACAACCACTGCTGAATCTTTACCTTCAACTTCCCAACCCCAAAGAATTTTGGTAACCCGTAGAAGGAAGAAGGGCACTGAGCATGCTCAGGCTAGTGCTAGTGGTGTAGGAAATGAGGCTGTCACATGTGTGGTTGGTGACATGATTAGAAGGGCTTCCACTACTGCCTCAGGCTTAGAAGCTGAGCAGGACAGTGGAAACATAAGTAAGACCCAACCAATGGCAACTCCTAATGTGGAGAGTTCTTTTGAGCTCAATACAGGTGGAGGAATCCCCAGCCAAATGGCTAACTTAATGGACATGGATTTTCAGGCTAGGTCTGATGCCATGTTACACACACCCTATGATTCACCTCTCGGAGCAGGTCACACAGCTCGAAGTGATGAGGGTAGTTTGGAACAACAACAAGATTTGACGGCTAATGACTTTGTACATAATGAAAATTCCAATGACCCACCTCTCGGACCATGTTACACAGTTCGAATTAGTGAGGATACCATGAAACTGATACATGAATTGACGTATAGATACACAAATATGGAATCAAAGATCACTGGTCTTCAACATTTGACAACTACTTAGGCTAGCATAATCAGGCAATTGCAGCACAGGGTCAGAGTATTGGAGAGACTAAGGAGGCCAAGGGTCCCTGCATTTAGGAAAGTGAAGAAGATGAGAAAGAAGGAAAGCTCCTCCGGGAATCAAAGTTTGGAGGATGCATCCAAACAGGAGAGGAGTGAGAGCACAAAAATTCAGGGGGGGGGGGGCATTAGTAGATTTGGATATGGACAGTGGAGATAATGGTGAAGGTTATTTGGTAACTGACAAAGATGGCAAAGAAGCAGTGTTGGACGATTCATTAAAGGCTTCAGTTAAAGATAAGAAGAAGGAAGTGGTGCAGGCAACCACTGCCAGTATTGCTGTAACCACTGCTAGTGTTGCTGCAATCACTGCTGCAACCACTGCTGGCACTATTCTAGCCACTCTCGATTCAGATGTTTCCACTGAAGAGGCAACCACTGCTACAACTATAACCACCAACACCAAAACCAAAGGAGGCTGAGAATGAGATTGCCTTACAATTGCTTAATCTAAAGCAATCTCAACCTATCCCTGCACCCAAACCTATTGCTAAGAGTATTAAAATTGGTGAGCCTGTGTAGTTACTCAACCTGATATTGGAAAACGTAAAGGGATTGCAGAGCCAACATTGGTGTTTGAAAGTAGAGAAGAGCAGGTGGCTTATGATGAAGAAGAAGCTAGAAGGTTACATATGGATCTAAATGCTGAAGAAATTTCTAGAGAGAAGGAAGTTGCAGAGCAAGAAGAAGCCTCTAAACAAGTTATAGAAGCATGGAATAAGGAACAGAGGTATCTTCAAGCATCTGAGAAAATGAAGAAAGAGATGTCTATGGATGAATGGGGATCATATGACATTGATACAAGATCTAGGTTGCTGGTTGATATGATGAGGAAGATGAAACAGGACAATGAATTTAAAGCCTATCATGCAAAGAAGAACAAACCACCAACCAAGCAGCAGAAAAGAAGTCAGATGATGAAGTTTATCAAACACATGGGTGACATGAAAACTGTGAATTTGAAGAGATGTTCTTATGAAAAAGTTGAGGAGCTTTCCAACATTTGAAAAAGAAGGTTTGATGATTTCATCCCTATGAATTCTGAAAAGGAAGCTGAGATGTTAAAGAATAAATAAAATAGAACATGATTTGTGATGGAGGAGTAAAGTTCAAAAAGACAGAAGGTGGATGATGAAGAGAGATTGGATCAGTATATTGTGGTGAGTGATAAAGTGACTGAAGATCATATTAATCCTACACCTTTAAGATCTAAACACCCTATCATAGATTGGAGGATTATCTCAGTGGATGAAAGAGACATTATTGAGCTTACTAGAGGAGATGGAATGGAAAGTCAGTACTATAATGTTGGGTATATGTTATTCTTTTTGACTAAAAGTGATTTGGAGAAACTATAGGAGGTAATGTCTTTTAGATGTGGAAAGCTTGGACCAACAGGAACCATATCTCGTTATATGTGGACATCATTGAAGTGCATGTTTGAGCCCAATCCAGAAGATAAATGTTGTGTAACATATTGGATTTCACAAACACATCAATACATGATCAAATGAGGCGTTTAATTCAAGGTCTTAGAGAGAGAAAGAGATAGAGGTTTGGGAACTTAGTGAGAGAAAATGAAAGTATTATTATGAGCTCCAACTCTCTACCTTGGGACGTAGAGAGTATTTATAGTCTTACACAAATCACCACCTACGGGCTGTGGATCAGGCATACAGTGGGTAAAGACCCGTCCGTCCTCCACGGTGTTACACAACAAAATACTACTTAACACTAAATAATCTACGACTACGAGCTTTCATGGATTACATATACTTGAGGTGACCGACTCTTTAATAACTGGATTTACTAAATCCTAACAATCTCCCCCTAAGGGAGGTCACCTCAAAATTACATTGAATACAAACACATATTCCATTAAGATTGTTCTTGGATTCTTGTTCCTGTTCTTTGCCCAGTAGCTCGTAGTCATTGATTCTTCATTTTTGCATGTTTGGTTAATCCATGTGGAGGTCTTTAACTGATCCACGTGATAATGAGTTTTGAGCCAGCTTTGAGATCGTCAGCTAACATAAATCTCTGACTCTTCCATTGTGGTGTTGGTATTATGTGATGTTGTGACATTTGGACCGACATGCTCACATTCTGGATCATGATATATTCTCATCAGAGTAGCGGAAGCTTTTGTTGATTCATGATATTGGCAGCAGCGTAGCAGAAGCATGAAGTGAAAATATCAGAGTCATTGATGCACTTATCATGATTTCTTTAGACATGAATGTGTTGAGTGAGCATGCGGTTATGGATTGACCGCTTCATTTTGATCAGCTGCAAACGTCGGGCGTACCTGCATACAACAGTTAGCAATAAAGAGCACGCAAGTGTCTTTGATCACTTTTGTTGAATTGAGGTACACGGCCCACGGTTCCCCGTTGATCAGTACAAGTACTGCCTGTGATCAGGTATAATTCCGAAGAATTTCCTTGACAGGGTTTCGCAGCTGCTCTAGTTGTTCTCAAACCGGAACGTCTCAAAGAAGACAACACGGAGTGAGTGAACCAACGAATTGAGATTAACTGATTGATGAAAAGAGATTTGAAAAACAATCGTGTACTGCTCAATAGAAATTGTTTTTGCAATACAACGAAGGTTTTAATGAAAATCAATTATCAATCATAAACACCTTTTATTTTGAAGTATTAGTACACAGTCGATGTGCTGAAGAAAAGAGTTTTTTAAGGAAAATGACCGGTTTTTCAAAGGTATCCGTCAATCCATTCCCTGAACCAGGATTGATTAAAAAACAATTGAATCGCCCCATTGTTTCTGTTCAGTTGTCACATGGTTGATCTATTGGATAGATCTCACATGCCACCCACCAGGAGCTTGTTTGATGTTGGCTCCAGAAGGCTTTCCATCCTCATTGTGAATATGTTTGCATATCACTCAGATGTTCTGGCAATACCACAAGGATAATGCGTAGGACTCATAAGATATAATCTCTCTTTCCACATTGTGTGAAACCGAGAGTCTTCATAGACAGTGTCCTAATGAGATTTATATGATGATCACGTGGCTCTAGACTCAATTGTGCATATTTTGGTTCATATGTCGGAGACTAGGAAGAGGGTCTCCTTCTTCAAAATTAGCAAACTCTAAGAGAAAGTCGATAGATTATGTAGGTTCCCCGTGAGAATGAACAAGCCCTTTTGAGAGGAACTTGAGTGGTTTGGGAAGTTGTAGTGCAGTGCGTCACTGGGTCCATGACGTCTTGTCTTCAATACCGATGTTACCTTGGTAACCACCTGTAGCATATGAATTGAACCCGGTTTTTGCCCTACGGTTGAACAAATGGAGGGCTATTTATTTTCACCCTTTTCTCATTCAATTCTTTTTCATTCTTCAACCCCTTCAGTGCTTACCGAGACTTCATAACTAGAACCTTGTTGGGTTTATTCCAGTACTAGCTCTGTCTTAGTCCACACTCTTCCCATATCTCACTTTTCTCCTTTTTTCATCATACCTAAGGACAATACACTATCTAGTGGATTGTCCCTGGGTAGATCCCTCCGGTTCTGGCGGATCATGGGAACAAATACCTAACCTTATCATCCTTATATCACCATACATAAAGTAAATTTGGTCGGTCTATTTGGTATTGTTCATCTGCCATTGGAACCAATTGAAAACCATTTGAAAATCAATCCAGATACTTGTCATATATTATCAAAGCATTTTGTACCTGAATTGTTTTTGATATTGTTAGAAGAAGAGCTCCCCCTCAACATGTGCATCATGAATTTGAAATTGTTTTGGCACACGGAGGCAAGAGGAAGAATTAACTTCTTTGATTACCATTTTCTAAAAGATATCAACATCACTTCCCTGATCAAATCAAGTAGATAAAGCATATTGGGGAAGGATGAGGGTTTCAAAAGTTTGCTCCCCCTCAATATGTGCCTCGAGGTTTGAAAGAGTTTTGCACATATTAGAGGGAACCTGCACTTAGAGACAAATCAATCACGTTTCAATTCTTTGTGGTTTAAAAAAAGTTGCTCCCCCTCAACATGTGCACGGAAAATTTGAAATCGTTTGGCACATGTGGGGAGGAAAGCTTGCTAAACACTTTTGAAACCATTTATCGAATTATCAGTTTAAATCCAATTTAAATCACAACTTCTCCCCCGATCACAATTTTCAAATCATTTGAGATTTGTGATATCTGTAGATTTAAATTGATTTTGAAAGCTTTTGAGGAGAATTGTGACTTGATTATGAAAACTTTTTAACTGATAAGGATCGGATTATGAGACTTTAAACTCCATTGATTAAACATGCATGATTATCTTTTGAAAACAATTGTATGACGAATAACCTTTTGATTTAATTGAAATCATTCTCCCCCTCAATCAATTACATAAGTTGTTGATTGAGAGATAGATATTTTTGACAAACGTTAAGCCCAGATGATTTTCAAAAATAGAGTCCTAGTTATTTTTCAAAGCAATTAGTTTTCATTAGATAGTAAGTAACTGTTTATAGAATCAGAGCATGAGATTTGAAAAACAAGATAACGCATGGCTCTATTCTTTCTTTGAAAAATGGGTTACTGCCTGAAATGACAATAAACCATTGATTCACATTCTCTCAAAAATATTTTTGATTTTTTTTTTATGAACATTGGAACAATATCTAAAGTCCCGTGTCATTCTTTGATTGACAACACAAAGACCGTAGATATTATCGAATCGAGAAAAGCATGACAAAAAGACAATATTTTTTGAATTTTTTTTTCGAGTTTATCAAATTTTTATGGATTTTTAAAAGTTTTATATTTTTCTATTTGCTTTTTGATGGTTTTGTAATTTTGTATTTTGTTTTTCAAAAAGATATGTACAAAGAAGATAATTTAGCTTAAGAGGATGATGATTGAGTACCGAGATAAAGATGTCGTTCAGCACGTTGTAGAAGAAAGTAATCAACATCTCCTAAACTTTCACCACCAAAGCATTCGAGGCTTTTTAAGAAAATCGTCTGAACATGAGCCTTCTAGATGTGAATCTTTGGTAGCTTCCCCCCAATACGACAATCTTCAAATTGAGACTACTTTCCCCAAGTAATAGAAGTGAAGCAAACAGTCTCATTGCATAAAGCTCAACAACCCAAAGAAACATGAAAACACCGAAGTAACAAGTTGAACCAGTGATCCTTTCTGCGGTTATCAAACTCGGGATACATGATTAAGCCCGATCACATGAACCTGTTGTGCATCCCCGATGTAAACATCATTCTGCGGATTTGTACAGTCGTCTGTACGGGAGAACAATATATCAACATTTTCAATTCACCAAATGCATTCTAGTTATCTTACATATAACCAATCAGCCCATAATGTACACATGTACCCAACCAGAGTGGAGACTATGACATCCAGTTAACATGCTGAATCACTGATTATCTCTACGAATATCAACTCTGAAATAACTGAATAAGATCGATCAAGTGATCATGTTGTGAGTCCCTGATGTACACAAATCTCTCCCCTGATGGTTGCGATCTCATCGAAATCATCATTACATAGTGTACATGAAGCAATAACCAGAAGCACTTTATCATAACCATATCGAAGATGTCGATAAGCAATATCATCTCACGCTCCAAATATTCTTCCCATATTTCTTTCTACTGAAGGCTGAGTTCACATACCAAAAGTATCCAGAGACCACTTCCTCCCAAATGGATGGAATAATACATCCTTCCTCCAAATAGTTAGAATAATATATCCTTCCCCCAAATAGTTGGAATAATATATCCTTTCTCTAAATAGTTGGAATAATACACCAAAGGCTACGAGTTAAACACTGAGTTTCTCTACGGTTATGACCTTTGTCTTCCTGGGATAACTTCAATCAGGTAGAAGTGTTAAGTTCATCATGTGTACTCGTTGTGATTTTAGATGTATGTCTCCTTCCCCCTTGCTGGTTTTGATACCTCAGAATCAGCAACACATTATACATACCCAATTTTCATGAAATAGAGAAGAACAAAATTTAGCTTAAATGAATCTTGTGAGAATCAACTACTACGGAAACTCTCCCTGACTATCTTTACCAACCCATATGTGGAAAAATTGAAGTGACCAGTGACGAAGAAAACCCGATATACCAAACTTGAAACTGAAGTAGAATTCCCCGCAGTTGTATCTTAATCTTGCACTAATGTTGGAAGAACGGTGTCGAGAATTTATGCTCCAAGCAAATCTCTAAGTACTCAATACTCAACCAAAGTATGAGACATTAACACCTCTTGCGATTATCCACAACGACATTTGCGTGTGTCACTGAGTAAAACTGCGTAACTCCTTAAAGTGATAGTTGACCAGGTCTTCAACCATCCACCCCGACTACTGGTAACTAGATAAAACAAGTCTTCAACTCAAATTCTTAAGCCCGAGCAAGTTATCAAATAAGAACACGCCTTTGTGAAAGTCAACTTCAATCTCAACTAAGTAATAAATGATTAACTCCGAAGTAATCAACTTGTGTCAAATGCCCAACATGTGAATAAACATACAATCGGATGTATATTGATCCACTGAATGAACCGGAACAAATGATTCCTCAACATCGATGCATTCTTCCTAAAGGTATACATGTAGAGACTGATATGGAAGATTCACCAATAATGTCTTCGAGCGAATGAGGTAGTCATTTTCCTTAATGTTCATGTGGTTGATTTATAGCGTGCACAATGAGAGGAACAATAATCCGTGAAGATTTAGCAAAGGAATACCAAAGAGCGGATCATTATTCAATAATGCAACTACAATATGATGATAGTCATTATCAACGCCTTGTGAAGTAACTGGAGATAAGGTTTCTTGAGAATTCTGAGAAGTACTTCTTATATGGTGAACCAGTTTAGTCAGTAGGAACTGGAGCATGAGCTTCAGAAACTGGATGATCAACATTCGTTGGAGGTTGGAAGTACTCATCAAACATATCTTTGAAAACAATGAATCTCAGTTATCCTTAGTGAGTGAAGCATTAGGCGTTGAAGGAGAGTCATATGACCATAATTCAAGCATCCATCAACATGTAGTATATGCACTCTTCTCCCCCATCAAAAATTGCATCCGAAGTTGCCATTTTTGATTTGAACAAGTGAATACGAATATACACCAATGAACGTAGATCCACTTGAGGGTTGAAAGCGCGTGGAAAAACATGAAGCTTGTTGATGAAGAAGGTCGATGAGAATGGCCATAAACATGAAGATTTCTCTTCTTTTGAAGATAAAGCGCACTGAAGCGTACACCTTTCTTTTCTTTGAGGAACGGGGCCTGAAGTGTTATCTGCAGACGCCATAATGATGAAGTACGAGGCCTGAACTGAAGTGAATAGACGTCATAGCCAAAAGAATATCAAGATTGAGTTACTTGAACCCGTGAGATATGAGATATCAATCCATTTGTAATCCATACTTTAAGCCAGTCCATGTAGTGAGGATCGAAGTATCTGCAACAGAGTAAGGACTACCTGCACTAATATTACAAACTTGATTGCATATATTTTGGTTAGTGAAATTAGTATCCAAACCTTTTGGGGTTTCACAGGCAACCTTGATTTTGTCATCAGTAAACAGCTTTCCTGTAGGTATCCACCTAAGTCCAGCATCCTTAAACATTCTACCAGACGGCATCCACTTATGGCAAGGTCTTCGATTGTTGATATTCTTATGCAAAGTGGAAGACTTATCGTTATTCCTAGACTCCAAAGATTTAGCAGTTTGGATCCATCTAGACGAAGTTTTAGTTTTGTTTTGCATCATAACATGTTGAACCTTAACCATGTAGGTAGTCTTAGTGGATTTTACCTTGGCATGTGAATTAGAAAAATGTTTCTTATGTGGAAAAGACTCAGAATTTCTAGTTTTGTTTTCTACATGCTTAGCATTCTTATGCACATAACTACTCTTAGATGCACGCCAATCCCTAGTCTTTTGAGTGTTCCTAGGTAGTGGTTTACAACTACTAGCAGTGCCTTGAAATCTTGTAGAATTCCTCACCCTAGGTCTTGCACCTAAAATTCCGTCTTTTCGAATCTGTGCCTTTTTCCTAGATTTTTCTAGATAATAGTTCTTCCACAAGTCATTCATATCATATGAATTCTGGGTTTTAATGCTTGGTTTTGACACTGTTTTCGAACTAATCCTAGAGGTGCTGGGAGTAGAAATGGCTACGTGTTGAGGGTTAATGGAGCTAGAAGCCTTATTCTTAGGTAACTCAGGTGAAGTGACTGGTTTTGACAAAACTTGTTTCTCATCAACTTGGGAGGCAAACCGTGTTTTTGAAAATTTTGGTCTTTCGGATATAAACGTAGTAGGCTGCCTAACAATGAACCGGTTTCTAATGGGATGAGAAACTGGTTTCTCCAAGGTTGATGGTTTTGTAAACTTAGTGTTCACACTTTTCCCTACAGTTTTCCTAAGCTCATTTTTAAGGCAACAATAGCGAAACTCTTTTCCTGAAGTTGAGCTTTGAGTTCATCAATTTTTGCTATCAAAGAGTTTGTTTGCTCCATTGACTTAGTTCTAGCTTCTTTGACAGGGTCACTTAGTTCTATGTGATGCTTTCTCAAAGACTGATTTTCCTTTAGTAATTTGGCCACACAAACCGCTAATTCATCATTTCTCATTTGAATATCATCAATAGTATTAACATCATAATTACTTGTAACCAAATTACTTTTCACATGCATATTAGAAATATGTTTCTTCAAATTGTTGATAGTTGACTCTTTGTCTTGAAGCTGAGCTTTCAAAGTGTTAATTTCAAAAAGTTTACGGAATTCAGGAAGTTCCGGATTTTTACATGGTTTGTTAAGTTGAAAACTTTCTTCTTTACTCTGTATCGCAATTTCAAGTGAAATGCAATGTTTTTCAAGTTTTGAGAATTTGTTTGAAAGTTCATCTAAAACCTTTTTATCAACCATATCATGTATTTTGAAACACTTAATCTCTGACTCAGCCTCAGTTACAGAACATTTATCAAAGTCATGTTCAGCATAATGATCAGTTAGTTTAAGTACTTTAGCAGATGCACTATGTTGAACAGCAAAGGGTACCTCATTACATTACACCTGCTCAATTTTTGGTCTGATATTTGCATCCACATCATGTGTAACAAGAGTCACTGGACCGCTGGATGTGTCAAGCTTATCTATCTCTGAGCCTCTGTATTCAGTGTCAACTGATCCATCATCTGGTGCTTTACCCGACTCATCATTATTTGTTGTCATTCAGCAACACCCGATTCTACAACAGATACATTACCCAACTTATCACAACTATCTCTCAACTGCACCTGACACTCATTCACGTTTTCATCCTTTTGTGCAGTTTCCTCAATGTACTTTTCCACATTATCCATGAGTTGGATAAATGTCTCAATGAATTCCTGAATTTCCATTCCAGTATGTTTTTTTGAAGGAAATTCCAGTCAAGTGTTGATCGTAATCTGCTGAATATTCCCCACTGATGAATGGCTGAAATTGTTTGTAGATTACTTGAAGAGCTGCACTGGAACCATCCTTTTGAACCTCTTCATTGGTAAGTTGCAGCTTTAAATGTTCTAAGTTCAACAGCAAGCTTCTCGTCAATGTAGGTAACCGCTGACGGAAAAGAGCACTGCATGTTCGATCCCTAGTAGTGGATAACGGTTGTGTGAGGTGTTGAGGAAGTAGTTGAAAGGACTCAATGTTGCATTCCATTTGCCTTACATCATGTGTCATTAATAAGTGTGATTCAGTGAAATTTGACTCAGATGTGAAGGGTTTTGATCATAATTTGCTAAATCAATCATATTTAAACATTCTGAATAGCAGACAGTTTCATTGTTTTGTGAGGTATCATAGAGTTCAAGTACTTTGGAAATTAAAGGGACAGTGATGTAAGACATTGTGTTGATGGATATTAGATATGAGTAACTTGCATCAATTCACCAAATTGCTATAAAGACAAGTCGCTAACAAAACAACTCGCCAAGAACCATAACACCAAGTCGCTAGGCATTATGAAGACAAGTCGCTAAGCACCAAGTCGCTAAGAATTATGAAATCAAGTCGCTAAGCACCAAGTCTGTTAGGTTCCCATATTGTAATACAAGCATCAATAGAAGAAATAGATGAAGGATAGATCGGATGAACACAAAACCAATACACACGATATGCTAGTAAAGAAAATTTATGCGTAGGTGAATTAGTAAAGTGAACAACCAACCTTCAATAGAAGGTTTACAAGAGTATTTATAGGGCAAGGAGCTAGGGTAACACTTCTAGACTCCTTCCCTTCTTATGGGCCTTCTACATAAGCCTTAGCTAATAACAAACATAAAGGCCATATTAAGCTAACTATTACATATGAATCACTAACACTTGAAATATAGTTTAGGAGTGATTCCAACAATCTCCCCCTAAGTGTTGGTGATGAATGAAAGAGTGATAAACGTTGTAGGTGCAGATGTAATAGTAGCTTTGACATCTTCTGACATTCTTCTTTCTTGTGAGAAGAAGTGTCTTGATTCGAACAATCTCCCCAGTGTAGAGAAATTGTTTCCTTTGAAGTATTCTGCTTTGACATCATCATTTTCTTTGTTCTTTGATCTTTGTTCATTGTGATGGTAGTGATAGTATGTTGTTGTTGTTTGCATAAGGTCTGCTTCGTTGCTCCAGTGTCTCCACGTCTTTCTTCAACATGCTCATACGCTCTTTGACGTTGGATTTCAATACTGATGAAGTTCTCTTGGTCTTTAAACTTTGTAGATTCTTTGACTTGACGAAGAATCATTCTGACTTTTGTGTTTCCTTTAGAGAGAACTTCCATTAGTGATGTTGTTGGTATGAGCATGTGAAGAATCTGCACGATCAGTCCGCTCCAGAGCTTCCATAAGAAGAAAAAACAGAAAAACAGTTAGTGATAAGCGGATTCCAGCACTTACAAGTTTGAACTTCGAGAGTGTTAACAGCATAGTGTGAAAACACAACTCTAATTCTCACAAAGGCTGTTCCTGAACTGGAGTCCCACAAGTGAGATAATGCGATGTACCGAAGTATATCTACAGTTCAGATGAGTCGCTGAGGTACACCGAAGCATCACCTTACGACTGTAGACCGTTTGAGACACACTAAGCGTAATCCATCGGGAGTTACCGAAGTGACCTGCTGTCAGGGCTAATTGATGTTGACCCTGGCAGGAGTTTCCATTCAATCACTAAGGATCACAATTGTGAACCTCTCATAAATGTTCTTGACAGATTGCTAAGATCTGTGAAGGACACGATAAAGTATCACTTGCGTTCTTATTGTTGAACGACAAGCGATAAAATGTCAAGTGTACCTAAGAGATCTTTTGATGAATCTCATGGCTCTAGACTCAATAGTGCGCTTTGGTTTTCTTGAGCGGAGACTAGGGAGAGGGTCTCCTTCTTCAATACCAGCAATCTCTAAGAGAAAGCAGATAGATTATATAGGGTTCCCTGTGAGAATGAAACAAGCTTCTGTTGAGAGAAACTTGAGTGGCTAAGAAGGTTTAGTGCATGCGTCACTGGGTCCATGACGACTTTTAATCTTCAATATCGGCGTCATCAAGTGACAACCAGTAGCATATGAATTGAACCCGGTGTCTGCCCTAAGTTGAATAATCTGGAGGGCTATTTCTTTTCACCCTTTTTCTTTGCTTTTCTTTTTAATTCTTCAACTCCTTCTTTCTCCGATTCTTATTTTCTCATTTTTATAATCATACCTAAGGACTTCTAATACTAACTATTGGTAGCGTCCTTGGATAGATCCCTCCGGCTCTGGCAGATCATAGGACGGTTATTCCTAACCTTAATCACCTTATAACTCCATTGCCATAAAACCATTTTCATGAATTTCTCTCGAAGTGTTTGTGAATGAAAAATATGTTTGAACACTTCAAGAGTTTTGGATTTTCAGAAATACTCCCCCTCCACATGTGCTTAAGAGTTTTGACAAAAATCTGCACAGTGAGGAAAGAGCTCACACTTTTGAATTGATCAACTCAAGATAGACAATCCCCCGCGAGACACGGTTACGTTGAATAGTTAAAGAGATACATTGTCAGCTTTTAGGTGACAACTGGCTCTAATAACTACCTTGAAGGTGTGGACAAACCTGGAGAGGTTGTCAACCCGTCAAAGTTCATGTCTACCAAGAGTTTCTCGAATGGTACATTCTACTCGGACAAGTCCTTTGCGAGACACGTTTACATCACTAGCGAACTAGCTTGAAATTATTACCCGTCCCAGACAAGTCTTTTCGAGTTACTAACATTTAAGATCTCGTCAATTCATTGGTTAAGTCTGTAGTACAATGATTCATTTGCAGTTACACAACATATTTCTTACCACGTAATTTTTCTCCCCCTCAAAAATGGTATATAAATATGTTATTTTTGAAGAAATGTTGAGAATAAATATGACCATTTTGAGTTTTGTAGGAAGATTACTACAAAGAACAATTTGTGAACAAAGTTTTTCAGAAATACTCCCCCTCAACAAGTGATATTAACGGTTGAGGTTTTGAAAAATCATAAGGGGAAGTACTTGATCTTTTGAGCAAAACCTTTTAAAAAATGAAAGGTTTGATAAGTTTTTACTCAAAAGTAAGAAGATTTCGCTCCTTTTATAAGGATTGTGGCACTGAAGCGTACCACAGGGTCCTTTCATTACAAGAACGGGTTGTACACTGTTATGTGTGCACAAGCCATTGTCAGTATAAAGTCACACATCTAAATTAATATGAAATTGAAACAGTTTAAGGGGTACCAGGTAGTCCATCAATCTTTCCAGGAATGCGAACAGGGCGTTGATAGCCTGTGAGAGTAATCCTGGGACGACCACCTACGAAGCTCTCCAGAGTTCTGAACTGGTCCCTTCTGTACAACCTTTCATCGATCCTAGTGATGATCCTCTTAACATCCCATTTTTCCTGAGAATTCCATCGCTTTGGAGACCCAATACCTTCATGTATCACCTTCAACCTATAAGCCAAGCCATCCCTGACCTTCTTCAATGTGTGATCCCCAAACTTGTGAAGATCTCTACACGCCATGAAGCAGTTGCGTTGTAGTTCACTACGGTAAACTACTCCGAATGGTTTGCTGACGAGAGTGTATTATGGAAGCTGGTTGATGTCAGGAAGTTCTAGCTGAGGTCTGGTGAGGTTGACACGAGTCTGATACGATTCAACATCAAGTTGTAAATCTTCTACACGTTCCTGGATCACTATGCTTTTGATGAAGATGAGCAAGGACTTGATGTATTCACGTTGAATTTCAGTCGAGAATTGTCTCATTCGTCCCTATACTTTGGCAAGATACAGATCTTGATAACGCTACACGCGTCGTTCGGGGTCAAAGGAACTTCCTTTTCTTCGAGCAAATTTTTCAACACCCTAGGCAGTGAACCTAATCATTTTAGTGGAGTATTAGGGTAAGCCACGGGTATTGATATCGTTCTCCAGGGGAATAGGAATGCTAGTGAGAAGTTACTACGCTAAGGTTGGGGTTGAGGAAGATTATTTTTTATCTTTTTATATTTTTAAGATAAGGAAAGGTACGAATCTCGGGGTTTTGATTTGGGGGGTTGGTATTGCTACCGATTACTCTACTTATCTAATTATCTAATCTAAGGTGTATGTAGTCTATGTCTAGTTATTGTGTGCTCGTATGATATATTAAAGATGTGTTTACTTAGGTTTTACTACTCCTTAATTATCTCCTATTGGTGGTTGAATTGTCACGTCCTTATTCTTAGTTGCGTTGTGTGTCTAAGGTTGTAGGGTATGCGTTTCTCCCTAACTCTTTAAACTTACCAAAGGGTCTCGTCTACAAAACCCACTAGGGATAATAAACTCTCACTCTAAGGCACTCTTTGGATGGTTTAGCTTACAACTACTCAAGGAGTTATATTCTAAGGTTCACAAAGATTTAATCAAGTATTAAGTACACAACGAATGACCTATCGCATTACTAGATCATTAATCAACTAAGATAAGAGACAACCAATCAATATTCAATAATTAAGTTTCATATTCCCTAAGCAAACACACAAGTAAATTAGCCGGACATGGAGAACATGCAAGCATACACACAAATAATCAAAGACATAATTGTATTAATGAAGTAAAAAACTTATCTTGGTGTAAGATAGGGTTCGGAACCATAAAATACTGTACAAGACAGCCTTGGTTCGGTTTAGGTTTTTACTCCAAAAGACTACACACAAAAACTGAAAAATTCGGATTCTATATATAATATTACATGTGCGACGGCGTCACCTTATGTTTTGTGACGCCGTCGTGTCGCCGTCATTAGGGTTTCATCTTGGCCACGTTAGACTTGCGACGGCGTCACCTTATGCTTGTGACGCCGTCCTCTTCAGCTTCTGACGCCGTCTGGATTGCATCTAGGCCGTCTGAATTGCGACGGCCTACTCTTTTACAACTTGACGTCGTCACTTGAAAATAGGAGTTTTGGCTTCTGTCCCGTCACAAAATCCTCCGACGGCGTCGCAGTTAAGCAGTGACGCCGTCACCTTGTCTTTTCAGCAGCTTTGAGTGTCTCGATTCTTACTTTGGCCATTTTCTTCGTATATTCGCGCCTTTTCGTCCAAATAAGTGCCATTCCAGCATTTTGCCTTCAAGAGACCTAAAAAGTGAAAAGGAACGATATTAAGCAATAACGGATACAAAAGTGATCAAATAAGGGCTTAAACGACCCCTCAAAAAGGTACCTTTTAAAACGTTATCAGATCTTCAATGTCGTTGAGAGACAAGTTCTGAAAGTCCGCTTCACAGAATTCATAGTCCCTTTCGTCTTGTCTTTTGACCACGATAGTCTTGAGGAAAGTGTAATCCCATTTAGACGATAGAGTGACATGCTTAACAGTAACGATCCCTTTATCACTGTACACTTCATGTTGAGACTTTCGAACCTGGAAGCTTTTGTAGTAGATTCATCGGCGTTCCAGCCAATGGTGAATCCCGTACATTGCATCAATGTCATACCGTTCCACGCTGTTGGAAAACATGTGGGTAGCCTTTTCTTCGATGGCTATGCAGTTGGAGTATATGGCTGCCGGGAACGGAATTGTAAGTGATGTAGCGTATTTCTTTGAACCATCGCTACTGTGTAGAAGAAATTCCATGTCATTGTTGAAGAAGTAGCGAAATGGAATCTTAAGTTGATCTGGTTGGCCAATCGTCGGTAGAGGTTTAGACCAATCGGTGTAGTATGGAGCCATGTCTCTTCTGGTGAAGTCGATGTTTGCTTTAGGGTTGAGCCAATCAATGTTGTTAGACATGGCTCGTGCTATATTTTCAAGGTGATATTCAACTTTAATAGCACTTTCCGAGCTGTCTTTGAGTAGTTGAAATGCTTCATTCTTGATTCGTTTCAACTCTGATTTCGTCATCTTCTTCACACGGAACTTTTCTTGCAGTAACTTAGCATGCTCCAACGTACGACCTTCTACCATATCTGGATCATCAGTTAGAGCGGGAGTAGCATCAACAAGTGCGGAGAACCAATCATACTCGGTGTCGTCTTCTTCTAGCCATGAGACAACATCAGCCTTAGGCGTCTTCTTCATTTTCTTTGGCCTTGATGAGGATGATGGTTTCTTTGTTGAGGTGGGAGAGGTGGGTTGTTGTTGGGGCTCAGGGACTTCCTCATCGTCACCACCAGTGTATTCAAAGTGATCACTGGTTTTCTTTGTCTGAGGTGGTAACTCAGAGTCCTGAGGTTCGTCAGCGGAAGAGCATGGAGGATATCGTCTTGTTGTTGGAGTCCTTAGGGGTGGTGGTGGCACAGAGGAGGGTTCTCCAGACTTCTTTGAACGTTTAGGCTCGTTATCTTTATCCTTATCCTTATCTTCATCGTCTCTTTGACGTTTAGGCCTTTGAGCTTCTTCTCTGCATGCTGATTTGAGTTGGTATTCCAGCAATGCTTCAAACAATTTACCTTTGTAAGAAGTAAATGTTGCAGATCATTTAGACATTTGAGTTACTAGCCTGGAAACCAATTCAGCATCGGAGAACACTATAGGATCTGTTGGGTTGATTGTTACGGTCATAGGTGTTGATCTTATAGTTTGCTTGGCCAAATGCATCAGATTCGGATAGAGTTGTCTGTTGAACATCTCCCTTGTAACTCCAGGAACGGTGTCGAGAAGGAACTTGTGAGTATATCTTTTGATCATCTCGTTCAATTCCCCTTGAAGATCATGTTGTATGAACTTCTGGACGTACTCCCTTTCACTAGACATCTTGTCTATCTCGGTATGAAGAAAGTTGATGTTGTCAGCGAGTTGATTTAGCTTTTTGTTGAGCACGTCTTTCTTCCTAACTTGCTTGACAGCTTTAACGATCCTTGTTTTGGCCTGGGATAGCCAAGAGTCTGTTGGTTTCTTCACTGATTTGTATGTGGATCTGGTTGTTCCTTTGGATGGTGGAGGTGAAGAGTGAAAAGACGAATCTGATGATGAAGAGTCGTGAGGTGATTCAGGGTCCTTAGGAGGTTCAGAAGTTTCCTCCTTAGAGCGAGTAGGACTGTCAAGAAGATAATCATCATAATTCACTTCATCATCTTTTCCAGATTTAGCCTTTACTTCAGCCTGAATCCGGGCCTCTTCATCTGCTTTGGCTTGAGCTGCAGCCTCTTCATCAGCTTTTTCTTTCTCAGACTTTTCCTTTTCAGGTTCCTGAAAGTCATAATCAATAGAATCCTCTAGGCACTTTTGTTGTTGCTCAAGAGTGGTGGCACCAGTTCCCTTATCGGGTTGATTAACCGCATCAGGAATTGGTGTAGATTGGACACCACCACTAGACCCTCCGGGGCCACGCATTTGTTGCTGTTCGAACTCTTTTGCAGCGTGTTGGAGTCTTATGATTTTGAACTTCTTTCTGTAGTAAGTATCCAGTGGCTCTTCATCTGAGCTTTCTTCTTCATGCTCAAGTACTGGAGTTTTCCCTTTGCCTTGGTCAGCTATTGGACTGGGAGGTTTAGCTACTGTTGGAGTGACATCGGTTGCAGTTTCAGAGTAGGCGACCTCTTTTTCTGATTCGGTTTCCTCAGAGCTTTCATCCACTAGCTTTCTTTGCGGTTCAGACTTGGGAATGGGAATAGGAACAGCTTCCTTAGAGGGAACTGTCCTTTTGAGTGGAGGTTTCCTCTTAGGGAACTTTCTTTGACTCTCAGTGCTTGTAACACTTCCTGCACTGCCTCTTCTGGTTTTCCTTGTAGGTGTACCAGCGGACTTTTCATCGAGAAAGCCTACTTTTCCTTCTTCAACTGCTACCAGATATCGTTTGTACGAATACAGTTGTTTGATATCATCAGTTATAAGGTGATCTGGCAGCACTGCACCTTGTTTCTTTATTGTAGAGTCCTTAAATCTGACTGAGAGTGTGGGCTCATACAACATGGAGTGTTGTTTGGGGTCATCAAGTCTCAAGGGAATATCAGGATTATACCCTAGAGCTTGTTGGATCAACAGTTTGGTATATCTGATATACGGGATTTTGGTGCCAAGCTTTTTAAGGAAAGTCATCATATCGTCCCATATCAGAGCTTCAACTTCTATGTCTTTCTTGTTGACCAATGCCCAAAATATTTGTAGTTCCATGAGCTTGGGATGCTCATAACCACTATCACGTCTAGAAATGGATTTGGTGATCATAATGTAGAGGGTTCTCCATGGCTGGGGAATGTTCTTGAGATCGACATATGAATGCTTTGTAATTACTCCTGAAGCTTCGTCATAGCCAATGTCGATCATGAACTGGAGAACTACCTCTTCAGTTGGAGTGGCATTGTATTCAGTAGGTTCGATGACCGGAATGAGAAGAATAGCCCTCAAATCTGCTGGTGTGATGGTAACTTGTTTGTCATTGAGCGTCACCGTCACAGCGTTTTGACCTTTGATCTTTCGCATTGTATGCCATAATTGGTGTTTGTAGACCTTTGGTACAGAAGCATAATTGGTGAGCATGTTCTGATAAGGGTGAGTCCTCAGAATATCCACTGCAATCTCACATGAAGATTCTGAACAGAAGAATTTCTCAAAGTCAACTTTGAGGTTATTCTTTCCGATCTTCATTGGATAACCATTCGGGAAGATATCAGCAATAGTGAGAACATTTGGTGCATCCACATTCTGCATTTGAGCGTCCATGTCGTGATCTGAAAGATATTTAGCCAAAGGAACCAACATATCGAAAGACATTACGTTAGTCAACAGATGGTTTTATTGTCTAATTATTGAAAGTGATATGTCGATGATTGTTACGAGACCAATGTCACTTGTTTGTCCAATAGTCCAAAGACGTCGTGATAAGTTTCATGAGTTGACTAGCTTTGAGTTTTAAAGTCCAAGTTTTTACTTATTTTTCACAACTTATTACACATTTAAGCTTATTGGTGACATTATTGGTTTCGTGGCGTTATGATTTATTTATTTACAAGTTTGCACGTGTAACAATTCATAATTAAGGTTAAAACTAGGCTTAGGCGTAGGAATGGCAAGCTTATGCGTAAACAGGAGTGGTATACGCGTAAGCATAAGCTTATGCGTAGGTTCTTGACTTACGCGTAAGAAATATTACGCGTAGGAAAAGAGGGCCTTATGCGTAAGGCTTACGCGTAAGCGTATATGGAACCTTACGCGTAAGGCTTACTCGTAAGAGTCAACCTTATGCGTAGAGGTTACTGTTTACGCATATCCTTCACAGGATACGCGTAGTCCCTTATGTAGAACCTTACGCGTAAACGTTACGCGTAAGATTACTCTTACGCATAACATGCTACGCGTAAGGTGATCCTTTTGCGTAATTTGCAAGTAACCTTGATTCTGAATTTTCAAGCGTAGAAAACCTGAAATAAATTCATCTTAGCATCAACATTAACACATACATTCATTCCTTTTCAAATAAAATCATGAATACTTATTTAAACAGTTAAGCGTAGAAACAGGTTACGCGTAAACCTAAACCCTAAGGCTTAATTTCTATGAGTAAGCTTTCTACCCATAGGATTTGCACCAAAATGATTCTGGGATGTCTAGGAAGCCTATTGAGTTGTTCTATCCAAGTTTTAACATCAAACTCTAAGCGAATAAAAAATACCCCAATTCGTATGAACATAAACCCTAATTTCCAATTAATAAGTAATTAGTGTTTCTGGGTAAATTCCAAGCATAGATATGATCAATTAAACTCGTAAACAACATCTTGCAAGCAACCAATTAGTCAGAAACGTTCTCATATGAAAATACCCAATTCCACGCATAAACCCTAATTTTTCAAAATCAATCAATTCGTGTATATAGGTGATGTTTAATGATAAAAATGGTTTCAATGATGTTAGATAAACGTTTTGACTCTATCATTTTAACCAAAAACACACACCATTGATTATGTGTTCATACGCTTATGCGTAGAACACAAAATCACTCATATATGAAAATCTAACCGTTGGTTTTTGAAACCATTTAAAACCCTTGTTTGTATTAACACAAAGATTAATAATCCACTTACGGAATGAAGATCAATAACACGGATTTGAAGGATGATTTTCACGCGTAGGATGATGGTGGTTGGGAAGTTAATGAGGTGAAATAAATGTGGAAGATATTAGTTTGGTGGAGTTGTTTTGTTAAAATTACTTTGACATTTTGACACACTTAGTCCCTCCACCTTTACCATTTACATCCAATGCCTTTAACTTCCATTTTGGTTACATAAACGAATGATATTGGAAAAGAAACTTGACGACACTCCCCCTCGACTTAAGAAATAAAGAAATTGTATAAATTTTAGTCCGAGGAGTGTTAGTAAACCAGAAATGTGACCACCATTTAAAGAAACAACCGGGATAAGGTAACATGCAAGTACAAGGTTGTATGAAACTGAAAAATATTTGCTTTCTCCCCCTCAACACTTGAACGAAAAAAGAAAAAAAAATACTGAATTTTGAAAGATTTGAGTGTTGACGGAAGAATTTGTACTTGCCACGTTAAAAGAACTATAGATAGAAGAATATTTGTTGTTGTTTTATCAGGTTTTATATTTTTGTATTTTGTTTATGAAAAATATTTACAAAAGAGGTTTTGGTGTTTGACTGGTTTTTAAGAATGTTTTAAGAGTTCATCCAGTTCCTCTTGAGTCAAACACCGCATACCAATCCAGTGGACCAACTCATTAAACCTAGCAGGAGCTAAGGCTTTGGTGAGGAGATCTGCCAATTGGTATTCTGTACCTACAAAGTATAATTCAACAGGTACCCTGTTCCACGTGGTCCTTGATGAAATGATATCGAAGATCGATGTGCTTTGATTTCGAATGTTGAACTGAGTTGCACGAGATCGCAATAGCACTCCGATTGTCGCAGTACATCGGGATTTTGTCAAATACGTAACCATAGTCTTTGAGTTGTGTTCTCATCCAAATGACTTGAGCACAACACGCCGACATGGCTACGTATTCTGCTTCTGTTGAGGACAGCGATGTACAATCCTGCTTCTTCGATTGCCATGACACCAGTTTATCACCAAGAAATTGTAAAGCTCCTGAAGTACTTTTCCGTGAATCTAAGCATCCTGCGTGGTCAGCGTCTGAAAAAGCTATTAGTTCAAAACCAGAATCCTTCGGATACCAGATCCCCAAATTAATGGTTCCCTTGATGTATCGGAGGATTCTTTTAGCCTCAGAGAGGTGGGTTTCAGTTGGTCTCGACTGATAACGGGAGCAGAGATAGACGGTAAAAACAATATCAGGCCTGTTGGCTGTTAGATACATGAGAGACCCAATGATACTACGGTATTTGGTAGGGTCCACCAATTTCCCATGTAAATCATCGTCTAGCTTCTTGGTATGAGCCATTGGTGTGGCATAGGTGTCACAGTTTTGCATTCCAAATTTGTTTAGCAATTCAAGGGCATATTTGGACTGACTCAAGAAAATACCACGAGGTGATTGATGAACTTGCTGTCCTAGAAAGAACGTAAGTTCACCCATCATGGACATTTCAAAATGTTTCTTCATTAGTTTTGCAAAAGCGATTGAGTACTTTTTATGTGTTGACCCAAAGATGATGTCATCCACGTAAATTTGAACAATTAAAATGTGTGCCCCGTGATATTGTATGAAAAGAGTTGGGTCAACCGAACCTTTGGAAAAATTGTTGGCAGTGAGGAAGGATGATAACTTATCGTACCACGCCCGAGGAGCTTGTTTGAGTTCGTATAGAGTTTTGTTCAGTTTGTAGACATGGTTCGGGTACTCGGGATCAACGAATCCTTCTGGCTGGCTGACATAAACCGTTTCTTTCAGTTGACCATTCGGAAAAGCAGTTTTGACGTCCATCTGAAAGACCGTTATATTCATATGAGCCGCGAACGCGAGAAAGATCCGAACAACCAGAAGACGAGCAACCGGAGCAAATGATTCTTCAAAGTCAATACCCTCTTCCTGTCTATAACCCTTAGCCACCAGACATGACTTGTTTCTGATTACTTTTCCTTCAGCATCCAATTTGTTCTTCCAAATCCATTTGAGACCAATGACGTAGACCCCTGTTGCTCTTTCAACCAGTTCCCACACTTCAAGACGTTTGAATTGGTTGAGTTCTTCTTGCATGGATTCAATCCAGTTGTCTTTTGTCATTGCGTCGTTAATGTTTTTAGGCTCAGATTGGCAGACAGTGAGTGCATAAATGCAATGTTCACCATCGGTGTGAAGACGTTGTCTCGTTACGACTGGTTGATTCAGGTTGCCAATAATATTCTCAAGAGGATGGTCTTTTTTCCAACGATGTGTAGAGGGTTGATGTTGGTATACATTGTGCAAATTTTTAGGATTCAAATGGCTTGTAGATGATTCCACAACATCAGGTGCAGCAGTTTCATTAGCAAACGGGTTAAAGAACGCATTTGGATCAAAATCTGCGGGTGGGGGTACTTCATTAAGAACATCATCAGCTGGTTCAGCTTTGTTGGAAGCAGTTTGTTCAACTGTTGTTGTGGAGTCAACTGGTGGTGCTTCTTCAACATTAGTTGTTGTAGCAGGTGTATCAGGTATAAGAGTATGATCAGGTTGAGCAGCGAAAACATCGGATATGCCTGGAGCACGTTCATCAATGTCATCACTAAACAGCGAAGCAAATAGCTTTTCCATTTGTTGACGAGTAAGCTGGGGGCTTGGTTCAGCTGATGATGGGGTTTGAGGGAAGTTTAAACGGTTGTGGCCGGGTTCCAAGCTGTTATGCTCAGAAGCCATTTCAGTAAGCTCATCAAAATTAGCATGAATCGTTTCCATAACCTGCTTTGTACGACGATTCCAGATCCGGTAACCTTTAGAGTTCTCACATTATCCAATAAAGACTCCAATATCAGCTTTGGCTTTGAGCTTTCCAAAGTCACCACGATCATTATTTGGGTAGCAAAGGGATCCAAATACATGAAAGTGTTTGTGATTCGGTTTTCTGTTATGGATAAGCTCAAAAGGTGTTTTGTTGTGGCGTTTTGTAATCATGGAACGGTTTTGAGTGTAGCATGCAGTTGATACAGCTTCTGCCCATAAGTAATCTGGAAGTTTAGCATTGATTAACATCGTTCTTGCAGCTTCCACTAACGTACGGTTTCATCTTTCAACAACTCCGTTTTGTTCTGGTGTACGTGCAATAGATGTCTGATGCTCAATTCCCACTTTCTCATAAAATTCTCGAAGAGTTTGGTTCACAAATTCAGTTCCTTTTTCTGTTCTGATTTGGCGGACGGTGTTCCGGAGCTAAACTTGAATTTTCGTGAGAAAGGTGATGATCATCTGTGGAGCTTGATCTTTGCATCGAAGAAAGTAGACCCAAGTCCATCGTGAGTAGTCATTGACAATTACCAAGATGTAGCGTTTGCCATTAATCGTTTGCACGCGCATCGGGCCACACAAATCCATGTGAAGAAGATGAAGCACATGCTGAGAGCTGTGTTCCACCTTTGAAGGAAAATGAGCACGAGTTCTTTTCCCTTGTTCACAAGCTGAGCAAAGGTGATCTTTGGAATACCGGAATCTCGGGAGACCATAGCCAAGATTTTGTAGATGTAGCCTTTGAGAGTAGACAGATGGGAGATGAAGCAACCATGTCTTGCATTGAGATTGTATACAGACTAGAATTGCGAGAGCCAGACATAAGATCGTTTCCTTGTAGATCACGAATGAAACAAGTTTTCTCCTGAAAAGCAACTTCCAAGTCTCCATCACAGAATTGACCGACTGAAAAAAGATTGTGACCGAGGCCTTCCACATAATAAACCCTGCTAATTTCGATATTTCCATTGATATAATCTCCGTAGCCCATGATAGCTGTGAAGTGATCATTCCCGAATCTGACAGTGCCAATGAACTTTGCAATAAAGTTTGATAACAGTTTAAGATTGCCTGTCATGTGTCGGGGACATCCGCTATCAACAATCCAAAGGATGATCTATATCACCTACATTACACACAGACGACACAGATGGAATAGAAGTAGATGTGGAACCCGAAGTGTTAGAGGGTTCCTTAGCAGTTATAGTAGAAATACGCACATCAATGATTTTAGGCATCCATTTAAATCCTAGTATATTATGTATCCATTTCTGCCATCTACAACTAGTCTTAGCTTTAGTCTTAGTGAATGCACTAGGTGGTACTACATTCCTTGGAGGTAATACTAGAGCTACAGGGACATCAATGCGTTTCTTAGAATCTAAAGAGGGCGGTTTACCAAGCACAGACTTAGAAGCATTAGTGGGCCTAGAGGTATTCCGGGTCTTAGGATTCCGTAAACAAGACAAGATAGCTCTAGCAACACATTTGTCATGACAGTCAGAAAGCATACTTTTAGGACAAATAACACAAGAAGCATCAGACTGAATATCTAAAGTACTTAAAGGTTTAGCATTCGGTACAACACTTTTTCCATTACATTTGTCAGACGCAATAGCTAAAGTGGGTGCAACGAGAGTCTTAATAAAAGTCCTAGGGTGTTCTTCTACTTCAGCATTCTTTATTGTTCTTTTCTTAGGTCGCAACTTCCTATTATTCCTTGTATTGCTCCTAGGCTGTGAAGTGTGGACATTAGGAAAAGAGGCAATTATTCCTGTTTCAGTAGAAGGAAGCACATTAGTAACTTGTGTTTTGTCAGTAGGCATTCTGGGTTCACGTTTGCTAAGTGTTACAGGTGCAATTCTCTTAATGATGCTACGCTAAACTTGTTCATACTTTCCTAACATTTCTCTTAACGTAAAGATAGTGTGCACCAATTCTTGATTTTCAGAATGAAGATTTCCAGAAAAATTCATGACTTCTTTAGTGTGTGCAAGAAAATGATCAAGTTCGTTTGATGCTTCATCACGAGTCTGTTTAAGTAAATCAAATATGACACCATATTCCTTTTTAACTTTTGCAAGTTATTGTTCATATTTTGAGATTTGACATTTAAAAGACACGTTTTGATTATCCAGTTGCTCAAATTTTGGATTAAACGTTTTGGATTGCAACTGGTTGATTTTGTTTTGCAAAGCAAGTTCACGATTTTGAAAATCTTTTTGACACCATTAAAGACGACGTTTTGAATTTGAAATCTCGTTTAACAGTCGTTCATTTTCAACTTTTAAAGACTCGATCTGATACACATTATCAGTATTCTCAACAATATCAACAGAATCAACAGAATCAGCAGAGATATGATCAGATGCATATGCAACAGATTGTAATAACACATGATTATTGATATCAGCACAGATAACATCTTTCAAGAGTCGATCAACATCTTTTCTCAACAATTTGTTTTTACGTTTAGTATTTGAAATCGATGTTTCTGTTTTCTCGAAAACTGTTTTCATGAGACCAAGTTCCTTGTGAAAATCCCTTTCCCAATATAGTGCACAAGTTTTCAAAATTTTGACATGGGGTAAAATTCTTTTCTGAAGAATATCTCTTTGTTCTCGCGCCAGAGGCGATTGAAAATGTTCAACTTTTATTTCAGAATGAAATTCAATCTCACGTTCCAAAATTTTGAGGTCAGATAAGAACGTGTCAAAGTATTTTATAACGCGACAACTTTCGGCTTTTGTTTTAACTTCACTAAGTGAAGGTAAAGGACCATTAATTTGTGCACCATTGTATTGGGGACTAACTTCAGAAACTGGTGTGATAACCAAAGGTTTGTTAGAAGTATCTTGTTGTGTGACAAAAGTTACGGCTTTTGAATAGTTAAATGGTTTGTCATAAACGACATTTTCGATTTTTGACCGACTCTCGTCATCTGCATCTAATTCCTCCATGCGATTATATTCAACAACAGTCATAATTGAATCATCAATTCTATGTTCTGCACTGTAAACTTTAGGATTTGGTTTGAATGCTCTGTTTGAAAACTTAGGTTTGTAATCAGCAAGAATCGGTCCATATCCATTTGGATTTAGTTTAAAAGTAAACTTTTGAATAGTTGTGATTGACTCACCATGTTTATAAACAACATTTCGAAACTCTTTGATTTTGTGTTGTAAGTCGACAATTTCTTCAAGATAGTTATCTATTCGTTTCGTGGAATGCTTTTTGTACTCAGAAAACTGTTTTTGACAAGTTAACAACTCGGCCTTGGCTTTTTGAGTTTCCAAAGTAAGAGCGTTAAGTTATTGTTTATGTTTATGTTCATGTTTCAGTTGTTCTATTTGAGACAACAAAGCATTCTTGGATGCGGCTAGATCACGTATCTGTCGTTCTAATGATTTTTCGTTTTGATGAGATTTAGCAAAAGCGATTTCAAAACCTTTTTCACGTTTTTCTTGAGTTTTAAAAACGTTGATTTGTCTAATTAAGCATTCATTATCCCTAATTAACAGTGCATTTTTATCTTTTAATTGCTTGCAAATTTCCAAACGAGATGCTTGGTCTTTAATTAAGGTCAGGAGCTCAATTTCTCTATTAGACCAAAGCTCATCTTGTTCAACGTGAGTCTCAACATGATCATTATTTAGATCCTCAAATATAACTACGGAGTCAACTTGATTATCAATATTAACCATAAGGTTATCTTGATCGTCAAATATAACTACGGGATCTATTTGATAATCATCAGAATGAGATGTGGATGTCTCATGTTGAACACTCTGATCCTTGACGGATGGAGAAATTGGCGGAGATATCAGATCAGTGATGAGTATATTTTGTTCCGGTACGTGAGACAAGCCATTAGTGTCATAAACTGGGCCTGTGTCACTCATGTGTAGAGCTTGCATTTGTGCCATCAACATCACTGCTGCATTAGCCTGCAAGTCCTCCATATCATCATCAGAATCTGCATCTGCCATAAAGCTCTGTTCCTTGTTGGTAAGAGTACCACCAGCTTCATCCTTGAGAGCCAAGAGCAACGCCTCTTTGTGATAAGCATTGCCTCTTGTCCTCTGCTTAGGGCATGCATTAGCCAGATGACCCTTCTCATTACAGTTATAACAACGAAGACCATTAACCCTATTCAGAGCATTCCCCTGTTCAACCACTTGAGCTCTCTGTTGTTGTGGAGCACCCATGTTATTCCTTCCCATAGCATTAAACCCTTGACCACCTCCCATCTGACGACCATAACCACGATTCTAAACTTCAACGCGTCCATTGTTCACAACAGCCTGATTCCTTGTGTTAGATGAGGAACGAATGCGATTGTTGGATTTGTTTGTATACCGGCCGAAGGCTTTAGCAATCATAACAAATCCTTGTTGCAATTCATCGAAAGCATCGGAGTCCTCATCAGCGTCACTGTAAAGTGCTTGAGCATTGTTGTTGTTGTATGGAACCAATTGAGTTTGTTGAGGTTGTTTCTGTGATGGATCATATGGTGTGATGGTTGCAGTTGGTTGAGGAGCGGGTTGAGGAGCTGTTTGAGGAGGAAAACTAGTTTGAGCCCACAAAGCAAGTTGTTGATTGTCCGAAAGTGACTGTGAAGCCGGGAGTCCACGAATAGCCCTTTCTTTGTCAACTTCTTTTTGGTGAGGCTTCAGATAGTCGTACAACAATCCGTATGTAGCATGATGAAGATTCTTAGCTTGACGTAGAAAAATGACATACTTTTCCTATTCCGGACCAAGACTACTTAGGAACTTAGTGTTGACAGCAATTCGTGGCATGATGATGTTGTGTTTGTCCAAATAATTAATGATGTCTGAAAAGCGATGATGATATGACTCTAATGTCTCTCCTGGTTCAATCATGAAGTGTTCATAAGCCAAGTAGATTTTGGATTCCATGTCTTCCTGATGGAGTGTTGTGCCTTCCATAAGAAGATGAATATGTTCCCACATTGCTTTTGCAGTCTTTTGAGCATCAACACTTCGAAGGATTGGATTGGGTAATCCTAAAAGGATGTATTGCATTGCTAGTTCATCGGCTTCAAAATGTAGAAGTTCATCAGCAGTGAGGTATGAGATAGTTGGAATGTTGGTGACAACATCTCTTGGTGTATTGGCATCTGGATCTGCGGGTGTGACAACAGTAGGCATCTGAAATGGACCTTCCATAATGACCTTCTTTATAAACTTTCCATGTGGCTTCTTTAGCTCACAAAACCTAAAGAACCTTATCACCCATTGATCATAATTTCCGAGAGTGAGCATTGGAGGTCTATCAAGTGAGCCAGCTTCATGAATTGATTGTTGCCTACTTAAGGCTTCACACATCTTGCCAAACCATGTCGGTTCCTTCATTGTACTCCTGGATGGATGTTGATTGTAGAAGTTTGTGTAAGGTTGTACTTGAAGACTAGGTGGTGGTTGAACCATTTGTGGTGGAATTTCTCCAAGTTGTGGAGTATGTTGTTGATTAAATTGTTGTTGATAAATTTGTTGTTGTTGATGTTGTGGACTTAGTTGTTGTTGTTGATTATAAGTGTAAGGAAAATAGCTAGAGTATGGTGGTTGTGACATGTTGAAAACTTTTGTTGTTAAATGGATCTTTGTAGTCGAATGAAACGTTGTTGATGAAGTATCCTTAGGCGTAGAAACCAAGTGTAGGCAAAGTAACACTTAAGCGTAAAAACACCAAACTTACGCGTAAAAAATGAAAGTTACGCGTAAGAATTGAGAAACACTAAAGTTATGCGTAAACTGAAAGTTATGGGTAGAAAACTTAGGCGTAGGATTAGCTTATGCGTAAGACAGAGCTTAGGCGTAAGAAAAATCTTATGCGTAATGAGTTCTACGCATAAGTTTGAGCTTATGCGTAAGATTAGGGTTTTGCCCAAAAGATCTTTTACACTATCACAGTGCAAAGGATATCCAAAGTCAAAGTGTTTTCAGGCTTATCCAAGCAAGAAAACACTGAGTAAACCACGTAAACTGAAGATCAAACCACGGATGACTTACGCATAAGATTAGGGTTTTCTTACGCGCAGAAAGCAACCAAAATTGATTTCTGCCCAAAGATGTTGCTAAACCAGATTTTTGTGATGAAACAACTTCAATATCACCAAAATAACACAAAAGTGTGAAACTTGATGATCCAAAACTACTAAACACCTTATGCGTAGAAATAAACCTACGCTTAAAACCAAGCTTTAAAAAAATGATCCACGCGTAAAGTTTGAAACTTTTTGCCAAAAACAGATATTTTAACACCTAAAAGCGTTGAAAGTACAAGAATCTTGGATTAAAAAGTGTAAAAAATAAGTTTTTTAAGCGTGACAAAGTTGGATACCGTATTACGCGTAAACCACAAAACTTCAAAAACAAAAGCTTTTCACCCAACTATTTGGCGAATGATACCACTGTTAGGTTCCCATATTGTAACACAACCATCAATAGAAGAAATAGATGAAGGATAGATCGGATGAACACAAAACCAATACACACGATATGCTAGTAAAGAAAAGTTATGCGTAGGTGAATTAGTAAAGTGAACAACCAACCTTCAATAGAAGGTTTACAAGAGTATTTATAGGGCAAGGAGCTAGGGCAACACTTCTAGACTCCTTCCCTTCTTATGGGCTTGGGCCAAGGCTTATGGGCCTTCTACATAAGCCTTAGCTAATAACAAACATAAAGGCCATATTAAGCTAACTATTACATATGAATCACTAACACTTGAAATATAGTTTAGGAGTGATTCCAACAAAGTTGCTAGACACAATTCGCTATAATGCCAAGTCGCTATGACACAGTCAAGTTGCTAAAGAACAACTCGCTAAGATCCAAGTCGCTAACACTAAGTCGCTGAGAATACAAAGTACAAGTCGCTAACAAAATTGAAAGCAAGTCGCTAACCTAACCAAGTCGCTAGCCTTAGTGGAGAATCCACTAACTTGTACTGTTTGTCGGCCTGTCTCAATAGACAAGTCGCTAGGCTCAAGTCGTTAACAATTAACACTACAACTCGCTATCACTTACTGAAGCAAGTCGCTACAAAGAAAAACACTACGCGAGTCAAGTCGCTAGCAAGAAAAACTTCAAAAACACACTTTTCAATCCAAAACAAGCCCAACCACAGTGATTCAAGTTTTCCAAATCAAAACCCAAGCACTTACAATGATTCTAAACACAAAATTACACCCAAAATTCAAACTTTAACAAAAGAAATGATCCAAATGATGCGAAAACCACAAAACTTTTTCAAACTCAAAAACCATCTAAAACTAATAGAAATCCAAGGATATGTGAGAGAGATGATCAAACCATGGCTCTTGATACCATTTGTAACATATTGGATTTCACAAACATATCAATACATGATCAAATGAGGTGTTTAATTCAAGGTTTTTGAGAGAGAAAGAGATAGAGGTTTGGGAACTTAGTGAGAGAAAATGAAAGTATTATTATGAGCTCCAACTCTCTACCTTGGGAGGTAGAGAGTATTTATAGTCTTACACAAATTGCCACCTACGGGCTGTGGATCAGGCATACAGTGGGTAAAGACCCGTCCGTCCTCCACGGTGTCACACAACAAAATACTACTTAACACTAAATAATCTACGACTACGAGCGTTCTAACGATTACATATATTTGAGGTGACCGAATCTTTAATAACTGGATTTACTAAATCCTAACATGTTGGGAAGATTGTGTGGTTGAAGAGTGGATGTTGTATGCTTATTGTAGAGTGCATGCGGTTAAGACTTCTGAGGAGAAAATATACATGCTGGTTGACAGAGATTACACTTTGATGAAGACTGTAGCTAGACAGATGCTGGAAGTTAACCTTGATCTACAATGTACAAAACCAGATAATTAACCCACTGCTGAGGAAGATTGAAAAGATTGCAGGTTTGACAATTTCTTTGGCCATCAAAGACAAGCCTCATGGTAGAAAGAAAAGAATGGCAGACAGATCAAAAGCATTTGAAGAAGAATCCGAGTCTCAGAAGGAGAATGAAGAGGCTGATAGGTGTTTGGACACATCCTCCAAATGAGGTAGTTTGTGTGTAACCACCGGTAAAAATCCGCCTTTATATTAATAATAATCCATTTTCTGCGTACATTTTTTTTATTATTATTTTGATTACTACAACTAGATAATAAGCCGCACTCACAAACTGCTCCGTTGCATAGTTAATGCCTTTGATATAAACACTCTTAAGTGACAATGGAAGTCTCACCACAATGTCTTACTTGAAACTTCCCGGCATGGTCACCCATGCCAGTTGTGTCCTCACACGAGATACGTGATGTCCGGTATATATTACCCCTATATCATTAGCGTCATTTCTGATAGAATGTTTACTATATAAACTAGGGTTTTCTCAAAGCTTTGATTTATAGCAATATCGATACTAGGTCATAAACCCTAAACCCTTAAACTTAATGTACAAGCATACAACGCATAAAACCCTAACTCTAGAGTATTTTCAGGTTAAAACCCTAGTTTGCAAACCCTATGATTTTATGTAAACGAAATCACAAACTAAAATTAAAAATACACATGAAACTTTTACAAACTACCAAAGTACAAGTTTATCAAGCCAATGTACAAGTCATTGATGCATAGAAGCATACTCTTAACATAAAACTCATTAAAAACCACGGTGTATTTAATTTTAAACACATTATACAAACCTTTTAAACACAAGCCCTAAAAATATATTTCTTTTTAGTAAGTACTACAAATTAATGCCAATGTACAATCATTAAAGCACCAACCTAAACCTTTACTTTTATTTATTTACACTTAAATTAACCTAAACTAGTATTTATCTAAAACAAACTAGAAAACCTAACTAAGTATTTTACATCACTACACTATAGGTACAACATGCTAAGGCCTAAGTACTACCCCCCAAAGCCTAACGCCCCCTTGTTACCTTAGTTAGAATTGAAATAGACCTTAACCATTTAGTTTCCTATATATTACTTGTAATTACCCTAACCACAATTATTTACTTACACCATAGATTAACACATCACCTCCTTACCATGAGATTTTACCAAGGTCAAAGGTTGTGGGTAAAATTCTTGGCTAGAGTTTTACCACACCATTTCATGTTTCCCTAAGATCACATGAACCCTCCAAATGTCTTGCAACACATCACCTTGTTCCCTCTCTTGCTAGACAAGGTGACATAGCACCTTGTAAACTCATGTCATCCCACACCTATATAAACGCCTCTCTCCCCTTCTCAATTCTCATCCATCACACATACCATATAACACTTCCCATACTCACATATACTCTGAAAATTTACCCTAAGTAGTGAAAGGAAAGGCTAAACAAAAGCTTAGAAGGAGTGGAGTTACTTGGAGATAATTAGCAGATATTAGGAGTTTTTCTTCTTGTTTAAGCAACATATTATTTGTAAGTGTTGCCACTCTCTTTATTTAATCATTTTTACATATCTTTTATCACTTAGTTATGTTAATAAAACTCATAACATGAAGAACTAGAACTAGAACCTGATTTTGTACACTTTCTGTAAAAAACGCAATTACATGAAAACCTTTTTGTTTGTGGAATTGGCTAAGGCAAAAACAATAAGGATTAACCATTAAGGATATTACATGATCAGTAGTAAAAACCTAAACCTATGTCTTAGTCCTTGCAAAGTTTAAAATAGTTTTCTGCTTTCTGGTCTTGACGCCAAAACAGCCCAGCCCCCTTACTTGCGCCCCATTTATCTACATCAGGTTAGAGGTATTAGGGCCAAACAAAGTACCTTTGTAAACACCACCTAGGACACTCTAAAACGCCCCCATAACCTGGTTGAAAAGCCTAGGTGTCATGCATAAAAACGACACTCCTTTAGGGCCATATGTCCTAAAAACCAAAAGTTCCACACATCAGGTCTTTGGTAAAAACTTGGGATTTTTGATAAATTCGATTTTGAACTATCTTAGAAACATTAAAAATAAGTTAAAAAACATTTCACAAGGTTGCATGCGAAAGATATAAAGTTTTATGGTTGGAAAACGAGAATTTCAATTTGTCAAAACTGGCCTGAGTAGCCCTTTTCCATAATTGATATCTCATTAATTAAAGAGTTGTTAAGTATGAGAGTTACATAATTTTAAAGAGCCCGCTGAAAGGATTTTAGAGCCCCAACAACGTCTTTAAAAACTCTTATAGTCTCTTTTATAATCAACCAAAAAGTAGGTGACTCGTGAGATTTTCATAAAAAGACCTTGCATGCATTTTTCAAAATTTGAGTAGTAGGAGTTATAGAATATTAGATAATAACTTTAAAAGAGTTAATTAACATATTACCATGTCCCTAGGTGACACCGTAAAAGTTAATGGGTTAAAAATGAAATTTCCTTAAAACGCGTCGTGGCCAAGTGGCCATGTTCACGGACTTGTTTCTCTCTAACCAAAGATGACTAGAATATGAGACCCATACCATTTTAAAGAGCTTACATCAAAGTGTTTAAAGGATCAATTGTGTTTTAAAAAGATTGGCTTGCCTCGTGTAAAATATGTCCTCATTTGGCCCTGTTATCGCCCAAAACTAACACTTTTCACAAAAGGCACCTAACCCCTTACTTTAGGAAATCATTGCGACCAAACCGTAAGAGCTTAGGACTTCTAGTTTAAATCATTTTAAATACCACCGGATAAACTCTTGAAGGGATCAAGAACGTAGTAAAAACCTTTTAAGGCCTCGCTTATATTTACCCGCACTTTTTTCAATTTAGGCCTAAAACAAGTGAATTTTTCTTATAAAACTACAAGTATAAAAATTGTAATTTTTGAAAGATTAAGTTTTCTTGGGCTAAAAATGTAATTTCTTCAAAGTTAATTATACAAGGGCTGATTTTGTCAATAACCCATATTTGAGGGTTTAAAGTGTCATTTTTGAAAGTGCGGGTAAAAACTATAAATATTTAAAATTGTAAATTATAACATTTTGGAAACATAAAATATTTAACAACTTGGGTTTCGATAAAATTTATTATCCATCATCCGAGCCATAAAAATAAGAATGATAACTATTGCTAATTTTTGAAGAGACTTCATGTTACCTAACTATCGATAAAGTATCATTATCACATAAACTTGAAATCGAATACTAAAAACATGACATACCAACTCAGGTCGCGAGTCGGAGCAGTTTGTTCATCTTACTTAATTTGTTTTCCATCCAGAATACGATAACACCAAAGTGAGTTCATAGTCCCACTCTTACATATTCTTTTCAAAACTCGTGGGGAGATACATGCTACAAAAACCGAAAACAAGTATTTTTCTGTATGCTATCCTGACTGATATTGCCTAAGTACCTACTGTTGCCACTAAAAAGTCCCTCATATCATGAACTATTAATCACTTGCGAGTGAACGCGAATATCATGAATAGATCTATTGGCAGTTGACGCCTCATTTGTGTTAGCCGGATAGGTAACCAAATGCACTTTATTTGAGAATACTAGGAGAATGGCAAACTCCAACGGAAGGCATTGTTGCTATGATGTTTGTAACTTACATCATTATTATGGCGCGTTCGTGTTAAGGTTTGCGTGTCATGAGACTTAGGGCAATATAATTTACTGGAATATTACTGATTTTACTACTGCTTATCTTGTGTTCAACTGATTATTATACAAACACTATGGATTCACTCAACCTTTGTGTTGACTATTTAGCATGTTTTATCTCAGGAAACTAGAGCATGACTTGGCATGGAGTGGCTATGGACTTTCTTATAAAAAGGGCGTCCATTTTGTTATCATTCACAAGAATAAAAACTATGTATTTCAGTATTTCCGTTGGGACCTTTATTTTGTAAAACTCTGATTTAAATAAATGAATGATAACTGTTTTATCTAAAACGTCTCTTTCGAGCCGTTTATCTATTATGACTGTGATCCATGAAGTAATACCCCAACCTTAATTCCGCTGCGTATATCGAATTTGGGGGTGTTACAGATTGGTATCAGAGCCGTAGTTATAGAGAACGGAGTACCAAAACCGAAACTATAACTCTTTTTCACACTTAAATAAAGTCCTCCGTGCCACTACACCCTTCAGAAACTGTTATTCTGATTATTTATATATATAATGAGTATTTATAATTACCGGGTTGTTACAGAGCTATTTCTTTCTCTACCCCCTCTAGTCCTAGCTTACCGGAGTTCGTACCCGAGGAAACCTATCCTACTACGGATTCGCCGATCCGCTCTCCAGCACCTAGACACGCTACCTTAGATATCGAGTATGATCCTTCCGAGGAACCATTCGAGGAGTTCGCAGTAGTACCTGATATTGATCCCGCATCCAGGCATACTACAGAGTCGGAGGACGTTCCGGTGGTACCTGATATCGCTCAATTTCCTGACGATCTATATATGGTTGCTAGGAGGGAACATGGTACATTTGACGAGACTGAGCCATCTGACCCAGATTCCTCATCCTCTGAGTCACTGCCTGCATCACCCTCACCAATTAGACAAAGGAGATTTCGAGTGCTAGAGCCTTACGAACCAGAACCATTCATGGAGGCATACCGTTATCATCCTTATGGTACAACCTACATGAACACACCCCGAAAAAGGGTACACCCTGTTCGATCATGTGTCCACATGTCATCAACACCATTAACACCTTCAAACCCAACACCACCGTCAAACACACCACAGGCCCGCCCTAGGAGAACCTTTGAGAGAACATGGAAAAGGACAATTCTTGTGCCTCCAGCACACACGTACATGTTACCTACACCACCTCCCACGTTTTCACCACCCCCTTCATCACCACATCTGGATGCTATTGCTGAGCAGGAGATATCACCACAGGAGGAAACTGATTATGATCAGCCCTCAGCTACAGATTTCACCCCTCCATCTCAGCCATATGATCTTGAAGAGGAGGCGAGAGCTATAGTTTCCCGGTACAATGCTTTACGATCACCAACTCCTGATTACCCTACTCCACCACGGGTATTCGAGACGGGAGAAAGTTTGCAAGCAGCAATGGACCGACCGCCTACCCTTCCTACACTCGTAGCACGTATGGAAAGACACAAGGAACAAATTGATACTGCTTTAGGACACCTTGATGAGTTGCCACTTGAACGCATAGAAGGAATCGAGGGAGAAGTGGAGGAGTTAATTACTAAGCAAGCAACCACGAGGTAAAAGTTAGACACCTTGACAGCAGAGTTACAAGAGACTCGTGAAAAGGCGCATAGTCTGGAGCAACATCACGGACAGATGAATCAGGGCATCCCTTTGTTATATCAAAATGATCTGACAATGTCAAATATAATGATGATTCAAAGTGATGATATCATGAGGATTCACTCCAGGATTACCACCCTAGAGATAATGATGGAAGATAATCGGGTCCGACAATGGGAGTATATACAGAATCTTCACAACAAGATCAGAGAACTTGAGAGCCGTCTTGGAGGAACATCTGGAAACCACTAGAATAAACCTTTACCTATTAGCTTTTGTATTATGTCTTAGCCATGGAGTATGTAGCATAAATAAGACACTTGTATCCATTTTGTTGTACAACAAATTAGCAAGTTACTTATGGCTATATGTGGTTGTAATATTATGCTATCTTATGGTATCAATAAAGGTTTTATAAGAAATTATTTGTTGTGGTTATGTTGTTATGACTTCTATACATTTACCTTGTTATTTGTTATAACATAACATGATCATTCTAAATATATTTTTCTTGTGGCATTAATAGAAATATGGCGCGAACAAGAAATTCCACCGAAACACCAGCACCCGCTATGTCCCAAGCTGATATCCAAAAACTAGTTGCAGACAGTGTTGCTGCAGCACTCGAGAGGCAAGCAGCAGTAATGGCCCGCTCTGGAAGTGCTAGCAGGCCTAACGGAGAAAGCGAGACAAATATAGCTCGCAGGTGTACTTATAAAGATTATATGAACTATAAACCCACCTTTTTCAAAGGAACAGAAGGAGCAACTGAGTTGGCTCATTGGTTTGAGCGAACAGAGACGGTATTCATGAGGAGCGGTTGTCCTGACGACTGCAAGGTCTCTTTTACTACAGGGACTTTATTGGATGATGCATTATCTTGGTGGAATGTTTCTGCCCAAACTATGGGTATTGGAGCAGCTTATCAACTCACGTGGGCTAACTTCAAGGCAAAGATGCTAAAGAAGTATTGTCCTCGCACCGAGATTAAGAAGTTGGAAGATGAGTTTCACCAGCTGGTGGTGAAAGGAACTGATCTCAAGACTTACAACCGGAGGTTTCAGGAACTGGCAATGCTATGCCGAACTGTAGTACCTGATCTTGAGAAGACATTGGAAAAGTACACTGAAGGCTTACCCCGCAGTATCGAGGGGAATGTCACCTCATCAAAACCACAGTCACTAGAGGAAGCAATTTCCATTGCTCAAACATTAATGGATCGGGAAGTCAAGCGTGGTTTCACCCAGGGATGTAATGATCACAAAAGAAAGCTTGATGACAAAAGGACAACCCATCATCATAACAACTACCCCAACCATAACACCTACAACAACAACAACAACAACAACCGAAACAACAACCACCATTACCAACAGAATCGAAACAATCATCACCAACAACAGAACCGAAGGCAGGAAGCTGCCAAAGCTTATGTAGCCGCACCTGCTGGAGGCGGTGGCTATGCTAGAGATCTGCCCCTATGCAACCGATGCAAGATGCACCATAATGGGCCATGCTTTATTAAGTGCGGAAAGTGTCACAGAACCGGCCACAAAACCAAAGACTGTAGGGCCTCAGGTGCTAATTTGCAGCCTGTAGAAGTGATATGCCACGGATGTGGTGAGAAAGGACATTGCAAAAATCGATGTCCCAAACAGAATGGCAACCAGAATTACACGGCCCGTGCAAGAGCTTACGTGCTAGGAGATGCAAACACTCAGCACAACCCGGATGTGGTCACGGGTACGTTTTCTCTCAACCAACATTTAGCTAAAGTATTATTTGATATTGGCGCCAATAAGAGCTTTATATCCATTACTTTCGCTTCTTTACTTAAACTCATCCCAACTGCCCTAGACAATACCTACGAAATAGAACTAGCTAACAAAAAATTAGTAAGAACTAATACTATAATCCAGGGTTGCACTCTGACTTTACTAAACCAACCTTTCAACATAGACCTTATGCCTATTGAACTTGGTAGTTTCGATGTTGTTATTGGTATGGATTGGCTGTCTAAGTACCATGCAAGAATAATATGTGAGGAGAAGGTGGTTCACATCCCTTACAAGGGGGAAACGTTGATCATCCGGGGTGATCGAAGTAGGACTAAATTAACCATTATCTCATGCCTCAAAACTATAAAGTATATCGACAAAGGATGTCACGCGTTCTTAGCTCAGGTGACGGAGAAAAAGACTGACGAAAAACAGCTTGAAGATGTACCAATAGTAAGGGATTTTCCAGAAGTTTTCCCGGAAGAATTGCCTGGATTACCACATGTTCGTCAGGTAGAGTTCCAGATTGATTTAGTTCTAGGAGTAGCGCCAGTAGCGCGAGCACCCTATCGTTTGGCTCCGTCTGAAATGCAGGAGCTATCCAACCAACTGAAGGAGTTATTAGATAGAGGTTTCATTCGACCAAGCTCTTCACCTTGGGGAGCTCCGGTCCTGTTCGTCAAAAAGAAGGACGGATCTTTTCGGATGTGTATTGATTACCGAGGGTTGAATAAAGTTACGGTAAAGAACCGATACCCATTACCGAGGATTGATGACTTGTTCGACCAATTACAAGGGTCGAGTGTTTATTCAAAGATTGATTTGGGATCGGGTTATCATCAAATATGAGTAAGGGAAGAAGATATTCTTAAAACAGCGTTCAGGACGAGATATAGTCATTACAAATTCCAGGTGATGCCATTTGGGTTGACCAATGCACCAGCTGTGTTTATGGATCTCATGAACAGGGTGTGCAAACCTTATCTGGACAAATTCGTAATAGTGTTCATTGACGATATTCTCATTTACTCCCACAACGAAGAAGAGCATGGGGAACATTTGAGAACTATTTTGGAACTACTAAAGAAAGAGAAACTGTACGCAAAGTTCTCCAAGTGTGATTTTTGGATTCGCATTGTACAGTTTCTTGGGCACGTAATCGATCAGCATGGAATTCACGTAGATCCTTCCAAAATCGAAGCAGTCAAAAATTGGCAGACACCTACCACACCTACGGAGGTACGTCAATTTTTAGGACTTGCTGGATATAACCGGAGATTCATAGAAGGATTTTCAAAGATTGCCAAAACTTTGACTGAATTGACCCAAAAGAACAAGAAGTACATATGGGGAAAAGATCAGGAGGAAGCATTTCAGCTACTAAAGCAAAAGCTTTGCGAAGCTCCAATTCTAGCACTACCTGAAGGGAGTAGCGATTTCGTTTTTTACTGCGAAGCATCACATCAAGGTCTGGGCGCCGTATTAATGCAAAGAGAGAAATTCATCGCTTATGCATCTCGACAGCTCAAGCCGCATGAGAAGAATTACACAACACATGATCTGGAACTGGGAGCCGTAGTATTTGCTCTTAAGATCTGGAGGCATTACTTGTACGGTACAAAGTGTATTGTGCTCACTGATCACAAGAGTCTTCAGCATATTCTTGATCTGAAAGAATTGAACATGAGGCAACGATGTTGGTTGGAGTTGCTAAGTGATTACGATTGTGAAATTCGTTACCAACCTGGAAAAGCAAATGTGGTAGCAGATGCTTTGAGCAGGAAAGAACGAATTAAGCCT
This sequence comes from Chrysanthemum seticuspe, assembly GCA_019973895.1. Taxonomy (NCBI): domain Eukaryota; kingdom Viridiplantae; phylum Streptophyta; class Magnoliopsida; order Asterales; family Asteraceae; genus Chrysanthemum; species Chrysanthemum seticuspe. Next base: position 151,967,466 of record BPTQ01000006.1, read on the forward strand.
CTTCGAGTCAGAGCCTTAGTCATGACCATTAATCTGAGTTTACCGTCTTAAATTCTCCAGGCGCAGTCTGAGGCAATGAAAGAAGAGAATATTCAGGCTGAGAACTTACGAGGTATGTACAAGATGTTTGAAAGTCGTTCTGATGGAACTCGTTGCATAAAGAACAGAAGCTGGGTACCACATTATGGTGATTTGCGAAATGTGATTATGCATGAGTTGCACAAGTCGAAGTACTCCATTCACCCGGGTTCTGAAAAGATGTATCAGGACCTTAAAAAGTTTTACTGGTGGCCAAACATGAAGGCTAATATTGCTGAGTATGTTAGTAAATGTTTGGCATGTTCACGAGTGAAGGGGGAACATCAAAAGCCGTCCGGCTTGTTGATTCAACCAGAGATTCCTGTGTGGAAGTGGGAGAGAATAACAACGGATTTTTATCACCAAGTTGCCTATCAAGGAGACTGATGAGATGGGTATGATACAATTTGGGTCATCATCGATCGTCTCACGAAATCAGCGCACTTCTTGCCAATCAAGGAGACTGATGAGATGGAAACCCTCGCGAAGTTGTATCTAAAGGAGATAGTTTCACGACACGGAGTGCCAATTTCCATTATCTCGGATCGTGACGCACGTTTCACATCTCGATTTTAGCAATCACTCCAGAAGGCTTTAGGTACTAAATTAGACATGAGTACTACTTACCACCCTCAGACCGACGGATAAAGCGAAAGAACCATTCAAACGTTGGAAGATATGCTCAGAGCGTGCGTAATAGATTTTGGAAAAGGATGGGATAGACACTTGCCTTTTGCAGAATTCTCCTATAACAATAGTTACCATGCCAGCATCAAGGCAGCACCGTTCGAAGCACTTTATGGACGAAAGTGCCGATCACCCGCGTGTTGGGCCGAGATAGGAAAAGCTCAAATCACTGGACCAGAAATCATCCAGGAAACCACTGATAAGATAGTACAAATTTGGCAACATTTACAAGCTACACGAGATAGGCAAAAGAGTTACGCTGACGTAAGGCGAAAGCCTACGGAATTTGAAGTTGGAGACAGGGTCATGCTAAAAGTATCACCATGGAAAGGTACGGTTAGGTTCGGAAAACGGGGAAAATTAAATCCTAGATACATAGGACCATTCAAGATTCTGGAAAGAGTCCGTCCAGTAGCCTATAAACTCGAGCTTCCTATAGAGCTCAGTAACATACACCCTACCTTCCACGTTTCCAACCTAAAGAGGTGTTTGTCGGATGAAACACTTGTCATTCCGATGAAAGAACTCCAGCTCAATGATAAGCTCAATTTCGTGGAAGAACCCGTGGAGATCATAGATAGGGATGTTAAGCAGTTAAAACGAAGCCGAATCCCTATCATTAAGGTTAGATGGAATTCTAAGGTAGGACCAGAATTTACTTGGGAAAGGGAAGATCAATTCCGTAAGAAGTACCCACACCTATTCTCCAACATCGCAACCAACACCGAGTGAATCTCAAGGACGAGATTCCATTTAAGGAGGGGAGACTGTAACCACCGGTAAAAATCTGCCTTTATATTAATAATAATCCATTTTCTGCGTACATTTTTTTATTATTATTTTGATTACTACCACTAGATAATAAGCCGCACTCACAAACTGCTCCCTTGCATAGTTAATGCCTTTGATATACACACTCTTATGTGACAATGGAAGTCTCACCACAATGTCTTACTTGAAATTTCCTGGCATGGTCACCCATGCCAGTTGTGTCCTCACACGAGATACGTGATGTCTGGTATATATTACCCCTATATCATTAGCGTCATTTCCGATAGAATGTTTACTATATAAACTAGGGTTTTCTCAAAGCTTTGATTTATAGCAATATCGATACTAGGTCATAAACCCTAAACCCTTAAACTTAATGTACAAGCATACAAGGCATAAAACCCTAACTCTAGAGTATTTTCAGGTTAAAACCCTAGTTTGCAAACCCTATGATTTTATGTAAACGAAATCACAAACTAAAATTAAAAATACACATGAAACTTTTACAAACTACCAAAGTACAAGTTTATCAAGCCAATGTACAAGTCATTGATGCATAGAAGCATACTCTTAACATAAAAATCATTAAAAACCATGGTGTATTTAATTTTATACACATTATACAAACCTTTTAAACACAAGCCCTAAAAATATATTTCTTTTTAGTAAGTACTACAAATCAATGCCAATGTACAATCATTAAAGCACCAACCTAAACCTTTACTTTTATTTATTTACACTTAAATTAACCTAAACTAGTATTTATCTAAAACAAACTAGAAAACCTAACTAAGTATTTTACATCACTACACTATAGGTACAACATGCTAAGACCTAAGTACTACCCCCCAAAGCCTAACGCCCCCCCTTGTTACCTTAGTTAGAATTGAACTAGACCTTAACCATTTAGTTTCCTATATATTACTTGTTATTACCCTAATAAAAATTATTTACTTACACCATAGATTAACACATCACCTCCTTACCATGAGATTTTACCAAGGTCAAAGGTTGTGGGTAAAATTCTTGGCTAGAGTTTTACCACACCATTTCATGTTTCCCTAAGATCACATGAACCCTTCAAATGTCTTGCAACACATCACCTTTTTCCCTCTCTGGCTAGACAAGGTGACATAGCACCTTGTAAACTCATGTCATCCCATACCTATATAAACGTCCCTTCCCCCTTCTCAATTCTCATCCATTACACACACCATATAACACTTCCCACACTCACATATATTCTGGAAATTTAACCTAAGTAGTGAAAGGAAAGGCTAAACTAAAGCTTAGAAGGAGTGGAGTTACTTGGAGATAATTAGCAGCTATTAGGAGTTTTTCTTCTAGTTTAAGCAACATATTATTTGTAAGTGTTCCCACTCTCTTTCTTTAATCATTTTTACATATCTTATATAACTTAGTTATGTTAATAAAACTCATAACATCAAGAACTAGAACTAGAACCTGAGTTTGTACACTTTATGTAAAAAAACGCAATTACATGAAAACCTTTTTGTTTTGTGGAATTGGCTAAGGCAAAAACAATAAGGATTAACCATTAAGGATGTTACATGATCAGTAGTAAAAACCTAAACCTAAATATTAGTCCTTGCAAAGTTTAAAATAGTTTTCTGCTTTCTCGTCTAGACGCCAAAACAGCCTAGCCCCCTACTTGTGCCCCATTTATCTACATCAGGTTAAAGGTATTAGGGCCAAACAAAGTACCTTTGTAAACACCACCTAGGACACTCTAAAACATCCCCATAAGCTGGTTGAAAAGCCTAGGTGTCATGCATAAAAACGACACTCCTTTAGGGCCATATGTCCTAAAAACCAAAAGTTCCACACAGCAGGTCTTTGGTAAAAACTTGGGATTTTTGATAAATTCGATTTTGAACTATCTTAGAAACATTAAAAATGAGTTAAACAATATTTCACAAGGTTGCATGCAAAAGATATAAAGTTTTATGGTTGGAAAACGAGAATTTCAATTTGTCAAAACTGGCCTGAGTAGCCCTTTTCCATAATTGATATCTCGTTAATTAAAGAGTTGTGAAGTATGAGAGTTACATCATTTTAAAGAGCCCGCTGCAAGGATTTTAAAGCCCCAATAACGTCTTTAAAAACTCTTATAGTCTCTTTTATAATCAACCAAAAAGTAGGTGACTCGTGAGATTTTCATAAAAACACCTTGCATGCATTTTTCAAAATTTGAGTAGTAGGAGTTATAGAATGTTAGATAATGACTTAAAAAGAGTTAATTAACATATTAGAACGTCCCTAGGTGACACAGTAAAAGTTAATGGGTTAAAAATGAAATTTCCTTAAAACGCGTCGTGGCCAAGTGGCCATGTTCACAGACTTGTTTATCTCTAACCAAAGAGGACTAGAATATGAGACCTATACCATTTTGAAGAGCTTACAGCAAAGTGTTTAAAGGATCAAATGTGTTATAAAAACATTGGTTTGCCTCATGTAAAATTTGTCCTCATTTGGCCCTGTTATCGCCCAAAACCAACACTTTTCATAGAAGGCACCTAACCCCCTACTTTAGGAAATCATTGCGACCAAACCGTAAGAGCTTAAGACTTCTAGTTTGAACCATTAGAAAGACCATCGGACAAACTCTTGAAGGGATCAAGAACGTAGTAAAAACCTTTTAAGGCATCGCTTATATTTACCCGCACTTTTGTCAATTTAGGGCTAAAACAAGTGAATTTTTCTTATAAAACTACAAGTATAAAAATTGTAATTTTTTAAAGATTAAGTTTTATTGGGCTAAAAATTTAATTTCTTCAAAGTTAATTATACAAGGGCTGATTTTGTCACTAACCCATAGTTGAGGGTTTAAAGTGTCATTTTTGAAAGTGCAAGGGTAAAAACTGTAAATATTTAAAATTGTAAATTATAACATTTTGGAAACATAAAATAGTTAACAACTTGGGTTTCGATAAAATTTATTATCCATCATCCGAGCCATAAAAATAAGAATGATAAGTATTGCTAATTTTTGAAGAGACTTCATGTTACCTAACTATCGATAAAGTATCATTATCACATAAACTTGAACTCGAATACTAAAAACATGACATACCAACTCAGGTCGCGAGTCGGAGCAGTTTGTTCATATTACTTAATTTGTTTTCCATCCAGACTACGATAACACCAAGGTGAGTTCAAAGTCCCACTCTTACATATTCTTTTCAAAACTCGTGGGGAGATACATGCTACAAAAACCGAACAAAAGTATTTTTCTGTATGCTATCCTGACTGATATTGCCTAAGTACCTACTATTGCCACTAAAAAGTCCCTCATATCATGAACCATTAATCACTTGCGAGTGAACGCGAATATCGTGAATAGATCTATTGGCAGTTGACGCCTCATTTGTGTTAGGCGAATATCATGAACCATTAATCATTATTATGACGCGTTCGTGTTAAGGTTTGCGTGTCATGAGACTTAGGGCAATATAATGTACTGCAATATTACTGATTTTACTACTGCTTATCTTGTGTTGAACTGATTATTATACAAACACTATGGATTCACTCAACCTTTGTGTTGACTTTTTAGCATGTTTTATCTCAGGAAACTAGAGCACGACTTTTGAATCGTTTTCTATGATTATTGACTGTGATCCCCATCCAAGTAACACCCCGATTAGTCTTCCGCTGTCATGATGATCTTTGGGGGTGTTGCAACACCTCAAAACCCACAACAGCACCCAACTACAATTTTTTAGACGACTTACCCGATATAAATCCTCCATTTATTCCCCCAACAACCGTTGTATAAACCCCCGTACATGAACCTACAAATGAACCAGTCACACCAATAACAACTCTTCTGCAGACTACTCAACATGAGGAAGCACATTACCCAACACCACCCATGTCCACCACCAACACCACCTCTAGTTGTGGACCAAAACGCCACTTATTATCCCAGATCCCCCTCATAATCCTAACCATGTATCGACTCACTCCATGGTCACAGGCTACCATGCCAGGACTAATCGTCCCACTCAGCGCCTTAATATGCATGTATCTTCAGTCTCACCATTACCAAAATCCTATCGCGAAGCGTTTAATGATCCAAATTGGCAGAATGTTATGCGTGATTATTACAATGCACGTATTAAAACGGAACTTGGACTCTAGTTGCGCGACCCACATATACCAACATTATTCGTTGTATGTGGCTTTTTAGCCATAACTATTTGGCTGATGACACCCTTAGTCGGTACAAGGCTCGTCTAGTAGCAAATGGTAGTACTCAGTTAGAGGGGATTAATGTAGATGAGACCTTTAGTCCGGTTGTTAAACCATGCACTATTCAGACTGTTCTAAGTTTAGTTGCTTCTTGACATTGTCCGATTCATCATCTCGATGTCAAGAATGCTTTCTTACATAGTGATTTATGTGAGACAGTTTATATGCATCAGCCTCCGGGGTTTTGGGATGCGATACATCCTGATTATGTATGTTTACTACAGCGGTCTCAGTATGGTCTCAAGCAGGCCCCTAGAGCTTGGTTTCATTTTGCATCTTATATCACTCAGGTCGGATTTTCTCATAGTCATTGTGAATCATCTTTATTCATATACAAACAAGGGACGGAAACTGCTTATCTGTCACTATATGTTGATGATATTATGCTCATAGCTTCCTCTGAGACTTTGTTGCAGCGGATTTGGTTCCTTACATCAAGAGTTTTCTTTGACAGATCTGGGTCCACTTAATTACTTTTCTGGGTGTCTATGTCATTCGTGATTCCTCATGGTCGTTCTTATCTCAGAAGAAGTATGTTGTTGAGGTTTTGGAGAGAGTACATATGGTTAATTGTAATCCCAGTCGGACACCCATCGACACTGAGTCCAAACTGAGAGATGATGGTGATCCAGTTTCTGATCCCACTTTATATAAGAGCCTTGCAGGTTCTCTTCAGTATCTCACTTTTACTCGCCTAGATATATCCTATGTTGTATAGCAAGTTTAACTTCATATGCATGACCCTCGAGAGCCCCATTTCTTGGCTCTCAAACAGATTTTGTGGTATGTTCAGGGTACTATTGACTATGGGTTACAGTTGTATGCTTCTTCTACTTCATCTCTGGTTGCCTATTCTGATGCGGATTGGGCTGGTTGTCCTACCACTAGGTGATAGAATTCAGGCTACTGTATTTTTCTTTGCAACAACATTCTATCTTAATCTTCAAAGCGACAACTCTCTCTCTCTCTCTCTCTCTCTCTCTCTCTCTCTCTCTCTCTCTCTCTCGTGCAGAAGCAAAATATCGTGGGGTTTGCAACGCTATTGCCGAAACCTGTTGGTTACGGAATCTACTTCGAGAGTTGCACACTCTATTAGCTTCCGCTACGCTTGTCTACTGTGATAATATCACGAGCAGGCTTTGGAAGAGAGAAACTTGTGTTACAAATGTAGTCGACCTAAAACGATAGTTACACGTTGCTCTTAAGTATCTTAACCATAAGTGTACTATATATATGCTGATCTTGAACTAAGCATAATTTTATTGTATTTTCTTAGTTACATAAGACCTGTGAAAAGGATGTTAGCTTTTTTGTATGAGCAAGCTGATATTATATAACACTTTCATCGTTAATTAGATTAGTAAAACAACATAGAATAGAGATAAGCATACATTAGTTGTATCATGTATGATGATTTAAAATAGCATGTAGCTAGCATTCATGTTTGACTGGTTCTTATTTTACCTAACCTGCAAGTACATCTATACATTTATATGTTAAACTTTTCTTTAATATCCGGTATACATTGATTGGATACGTGAATATTATAATGAAGTTAGGCGAAAGCATCGTTACGACGTTGCTTATAGTATTTCATTCAGTTATCTATTTAATTGTTTAAAATCAAGATTTGTCAACAAGTTGACCATGGTTTACTTTGTGACCAAGATTACGACCAAGACAAACAATTTATATTGTAATTCTCAAAGATCCAAGGATATAATGATACATGTTGCGATTATTTATCAGTTATTTTCGGAATCAGAGTATTTGCTCGTGCTTTTTTCTTTTGAATAGTAATTTTTCTTGTACAGCTACATCATTGAACAACTTTATCTTGCTATTTTATAATGCATTTAGGACAATTTCCTAAATAATAAGGCTTAAAATTCAGATATCTTAAGTTGCTTATTATAGAAATATTTATGTTTAACTATAAATTTTGTAACTGCTCATTCTTAAAAATTAAATATCTTGTAACAACCCATTTAAAAAAATAAATGTCTTCTGATGTCCCATTAACTAATATGTAACAACTCACTGAATATAAATCCCAAAAAAAACAAAACACAAACCTCACTACTATAATTTCATTTTTCATATTCAATCTCCTTTAACCATCACCTGCTACCGCCACTTTAACGGCCGGTTTTTCATCTTTTGTTTCTGACGACATTTTTGGATACCCTTTTGGCTGGAAAAAAACAAGAGCCAACAATAGTTACAATCTACATCCCACCTATCAACAACAAAACCAATTCAAACAACACGGTGTGTCGACCCAATTTTGTTTCCCGGTCGTTTTACTTACATTGTCGTTATTTTATTTTCTTTCGAATCCGGCTCACGTTAACATCAAACAACAACAACCCGTAACACTTTCAAACAACACCATATACTATCCTAATCACACCCACCTCAAGACACAATCTAACTACACGAAAACTCGAAATTAAAAAGGAAAAGAAAAAAAAAGAAAAAAAAAATTGTGATCTCAGTTTGATCTATGAGAAGGTCAACTTCTTTTAAATTTCTGAAACTTATAAAGAAATAACCAAACAAATTTGGTTAATTATTTATGTTGTTCGTTCATCGAAAAACAACAAAAACAGAAGATCTAGAGTTGTTATTTCGTTTCAAGAACGGACCTTTAAAGAATCAATTCATCGTCGACTTCAGAAAACGGAAAAACAAAAAAAAAAGAAAAAAGAAACCTACCTTGAACCTTTGTTATAAAAGATCTCGAAGCCACTGAAACTTTGTTTGTCATTCGGTTAAGAAAGAAAGAAAAAATGGTTAAATTTGATCGTAGGCGTTGGTTTTTACAAAAGGAGAAGTGGGGGTGACTTTGTTTTGTGGATTAAAGGTTGCAAGTAGTTTGGAGATTAGAGTTACTTGTATATAACTAGGTCTAATATTATTTTGGTTACTAGATTGGTGTTGGGATTTTTGTTTTCGGCTAAACCAAAATACAATCCAAATTTTGGCAAAAAAAACTCCGAAGTCGGAAAAAAAGCCAAATATAGTTATTTTAATTAAAAATTATCATTCTTACGTAAAGTTATTGTTAAAAAACGTATAAATGAATAACATTTGCTCGTCATAAAAGTTAGTCATAGGGTAACCCGCCGTCGCATTGCGCGGGTACCTTGCTAGTATAAAGTAAACACTGCAAGAGATTGTGAAATAGAACTCTTTAATACAGATGGGTTTTAATGGAAAACAGGCTCTAAAAAAATTTATGTTCTAAAAAAGAGTGTAGAGCCATGTTTTTTTATTTTTTTTTTATTTTTACAAAACCGGTTTTCATGTTGAAAAACGTTAGAGCCATATTTTCTTCAACAAAATTGTATTGTATTCCTAGTATAGATCCATGTTTTACTTTACATGTCGCCTGGCATACTTTGGCTTTGACGTTGCTTGGGGAAGTATTTCCCCAGGCCTCTTGTCGGGGTTTGGTCTTGTTGTGCTTACGTAAGGGCCAAATTTAGAGTGTATGGACTCTTGTTCAAAAGACGGGGCACCCTGGGCCACTTCCAATTTTGCCTTCCTGGCTTCAGGAGCTCCAATATGTTTTGTTCCTCCTAGATATGCTTAGAAATCAGGGTCATTTACTGTTATGCTTGAGCATTTTCGTAGCTTATTGTCATTTCCAAGACTGTAGCATATTGATATGCATGTACAACTCTTAATGTTGATATCTGTCATGAGTTATTGTGAAGATTGAGTTATTGTGAGGCCTTTCCTATCCCAGAGTTGATTTGCTTTAAATTTTCGCGTGGCCTCCAATTTCGTCTTAGCCTTAAACAGCCTCTTTCCTAGTTATTTTGGAATCTTCTTGAAGATTTGAGATATTACGCTATTTTTGTTTAAGGCTGTCGGTAACCGTTTTGGTGCCTTAAAGTCTGACACTTCGAAGTACGTTACTTTTTGTACGAGGTTCGTGCTATTAGTGCGGTTTTGACTCCGCTGATTTCTCGGACACGCATCCATTAGGGCCCCGTTTACTTTGCCTATAAAATGGGAGTGCCCTAGTCGCTCTCTGGATTCATTCCGAAAAGAGTTCAAGTGTTTTATCTTTTCAAACCTTGTTGGTTTTTTTCATTTTGTGAGAAGTGTTGGCTACAAAGACGTGTGTTTGCCTGTGTTTTTATCGAACCTTGTTGATTAACAAATTTCTCAATCTTCAGTTCACGTTTCTAATTATGGGTGGCTGTTGATGAGGCTTGGGTTGGTATGATGAGTTTTTTCGTCCCGTTCGGGGGTTATATCACGCATGTCCCAAATTGGGAGCTTGTTTTTGTGAGCTCAGGGGGATCTGACCCTGAGCTTTCATTTCTTGTCAAGGTGAATGCGTTTGTAATTTTTAAAAATTTAGCTCTTTCATCGAATTGTCTAGGGATAGACGGCTCTATCATCCTGGATGTGTCCCTCCAGTGGGTGCTCACTTGTAGTTGTAAGGGATCTAGATTATCAGTTAATGCACCCAAAGCTACCGTGGGGTGTTAAGTGTCACTGCTGAGAATGGACGTTCATGAATTGAATTGCTTTCCCTGAACGTTCATTTACTGACATCAGTATGTACACTTTTGAGGTTTTGTGCTTTAGCCTGACTGTCAAGTGATGCAAGGGTTGATGGAAGGACGAGGGCAGCTGGAGCCTATTGTCTTGGTCAAGTCTCTCACACCCTTTTGGTATTGGGCTGCCAAATTTGATACCTTTCCCTCCTTTTTGTTTTACCTTGGCTCTCAGTATTTATAAGAGAGGAGTTCCTATCTTTTGATCGGTCTAAGGAGGGATGTCCTGTGATTCTTCTCCTCACTTTTCGACAAAGACTTGTACTCGCACCTGGTTTTGTTACAGACCAGTCAACCGAGCCAAGTTTTAGAGGGATGGATTAGCCCTCTTGTTTTAAGGATGATGAGAGAAACCTATGACCAGTTTTGTTACTCATGCTTCTTATTCCTCTAGGTTTATCATTTAGGTGGGCAACCTCCATTTGATTGCTTGGCTTCCCAAGCTACAAAGGTCAAGTTAGTGACCTTCCATCTTGTTATTGTTTTTTAGGGATGTCAATTTCTCGATAGAAGGTGTACGACGAGAATTCACTTATTTTTGTTGTATTTCAAACACTTTATTAGTGAATTCCCCTTTTTCAAGATTACTTTGTGTAGTTTATAAGCCTTACGGGTGTTATGTAATGCTTTTCCAGAGCTAGTGTGCTTGGGCCGTAGTCATTTGAGTCTCTTGTATTGTTCGTTGTAGTGTTGGCACAATTTATTTATGAAAACGTTTATAAGAAATTTTGATTTTATGATATAGTAGTAAAATAATTCGTAGGATGACCGCCAAAAGGGTCTGGAGGGTAATTGTAAACAATTTGTACGTTTATAGTAAAACAGATTATCAGTTTATACGAGGGTAGCAAGGTAGAAAACTGGTATTCCCAAGGGATGAGTGAAGGATATTACTACGTAGGGTCTTAAGGTTTCTGTTGGGTTACGAATTGATAAGGATTTAAAACATACGTTTTTAGGGGGTCATTTAAGCCCTAAATCGACACATTTTATATCCGTTACTAATTAAAATCGTTCCTTTTCACATTTTAGGTCTTTTGGAAGCAAAATGCTTGAATGAAGCATATTTGGACGGAAAGGAGCGAAAACATGAAGAAAAAGGCAAAGTCAAGATCAAAGGCAATTCTGCAAGCATGACGGCGTCCCAACCAAAGGGCGACGCCTTCCCTAAGGAAGACTTCAGATAAAATTACACCCGACAGATCAGGTGAAAACGAGGTTCTAAAGCATGATGGCGTCACACCTAAACTCTAGAAGGCGTCTCCCTTATTTTCTACGCCAGACGCCCAAGAACCATCTCAAGACGACGTCCTTCATGAAGACAGACGGCGTCACACTCATCAACTAACGTCGTCCCAACGATGACTTGGACCAAACGAAACCCTAAAGATGTGTTGATCCCAGTTGAGCTAACGATCCTTTATAGAAACTGACTAGACAAAGACTTATTAAATATTACGCGTAATTTAATATTTAATCTTAAGAAGAAGAATAACAAACACTCAACACCTCAATTTTATTATTAATACGAATACTCTAACCAGTATTAGGGTTTTACAACCTTGAAGTGTATCGACCTTAGATATAGCAAAAACAAACGTATATCTAATCTAACCTAGGACCTCCTTTTATAGGCTAAGGAGTCCTTTACAATATACAAAACTTATTCTACAAGATAAATATCTTTTCCATACTTATCTAAAACAAAACATTAAACCGACTTTCTAACTAGCAGTGGTTACAATCATACTATCCGTGGTTAGACACTTCTACTAGCCGTGGTTTAACTCTGCAGTGGTTTCTTTCTTCTAGCCGTGGTTTCATTTACTCTAGCCGTGGTTCCATAATTAGAATAATTCTTGATTAGTGGAATCTAAAACCCAACAATCCTCCCCTAAACTTGATATGTTCAAACAGAATTTTCAAGTTTCCTTTAAGCTTAAATCATCTGTCTTGGAGGATGTATCCAAACACTTAACAGTTTTAAGAATTTGCTCATACTTTAACAACAAACTGTAAGCTTGATCATCATAGGGCTTTAACATCTTTAAACCACCAGGCTTGACCATCTGAGTAATAACTCCTGGATATTTATTCAACTGAGGATAATCACCTTCTACAAGCATATGAATAACCTCTCCAGAAACAGTTAACACATGAACTTCACAAGTCTGATATAAAAACCATCTTGTAACATTGCCATTGTAGATTCCTTTCCATTCAGCTTCATCATGAGTTGGTTGAAACAAGATCTTCAAATTATGATACACCATACCTTCATGAAGATCATCTGGACATACAACACCAAACTTTTCCTTATAAGGCTTCCAAAGATTCACCAAATCATCTCTATCCAGATATTGAAGCATTTGAGAAAATTTATCAAACTCAGAAACTTCATTATTAACTCTCTGAATTTTCCAACATCCTTCACTTCCATTGAGCTTAAATGTATAAGATATAATTTGTTGATCTGCTGCACTAGGTACTATATCAGCTACTTCTGAATCTTTCTCAATATTCTCTTTCAATTTCTTAGATCCAGATGTTTCCTGATTCTTAGACTTTCTCTTCTGTCTACTTTTAATCCATTCTTCTTCTCTTTCTGAATTCATGGGATTAAAGTCATCATTTAACCTCATACATCTCAAATAAATTTCTTCAATTCTTTCAAATGAACAATCTCTCAAATTTTCACTAATATGTATACCCATGTTCTTGATAATCTTCATCATAACATTTCTCATTTCACTCTTAGTGGGAGGTTTTCTTCTTTTAGCTTGATTCTGCTCCTTTCTTATCTTTCTTGCCCATTCACCCAACACTTTACACCTTTCATCAATGGATAAATGTGCCCATTCTTGTGTAGTATATTCATCCTTTATCCCATCACAAGCTTGAAGATAAGATTGTCTATCATTCCAATCTGCTAACCATTTTTGAGTAGCTTCTTCCTCTTCTTGGTTCTCTTTTTCTGCAGCTGCTTCTTCTTCAGCCTGCAATCTCCATGTATACTCTTCATCATAAGCAATATGTTCTTGTCTACTCTTAAACTTGAACACTGGTTCAACAACACCCTTTCCCTTTCCAATATCTGGTAAAACCTTCTTAGTCTTCAAAGGCTCACCAATAGTCAAACTTTTACTTAAGGGTTTAGGTGTTATGATTGGTGCAGAGATTTTACTCAAATTTACCAAAGTACCAGCAACCTCCATCTCTACTTCTTTAGTTATGGGTGGAGATATAGCAGTGGTTGTAACTACTGTGGATGTAGTAACTACAACTATGGGTGTGTTTACAATAGCAGTGATTACCTTAGTTGAATTTGCAGCAGTGGTTTCAGGTACACTATCCGTGGTTACAGCAACACTAGCAGTGGTTGTGTCGTGCACCACCTCCTTCTCCTTGATTTCTGCTACACTCCTCACAATTTCAAATACTGCTTCATTCCCATCTTTATCAGACACCACATAAGCACCTCCACTATCCACATCCTCATCCATCTTCATTGCCTCCCCTTGATCTATGCTATCTAACCTCCCCTGTTTGGATACAACCTCGAAATCCCCATCTTTGGAAGATAGCACCTTCTTTCTCAGGTTTCTAACCTTCTTGACAGCAACAACCCCAGGTCTCTTAACTCTTTCCAACACAAAAACTTTGTGCTTCAAATGTCTGATCTCCCTGCCCTGAAACACAGCTAGGTCTTGTAGACTTGAGATTGTGCCCTCCATCTTGGTACATTTAGCCGTCAATTCTTTGAAGTGTTCAAGAATATCCTCCCCACTTCGACATGTGTCAACTGGTCCTAGAGGTGGTTCATTGGAAAAGTCATTATGTACCAGAGTAGGATCCATCAATTCAATAGTATGTTCCAAACTATCCTCATCACTTCGAGCTGGGTTAACTGCTCTGAGAGGTGAATCCTTGGATAAAGAAAACATAGTATCAGACCTAGTCTGATCACCTATGCACCCTATATTAGCCAGTTGGCTAGGGATTCCTCCACGTGTGTTGAGTTCCAAGGAACTCTCCACAATAGGAGTTGCCAATGGTTGGGTCTTATTGATGTTTCCACTGTCCTGACCAGCATCTAAGCATGAGTCAGTAGTGGAAGCCCTTTCATTCATGTCACCTCCACTTCTTGTGACAGCCTCATGAACTACACCACTAGCACCAGCCTGAGGAAGCATGGTGCCCTTCTTCCTCCTCCTAGTACACATGATTGGTTGGGGTTCAGAAGGTGAAGGTTCAGCATCAGCAGTGGGTTCAATGTGAGTAGCAGTGGATTCATTTGTGATAGCAGTGGGTGCACTTGTGATAGCAGTGGGTTCAGTGATAGGTGCAGTGGGTTCAGTTGTTGTTGTAGCGGTTTCAGCATCAGTGGTTTGTTGAAGTTGTGGATCAGGAACAACATCTAGCTCTGGATTATCTGGTAAGGATATCATGTGAGGGAAAAGAGGGTGACTCTACCAGTGAATTTGGGATTCTTATGTCTCATGTGTGCAAATACTTTTGGTAGCATAAAATGAACCTCATATTGTCTGGTATGTTCTATAGGTTCTTCAATCTGGCTATCTACAATCAACTGAACAAACCTAGGATATAAGTAAGACTTCCCTTTCTCCCTAACATTCTTCAAAAACCCTTCAAATAACATCCTAGACCAATTAAACACTCTCCCCTCAGCAAGACAAATAATTGCAGTTGCAATTTTAGATGGAAATTCATCAAAGCCTGTTGTCTTATTGCTCACACACATCAACAAAACATGAATCAGAAACTTCCACTGTAGGGAAAACATACCCTTATGAAATTTGATTTTGCCTTCCTTCCTTTCATAACCTAACCTCTTCAAGCCTTCAAAAATATCAGCCTCAGAAAGATTTACCATCCCATTAGCATCTCCAAACTTCAATACATCTCTGATAACCTCCTCAGTAACCGGAATCTCATTCTCATCTACAACTGTCCTAAAAACCTCCAATCTATCTCTTTCTTGAATTTCGGCATTATTCCAAAACTGATGAACATATGTTTTTAGAATGGTTGGTGCAACTATTGAAGCATAATGAATGGGACTATGGTTAAGAAAGTCAATCATTTATTGAAAACCTTCAGATTGACGATTCTTTATTAGGTAAGCTACGAGGTTATGGGTTTTTGAATACGGAGTCGACATTGTGATTGGTTAAGGAAGATGATGTGGGTTGTGAATTATGTAGTGAAAAATGATAAGGGTTTGTGATTAGCGCCAATTTTTGAAGGGATTTGAAGATCAATTAAATGATCTGGCATTGATTTTGGGAAATAAATATGGTTTCTTCAAAGTTACAAACAGGCCCCTAAAGTATCCATTTGCAGCAATACACTGTCCGTGGGTTGAAAACCACTAGCAGTGGTTTGAAGTGCACTATCAGTGGATACATCAATCACTTGTCCAATCTTTGACCAAGAATACATCAACCAAATCCTAGCCAAAAATAAGAGAATCAGCAAAAAGTATGAAGGATTTTTTATTTTATTTATTTATTTATTTATTTTTTTTAACACTAAATCAGCAACAGCTCCTAATAGCTACAAAGTGTACAATCATCCCTCATACCTGCACATCATCACAAACCAAACACTAGTAAAATAGTTAAGTTTAATAGTGGTTAGAGAGAACAAGGAGTGGGTTCATAAGCTTAGCAGTGGTTAGCCAAAATTGCTAAATCCTAAGTCAAAATGGTCAACTCCTAGTCACTGAAGCATTTTCCAAAGTCAAAAGACTTTATTTACTCCTTAATCACTCACCTTCCCCATATTAATTTCCTGATTTGCTCTTAACTCTATTTAAGACACTATAACTCACAAACCACACACATCTCACACACCCCAAAAATTTCTCTCTAAAAATTCTTCCAATATCCTCTCACCAAAAAATAACAATGAGTTACTCAAACCCAATCAATCTAACAACAGACAGTTCATCATCCGACAGTGTTTGGGATGAGTTTGTTTTGAACAATCCAGGTAGAGCTGAGAAAGAGGTGTTCGAAGAGGTTTCTTCCAGAAAGAGAACTCATTCAGGTTCTTCCAAAGGTGGTTGGAACAGCTACTTTCCACCAATGAACACAACTCTCTCAAACCCTTCAGCTGCTGGACCTTCTGCTATCCAACCAAGACCTCAGAATGCTATTATCAAGGAAGACAGCTCAAACATAAGTTCCTATGTGTCTCCTTATGAAAGTACAAATGATGACACATCTTCAAGAGTCCTGGTTGTACCTCCCATTGCTGTAGTAATCCCACCAGAAGAGCTGCAAGCACCACCTTCGCAAGCATTGTTGATAGCACCACCACCAGAGGGTCCTTCATCATCATCATCATCACCACCTATCAGAGGAAAGGTGATTGGGCTAGCATGCCCCCAAGTGTGGAGAGTGATTGAAGGTAGAAGGGCGTCTAAAGTGATGCCTGAGTGGGCCTTGCCTAAGAAGCCTTAGGTGGTAGTTGGGGGTTTGGTTGTGAAGCTGGAGTCAGTAGTAGGTTGTGATAGGAAGTAGTCATGTTAGGAGTCCTTTGGTTGTTGGATCCACTGTTGATCCCATGGTTGTAAGCACTGCATCTTTATATGCAATTTATGATTAATAATAACTCCATGGTTGTCTTTTAAAGTTTATTGCAGCATTCTTGTTGATTTTCTCTGCAAAATAGTTAGTGGAAACACAAAGAAACAAACAGTGGTTTGAACATAACTAACAGTGATTAGAACAAAAGTACCAATACTAAGATCAACTAATAACAATACAAGATTTATACAAACTTTTACAAAACAATTTGAGATTTAGAGATTAATCATTCCAATACTAACTACAAGGTACTGAAACCTCCCCACATCAAAAGCTTTAGTGAGAAGATCTGTTAGGAATTAGAAATTCCAGGTATTAAAGAGTCGGTCACCTCAAGTATATGTAATCGTTAGAAAGATCGTAGTCGTAGTTATTTTAAGTTAAGTAGTATTTAGTTTAGTAACACCGTGGAGGACGGACGGGTCTTTACCCACTGTATGCCTGATCCACAGCCCGATGTGTGGCGTTTTATTGTAAGACTATAAATACTCTCTACCTTCCAAGGTAGAGAGTTTGAGCTCATAATAATATCTTTCACTTTCTCTCACTAAGTTCCCTAAACCTCTAACTTTCTCTCTCTAGAATTCCACTTATACGCCCACTTTGTGTTATGGTTTGATGTGTAAGTGAAAACCAATATCTTACAATTGGTATCAAGAGTCATGGTTAGATCATATCTTGCATATCTTTGGATTTCTAGTGGTTTTTAGGTGGTTTTTGAGTTTGAAAAAGTTTAGTGGTTTTTGCATCATTTGGTTGATTTCTTGTGTTAAAGCTTGGATTTTATTAGTACTTTTATGTTTAGAATCATCACAAGTGTTTAGGTTTTCATTTGGTAAGCTTGAATCATCTTGGTTAGGTTGTTTTTGTATTGAAAAGTGATGTTTGTGATGTTTTCTTGTTAGCGACTTGACCTACGGATTTCTTTCTTGCTAGCGACTTGCTTTACATTTTTGTAGCGAGTTGCAGTTAGTGGAGTTAGCGACTTAGGCCTAGCGACTAACAGTACAAGTAGTGGATGCTCCACTACGGGTAGCGACTTGGTGTTAGCGACTTGGTAAGTAGCGAGTTGCTATTTAGCGACTTGATTCCTTAGCGACTTGTATCTTAGCGAATTGCTGCCAAAATTTTGCTAGCGACTAGAGGCTTAGCGAGTTGCTATTTAGCGACTTGTCTTTTGTTTAGCGACTTGGGACTTTAGCGACTTGGTGGAATAGCGAATTAGAAGATAGTGACTTGGTGCATAATTTTCTAGCGACTTGGGTGATTTCTTTACGGTTTTCTCTTGATTTAGTAAAATCCCGTGAAAGAATCTATTTCCCGGTTTAATCATAGAGTTATAAAATCCCGTTTAATTTGTCATCATGTCTACCAACGTTTCTACAATCATCTCCACTGTTGCCGAGGATGTTCAAGCAGCTAGTTCAGATACTCGTCCACCCATGCTTGACAGAACTGACTACGATTCTTGTGCTCAACGAATCAGATTGTACTGTCTTGGAAAGGAAAATGGTGTCAACATTCTCAAATCCATTGATGAAGGACCGTATCGAGTTGAGACGACTAGAGATGTACTTGATACTGCTGAAGATGGAACTCTGATTTATGGAATGGACAGACCAAAGATGTATGATGAGCTTGATGATAAGGAGAAAAAGAGATTCGATGCTGATATTAGGGCTTCTAACATTGTTCTTCAAGGTCTTCCTAAAGACATCTACAAGCTGATCAATCACAACACCGAAGCAAAGGCAGTATGGGATAATGTCAAGATGCTTCTCTCAGGTTCTGAATTAACTATGGAAGACAGAGAATCACAACTCTATGATGAATTTGAACACTTCAAGATGAAACCAGATGAGAGTGTCTATGAGTACTATGTGAGATTTCATAAGCTGGTGAATGATATGAGGAACATCAGAATGACTATGCCTAACATTCAGCTGAACTCAAAATTTGTGAACAACATGAATCCCGAATGGCACAAGTTTGTCACCTCTGTGAAGCTCACTAAAGGATTGAAGAATACAAACTATGAGCAACTCTATGCCTTCCTCCTTCAGAATGAGAGACATGCTATGTTTGAAAAAATGATTCTTAATCAGTTCAAAACCAACCAGGGAGAGACAAGCTCATCTAATGACTCAACTGCCTTCTACTCAAACATCGGAATCACAACCAAAGCCTCACAAGTCATACCCATGGGTAATGGTAATCACAAACTCATTCCTGATCCTATGTTCAAACAAGCTGATGCTGATGCACACGTGGGTAACATCATTAATCAACTAGCTCTTCTGATTAGTCAAAACATGAATTCTCTCCCACAAACCAACAACAACCTCAGAACAACATCTAACCCACACAATCAAGCTACTGTTAAAGATGGAAGGATCGTGGTGCAACCAGTTCAGGAAAGACAGTATGATCAGGGAAGAGGTGGAGCTGGTAGAGGTTATGTTGGTAATCAGAATCGAGGAAGGAATGGTAATCAAGGTCAAGCTAAGCCGATCGAATGTTATAACTGTGGTGGTGAGGGACACATTGCAAGGAACTGCACATCTCCAAAACGTCCACAGAATGCTGATTACTTCAAAGATAAGATGCTGCTTGTACAAGCTCAGGATAATGGTGCTGCTTTGGATGAAGAGGAATTGTTGTTTCTTGCTGAGGGCAATGCCAAGACCTATGATGCAGATGTGGATGAGCAGCCTATTCAGGAGATAGGTCACAATCATCAGAATGCCTATCAAGTCGCTGATTGTGATGCATACGACTCTGATGTGGATGATGGACCTACTGCACACATAATTTTTATGGCTAGCATTTTTCCAATGGTTTCTCCCAAGGTCTCTTCTTCACCACAAGCTGGCCCATCCAAAGACAAACTCATCTCAGAGGTACTAAAACTATACGATGATGCTGATGTGCAAAAGATGCATGACAAAGTACTATCAACTGAAACTATTGAATCAAATATTAAAAATATGGGTAATATCAATGTTGTCCCATATGATCAATATGTGAAACAAAGTGAAAGTGAAGTTGTACCAAGTGATGCATCTTCTGCAGTCAACAATGACTATGTTTTTGATGAATACACTGCATGTGCCCCTGATGATTCTGTAATTTCTGAACTAAATGCCTATAAAGAACGTGTTGCTATTTATGAACAACGTGCAAAATTTGAGTTGACCACTCGTGAGCAGGAAATGGATGACCAAGTGCGTACAATCATTAGAAAAAGTAATTTTAGAGAAGAAGTATTAAAACAAGAGTTAAATTCCTTGCAAGAAAAGCTTTCTAAAACTGCTAAACAAAAAGAAGAGCTTCAAGAAAATGTGAAAATGCTTAAGCAAGAATTTAATGCAAAGGAATCAAAACTCTTGAAAGATTTTTCTAATTTGAAAACTTTGAAAAACAAACTTGAAAACAAGTTGTACATACAAGGGAAAACCATTCAGACTGCTCACATGATCACTAAGCATAGAGTTCTAAGCGATAAGCATAGTGTTCCCATTATAGATAAACCCAACCCTGAGTATGGGAAGATAGCGAAAGAAGCTCAAAATGTGATCTATGATGGCAATGAGATTCTTAAACCTAGACAAAAACCTAGTTGCTTTGAGTGCACAGAGGAAGATAAGAAATTAGATGAAATCACTAGGGAGAAAATGAATAAGAAACTAAATGATCCTAAATGCAAAGAGAAGAAAGTAATTATCACTCCCCATGACTACAAAAAGGAGAATTGGATCTCCTTGAACATGTTTAAGCCTCAAACATTGTTGACTCCCGAACAAGTGTTCTGAAAAATGGACTTAGATAAGCAGAAAGCAGAAAATATTGTTGAAACAAACCCTCCCCTTAGGAAAATGCCTAAAGCAACTGTGTATCCTCCCAATACACCAATGCATCTAGCTCCTAGAACGATTGCTACTAAAAGCAAGATCTTTATCAGTCAATATGTTATTTTTCAACTATTTGTTGATTTTGAGAAAACTTGTAAGAAAAGGATCACACCCACTGGGATTACTGAAGGGGAAAGGGGTTTTGAACAAACAAAAGAATGCTATTTAACTGAGGTCATGCCTTTCTTTAAACTTCTAAAAGATCACTTTGAGAGTCTTAAAAAGGGGATAGAAACTGATATGAAGGGAATGGAAAAGGAATTTGATGCAATGATAGTTGAAGTTAGTGACTATGAGCGAGCACTAAAATATAATGAGATTGAGAGGAAGAACTTGCATACACTAAATGAGAACCTGATTTCTGAATGTATTGCTCAAGATGTGTTTTTCACTGCTACAAATTGTTCCATTAATGCTTCCAAATTTCATGAATTATCGGTTGCCCTGAAAGTCTCCCATGATCGTGTCATTGAGCTTGAAAAAACTAATTCTGAACTAAACGAGAAAATTGAACTGGATGATCACGACAATTTGGTTAAACATTTTTCTAAACTAGAAGTTGAGCATTTTAATTTACAACTAAAATATCAACATCTTAAAGAAAACGTCAAAACTTCAAATATCAAGACATCCTCAGATGCTCCAGAGTTTGATGCAGTTTTTCAAATTAACAAACGTGATAAATAGATTCAAGCTCATTGCAACACGATCAGAAAGTTGAAAGCCCAAATCTCTCAATTAAAGGGTCAAACGAACAATATGACAGGCTCCCAAATGCCTCCTCCTTTAGATTCTCAGAATTCTCAAACGTTTCATCTTCAAAACCTAGTAAATGCATTACAAAAGGAAAACGAAAGTTTTCTAGAAGAAAATGAAAAGGTTAAACGTCATTTCAATGAGTTATTTGAATCAATAAAGGTCACTCGTAACAAAAATAACGAACAAATAGCTTCATTGCAAAAGGAAATTGAGAATCTGAAGAGTCAAGTAAAAGGGAAAATGCCAATGACCAATGTGGAGAATGGTGTATCAAAGGTTCACTCTTGTAATAAATATGCTTTGTCTGTGAAATATGTCCCTCCTCATCTCAGGAACAACAAACTTGCTGTTCAAACATACTTCTCATCCCTTAAGGATTGCCTAGAATGTCTGCGTGAGATTGTTGAAGAAGATAAGTTAGAGAAACCTCATGATAATGCAATTGGACATGCATGCTTATATGCCAAACGATCTCAAGAAATCCTAGAATGCTTGATCACAATATGCCCAAAGTCCTTAGGTGAGAGAGTTAATCCTTTGATTCCATGTTCGATGCCTAATGCCAAGTATGATATTCATTCGATGCCCAATGTCTTGAATGTGAACCTTAGTGTGCCTTTAAGTAGTTCAGATTCCAGATCTGTCAATGCTAAGAAAGAGAACTCAAGTGTGCCTTCTAGGAGTACAAATCCTAGCACTTCTAGTTTTAAGAAAGTGAACCTTAGTGTGCCTGCATGTAGTTCAGATCCCAGCACATCTAAACAGGTGATGCAAAGAGTAGTAAAACCAACTAATGTTCCCATTCCCTCTACAGGAGTAATCAGTGACATTAAAGGGAGCAGGTCAAAGTCTCAAGACAATACAAGGAATGATAGGACCTCGCAAGCTAAGAATGTGCACTGGAAAAGAGTAGAAGAACAATCTAGGAACTTTAAGCTTGAACCGAATAAAACGAATCGTGTTGATTCTAGTATTAGCCATAGGCGTACTGTAATTAATTCAAATTCTGATACTATTTGCAAACCTTGTATTGATGTCTGCTTGAATTCTGTTTCTAATCATGAATGTGGTGTTAATGTTTTGCCTAATGATGTTAATTGTCCAGTTAATATTGTTAATGCTAAAATTCTTGCTAAGAAGGCTAAAAGGCAAAAACGAAACAAAGTTAGAAAACAGTGGAAACCCACAGAAAGAACATTTAGTAAGATAGGCTATTATTGGATACCTGTTGGTCATAAGAATAATCAGACAATGCCCACTAGAAAATGGATGCCTACTGGTAGAACTATTCCCTTAAGAAGTGAGCACACTGTGAACAGGGCTAATACAGACACTAGTACTGCATCTATTCACAATGATTCCATTGCCTTAATTTCTGATATGAATGCTTCTATTTCTGATGTGGGTGTTCCAACCATTGTTACTAACCAAATGGAACCCATTCTTGCATGGGGATCCCAATTATCCAGTTATCCATTCTTGTTTGTGTTCAACTGCAGATCGTTCAAATCGTTCTGTGGTACCTGGACTCAGGCTGTTCCAAGCATATGACTGGCGACCGGTCACGACTCATGAACTTTGTGAGAAAATTCATCGGGACAGTTAGATTCAGGAATGATCATTTCGGTGCTATTATGGGTTATGGAGACTATGTTGTTGGGAAAAGTGTTATCTCCAGGGTTTACTATGTAGAAGGTCTTGGTCACAACTTGTTCTCTGTTGGTCAATTCTGCGATTCTGATCTAGAAGTAGCCTTCAGAAAACATACCTGCTTCGTTAGAGAACTTGATGGTAAGGAACTTTTAAAAGGTTCACGTGGTTCAAATCTATACACCATCTCTATCGAAGATATGATGAAGTCTTCTCCAATTTGCTTGCTGTCAAAGGCCTCTAAAACAAAGTCATGGTTATGGCATCGTCGTCTATATCACTTGAACTTCGGTACCATAAATGATCTCTCCAGAAAGGACTTAGTTGTAGGTTTACCTAGACTCAAGTATGAAAAGGATCATCTTTGTTCAGCATGTCAATTGGGAAAAAGCAAGAAGTATGCCCATAAACCCAAACCTACTAACTCTGTCACAGAAGTTCTTCATATGATTCATATGGATTTATGTGGACCAATGAGGGTGCAGAATATCTTTGGGAAGAAATATGTGTTAGTTGTGGTTGATGATTACTCTAGATTCACCTGGGTCAAGTTCTTAAGGACAAAGGATGAAACTCCTGATATCATCATCAAACTCATCAAACAGCTGCAGGTTCGACTTAACAAAACAGTCAGAATAATCTGAACAGACAATGGAACTAAGTTTGTCAACAAACAACTCAGTGAATTTTATGAAAGCGTTGGAATCAGCCATCAAAGAAGTGTTCCACGAACTCCTCAACAGAACGGTGTAGTTGAATGACGAAATCGAACTCTTGTAGAAGCCGCTAGAAGAATGCTGATTTACTCAAAGGTTCCAATGTTTCTCTGGGCTGAAGCTATTGCCACTGCATGCTACACACAAAATCGTTCCCTGATTCACACTGTTCATGGAAAAACTCCATATGAACTTGTCTACAACAGAAAACCTAATCTCTCTTTCCTTCGTGTGTTTGGTGCATTGTGTTATCCAACTAATGAGGGACAAGACTTAGGCAAACTTAGAGCTAAAGCAGACATTGGAGTATTTGTAGGGTATGCACCAAACAAAAAGGGATACCGAATCTACAACAAAAGAACCCGAAATATCATGGAAACAATTCACGTTACGTTTGATGAGCTGTCCGGTCAAATGGCTCCTGGACAATTCAGTTCAGGACCCGCACTTCAAAACAGTCCCATTGGTTCATCCCTTGTTCCAAACTCTTCTCAAGAAACTCCATATGTACCTCCATCTGAAGATGATTTAAAGAAATTGTTTGATCCTATGTTTGATGAACTTTATGACCCAAGTACTAATGAGGTGTCGATTCCTACAACAGAGGCTGCTCATATTCCTGTGAATGAAGTCAATCCCTCAGTCTCAATATCTTTAAGTTAAGATGTACCTGCTGCTGATCCTTCAGTCTCATCAACAAATCATCATTCTTCAAATGTACATAATGGAACTGTTTCTGGCATCAATGATGAAGTTAATCCCTTTGCTACCCCTGAAGATGCTCCATTTGAAAACATATTTGCTCCTGAATCTTCATCAGAACCATCTTCTTCAGGAGACATCGACTCTGCTACTTCAGTCCCTCAACAACTGCCACATGAACACCTTAGAAAATGGACTCACGATCATCCACTAGACAACATCATTGGAAATCCCTCTCGTCCTGTATCAACACGAAAACAACTTGCAACCAATGCCTTATGGTGCTTCTTCAACTCCGTACTATCTAAGATCGAACCAAAAGATGTTAAAACCGCCATGAATGAAGATAGCTGGTTCAATGCCATGCAAGATGAAATTCATGAGTTTGATCGACTTGATGTATGGGAGTTAGTACCTGCTCCAGACTGTGCTATGATTATTGCTCTTAAATGGATCTTTAAAGTGAAACTTGATGAGCATGGTGATGTGTTGAAGAACAAGGCTCGATTAGTTGCTAAAGGATACCGTCAAGAAGAGGGTATTGACTTTGAAGAATCTTTTGCTCCAGTTGCTCGAATCGAGGCAATCAGAATCTTTTTGGCTAATGCTGCCAGTAAGAACATGGTAGTCTATCAGATGGATGTAAAGACGGCATTTCTGAACGGAGATCTTAAAGAAGTCGTCTACGTCAGCCAACCTGAAGGATTTGTGAATCAAGAGCATCCTACTCACGTTTATCGTTTGAAGAAGGCCCTGTACGGTTTAAAGCAAGCTCCAAGGGCATGGTATGATACTCTGTCAAAGTTTCTTCTATCTACCGGATTTAGCAAAGGAGCAGTTGATCCAACATTGGTCACCAGGAAGTCAGGCAAACATTTAATTCATGTTCAAATTTATGTTGATGATATTATTTTTGCCTCGACATACCCAATGGAATGTGATCGTTTTTCAAATGAAATGAGTTCAAAATTTCAAATGTCAATGATGGGACAAATGTCATTTTTCTTGGGATTACAAATTTCGCAAAGTCCCGGAGGCATTTTCATAAATCAATCTAAATATGCAACTGAGATCTTAAAGAAATTTGGATTTGATTCAAGTGACCCTGTTGACACTCCCATGATTGATCGAACCAAACTAGATGAGGACCACTCAGGGATCATGATTGACCAAACAAAATATCGTAGTATGATTGGATCCCTGATGTACCTCACAGCTAGTAGACCAGACATCTTGTTCGCTGTTTGCATGTGTGCTAGATACCATGCTAAGCCTACTAAAAAGCACCTTGAAGCGGTTAAACGGGTCTTTCGGTATCTCCAAGGAACCATCAATATGGGTCTTTGGTACCCGAAGGACACCGGTATGTCACTAACAGCCTATGCAGATGCTGATCATGCAGGGTGTCAAGATACTCGTCGAAGTACATCTGGAGGTGCTCAGTTTTTGGGTGATAAGCTTGTGAGCTGGTCTTCAAAGAAGCAAATGAGTACTTCTATTTCCTCTACAGAGGCTGAATACATAGCCATGTCATCTTGTTGTGCTCAAATCTTATGGATGAGATCTCAATTATCTGACTATGGCTTTGAATTCAACAAAATCCCTCTGTACTGTGATAATAAAAGTGCTATTGCTCTCTCATGCAACAACGTTCAACACTCAAGAGCAAAGCATATTGACATTCGACATCATTTCATCAGGGAACAAGTGGAAAAAGGTGTGGTGGAACTCTATTTTGTGAGGTCTGAATACCAGTTAGCAGACATCTTCACCAAAGCTCTTCCAAGAGAACGTTTTGAGTTCATACTTCCACGACTAGGCCTGAAAAGCCTTCAACCAGAAACTCTCAAACGTCTTCAGGAGGAAGACGAGGAGTAAAAGGTTTCCTTCATCTATCTCTTGTAAATATCTATTCAAAAATCAAATAGAAAAATATAAAACTCTCAAAATCCATAAAAATTTGAAAAATTCGAAAAATCTTCAAAAAATATTGTCTTTTTGTCATGTTTTCCTCGGTTCGACAATATCTACGGTCTTTGTGCTGTCATTCAAAGAATGATACGGGACTTTAGACGTTGTTCGAATTTAAAAAAAATATATATATATATATTTTTGAGAGAAAGAGAAACAATGGTTTATTGTCATTTCAGGCAGTAACCCGTTTTTCAAAGAAAGAACAGAGCCATACTTTATCATGTTTTCAAAATTCTGTGCTCTGATTCTATAAACCTTTATCTGATGAAAACTAACTATGTTGAAAAATAACTCGGACTCTATTTTTGATAATCATCGGGACTTATTTGTCAAAATATCAATCTCTCAATCAACAACCTATGTCATTGATTGAGGGGGAGAATGATTTCAATTATATTAAAAAGTTATTTGACATTAAATTGTTTTCAAAAGATATAAATGCATGTTTTATCAATGGAGTTTAAAGTCTTAAAATCCGATCCTTATCAGTTAAAACACTTTCCTAATCAAGTCACTATTCTCCTTAAAAGCTTTGAAAATCAATTTAAATCTATAAGAGATCACAAATCTCAAATGATTTGATAATTGTGATCGGGGGAGAATGTGTGATTTAAATTGGATTTAAACTGATAATTCGGTAAATGGTTTTATAAGGATGTACATGCTTTCCTTCCCACATGTGACAAACGATTTCAAATTTTCCATGCACATGTTGAGGGGGAGCATCTACCTTAAACCTATGATTTGAAACGTGATCACTTATCTCAATGTGCAGGTTCCCTCTAGTATGTGCAAAACCCTTTTCAAACCTAGAAGCACATATTGAGGGGGAGCAAAATCATGAAAATCTCATCCTTCTCCAAAATGCTTTATCTACTTGATTCGATTTGGGAAGTGATGTTGATATCTTTTAGAAAATGGTAATCAAAGAAGTTAATTCTTCCTCTTGCCTCCGTGTGCAAAACGATTTCAAACATTTGATGCACATGTTGAGGGGGAGCACTTGTTCTAAAAATATCAACAACAATTCAGGTACAAAATGTTTTGATAATATATCACAAGTATCTGGATTAATTTTCAAATGGTTTTTTCAATTGGTTCCAATGGCAGATGAACAATACCAAATAGACCGACCAACTTTACTTTATATACGGTGATATAAGGATGATAAGGTTAGGTATTGGTTCCCATGATCCGCCAGAACCGGAGGGATCTACCCAGGGACAATCCACTAGTTAGTGTAGAAGTCCTTAGGTATGATATGATAAAGTGAGATATGGGAAGAGTGCGGACTGAGACAGAGCAAGTACTGGAACAAACCCAACAAGGTTCTTGCTATGAAGTCTCGGTAAGCACTGAAGGGGTTGAAGAATTAAAAAGAATTGAATGAGAAAAGGGTGAAAACAAATAGCCCTCCATATATTCAACCTTAGGGCAGAAACCGGGTTCAATTCATATGCTACTGATGGTAACATCGGTATTGAAGACAAGACGTCATGGACCCAGTGACGCACTGCACTTCAACTTTCCAAACCACTCAAGTTCCTCTTAAAAGGGCTTGTTTCATTCTCACGGGGAACCGACATAATCTATCGACTTTCTCTTAGAGATTGTTGATATTGAAGAAGGAGACCCTCTCCCTAGTCTCCGGCACAGGATCCAAATATGCACAAATTGAGTCTAGAGCCTTGAGATCATCAATAAATCTCATTAGGACACTTTCAATGAACACTCTCTGTTTCACACAATGTGGAAAGAAAGATTATATCTTGAGTCCTACGCATTATCCTTGTGGTATTGCCAGAACATCTGAGTGATGTGTATACATATTCACAATGAAGATGGAAAGCCTTCTGGAGCCAACATCAAACAAGCTCCTGGTAGGTGGCATGTGAGATCTATTATATAGATCAACCATGTGACAACTGAACAGAAACAATGGGGCGATTCAATCTTTTGAATCAATCCTGGGTCAGGTTATGGATTGACGGATACCTTTGAAAAACCGGTCATTGTGCTTAAAAACTCTTTTCTTTAGCACATTGACCGTGTTCGAATATTTCAAATAAAAAGGTGTTTTATGATTGATAATTGAATTTCATTAAAACCTTCGTTGTATTGCAAAAACAATTTCTATTGAGTAATACACGATTGTCTTTCAAATCTTTTTTCATCAATCAGTGGACTTAAATTCGCTGTTTCACTCACTCCGTGTTGTCTTCTTTGAAATGTTCCGGTTTGAGAACAGCTAGAGCAGCTGCGAAACCCTGTCAAGGAAATTCTTCGGAATTATACCTGATCACAGGCAGTACTTGTACTGATCAACGGGGAACCGTGGGCCGTGTACCTCAATTCAACGAAAGTGATCAAAGACACTTTCGTGCGATTTATTGCTAACTGTTGTATGCAGGTACACCCGACGTTTGTAGCTGATCAGAATGAAGCGGTCAATCCATAGCCGCATGCTCACTTAACACATTCATCTCAAAAGAAATCATGATTAGTGCATCAATGACTCTGATATTTTCACTCCATTCTTCTGCTACGCTGCTGCCAATATCATGAATCAACTAAAGCTTCCACTACTCTGATGAGAAGATTTCATGATCCAGAATGTGAGCATGTCGGTCCGAATGTCACAACATCACATAATACCAACACCATAATGGATATCTCAGAGATTTTTAAGTAGCTGATGATCTCAAAAGCTGTCTCAAAGTTATTATCACGTGGATCAGTAAAAGACCTCCACCTAGAGTAACCAAACATGCAATGAGAAGAATCTATGACTACGAGCTTCGGAGCAAAGTACTACATCAAGAATGCAAGAACAATTGTTAATGACATATCTGTTTGTATTCAATGTAATTTTAGTATATGTTTGAGGTGACCTCCCTTAGGGGGAGATTGTTAGGAATTAGAAATTCCAGGTATTAAAGAGTCGGTCACCTCAAGTATATGTAATCGTTAGAAAGCTCGTAGTCGTAGTTATTTTAAGTTAAGTAGTATTTAGTTTAGTAACACCGTGGAGGACGGACGGGTCTTTACCCACTGTATGCCTGATCCACAGCCCGATGTGTGGCGTTTTATTGTAAGACTTTAAATACTCTCTACCTTCCAAGGTAGAGAGTTGGAGCTCATAATAATATCTTTCACTTTCTCTCACTAAGTTCCCTAAACCTCTAACTTTCTCTCTCTAGAATTCCACTTATACGCCCACTTTGTGTTATGGTTTGATGTGTAAGTGAAAACCAATATCTTACAAGATCAGCAACATGGAAATCAGTATGGATTTTGACCATTTGAATCAACCTTTTCTCATTACAATCTCTAATAAAATGGTGCCTTATCTCAATATGTTTAGTTCTAGAATGTAAAACAGGATTTTTAATGATGCATATTCTACTGTTATTATCAATGTAAATCTTAGTATGCATGAAATTGTACCCAAAGTCCAACAATTGATTCTGAATCCAAAGCACTTGTCCACAACAACTAGTAGCTGCCACATACTCAGCTTCAGTTGTAGAATTGGCCACAATTGTTTGCTTTTTACACTGCCATGAAATTAGTCTGCTTCCCAAAAACTGAAATCCTCCAGTTGTAGACTTCCTATCCAAACTAGCACCAGCATAATCACTATCTGTATAGGCCACCAAATCAAAAGGTGAATCTTTAGAATACCAAAGGCCCAATTTAGGATGACCTTTAAGGTATCTAAAAATTCTCTTAACAGCATTCATGTGTGTTGTATTTGGTGTGACTTGAAACCTTGCACACACACATACTAAGAACATTATATCTGGACTAGATGCAGTGAGATACATCAAGGATCCAATCATGGACCTATACAACTTCAAATCAACTTTGGGACTTCCATCATCTGGTAGCAATGGTTTCTGAGTCTCCATAGGAGTACTAGCACTCTTTACATCCTGAAACCCAAACTTCTTCAAAACATCTGCTACATACTTGTCTTGACTAATGAAAATTCCATCAGTCCTTTGTTGAACCTGTAGCCCTAAAAAGAAAGTGAGTTCTCCCATAGAACTCATCTGAAACTTATCATGCATAAGTTTCTCAAAATCTCTACACAGCTCCTTATTTGTTGAGCCAAAGATGATGTCATCTACATAGGCCTGAACCAACAAAATATCATCCTTGTGCTTCCTAATGAACAAAGTCTTATCAATCAACCCTCTTTTGAAGCCATTGTCCATCAAATAAGTAGAAAGACACTCATACCATGCCCTAGGAGCTTGATGCAATCCATACATAGCCTTCTTCACCATGTAGACCTTATCAGGATGATCAGGATCTTCAAAACCAGGAGGTTGACAAACATAAACCTCTTCATCAATTGTGCCATACAGAAAGGCACTCTTAACATCCATTTGATACACCACAAAATTTTTAAATGAAGCATATGCCAAAAATAATCTAATAGCTTCAATTCTTGCAACTGGGGCAAACACTTCATAATAATCTAAGCCTTCAGTTTGTGTATATCCTTGAGCAACCAACCTTGATTTATTTCTTACCACTATACCTCTTTCATCCCTTTTGTTTCTGAACACCCATTTAGTCCCAATTGCCCTCTTTCTATTTGGAAGGTCAACCAATGTCCACACCTCTTGAAGCTTAAACTGTAGTAGCTCCTCTTGCATTGATTCAACCCATCCTTCTTCTGTCAAAGCTTCTTCAACTTTCTTGGGCTCCTTTTGAGACAGAAAACAAGCAAACAGACAATTTTGCAGATCTTTATGACTATTTCTTTTGTGAAGTGATTTGGCAAAGAAACCTTGTTCAGGAAAGGTTTTATTGTTCAAAGCTCTGCTTCTTGTTTGAACTGGTGTATTCAGATCTCCAAGAATTTGCTCTTTGGGATGATTCTTATGAAATCTTGTAGTAGTAATTGGACTCTCTGTGATGACTGTTTCTAAATTTGTAAAGTCTGCATCATTGAAATAGTCATCCAGATTTTCATCATCAGTTGGTGTATCCCTTTCTTCTAAATCAGGCATGTCTGGATCAGTGGGATACCCATCATCATCAATGAGTGGCTTAGCAGTGGGTCCAAAGAAAGTACTGCCATCCAAGTTTGCAGCAGGGGGTACAAATGAACTATCAGTGGTAGAAGATGGCTTAGCCGTGCTTTCATTTGGTTTAGCCGTGCTTTCATTTGGCTTAGTCGTGCTTTCTGAATTATTTTTCTTCTTTTCAATTTCTTCTACCGACACTGAGTTGTCTTTCAACAACTCTTCCTTATCTTGATGATGATCGTTTTTGCTTCCAGAATCCAATACATCAGCACTTGTGGGACTCTACTTTTCAACGATGGGTGAGACAGAACCAGCTATCCACTTTTCAACTAAATAGAACTCTTTTGGAGAATCAGCTTCCTTGGAAATTGTTTCTGCATCAGAATTCTTTTGTGTACCTGCATCAACATTAGTGGAAGCACCTGCAATGATAGGCTCATAATTCATAGATTTGGTTAGCATATCAATATTAAACAGCCAATCAGGTCCTTTTGTCTCAACACTAGGAGTCTCTTCACTAAACTTAACATGTAAGTTTTCGTCTACAAGCCTAGTCCTCCTATTGTATACTCTAAAGGCTTTGCTATTTGAAGAATAGCCAAGAAAGTATCCATCATCTACTTTTTCTTGAAACTTGCCTAGGTAGTCTATGGTATTCAAGATAGTAACAGGACACCCAAAAGGTTTAAGGAATGCTATCATAGGCTTCCTATCATGTAACAGCTCATAGGGGGTCTTGTTATGAGGCTTCACTACCTTGCTTCTATTCTGCACATAACATACAGTGCCTACAGCTTCAGCCTAAAAGGTAGTTGGTAACTTAGATTCTGACAACATTGTTCTAGTAGCCTCAATTAGTGTTCTATTTTTCCTTTCAGCTACACCATTCTGTTGTGGTGTCCTAGCAATACTCAACTGTCTTTCTATACCCTTAGCCACACATAACTGATTCATCACATCATTCTTAAACTCAGTTGCATTATCACATCTGATTACTTTGACCTTATGGTTTACTTGATTTTCTATCCTAGTAATGAAACTTTTGAGGATCTCACTAGTTTCACTCTTAGCACCTAAAAAGTATACCCAAGAAAATCTACTATAATCATCAGTGATAACTAATACTGCTTATGGTTCAAACTTTTAACAAAGGTAGGGCCAAATAAGTCCATATGAAGCATAAACAGTGGTTGTGTAATGGTGTTTACAGTTTTGGTCTTACAAGAAGCTCTATGTTGTTTTCCTTTCTGACAAGCCACACAAAGTTCTCTACACTCAAAAATCTTAAAAGGTAACCCTCTCACTAAGTTGCCCTTTACCAGTTTATTGATTGTTTTGAAATTTAGGTGACCTAGCCTTCTATGCCATAATTTTGACTCATCAACTGATGCCTTAGCAAACAAATAAGTTAAGGACCTATTAGGAATTACATCTTTCATGTTAAAGCAATATATGTTTTCTTTCCTAGGTACCCTTAACTGCACAAATTTCTCATCAGGCATTTTAAAATCAGGTGATAACACCACACACTCAGTTTCTCCAAAAGGTACCCAGTTTTTCTTATCACACATTTGAGAAACACTGAATAAATTATAATTTAGTCCCTGTACCAAATAAACTTTCTCAAAATCCAGCTTTCCAGTTTTGATAGTTCCTCTTCCAACAATCTTTCCTCCCTTTGGACCATTGCCAAAAGCCACATGTCCTCCATCATAAGCTTCAAAATCCTCAAGGTTGCTCCCATCCCATGTCATGTGCCCAGAGCAACCACTATCAAAAATTCCTTTGTCTTGTAGTTCATCTTGTAGATTGCCCTGCACATGAGATAAACAAATTAGTTCCTTTTATGGACCCAAGCCAATACTGACTTGGGTCTGCCCTGTGCATCAACATAATCAAACTTCTTTAGGTCCATTGATGCACAACTGGCATGATGTAAAACCTTGGTCTTAGGCTTCCATTGCCAGCTAGCTGAGGCCTTAACAGCATAAAAATGGTTTCCAACCACTGTGTCAGTTATCACCTTTGGAATAGTTAAAACTTCTTTTGTATCAGTGGTGATATTCTGCTTAGCAGTGGAAAGATTTTGCTTAGCAGTGTTTACATTTTGCTTAGCAGTGGTTGGAACCCATTTGGGTGCAGCAGTGATTATTGATTTTGTTTTACCATTCCTCATTAGCACTGCTCTGGGAACCATATTTTTGTTAGGATGAGGGATTGTATTATTTGAAAAGTTTTAATGATTTACCCTCCTCCAATGGTTCCAAACTTGTGGTTGTTTTTTATAACAGTTTCTCTGTAGATGCTCAAAACTACCACATTTAAAACAAGCCTTCTTAACACATTGAAACTCATCTCCTAATCTGTTTGAAATTAGGCCATTGAAGTTTCTCTGATTTTCCCTATGTATGTATCTTTTCATCTGTTCCCTAGATATCTCATTGTAGTCTACCACTTTCCTAGAAATTGGTGCTCCAAATCTAGGCATAAGTTTGGCCTGTTTAGAATCAACAGGCTTAACATTTTCTAACTTCTCAGACTGTGTTGATTCAGACCTATCTTCCTCAGAATCTGATTCCCAATCTTCAATAATTAGACCATCAGATGATTTATCAGAACCTATCTTAGGTGATCCTGTCTTACTAATCTCTTCTACAGGTTTGTTGAAACTGAATTCACTACTAAATGACAGTTCTTTTGTAGGTGGTGCATGTTTCATAAGAGAGGGTGGTGGCATATTGTTGTAACCTAGGCCAGTACCATCTTTGAACAATTTTTGTCCAATAGGTTTATTTACTATATCATAAGCATATTGTATTTTAGCAACCCTAACAACATGTTTTTCTTTTTCTATTAGGGCTTCTTGTTTTACACTCTCTGCCTCTTCTAGTTTTTGTTTAAGCACTTTAATTTCTCTATCCTTAAGATCAATTTCACCACCTAGTATATTAATCTTATCTACATACTCAAACTCACATATAATACATAAATTAATTTTCTCTTCAACACTCTCAAGACCAACTTTATAACCTAAGTTATCTAGTGAAAGTCTTTCTACTTCTTTTCTCAAACTCTCATTAATAGCTTTAAGAGATTCTAAGTTATCTTGACATGATTTAAAAGAACAAGTAGAATTTTTTGAATCATTAGATACCTCAAAATCTGAACCAGAAGATGAAGCATAGGCCATTAGAGCAAAGTTATGCTCTTTTGAAGCTTCACTAGCAAGAAAAGCTGCATTGGGACCTTCTTCAATCTGATCACTCCAGTCATAATCACCAATACCATCTTGAGCAACCAATGCTGAAGAAGAAACAGGCTCTTCAGTCGTCTTCTTGATGCCTTCAACCATCCTTTTGGGAGCTCTACATTCTCTAGCAAAATGACCCTTCTTCTTGCAGTTGAAGCACTCCATCTTGCATTTGTCAAATCCTGCTCTTCTTTGACCATCATATTTGACCTGTCTACCAGTCCTCCTCAAGAACTTCCTAGCTTGCAGTGTTAACATTGCCATTTGCCACTGAAGATTGATTTCATCAAGATCATCAGGATCAATTTGATCCAGATCCTGATTTAGTACAGTAACACTGGTTGTAAGATCAGCTAGGAAAGCACAGATGGCACCATCACTAACACTATCACTAACAGTGGTATTATTAGCAATAGCAGTGGATACTTCATAAGCAGCACTGGAAACATCCTGAGAATTCCTGTGCCCTGTAGACACAAAAGCAATGTTTTGTGTTGATGAGGATGAGTCAGCAATGTTCTTTTCAGACTCATAAACTTTCAGGTTATTGTAGAGATTGTCCAGAGTCATCTTTTCAAAGTCATCTTTGTTTCTCCACACAACAGTATGCACAGCCCATTCAGGTGACAAACTTCTAATGAACTTAAGATTTATATCTTCTTGAGCAACCTTGTAGTCCACCAATTTCAGTTGGCTGATTAGTTTCTGCAGTCTGTTATAAGTGCCATCAAGTTTTTCTCCATTGAGAGCAGTGAAGTTTTCAAGCTGATGCTTGAACATCTTTTTCCTGGATTTCTTGGTAGCTTCATTACCAGCAAATCTTGTTTCAATGGCATCCATTAATTCTTTTGCTGTCTCATACTGCTCAAAGTCCAATGCATACTCATTAGGTATTCCCATACTGAGAACACTATGAGCTTTAATCTCCAGCTTTCTTTTAGCCTTGTCAACCTCACTGACAATGGTTATTTCCTTACCATCATCACCCTTCTTAGGAAGAGTATCACCATTCTCAACAACATCTCAGATGGTGTAATCAATCATACGAATGTATTGCCTCATTCGCATTCTCCATACCTGATACTCACCCTGCTTGAGCATGGGCACCTTTGATACAGTAACATGTGAGTTTCGTCAGACATCTTAACTTACTTGAATTAAGCTTAACTAGACTTCTTCTTGGTTTCAGTTTCTAGATCACAAGCTCTGATACCACTTGTTGATCCAAGTTGAGCTAATGATCCTTTATAGCAACTGACTAGATAAAGACTTATTAAATATTACGCGGAATTTAATATTTAATCTTAAGAAGAAGAATAACAAACACTCAACACCTCAATACTATTATTAATACGAATACTCTAACCAGTATTTGGGTTTTACAACCTTGAAGTGTATCGACCTTAGATATAGCAAAAACACACGTATATCTAATCTAACCTAGGACCTCCTTTTATAGGCTAAGGAGTCCTTTACAATATACAAAACTTATTCTACAAGATAAATATCTTTTCCACACTTATCTAAAACAAAACATTAAACCGACTTTCTAACTAGCAGTGGTTACAATCATACTATCCGTGGTTACACACTTCTACTAGCCGTGGTTTAACTATGCAGTGGTTTCTTTCTTCTAGTCGTGGTTTCATTTACTCTAGCCGTGGTTCCGTACTTAGAATAATTCTTGATCAGTGGAATCTAAAACCCAACAAGATGGCGGCCTAATGGCGTCACCATCAAAAAGCGACGCCGTCACACTTGTAAATCTATATATAGAATTCGATTTTTCTGCATTTAGAGAGGTAGAATTTTGGAGAGCAAACGCTAACTCGTGTGTAGTCCGACTTGGATAGTATTTTAGGGTTCCAAACCCTTCTTTACATCATAAGATAAGTTTGTTAATCCATCATATCATTATGTCTACCCTATGTTTAAGTGTTTGTTTGTATGCATGCTTATTTACCACGAGTAGCTAAATTACTATTTTGTTTGCTTAGATCAATGAAACCTAGTTGTTAATTATTGTTAGGTTGTCTCTTGTCTTGATTGGTAGATCCTAGAGTAAGGAAAACTGGCTTCTTCTTTAATTGTTGCGAGCTTGAATGTCCTAAATAGCAAAAAGCTTGAGAGTGCACTTGAGCCATCGTTGTGTTTATTGCGCGAGTTGTAGCTTTAGGATAATAGAGTATTCGGGGGCGATACTATGGTACTTGGTGATCCCGGGTAGTCTAGAGGAGAGTTACAATTCATAGAACTAGGGAATTAGACACCCCCTATGACCAAACGAAATACAACGCACCAATTAAGATGAGGATGTGACCATTCAACCGACTAATAAGAGATAACTAGGGAGTAAGAACATCTAAGTAAAAACACTTTTAATAATCATAAGAGCACACCTACAAAACATAGCCTATCTTTGCTTTTCATTCGTTTAAGTAGTTAATTAGTTTAATAAATTAGTAGTTAAAATTGGTAGAAGTACCACCCCCCACTCCTATACCCTGAGATATTTACCTTGCTTTCTAAAAAAACATAAAGGACAAAAAAAGAAACTCCCTCAACCTTACCTTCTCATCATACATCTCTTCCTAGCATATATATTCCCCTAGAGAACGATCAACCCCCTGGGCTTACCCATACTACACTGCAACGATTAGGTGCACTGCTTAGAGGGTTGTAAAGCTTGCTTGTAGAAAAGATATTCTTTCGACCTCGAATCCGCTATCAAGTTTTTGGCACCGCTGCCGGAGGATAGAATAGCTATTTAGATTTCTATCTTGTTTAGGTCTACTCGCTTAATTCCTATCAAGTGAGCTTTTTTTTCTTAGCTTTATTATAGTCTATCTTTTTATTTATGCTTTTGTTCGTAACCTCATCACTTTTCGTCATGGAAGGTGATAACCCACCCAACAAAAATCCACCACATCATCCATTACCACCACCCAATCCACCACCAGTTGACCCGCCAAGAGTCCGTTCTCTTGGTGAATACTCTAGTCCGAGCCATCAAGGCTATAGGAACACCATTGAGCTCCCACTTTAAGCTCAAACGACGACCCTGCTATCCGACACCATCCGATTGGTGCAAAATGGATGTGCATTCCATGGACTTCTTTCCGAAGATCCTAATCAGCATCTCAAGGATTTCCTTAAAATCGTTGACTCCATCGACCTTGATGCTACCACTCGAGAGACCACGTGCTTGCGTCTCTTCCAGTTCTCTTTACGGGACCAAGCAAGTAATTGGCTTGAGCGACTTCCTGCAGGATCTATCTCAAGTTGGAATAATTTTACCACCTGTTTCCTAGCCTAATTTTTCCCACCGGGGAGAACCACCAAGCTAAGGAATGACATCTTGATGTTCCGACAACGTCAAGGTGAAACCCTCATCACGGCATTGATCTTTGGCTCCAAGTCTAAATCTTTTATGATCATGTCAATCTCCACAAGGCAAACCATTGACCAAGCGGCCAGTGGCAAGCTTAGTGAACTAACCGCGGAAGAGTCATAGGGTACGATAGAGGACCTTACCCTCTATGACAACGAATGTTGGAATGACCCCCGTGAGCTGCCCAAAACCGTAAAGGCAATATCCTTTCCTCCAATTGAATCACAACCTTCCAATCGTAGGATGATCGAGACTCCCCGAACAAGCTTCCAAGGACTACACATCCTCGCGTACCAACGGAGCGAGTGGAAGATTCCCCATAACCTCCGGACCTAGGACTTACAACAAAGCCCGAGAGGCATGGAAGGGCAAACCCGAATATTATAGGAGTCAAACCAAAGAATTTACCTCTAATGACTCCCCATGGCCCCAACAACACAATTGAAGCCCTCATGCCCCTAGTCAACATAACTTGGAAAGGATGATGCGAAACTTCACGACATCCCAAGATGAAGCCCAAATAGCCAAGCTTTCGGACCGCTTTAATCAACAACAAGCCAAGATAGATAAAGATAGATAACCTTTTAAAAACAATCAACAATCATGATAGGACGGAAACCGAAAAGATAAATGCCATCTCGACTCACCCCTCTGAAAAGGCTCCCATTGTAAAGATTAAGGACCCAAGCAAGTACTTCGCTCACTCACAATTAGGCAATGAAACTATGGACCTGTCTACATCAAATCACGTTCTCTTCGTCTGTGCCATCACCCTAGTGAGACCAAATAGAAATAATGATAAAGCAAAACATGAGATGGTGCTTGAGGTTAGTGAGACTCCTAAGGATGAAACAACTTGAGAAAAAGATGAAGTAGGTGATGAATACTTCAACAATTTTCTTGTGGAAGAGGAACTTTCATACCACCCACACCTAGTACGCGACCTTCGTTCCTTTTATACTATGAGATGCCCACACATCACCTTTGGAAATCCTAGAAACCTCAACATACCTTGTTGCATAAGACATCTTTTCGTGGCAAAGGCCTACATTGATCGCAAGTCCCCTATAAACATCATGACTAGCACATACTATAATTGGGTGATGAAAAAACCTATCCCAAGTAGGCAAGATCCCGACGATCCTAGAATAAGATGTAATTTCCTCGGTAAAGTTAAGGGATTGCCCATCTATGTAGGAAGCTTCACGTACTTAACGGATTTCATGATTGTGGAAGATATTAGTACGACTATAGATCCTAGCTTGTCCCATATTGTTCTAGGAAAGCCATTCATAGATAGCTCCGGGATGACTTACGATCCATCATTAGGGATAGTTAGATTCAAGGATGAGACTGATGACATTGTCTACAAAATGCCATTTAAGATTGAGCAATTCTCATCACTATCAAATAATGAGAAAGAACTTAAGCTATCAGTCTATTATAGGAATGAGGAGGATAGATGAAGAGGAGTAGATTATGTGATGAGTAAGATATTTGGATTCTATAAAGAATGTGTGAAGTTAGGACCAAAATATAGAACCAGTTGGGAGCATGATGATTTCCTAGAAAGATGCACAATAGGACATTACTATGCTATAGAAAATCCCTATAGAAATCGTCATGAGGAAGGAGATGATGGTAATGAAGTCACGTAGGGGCACGACTTCTAGTCTAGCTACAAGACTCATAAATAAAGAAAAACGCTTCTTGGGAGGGAACCCATGTTTAATTGTTTGATTGTTTTGTTTTTCAATTTTGTTTGTGTGTTTATATATCTTTTTTATTGTTATTTATTCTCATGTTAGGTTTTGTGAAAGTGTTTTATTTTATTTTTTACCTCGTCTTAATTGCATATAAAGGTATTTTATAAAAAGATAAGTGTAGGGAAGATCACATATGTTTTAAGAACATGAACATGAGATTAACAATAATTAGAATTGTATATATTTGTGTGTTTGTTTGAGTCAAATTCTTGTATCGGGTCATAATGGATGTTTTGCAGGATTTTTTTCAGATTTTAATGAGATAAAATTTTCAGAATTTTTCCAGAAAAATGTACCAGACCCTTTAGTTCAGGAAAACCTGACGACATCGGGATTAAAGCCCGACGGCATCAGGCAATGTAGAAACAGATTATCAGTTTCGTTTTCTGTGTAACTTGTGATTTTTGGAAACTTCCAATTCTTAATTTTCCAGAAAAACTGCAAACATCAATTCCACAAGCATTATATCTTATTTGCTTTCTAGTTTAGTTTTGTTTCATATATAGTTTTACCGCCGATTTTACGCGAGGTTTCGTTTTGTTTTCTTGTAAGTGTGCAGGTTATATTAGACAAGAAGAAGAAATACATATTGAAAGCACTTATTACTTATTCATTCTTTTTGGAGGAGGATTTAACCACAACTTCGTAAAACGAGCATGTATCTCCCATAAAGAGTTTATAAAGTAATTCAATGAGTAAAATTGGGGCTATGACTCACCTCAAGTGTCAATTCACAAGTAAGAAAAACGTAAATCGAGGCCCGGTAGCTCTAACCGCAACCTAAATAAGTATCATGTCTTAGGTTCAGAAACAAGGTTGTGTATGCAAACTTTACACTCTAATATATCACCGTACATGTTTGTAGTGAAGTTTGATAGTTAAAAATGTAGTTACGTTATAGTGCTTATTTTAAAGTTAAGCATATTCTTTTATAATACGTTATTAGTTCATCTCGTAATTAACGTATGGTCGTTTTATTAATAAGTATTTTAGAAAATCACCGACGCCCTTTTTGATATTTTACTATTTTTCGTTTAAGTTATTTACGAGAAACATGAAGTTTTACGTCGAAAAATTATATGTTTGTTATGTTCCCAAAATGGCTAAGTGGCCTTGTAAAACTAGTCACAATTTAACTAAGAAGTTATACATAAAAATGATCTTAAAAAATTTCAAAGTAATAAATTAGACTTTAGAAATAAATGTTGACATGCAGAATTACGGTTTGTTACATTTTATGAGTTTACAAAACATCTTAAGTATCATGCACGAACCTGTATTGAAAAACCAACTTTTTGTGAATAAGAGGAAAGCCATTTAGTAAAGTCAGGCTGAGTGGGTGTTTTCATTGAAGCGATTGGGAGCATACTGATGGAATGAACGACATTGAAAAACCTATCGCGCACAACCAGCACCTAGCGAGCTGGGTTTTGCGCGTCAGCACGCCAGCCTGGCATGTAAGGTCTGTGTTGTGCGCATTTTCGGTTTTAGGCTATCATTAGCAATTTTAAGTGTTTCCTAACATATATTTGTCATCATTAAAACATAAAAAAGATCTTAGCTATCCTTTGCACTGACATTCTATTTGGTAAATATGTCACCTTCTAGTTTACGAGCAGCAGTGATGTAACTACTACCCTTTGAGTCTAGAAGTTGAGGTACATTTGAAGTTGACATGGTAGGATCTTGATTTTAAAAACTTTTGAACGGTTATAAAGAAGTTTTGTAAATCAAACTGCTCTGATACCACTTGTTATTGCCTAAATAGTGATTATAACAAAGATAACTAAGTTATTGATTCACTCTCCACGATAACTGATATAGGTCTAAAAAGTTTAAAGTAAGAATAGATAAAACAACTGAAACAAGATTGCACAACAAAGTTTTTCAATGTTTAAAATTCTTATTAGAAATTAATCAAAGAATTTAACAAAGATTGTTTGCGAAATAACTTTCTTAGTTAAATTCTTAGTCAAATGCAAACCTAAGTTTTGGTTTAAGTATGAGCTTATACTTACTCACTGAATGCTCAACGACCTAAATTCACTTCGAGGAGTAAATACTCTTGAATGTGTTTCACATTAAATTCAAGAGATATCATTCTCCTTTACAAACATTCTATTTTATAGCAGTGAATTAAGGTTTTTAAAGTCATCGACTATACACATGTTGAACATTTAATGGGTTGGTAAGATATGCATTAAATGCTTCTACTTTAGGTAAGGGATAACCTCTTCTTTAAAAAACAGTGTTACCAACTGTTGCACCTTTATAACAACTCTCGAAAGGTGTTGAATCATATCAAGCATTGCTTTATTCTTCTTTGCTTTTGTTGTTTATCCCATCTTGTACCTTATAGATGCTTGAGATTCTATGTTCAACATCTCGGTAAATGAGGAGATCAAACATACTAACATAGTTTAGTGAGGTATTGTCATCCTCACTGAACTGAACACCTTCTTTCGATGTTGTACTTCAGTAGCAAAACAACATGGGTACTGAAACTAAGACTCTTGTCTTCAAAATTTAGAAGGAGTTACGATGAATAATTCTCATCTACTAAGTTAAACTTATGGTGTATTTGGTAGAGGAAAAAGAAGTCAAAGAAATATAATTTGACTAGTTTCAATTATTTGGTAGTGAGAAATAGAAAAGTTGATGATTAATAGTTTCCATTGCATATCTTACCAAAAATGTAACTGAACTAATTTCCATTGCTTTTATGGCATCTACGAGTTCTAAAGCTTCTAAAAGTGGCACTAATTGGGGAAATAGGAGTTTGTATGAAAAATGGAAGGAGATTTATGATGAAGGCCCGTACGATGATGACGACTTTGATGATTGTGTATTGACTGATAATCTAAGAAGGTTTGCTAATGCTTATGATATTAGTATTCGTGGTCAACTTAGATAACGTATGTAATAGGTGTCATAAGTTTGACATGACATTCTTATGATATGTTAGGTTTAAAGAACAGTTGATGCTTTTTTTTTTTTTTTTTTTTTTTTTTTTTTTTTTTTTTTTTTTTTTTTTATGTGCCTATTTTTGGCTGAAATGTGGGATTTACCCTCATCAGTTTTTCTTATATGTTTTTTGAAGTAATAATATTTACCGGAAAAACTCTTTTTTTTTAATGGAGAATTTGGTGAAGAAATGGATAGAAATGGGTAAGTGTGATTTGGGTAGCTCCATTTCCATCATTTTGATAGAAAAAATGGGAGAAATGGATTTATTTGTATTATTATTATTATTTTGGAATTTTTTTAATGTTTTATTTGTAATCGCTTCCAATTATTAGTAGGTGCTTAAAACATTTTGATTTTTTTTGACATTATAATAGTATAATCCTGGTTTATTTAAATGGTTTTTCAAAGAAAAAAATTGGATTTTCGTGATTATTTTTTATTTCAATTCTCTGACGCTACTAAACAGTGGAATTCAATAAATTTCTCACTTAATTTGTTTCTTTGAATTTTTATTATCTGCTTATTTCTAATCTCTGAAATTCTCTCTACCAAACGTTTTTTAGGCTATGTTATGTTCAAATCTATTTATAGATTGTTAGACGCTGAAATTGCCCAACAAATGTGTATATATGTAATTTTATTGGACACTTCAAATTAATATAAGTTGACCCAAAGTTACGATGGGTAAAACTTTTAGGGCCTGTTTATTTTTATTTCTGGAATAAGTGGCTCATAAGTATCCATTGAACGAGGAAATGTTAGTATTTCTTGCTCTAGTGGTTGATTCGTTAAAATAAACACAAATATCAAAATATATCAAAATACCGTAAAATTAGACAAATGAACCCTTTAGGAAAAAGGCTAACGTATCAAATCTTACGGGTGTGATAAAAGTGATACCGGGAAAGTGATTTCCCCGGGTCGTGTCCCAACGAGGTGTGAAATTGACGGTGTCGTTGAGTTTCGAGATAAGGACTTGAATTGGTTTTAAGAATTTGGATTTTGGATTACGTTTTCTACAAATTAAAGAACGGAAGTGAAAATAAAGCAAGTAAAACAATGTAAACTCTAAATAAACTATTACTAAGCCTAAAAAATAATAAAACAAAGCTAAATTACATCCTAGGGTGCTAAAATGCAAAAACGCTAAAAACCGGGAACACACCGAGCCCCGAAAGTGAAAAATATGCAATTTAAGTCCTATGAGTGTAAAAACAATTTTCCTACATTCTAAATGACTAAAAATAATTTTAGGAAAAAGCCGGGTATTTTTTTGACCTTTATTTTATTTTCTACGAATTAAAAACTATTTTAAACTAAATTAATTATTAAAAATACTAAACATTTTAAGAAAATTCTACAAAAATCACAGAAAATTCCTTACATGATACTAAAACTAAGAAAAATATAAAAACCTACCACTACTTTTTGAATTAAGCAGTAAAAAGGTGAATTAAGCTACTAAGTTAAAAATAGTCAACTGCCTTAAGTTTTAAATTATGCAACATTAGAATGAAAAAGTCCCAAGGGC
The DNA here is from genome assembly GCA_019973895.1 of Chrysanthemum seticuspe. Lineage (NCBI taxonomy): Eukaryota > Viridiplantae > Streptophyta > Magnoliopsida > Asterales > Asteraceae > Chrysanthemum > Chrysanthemum seticuspe. The sequence goes on from BPTQ01000006.1 coordinate 152,012,127, forward strand.
GAGTTGGATTTGGTGTGTGATGTTGTGGTCGTGTACGGCACACAAGAGGTGCTGGGTTCGAATCCCACCTCCACGTTTTTGCAAAACATTTTTTTTTTCTTTTAATTTTTCTTTTGGGATTCAAAGATAAGCTTAAGATGAGTAAATTTTGCAAAAAATTTTCTTACAAAGACACCTGAATAAGCAGTATAAACTGCTTATTATCCCACAGCTGACATAAGCACTCCTAAACAAACACCCCGTGAATCAGTTCTTTGACAGTTTAATAAGCACAAAATTATGTCAAAAAGCCATAAAATGAGCAATCCATTGACAAAATCAGCAAACATGCATACTAAGCAATGATCATGAGCATGAAAAGAATCACAAAACGCTTAGAAGAGGAGGGAAAACAGTTGGCTAATGTAAGTTACACTAGGGGAATCCTAGACTAGAAAAATAGGAAAATAAGCTATTAAATACTAGCATTAAGCAATAATTAAACTAATCATAAACTAATTATACTAAAGGGCAATAATAAACCTAAATAAGCTAAAAGAAAAGCTCAATAAGCAAATAAAAAAAGGGGTTGCTGCTACTGTGACAGAACAAAAGGGAACAAAAGGGGCACTAAGAGGCTTAACCAAATAAGCACTAGATGCTAGGCAAGGCATAAAAACATCACCACCATATATCTAACTACTAATTGCGACAAAGAACTAATCCTAAATCTACTCTAAGCTACTTAAATTTTATCTAAAAAAGGGACAACGGGCTGCTGTGAGTCTGCTGAAACACGTCTCCAAACAGCCTTAACGAGGCACGTTTTGGCTTGAAATTAAGCCTTCTATCCTAAAATCTAAGGCATGAACATGCTAAATAAGAAATCTTGACATATCTAACATAATGAGAAACCACATTGGATCACAAAATGAGCTCATATGAAGCTAATTAGGGGGCTGATATGGGACTGTTATGACAGCAAGACAGATTCAAAAAGGGACTTTTAGAAGCTAATTTAAAAGCTAAATGGCTACTAAAACTTACTTGAAAGTACCTTAAGGCTAACAAACAACTAGTTAAAGATTATATAAAACCATTTAGAGACCCAAAATGGGTCAAAACTGGCAATTCCAAACACCCCTTTTACAGGGTCAATATTCCAAAAACTGTTATGAAACTTAACATAAACTAAAAGTTTTGTAAAATCTTTTATTAAAACCTACTTTTTATAACACAAAGCAGAATTACAACAAGAATTGAACTAATTCGGACAACTTAAACATGAACTTTAAACATCAGTAAATAAATTTGAAACAGATTGAACTTTTCATTAATTCTAAAAAACTACAAAGCTGAGAATTGAATTAAACTAAGACATTTAAATTAAAACATAACATAAAACATGGGCTAGAATTAAAAATCCTAGACAAAAATCTCTATCTTCACTAATATCTTATTTATACTAAACTCCAAGAAAATCTTCTGTCTCTCTCTTCGGTTTCTTCATGTCTTTGTGTTTCTTTAAAGATAATCTCAACCATCAATTTGGTAGGTACCATGAGCATGAATCTGAGCCCTTGTTGGTCCTTTTGAGCCAAAGATTTCCAGGGTGTCATGGGCAACATGTGACTTTGAGGGATTAGTGGGATTGGGAAGTGGGAGGAGAGTGACAGGATGAGAGGAGGGGGATGGTTTGGCGGGTAAAAGTGTGTTTCTAGGTATATTTTTAGTTATCTGGTTTTGGGATAAGAGAAAGAAGGAGAGAAAGGAGGGTAAAGAAAGGTTCAGCTTACGGGGTTAAAGGGTTTGTGGGTGGGTTTGGGTAAAAAAAAACGGGGTAAGTTATTTTTGGGTTTTTGGTTTTTAAAAGGCAGTTTTGGCCATTTGGGTATCGGGGAAGGGCAAAATGGAATTTTTTGTTTCGGGTTAGGTTTTTAGGTTTGTTTTCCCACTCTCATTCCAAAACATGTCCCGGGCTCTAAAAATGTAGAAAATCCACTCCCGGCTCTGTCCGCAAAGCACTTTTTCTGATTTCGGCTCGGTTTTGCTCGTTTTTGCTCTGTTTTCCATCCTTTTGTACCTGCAAGACATAAAACACACTCCGAGAATATTTTTAACATAATTTGATCGTATTTGGGTGTTTTTAGTCATTTTTTGAGGTCTTAGGCGGGTAAAAACGATGAGTGAATAAGCACTCATCAAATTCCCCCACACTAGGCAATTGCTAGTCCCTAGCAATCTTTTATGAAAATTTAATGGATTTTATCTCTTTACCAAAAGCCATTACTTCTGGAGTAGCCAATTGTTTCAGTTCAAGTAAGAACCTTGGTACAATGATAACCAAATGATTTTGAGCAAATCACCAGCTTTCAACGGTTTTGATTTGTCTTTACCAGAAGCCGTTTGCTTCTGGACTAGCCAACTCTTAGATAAAATATCTTTGGTGAGTCGATTACCAATTATGGTTTTCCAACTGCCTTTACCACAAGCCATAAACTTGCGGGCTAGCCAACTCTTCACTAATTAAAGATATGGTGAGCTGAACATGTTAGGTCACTAGTTTTACAACACAAGCTTATATAGAAAGAGATAAGGCGATTGAACAAGTATCAAGCACACACACACAAACAATATAAGACACGGTTATGCGTAGGTGAGTGAATGAAGAGAAAACTTGAACAACCAACCTTCAAATGAAGGTTATTACAATGTATATATAGGCAAGGAGCTAGGGCAACACTCCCTCTCCTTCCCTATTCCTTATTGGGCTTGGGCCTCAGCTTATGGGCCTTCTACATAAGCTGGACCTTAAACAAACATAAAGGCCAGAATAAAGCTACCTATTACATATGAAATATAAATACTTGAAATACTGTTTAGGAGTGATTCCAACAATCTCCCCCTCAAGTATATATATGAATAACGGTGAAGGCGTTGATGTAATAGTAGCTGTGACGTCTTCTGACATTCTCCTTTCTTGTGAGAAGAATTGCCTTGGTTCGAACAATCTCCCCAGTGTAGAGAGATAGTTATCTTTGTGCAGTTTTGCTTTGACGTCATCATTAACTTTGTTCTTTGATTTATTGTTCTTTGTGGTGAAAGTGATAGTATGTTGTTGTCAGCATCAGTCTGTCTCAGGTCTGCTTCGCTGCTCCAGTGTCTCCACGTCATTCTTCAACATGCTCACACGCTCTTTGACGGTGGAAATCAATACTGATGAAGTTCTGCAAGTCTTTGACTTTGTAGATTCTTTGATTGAAGAAGAATCATTCTGACTGTTGTGTTGCTTTTGAATAGAACTTCCATTAGTAATGAAGTTGGCGTGAGCATGAGAAGAATCAGCACGATCATCCCGCTTCGGAGCTTCCATAAGAAGAAAACATTTCAAACGGTTAGTGATAAACGGTTTCCGGCACTTACAAGTTTGAACTTCGAGGGTGTTAACAGCATAGTGTGAAAACACAACTCTAATTCTTACAAAGGCCGTTCCTGAACTGGAGTCCCACAAGTGAGATAACGCGACGTACCGAAGTACATCTACAGTTCAGATGAGTCGCTGAGGTACACCGAAGCATCACCTCACGACTGTAGACCATTTGAGACACACTCCGCGTAATCCACGGGGAGTTACCGAAGCGACCTGCTGTCAGGGCTGTTTGAAGTTGACCCTGGCAGGAGTTTCCATTCAATCACTGAGGATCACAGATGTGAACCTCTCATAAATGTTCTCGACAGATTGCTAAGATCTGTGAAGGACTCGATATGAACCACTGAATCACTGAAGATCTTATTTGTTGATCAACAAGTGATTAAATGTCAAGTGTTCCTAAGAGATCTTTTGATGAATCTCGTGGCTCTAGACTCAACAGTGCGTTTTGGTTTTCCTGAGCAGAGACTAGGGAGAGGGTCTCCTTCTTCAATACCAGCGATCTCTAAGAGAAAGCCAATAGTTTATGTAGGGTTCCCTGTGAGAATGAAACAAGCTTCTTTGGAGAGAAACTTGAGTGGCTAAGAAGGTTTAGTGCATGCGTCACTGGGTCCATGACGACTTTTAATCTTCAATACCGGTGTCACTGAGTGACAACCAGTAGCATATGAATTGAACCCGGTGTCTGCCCTAAGTTGAATAATCTGGAGGGCTATTTCTTTTCACCCTTTACTTTGCATTTCTTTTTGATTCTTCAACTCCTTCTTTCTCCGATTCTCATTTTTTTCCTTTTTACAATCATTCCTAAGGACTTCTAACACTAACTAATGGTAGTGTCCTTGGGTAGATCCCTCCGGCTCTGGCGAATCATAGGACGGTTATTCCTAACCTTAGTCACCTTATAACTCCATGACTATCCTATGTTTGCCATTAAAACCACTGTAAGTGAAAAATATCTCTCAAAGGGTTTGTAGATGAAAAAACATGTTTGAACCACAGTGAGAGATAAGTTTTTGCATAAATACTCCCCCTTCACATGTGCTTAATAGTTTTAATGGTTAACTGCACAGTGAGGAAAGAGCGCGCACTTTTTGAATTGATCCACTAACGATAGACACTCTCCCGCGAGACACGGTTACGTTGAATAGTTAAAGAGATACATTGTCAGTTTTTCGGTGACAACTAGCTCTAATAACTACCTTGAAGGTGTAGACAAACCTTGGAAGGTTGCCAAACCCGTCAGAGTTCATGTCTATCAAAAGTTTCTCGAATGGTACTTTCTACTCAGACAAGTCCTTTGCGAGACACGTTTACATCACTAGTGAACTAGCTTGAAATTATTACCCGTCCAGGACAAGTCTTTTCGAGTTGCAGACAGTTAAGGATCGTCAATTCATTGGTTAAGTCTTTGCACACGAGGAAGCCAAGGGGCTTGCACATGTTGCTTTACAAAACATATTTCTTATCACACAATTTTCTCCCCCTCAAAAATGGCATATAAGATGTTATTTTTGAAACATTTTGAGAATAAATATGACCATTTTGAGTGTTGCGGGAAGAGTGACCACTGTGAACAATTTGTGAACAAAGTTTTCATCAAATACTCCCCCTCAACTAGTGATATAAACGGTTGAGGTTTTGAAATCATATGGGGAAGTACTTGTCCTTTTTGAGCAAAACCTTGAAAAGTGAAAGGTTTGATAGGTTTTACTCAAAAATAAGAAGCTTTCGCTCCTTTTATAAGGATTGTGGCACTGAGGCGTACCACAGGGTCCTTTCTTGACAATTGCGGGTTGTACACTGTTATGTGTGCACAAGCCATTCACATATATAAACATTCATCCAAAATTATATGAAGGAAACAATTCAAGGGGTACCAGGAAGTGCAGTGATGTTCCCAGGAGTGCGCACAGGGCGTTGAAAGCCGGTGATGTTTATCCTGGGTCTACCACCAACATAGCTCTCCAGGCGTCTGAACTGATCCCTTCTGAACAACCGTTCATCAATCATAGTGATGATACGCCTCACATTCCTCCTGTCCTGAGAGTTCCAGCGCTTAGGATTCCCAACCTTCAGACGTATATCCTTCAATCTGTACGCCAATCCATCTCTAACCATCTTCAAGGTATGATCCCCGAATTTGTGGAGCTCACTACACGCCATTAAGCAGTTTCTGCGAAGTTCACTGCGGTAAACAATGCCGAAAGGTTTGCTGATGAGCGTGAGTTGTGTGAGCTGGTTGATGTCAGGAAGGTCAAGCTGTGGTGGAGTGAAGTTTACACGTTTCTGATATGATTCAACAGCCATCTGGATATCTTCGACACGTTCTTTGATCACAATGCGTCTAATGAAGATGAGAAGTGACTTGATAAATTCACGTTGAACTTCAGTCGAGAACTGTCTCATACGACCCTGTACTTTGGCAAGGTACATGTCTTCGATGTCGTTGAGTGACAAGTTCTCAAAGTCAGCTTCTGAGAATTCATAGTCCTGTTCATCTTGTCGTTTGACTATGATATTCTTCAAGAATGTGTAGTCCCACTTAGACTTGAGATCAATGTGTTTGATGGCCACGATGTCCTTAGAGCTGTACACTGCATGTTGAGACTTCTGAACCAGGCAGCTTCTGTAGTAGATTCGTCGGCGTTCAGGCCAATGATGAATCCCATACAATGCATCTTGGTCGTATGCTTGCACGTTGTCAGAAAACAAGTGAGTTGCACGTTCCTCGATAGCTATGCAGTTTGAGTAACAAGCCGCTGGGAATGGAAGAGTCAAAGATGTAGCGTATTTTCGTGAACCATCGCCACCATGGAGAAGAAAATCCAGGTCTTTGTTGAAGAAATGTCTGAAAGGAATCCTTGGTTCTTCTGGTTGGCCGATTGTTGGTAGAGGTTTGGTCCAGTCAGTGTAGTATGGAGGGTTGTTCCGTTTAGTGAAGTCGATGTTTGCTTCTGGGTTGAGCCAATCCATGTTGTTAGACATGGCTCGAGCAATGTTTTCAAGGTGATATTCAACCTCGATTGCACTTTCCGAGCTATTTTTCAACAGAAGGAATGCTTCATTTTTGATGCGCTTCAACTCGGATTTCGTCATTTTCTTCACACGGAATCGTTCTTGCAAGATTTTTGCATGCTCCAGTGTACTACCGTCTACCAATTCTTGACCATCTTCAGGGTAGGGAGTGTTGTTAACAAGTGTGGAGAACCATTCAAATTCTGCGGTTGTATCGTCATCAAGCCATGATACGACGTCTGGCTGAGTCGTCTTTTTCTTGTTTTTAGAAGGCTTTGATGATGATTCGGGTATCTTCACTTGTTTGGGAGAGGAGGGTTGTTGTTGGGGCTCAAGGACCTCTTCATCGTCACCACCCGTATACTCAAAGTGATCACCAGTTTTGTGAGTCACGGGTGGTAACTCGGAATCGTCCCGAGGTTTATCAGTTGAAGACCGTGGTGGAGAAGATTTTTGTTGTGCAGGAATTGGTTTAGGAGGAGGTGGCATCGAGGAGGATTCACCAGACATCTTTTGACGTTTAGCCTCGTCAGTCTTATCCTGATCCTGATCATCATCGTCTCTAGGACGCTTAGGCTTCTCAGCTTCTTCTCGGCATGCAGAATTAAGTTGGAATGCCAACAATGCTTCTAACAGTTTGCTTTCATGAGAGGCAAGCATTGCGGAACGTTTAGACAGTTGTGCGACCAGTCGATCAACTAATTCAGCGTCTGAAAAGATTGTGGGATCAACAGGATTGATGCTGACATACATCGGTGTTGACTTCATCGCCTGTTTGGCCAGGTGCACCAGGTTTGGATAGAGTTGTCTGGTAAACATCTCCTGTGTAAGTCTAGGAACGTTGTCACGAAGGTACCTGTTTGTGTAACCTTCAAGTGTTTCGTTTAGTTGCTCACGGCGATGACTCTTCATGAATTCCTGCACAAACTTCCTTTCCTTGTTCCTCTTTTCGTTATCTCTATATATATGCTGTATGTGATCAGCGAAGAAATTCAGCTTCTTGTTAAGAGCATTTTTCTTTCTGACTTCTTTGACAGCTTTTTGAATCCGTTCATGAGCTTGAGAGACCCAAGATTTTGGTTTCTTCACAGATTTGGATGAGGATTTTGTTGATTTCGTTGATGGTGGTGGAGATGAATGTGAAGAAGAGTCGGATGAAGAGGAGATGTGAGGAGACTCTGGGTCCTTCGGTGGTTCAGAAGTTTCCTTCTGAGTTTCAGTTAGATTATCCAGAAGAAAATCGTCATAATCAGACTCTTTATCCTTCTTTTCCTCATTCGTTTCTGGATTCTCAAAATTAAACTCCATAGTGTCTTCCACAAACTGTTGTTGTTGCAAAAGAGTGGTGGTACCAGCTCCCTTATCGGGTTGATTAACCGCATCAGGAGATGGTTCGGAGGGAGCAGCACCACTAGTTCCTCCGGGTCCACCCATTTGCTCTTTAGCAAATTTTTCAGCTTTGTGTTCATGTCTAAGTTGATGCAACTTCATTCTGTAAGTTGTCTCCAGTGGTTCTTCTTCACTTTCTGAGTTTTCAGCATCATAAGGTACAAGTGCCGGAGTCTTTCCTTTACCCTTATCATCTTGAGGACTTGGAGGTTTCTGTACTATTGGAGTGTCAGACACATCCTTAGCGGTTTCAGAGTGGAGAACCTCCTCATCTGTATCTGTAGCTTCAGAACTTACGTCCTCAAGCTGTTGTTTCGGTTCAGGTTTGGGTTTAGGAATGGGAGAAGCTTCCTGCACGGGAACAAACCGTTTTCTCGGAGGGTTTCGTTTGGGAAACTTCCTTTGTGACTCTGAACTTGTAACACTTCCAGCACTTCCTCTTCTAGTTCTCCGAGTAGGAGTTCCAGAAGATTTTTCGTCGAGGTGACCAACCTTGCCTTGTCTTACTGCTTCCAGATACCTGTTGTACGTTTCGAGCTTTCTGACATCTTCAGTTAGCAGGTAATCTGGTAACACCGCGCCCTGTTTCTTTGTAGATGATTCCTTCATTCTGATGGTCAGAATAGGTTCAGTCAACATGTCGTGATTGTCAGGGTCATTGAGCCTCTTGGGAATATCAGAATGTAGTCCAAGTGCTCTTTGGATCAACAGCTTAGTGTATCTGATGTATGGAATCTTTGAGCCTAGTTTGTTGAGAAAAGACATCATATCATCCCAAATCAGAGCTTCAATAGCGATGTGTTTCATGTTGACAAATGCCCAAAATATTTGCAGTTCTATGAGCTTAGGATGCTCATAGCCGCTATCACGACCAGAAACGGACTTGGTGATGATCATGTAGAGCGTTCTCCACGGTTGAGGAATACTCTTGAGCTCTACGTGAGAGTGTTTAGTGATTACTCCTGTAGCTTCATCATAACCGATATCGATTAAGAATTGGAGAGTGAGCTCTTCAGTAGGTGTGGCATAAAGTTTGTCAGGTTCGACTTCAGGAATTAAGAGAACAGCCCTTAAGTCTGCAGGTGTGATGGTGACTTGTTTATGGTTCAGAGTCACCGTCACTGCAGTCCTTCCTTTGACCCTTTCCATGGTGTTCCAGAACTGTTGGATATAGATCTCAGGAACTGTTGCAGAATGTGTGAGCATGTTCTGATATGGATGAGACCTCAGAATGTCAATAGCGATTAAGCATGAAGACTCAGAGCAAGTGAGAGTGCTGAAGTCAACTCGGAGATTATTCTTTCCAATCTTCATTGGATAGCCATGAGGATAGATATCAGCAATGGAGAGAACATTTGGTGCATCCATGTTTGGTTGAGCAGCCATGTCGTGATCTGAAATAATATTAGCCAAAAGAACCAACATATCGAAAGACATAATGTTAGTCAACAGAAGGTCTTATTGTCTAGTTATTTAATGTACAACGTCAATGATTGTTACGAGTCCTAAGTCACTTGTATGTCCAATAATCTAATGACGTCGTGAAATGTATCGTGAGTTAGTTAACTTTAAGTTTTAAAGTTTATGTTATCACTTATTGTTCACAACATATCAAACGTTTTGGTTTATTAGTGACATTATTGGATTCGTGACGTTATGATAAGTTTATTAACAAGTTTTGTACACGTAACAATTCATAATGAAGGTCAAAATGGCTTAAGCGTAGTATTGACAAAGTTACGCGTAAACAGTCGTGACATAAGCGTAGGCGAAAGCTTATGCGTAGGATCCTATCTTATGCGTAAGAAATGTTACGCGTAAGAAAAAGGGGACCTTACGCGTAGAGCTTACGCGTAGGCGTATAAGAACCTTACGCGTAAGGCTTACTCGTAAGAGTAGACCTTATGCGTAGAGGTCACTGTTTACGCATATCCTTCACAGGATACGCGTAGTCCCACTGTAGAACCTTAAGCGTAGAAGCTACGCGTAAGACAAGTCTTACGCATAACAATCTACGCGTAAGGTAATCCTTATGCGTAGATAATCAAATGACCTTGATTCTGAATTATAAGTATAGCAATCCTGAAATAAATCCATCAAATCATTAATATTGACACATACATTCAGTTTATCAATAGAACATGGCACTAACATATGTTAAACAGTTATGCGTAGAATTGCATACGCGTAGACTAAACCCTAGATCTACGCGTATGGAATCTAGCCATGGATTATGCACCAAACTTTTTCTGGTAGCTCTAAGGTGTTGTATGATCATATATACCAAGTTATAACATCTAACTCATGGTGAATCAAAAATACCCAATCTTATGAACCTTAAACCCTAATTTCAAAATCTGAATTAATCAGTGTTTCTGGGTGGTTATAGAGCAGAGATATGATTAATTCAACATTATATGAACATAACCCAGCAATATTTAGACCAAAAACACTTCTCATTTAGAAAAACCCAAGTCCACGCATAAACCCTAAGTTTCAAAATCAATCAATTTATGTTTCTGGGTAAGTTTTGAGGATAAAGATATCATCATTGATGCTAAAGGCACGTTTTGAATCAATCTTTTTAACCAAAAACACACACACAATGATTATGTGATCATACGCTTATGCGTAGATCACAAAATCACGCGTAACACACATTTTAGCCGTAGGATTTTCGTGATATTAAAACCCTTAGCTTAAAACAATGTTTGGATCATTAAAACACTTACGATTAGATGATCAGAACAACGGATTTCTTGAATGAATCTTAGGCGTAGATGAGATTAGGTTTAGTAATAAATGTGAGTGAAAGAATTAGGTGGAGAGGTGTTTTATTAAAGTTAACTTTAATCTTTTGGCAGTTTTAGTCCCTCCACCTTTGCCTTTTTCAAACCAAGCCATTTAACTTCCATTTAGGTTACCAGACAAAGATTTTTGAGAAAGAATCATGACGACACTCCCCCTCGACTTGAGAAAATAGTGAAAGGTTTTTAATTAAAGTCCGAGGAGTGTCTTTGAACCAGAAATTTACCACCATTTGTAAAGAATCAACCGAGATGTGATAACATGCAAGTACACAGATGTTTTGAAACAGTTAATGGATTATTTTCTCCCCCTCAACACTTGATCGGAAAAGTACTGAATTTTGACAGATTAAAGTGTTGACGGAAGAAAAGTACTTGCCATGTTGATAGAAAATAGATGAGGAGAATATTTTTTGTTGTTTTATCAGGTTTTATATTTTTGTATTTTGTTTTTGAAAGATTTTATTTATTTACAAGAGATGTTTTGGTGTTTGACATGTTTTTAAGACGGTTTTAAGAGGTCATCCAGTTCCTCTTGAGTCAAACACCTCATACCAATTCGGTGGACCAACTCATTAAACCGAGCGGGAGGCAAGGCTTTGGTGAGCAGATCTGCCAATTGGTATTCAGTACCCACAAAGTATAATTCAACGGTACCCTGTTCCACATGATCCTTGATGAAATAATAGCGTAGATCGATGTGCTTTGATTTCGAGTGCTGAACTGAGTTGCACGAGATTGCAATGGCACTCCGATTGTCGCAGTACATCGGGATTCTGTCAAATACATAACCATAGTCTTTGAGTTGTGTTCTCATCCAAATGACTTGAGCACAACACGCGGACATGGCTACATATTCTGCTTCAGTTGATGACAGCGATGTACAATCCTGCTTCTTTGATTGCCAAGACACCAGTTTATCACCGAGAAATTGTAGAGCTCCTGAAGTACTTTTCCTTGAGTTTAAGCATCCTGCATGATCAGCGTCTGAAAAAGCGATTAGTTCAAAACCAGAATCCTTCGGATACCAGATCCCCAAATTAATGGTTCCCTTTATGTATCGGAGGATTCTTTTAGCCTCAGAGAGGTGGGTTTCAGTTGGTCGCGACTGATAACGGGAGCATAGATAAACGGCAAAGACAATATCAGGTCTGCTAGCTGTTAGATACATGAGGGACCCAATAATACTTCGGTATTTGGTGGGGTCAACTAATTTCCCATGTAAATCAGCATCTAGCTTCTTGGTATGAGCCATGGGTGTGGCATAAGTATCACAGGTATTCATTCCAAATTTGTTTAACAGTTCAAGGGCATATTTGGACTGACTCAAGAAAATACCACGGGGTGATTGATGAACTTGCAGTCCTAGAAAGAACGTAAGTTCACCCATCATGGACATTTCAAAATTTTTCTTCATGAGTTTTGCAAAAGCGATTGAAAACTTTTTATGTGTTGACCCAAAAATGATGTCATCCACGTAAATTTGAACAATTAAGATGTGTGCCCCGTGATATTGTATGAAAAGAGTTGGGTCAACCGAGCCTTTGGTGAAATTATTGGCAATGAGGAAAGATGATAGCTTATCGTACCATGCCCGAGGGGCTTGTTTGAGACCATAAAGAGCTTTTTTCAGTTTGTAGACATGGTTCGGGAACTCAGGATCAACGAATCCATCTGGTTGGCTGACATAGACCGTTTCTTTAAGTTGCCCATTGAGAAACGCCGTTTTGACATCCATCTGATAGACCGTCATGTTCATGTGAGCCGCGAATGCAAGAAATATCCGAACAGCCTCAAGACGAGCAACCGGAGCAAAAGATTCTTCAAAGTCTATCCCTTCTTCCTGACGATAACCCTTAGCAACTAGCCGTGACTTGTTTCGGATGACATTCCCTTCAGCATCCAATTTGTTTTTCCAAATCCATTTTAGACCAATGACGTAGACCCCTGTTGGTCTTTCAACCAGTTCCCATACTTCAAGACGTTTGAATTGGTTGAGTTCTTCTTGCATGGATTCAATCCAGTTGTCTTTTGTCATTGCGTCTTTAATGTTTTTAGGTTCTGATTGGCAGACAGTGAGTGCATAAATGCAGTGTTCACCATCTGAGTGAAGACGTTGTCTCGTAACGACTGGTTGATTCGGGTTGCCAATGATGTTAGCCAGAGGATGGTCTTTTGTCCATCTATGTGTAGAGGGTTGATGTTGGTATACATTGTGCAGATTCTGAGGATTCAAATGGTTTGTTGAAGATTCCGCAACATCTGGTGCAGCAGTCTCATTAGCAAACGGGTTGAAGAACGCATTTGGATCAAAATCTGCAGGTGGGGGTACTTCATTCAGAGTATCATCAGCTGGTTCATCATTGTTGGAAGCGATGTGTTCAACTGTTGTGTTGGAGTCAATTGGTGTAGGTGCATCTTCAACAGTAGTTGTTGTAGCAGGTGTATCAGGTATAGGAATATTATCAGGTTGTGCAGCGGAAACAGCGGATACACCAGGAGCACATTCATCAATATCGTCACAGAACAGAGGAGCAAATAACCTTTCCATTTGTTGACGAGTTAGCTGAGGGCTTTCTTCAGCTGATGATGGGGGTTGAGGGAAGTTTAAACGGTTGTGACCGGGTTCTAAGCTGTTATACTCAGAAGCCATTTCCGTGAGTTCATCGAAATGAGCATGAATCGTTTCCATAACCTCCTTAGTTCGACGATTCCAGATTCGGAAACCTTTAGAATTGTCACAGTATCCAATAAAGACTCGAATATCAGCTTTGGCTTTTAGCTTTCCAAAATCATCACGATCATTATTTGGATAGCAGAGGGATCCAAATACATGAAAGTGTTTGAGGTTCGGTTTATAGTTGTGGACAAGCTCAAAAGGTGTTTTGTTGTGGCGTTTTGTGATCATGGAACGGTTTTGAGTATAGCATGCAGTAGATACAGCTTCCGCCCATAAGTAATCTGGAAGTTTAGCATTGATTAACATTGTTCGTGCAGCTTCCACTAACGTTCGGTTTCGTCTTTCAACAACTCCGTTTTGTTCAGGTGTCCGTGCAATGGATGTTTGATGCTGAATTCCCACTTTCTCATAAAATTCACGAAGGGTTTTGTTAACAAATTCAGTTCCTTTGTCTGTTCTGATGATTCTGACTGTGTTGCGGAGCTGAACCTGTATCTTTGTGAGAAAGGTGATGATCATTTGTGGAGCTTGGTCTTTGCTACGAAGAAAGTAGACCCAAGTCCATCGAGAGTAGTCATCAACGATTACTAAGATGTAACGTTTGCCATTTATCGTTTGCACGCGCATTGGGCCACACAAATCCATGTGAAGAAGATGAAGTACATGCTGAGAGCTGTGTTCCACCTTTGAAGGAAAATGAGCACGAGTGCTTTTCCCTTGTTCACAGGCTGAGCAAAGGTGATCTTTTGAATACCGGAATCGTGGGAGTCCTTCAACTAGTTTGTGTCGAGCAAGGTTGGTGATGGTTTGAAAGTTTAGATGTGAGAGACGACGGTGCCATAGCCAAGATTTTGTTGATGTTGCCTTAGAAAGTAAGCAGATGGGAGATGAAGCAACCATGTCTTGCATAGAGATAGTGTAGAGACTAGAATTACGCGAGCCAGACATAAGGTCGTTTCCTTGTAGGTCACGAATGAAACAAGTTTTCTCCCTGAAAGCGACCTCCAAATCTCCATCACAAAATTGACCTACTGAAAACAGATTGTGACCGAGGCCTTCCACATAGTAAACCCTGCTGATTTCGATGTTCCCATTAACATAATCTCCGTAGCCCATGATGGCTGCGAAGTGATCGTTCCCGAATCTGACAGTGCCAATGAACTTTGCAATAAAGTTTGATAACAGTTTAAGATTGCCTGTCATGTGTCGGGAACATCCGCTATCAACAATCCAGAGAATGATCTGTATCACCTGCATTACACACAGACGACACAGATGGAATAGAAGTAGATGTGGAACCCAAAATGTTAGAGGGTTCCAAAGCAGGTATATCAGATATACACACATTCATAAGTTTAGGAATCCATTTAAATCCTAGTGTGTTATATATCCATTTTTGCCATCTATAACTACTCTTTGCTTTAGTCTTAGTGAAATCACTAGGTGGTACAACATTCTTAGGAGGTGAAGCGGGAGCTACTGTGATAGCAATGGTTGCCTTAGAATCTAAAGATGGTGGTTTACCAAGCACAGACTTTGAATGATTAGTTGGCCTAGAGGTATTCCGATTCTTAGGATTCCGGAATCTAGAGATTATAGCTTTAGCAACACATTTGTCATGACAATCAGAATTCATACTTTTTTGACAAATATCACAAGGTGCATCAGACTGAATATCAAAGGTACTTAACGGTTTAGCATTCGTTACATCACTATTTCTATTACATTTGCCAGACGCAATATCTATAGTGGAAGTAACATGAGTTTTATTTAGAGTCCTAGGGTGTTCTTCTACTTTAGCATTCCTTATTGATCTTTTCTTAGGTCGCAACTTCCTATTCTTCGTTTGGGTGCTCCTAGGCTGTGAAGTGCGGACGTTTGGAAAAGATGCAACTATTCCTGTTTCAGTAGAGGGAAACACATTAGCAACTTGTGATTTGGCAGTGGGAATTCTAGGTTCACGATTACTAAGTGTGACTGGTGCTAATCTCTTAATCACAGTAGGCGGGAGTAGTTCATACTTTCCTAACATTTCCCGTAACTTAGAGATGGTGTGAATCAGATCTTGATTTTCAGAACGAATATTACCAGCAAAATTCAGGACTTCTCTAGTGTGAGCTAGATAGTGATCAAGTTCATTAGATGCTTCATCTCGAGTCTTTTTGAGTAAATCAAATATGACACCATATTCCTGTTTAACTTTTAAAAGTTCTTGTTCATATTTTGAGATTTGACTTTTCAAAGACACGTTTTGATCATCTAGTTGAACAATTTTAGGATCAGAGGATTTGGCACTCAATTGAGCGATTTTCTTTTGAAAACTAAGTTGATGGTTGTGAATATCTTTTTCACACCATTGAAGACGACGTTTTGCATTGTGAATTTCCGTGTGTAAACGTTTATTTTCTGCTTTTAAAGACTCGATCTGAAGCACATTATCGGTGTTCTCAACAGTTACAACAGTGTCAACAATATCAGCAGAGATATGATCAGATGCATATGGCAACGAATAGAATAGCACAACATTATGGATATCAGCACAGATAACATCTTCCAAGAGTCGATCAACATCTTTTCTCAACAGTTTCTTTTTCCGTTTTGTGTTAGTAATAGATGTTTCTGTTTTCTCGAAAACGTTTTTCATTACCCCAAGTTCCTTATGAAAATCCTTTTCCCAGGCAATTGCACAACTTTTCAAGTTTTTAACATTAGGTAAAAGATTTTTCTGAAAAATGTCTCTTTGTTCTCGCGCCAGAGGCGATTGAAAATGTTCAACTTTTATTTCAGATCGATATTCTATCTCATGTTGTAAAATTTTGAGGTCAGCCATGAAAATGTCAAAATATCGAAGAATTTTTCGATTTTCAGGTTGTGAGTTTACTTCGCTAATGGAAGGTAAAGGACCATAAGTTTGTGCAAAGACTGTTTTGGGATTAACAATAGAAGACTCGGGTGTTTTGATGATAACCCTTGGTGTGTTGGAAGAATCCGTTGGTGTGACGAAAGTGACCGCATTTTTATAATTAAAAGGTTTGTTGTAAACAACATTTTTTAATTTTGATCGACTCTCGTCTTCTGCATCTAATTCCTCTTGACGATGGTATTCAACAACACTCATGACAGTATTATCAATTTTGTATTGTGCACTGGAAACTTCAGGAGTTGGTTTGAATGTTTTTAGTGAAAGCTTTGGTTTGTAATCAGCTAGATTTTTACCATATCCATTTGGATTAGGTTTTAAGGTAAACTTTTCAATAGCTGTTACTGATTCACCATGTTTGTAAACAACAGTTTTAAACTCTTTAAGTTTGTTTTGCAAACCGAGAATTTCTGCAAGAAGGTCATCTACCCGATTCGTTGAATGCTTTTTGTATGCGGAGAACTGTTTTTGACAATTTAACAACTCAGCCTTAGCTTTTTGATTTTCCAAGGTGAGAGCGTTAATTTGTTTTTTATGTTCATGTTTCAGTTGTTCTAATTCGGACAACAAAGCATTCTTCGAGGCGGCTAGATCACGCATCTGTCTCTCTAAATATTTTTCGTTTTGATGAGATTTTGCAAAAGCGGCTTCAAAACCTTTTTCACGGTTTTCTTGAGTTTTGAAAAAGTTGAGTTGCATTTGTAAACAGTCAAAATCCTTGGTTAACAGTGCATTTTTACGTTTTAAGGACTGATTTAATGCATAACATTCCTCCATTTTGATTTTATGGTCTTGAATTAACCGAGCAAAATCTGGATGAGGCAACAGATCATCTTGTTCAACGTGAGTCTCAACATGATCATTCTTTAGATCCTCAAGTACGACCACAGAGTCAATTTGATTGTCAAGGGGGACCATAAGGTCATCTTGATCGTCAAATGTAACTACAGGGTTAACTTGAAAATCATCAGAGGAAGATGTAGAAGACTCATTTTGAACAGTCTGATCCGTGCCGGATTCAGATATTGGCGGAGATATTAGTTCAGATATGATGATGGTTTGTTCGGGTACCTGAGACAAGCCATCAGTGTCATACACTGGGCCTGAATCACTCATGTGCAGCTCATGCATATTAGCCATCAACATAACAGCTGCATTAGCCTGCAAGTCCTCCATATCATCATCTGAGTCTGCATCTGCCATAAAGCTCTGTTCTTTGTTTGTAAGAGATCCACCAGCTTCATCCTTAAGAGCCAAAAGTAAGGCCTCTTTGAAATAAGCACTGCCCCTAGTCCTTGGCTTTGGGCATGCATTAGCCAGGTGTCCCTTTTCATTGCAGTTGTAGCATCTAAGACCATTTAACCGATTCTGAGCATTTCCCTGTTCCACCACTTGAGCTCTGTTGTTATTCCTACCCACAGCATTAAACCCTTGACCACCTCCCATCTGACGACCATAATCACGATTCTGAACTTCAACACGTCCATTGTTCACAACAGCTTGAGTCCGTGTGTTAGATGAGGAACGAATACGATTGTTGGATTTGTTGGTGTAACGGCCAAATGCATTAGCAATCATCACAAATCCTTGTTGCAATGCTTCGAATGGATCGATTTCCTCAGTAGCTTCACTGACATATGCTTGAGCATTGTTGCTGTATGGGACCAATTGATTTTGTTGAGGTTGAGGTTGTTGCTGTGAAGGTGTGTTGGAAGCAGGTGGTTGAGTTGCTGGTTGAGAGGGATAAGTCTGTTGAGCATACAAGGCAAGTTGTTGATTGTCCGGTTGTGACTGTTTAGTAATTTGAGCACGGAGAATCCTTTCCCGATCAACTTCCTTTTCATGAGGCTTCAAGTAATCGTACAACAATCCATAAGTAGAATGATGCATGTTCTTCGCTTGACGGAGAAAAATGACATACTTCTCCCATTCTGGACCAAGACTACTCAGGAACTTAGTATTCACTGCAATTCTTGGCATGATGATGTTGTGTTTATCCAAATCATTGATGATGTCTGAAAATCGGTGATGATATGACTCAAGTGTCTCTCCAGGTTCAATCATGAAGTGTTCATAAGCCAAGTAAATTTTGGATTCCAAATCCTCCTGATTGAGTACAGATCCTTCCATAAGTAGACGAATGTGATCCCACATTTTTTGTGCAGTCTTTTGAGCATCAACACTACGAAGAATTGGGTTTGGTAATCCTAAGAGGATGTATTCCATTGCAAGTTCATCAGCTTCATAGTGTAGAAGTTCTGTAGGATTTAAGTCTGCAACAGTAGCAATGTTGGTTTGTTCATCTCTTGGTGGAACAGCAGTTGGATCTCCGGGTATAGTGACAATAGGCATCTCAAATGGACCTTCTAAGATAACCTTCTTTAAGAACTTTCCGTGTGGCTTCTTCAGATCACAAAACCTAAAGAATCTTATCACCCATTGATCGTAGTTTCCTGGAGTGAGCATTGGAGGTCTATCAAGTGATCCAGCTTCATGAATTGATTGTTGGCTGCTTAAAGCTTCACACATCTTAGCAAACCAAGTGGGTTCCTTCATAGTTGTCCGTGATGGATGTTGATTGAAATCAGTTGTGTAGGGTTGAACTTGAATGCTTGGTTGTGGTTGAACCATTTGTGGTTGTGGAATTGCACCAAGTTGTGGAGTATGTTGCTGAGTAAATTGTTGTTGATAAATTGCTTGTTGTTGATTCCATTGTTGATTTTGTGGAGTTAATTGTTGTTGTTGTTGATTATAAGTGTGAGGGAAATAGTTAGAGTATGGTGGTTGAGACATGATGATAAACTTGTGAAGTAAGAATGGATCTTTGTAGTCGAATGAATCTTTGTTGATGAAGTATCCTTAGGCGTAGAAATGACAAGAACCAAGTAGCACTTATGCGTAAAAACACCAAAAGTTACGCGTAACAAGAATAGTTACGCGTAGGATTTAGCTTACGCGTAAGCAGGAAAAAAACTAAAGTTACGCGTAAACAGTAAGTTAGGCGTAGAAAGTTAGGCGTAGGATTACCTTATGCGTAGGACTAAGTCTACGCGTAAGATGAATCTTAAGCGTAAGATTTTCTACGCATAAGCTTTATGCTTAAGCGTAAGATTAGGGTTTTATCCCAAGTGATCTTTTACACTTCACAGTGCAAGAGATATCCAAAGTCGACGTATTTTCAGACTTATCCAAGTAAGAAAACACGGAATAAACCAGAAAATTGAAGATCAAACCAAGGAAAGTCTTACGCGTAAATTTAGGGTTTTGATACGCGTAAGATTACTCGTAACTTTGATTCTATCCAAATTCGTTTCTAAACCAGTTTTTGTGTGATGAGATAGCTTCAATATCACCAAAATAACACAAAAGTGTGAAACTTGATGATCCAAAGCTTCTAAAACAGTTATGCGTAGGATAACACCCTCGTATAAAAACTAGCTTAAAAACAAGGAAAAACTCGTAAAGTTCCAAACTTTTTGCCAAAAAACAATAGTTTAACACCTAATAACGTTGAAAGTACAAGAATCTTGGATTCAAAAATGTAAAAAATTAGTTTTTAAGCGTACCAAAGATTGTGTTATCTTTACGCGTAAGACCCAAAACCAAATACTTCAAAAACAAACGAATACACCCAACTATTTGGCGATTGATACCACTGTTAGGTCACTAGTTTTACAACACAAGCTTATATAGAAAGAGATAAGGCGATTGAACAAGTATCAAGCACACACACACAAACAATATAAGACACGGTTATGCGTAGGTGAGTGAATGAAGAGAAAACTTGAACAACCAACCTTCAAATGAAGGTTATTACAATGTATATATAGGCAAGGAGCTAGGGCAACACTCCCTCTCCTTCCCTATTCCTTATTGGGCTTGGGCCTCAGCTTATGGGCCTTCTACATAAGCTGGACCTTAAACAAACATAAAGGCCAGAATAAAGCTACCTATTACATATGAAATATAAATACTTGAAATACTGTTTAGGAGTGATTCCAACAGAACACCATACAATTTTGGGCAAATTGCAAGCCGTCAACGGATTTGAGATATCTTTACCAAGAGCCGTTTGCTCCTGGATTAGCCAATCCTTTTGTTTATTAGACATGGCGGACTGATAACCATAAGCTGAGTAAGTGCAAAACACTTACTCCAAAAAAAAATTTTGGCCAAAAATGGGGGAATTGGGTGGTATAATTACATGATAAAATTCGTGAGAATTCCCCCCACACTAGAAATGAATATTGCCCTCAATATTCAAAGTACCGGCGGTTATGCCGAAACATAGAACGTAAAAGGGAAATACTACGGCCATTATTTGAAATTTTTTTTTTTTTTTTTTTTTTTTTTTTTTTTTTTTTTTAGAAAACTTATATACAACAGCGGGGGGCAACTCCCCCACACTAGGGTGGTAGAAAGTAGAAAGAAGTCAGAAATATGGGTGAAAACCCATATAGTGTGCTACTGTTTTTGATTCCCGAGTCGCTAGCTTGACTCGACCCCGAATTCATTGGTCCATGGGGGAGCAAGTGGAAGAGAAAATCTCCATCGGACTTTCATTCAAGATGTTTGGACAAACATTTGAAGCACGTGAAAGTTCCACACCGATGAGATACAACCGGCTCAAAAGAATGAGAAATGCCGGGGTCAAAGATGGTATCTTCACTCTCGTAGGAGTGAAGGAAAGGAGAAGAAATGGGAGGAGAAGGCAAAGTGTCAATCTCATGACAACGGGTGGGATGGGTGGGCAAAAGATTGGATTGAGGAACATTAAGGGAATGTTCATAAATCTTATCCACCACTGAAGCAATGAAAACATTCCTATCGGGCTTAGAAGAGGTTCCATCATCCGGCGGTTTAGCAGGCGGACGAGTGGATGATGGACCTAAGCCATAATCGTCACTATGAAAACCCGAAGGTATCGAGTCATCCGGAGAAAGAAAGTCGACCTCTTCCATACGAGTGTCACTTGACGAATTATCAGAAGACCAATTGTAAATAAGATTTTCCAATTCGGTAAGGTCGGCTTCAAAGTCGAAGTGAGCATCATCATCTCCCGGTGGAGAATGATCAACGAGAGCGAGTTCATCGGAGAACTCCTCGAGAAGGTCTAACGTCGAAGTGGGATTTCCACTATTTTTATCTTCGGGTGAATATGGAGATGCAACGAGGTATAAGTCACTATCCTCATTCTGAATGTCAAAGATTGGATTATCCGAAACTAAAGTGAATTCAGAATCAAAGTCAAACAGAGGATTAGTGAACGCCATAGCAAAAGGTTTCTCGGACACAACGAGAATATCTTCATCATCCGTTTCAAAATCATTGTCCATATCAAGATCATCGGGATCAACATCTCTCACTTCTTCCAAGCTGACGAGCTCAGAAGATATCTCCTCAACATACTCCATGTCTCCACACGATAAAGAATCATCAAACGACGTATAATCATTTTCAGACTCGGAGGTTATCTCAACAGATAGTTTTGGGGTGGGAGAAGAATCATCATCGAGAGGCTCATCACACATATCACCAGAGATAACCTCAGATTCACTTGGGGTTGGGACAAGGTTCTCAACACAAGACGATTCCATTTCCGGAATAGTGTCAAGATGCTCGTCCCCCATTAAAAGGTTATCCGAAGGTTCTATGGTAGGTAGGCAATATGAGGGCGGAGAGTGGACATGTGCGGTACTTTGTGGGCTTGAGATATACACCTTGTCCTTTGTCATCTCCCAATCCTCCTCATCCTCATCATCGAGACGGCAAGCTTTTTTAAATAGGAGACGCTGTTGAGCAGCTTCGTTAAATAGGATAAGCTTTTGAGATGCTCGTTCATCGGCTAGATATCTTTCGTTGCGAGCTGCTTGTTCCTCGGAAAGTTCTTCAAGGATTATACGAGGAAATTGATCAATGACGGGAAGTTGTGGGGATTGGATGTGGTCAAAACTGGAAGTGTTATAACAAGGATCAGGTCCATAGTAATTTTGATTCCACGATTGACATTGATAATCATCATGAGGACCCCCACACTTATCACAATGAGGGTATTGGGGAGAACAACTTTGAAACGATGAATCATTGAAATCTTGATAGTACGGTTGTGGCTCGAATGAATTTTGTGGAGGGTAGTTGAAATCGTTTTGAGGATAATTGAAAGAGTTCGGGTTAGAATCATAAGTGAATGAATTCTCGGCACAAATCGAACAACATCCATTGACAAGATAGTTTCCACACCACTCGCACATACATTTGCAACAACGAAAACCTTGTGGTAACAAGTCTCCACAACCGTAGCAATACTCTTGATCGAACGAAGATATATCGGGTACGGGAGTAGGAATCGAGGGCTCAAAAACATCACAAATGTTAGGTAAAACGATATTTCCCGAAGTTGAAATTTGACGAAATTCATTTAAGCAATTTTGAACAATGTTCATGAAATCGTCCGAAAAAGGTTTTGAAGATTCCGGAGGTGGGACAAATGGTGTGCTCTCAGAGCTAGCAATTTCCACCATTTCCGTTTTGGTCTCCGGTTCTTGCTCTTTTCTCTTAACCTTAACCGTAAATCGCGAAAGATTTGGATCAAATCTAGACGGTTTAGGTTCAGAAACAATAGAACAAATCTCGGGTTGTGGCGGGTGGTCGAAAAAACTTGGAGAATCATCTAGAGAGTTTTTATCGGCTAATTCGCACCAATAGCAATATTTGCTTGCTCCAACCCTTCCACACCGCTTACATAAACAATCGGGATTGAGACAATAAACTTATTCCTCTTCCATACGGTTTTTGCAGTGAAAGCAACGACGATAATCGATCGTCGTCATGAGAATTAAATATGTAGAGGGTTAAAGAATGAGAATCAAATGGTTGAGAGGATACGAAGGATAGAATTAAACGGCAAAAGAGGGTAAGAGAAATAGAATTATATGGATAAGAGGAACGAGAAAAATATTTTTGTATTTTTGGATTTTATGAAAAATGGTAACTTCACGAGGAAGGATCTTCAAGTCACTAATCGCAAAAACTTCACGATATTGTCGCAACACACCTCCCCGGCAGCGGCGCCAAAATTTGATTCCTTAAAATAAACACAAAAATCAAAATACCGTAAAATTAGACAAATTAACCCTTTAGGAAAAAGGCTAACGTATCAAATCTTACGGGTGTGATAAAGTGATACCGGGAAAGTGATTTCCCCGGGTCGTGTCCCAACGAGGTGTGAAATTGACGGTGTCGTTGAGTTTCGAGATAAGGACTTGAATTGGTTTTAAGAATTTGGATTTTGGATTACGTTTTCTACAAATTAAAGAACGGAAGTGAAAATAAAGCAAGTAAAACAATGTAAACTCTAAATAAACTATTACTAAGCCTAAAAAATAATAAAACAAAGCTAAATTATATCCTAGGGTGCTAAAATGCAAAAACGCTAAAAACCGGGAACACACCGAGCCCCGAAAGTGAAAAATATGCAATTTAAGTCCTATGAGTGTAAAAACAATTTTCCTACATTCTAAATGACTAAAAATAATTTTAGGAAAAAGCCGGGTATTTTTTTGACCTTTATTTTATTTTCTACGAATTAAAAACTATTTTTAACTAAATTAATTATTAAAAATACTAAACATTTTAAGAAAATTCTACAAAAATCACAGAAAATTCCTTACATGATACTAAAACTAAGAAAAATATAAAAACCTACCACTACTTTTTGAATTAAGCTGTAAAAAGGTGAATTAAACTACTAAGTTAAAAATAGTCAACTGCCTTAAGTTTTAAATTATGCAACATTAGAATGAAAAAGTCCCAAGGGCGAGTTGGATTTGGTGTGTGATGTTGTGGTCGTGTACGGCACACAAGAGGTGCTGGGTTCGAATCCCACCTCCACGTTTTTGCAAAACATTTTTTTTTCTTTTAATTTTTCTTTTGGGATTCAAAGATAAGCTTAAGATGAGTAAATTTTGCAAAAACTTTTCTTACAAAGACACCTGAATAAGCAGTATAAACTGCTTATTATCCCACAGCTGACAGAAGCACTCCCAAACAAACACCCCCCGATTCCCCGGGTCGTGTCCCAACGAGGTGTGAAATTGACGGTGTCGTTGAGTTTCTTGATTAGGACTTGAATTGGTTTTAAGAATTTGGATTTTGGATTACGTTTTCTACAAATTAAAGAACGGAAGTGAAAATAAAGCAAGTAAAACAATGTAAACTCTAAATAAACTATTACTAAGCTTAAAAAATAATAAAACAAAGCTAAATTACATCCTAGGGTGCTAAAATGCAAAAACGCTAAAAACCGGGAACACACCGAGCCCCGAAAGTGAAAAATATGCAATTTAAGTCCTATGAGTGTAAAAACAATTTTCCTACATTCTAAATGACTAAAAATAATTTTAGGAAAAAGCCGGGTATTTTTTTGACCTTTATTTTATTTTCTACGAATTAAAAACTATTTTAAACTAAATTAATTATTAAAAATACTAAACATTTTAATAAAATTCTACAAAAATCACAGAAAGTTCCTTACATGATACTAAAACTAAGAAAAATATAAAAACCTACCACTACTTTTTGAATTAAGTTGTAAAAAGGTGAATTAAGTTACTAAGTTAAAAATAGTCAACTGCCTTAAGTTTTAAATTATGCAACATTAGAATGAAAAAGTCCCAAGGGCGAGTTGGATTTGGTGTGTGATGTTGTGGTCGTGTACGGCAGACAAGAGGTGCTGGGTTCGAATCCCACCTCCACGTTTTTGCAAAACATTTTTTTTTTCTTTTAATTTTTCTTTTGGGATTCAAAGATAAGCTTAAGATGAGTAAATTTTGCAAAAACTTTTCTTACAAAGACACCTGAATAAGCAGTATAAACTGCTTATTATCCCACAGCTGACAGAAGCACTCCCAAACAAACACCCCCCGAATCAGTTCTTTGACAGTTTAATAAGCACAAAATTATGTCAAAAAGCCATAAAATGAGCAATCCATTGACAAAAACAGCAAACATGCATACTAAGCAATGATCATGAGCATGAAAAGAATCACAAAACGCTTAGAAGAGGAGGGAAAACAGTTGGCTAATGTAAGTTACACTAGGGGAATCCTAGACTAGAAAAATAGGAAAATAAGCTATTAAATACTACCATTAAGCAATAATTAAACTAATCATAAACTAATTATACTAAAGGGCAATAATAAACCTAAATAAGCTAAAAGAAAAGCTCAATAAGCAAATAAAAAAAGGGGTTGCTGCTACTGTGACAGAACAAAAGGGAACAAAAGGGGCACTAAGAGGCTTAACCAAATAAGCACTAGATGCTAGGCAAGGCATAAAAACATCACCACCATATATCTAACTACTAATTGCGACAAAGAACTAATCCTAAATCTACTCTAAGCTACTTAAATTTTATCTAAAAAAGGGACAACGGGCTGCTGTGAGTCTGCTGAAACACGTCTCCAAACAGCCTTAACGAGGCACGTTTTGGCTTGAAATTAAGCCTTCTATCCTAAAATCTAAGGCATGAACATGCTAAATAAGAAATCTTGACATATCTAACATAATGAGAAACCACATTGGATCACAAAATGAGCTCATATGAAGCTAATTAGGGGGCTGATATGGGACTGTTATGACAGCAAGACAGATTCAAAAAGGGACTTTTAGAAGCTAATTTAAAAGCTAAATGGCTACTAAAACTTACTTGAAAGTACCTTAAGGCTAACAAACAACTAGTTAAAGATTATATAAAACCATTTAGAGACCCAAAATGGGTCAAAACTGGCAATTCCAAACACCCCTTTTACAGGGTCAATATTCCAAAAACTGTTATGAAACTTAACATAAACTAAAAGTTTTGTAAAATCTTTTATTAAAACCAACTTTTTATAACACAAAGCAGAATTACAACAAGAATTGAACTAATTCGGACAACTTAAACATGAACTTTAAACAGCAGTAAATGAATTTGAAACAGATTGAACTTTTCATTAATTCTAAAAAACTACAAAGCTGAGAATTGAATTAAACTAAGACATTTATATTAAAACATAACATAAGACATGGGCTAGAATTAAAAATCCTAGACAAAAATCTATATCTTCACTAATATCTTATTTATACTAAACTCCAAGAAAATCTTCTGTCTCTCTCTTCTGTTTCTTCATGTCTTTGTGTTTCTTTAAAGATAATCTCAACCATCAATTTGGTAGGTACCATGAGCATGAATCTGAGCCCTTGTTGGTCCTTTTGAGCCAAAGATTTCCAGGGTGTCATGGGCAACATGTGACTTTGAGGGATTAGTGGGATTGGGAAGTGGGAGGAGAGTGACAGGATGAGAGGAGGGGGAAGGTTTGGCGGGTAAAAGTGTGTTTCTGGGTATATTTTTAGTTATCTGGTTTTGGGATAAGAGAAAGAAGGAGAGAAAGGAGGGTAAAGAAAGGTTCAGGTTATGGGGTTAAAGGGTTTGTGGGTGGGTTTGGGTAAAAAAACGGGGTAAGTTATTTTTGGGTTTTTGGTTTTTAAAAGGCAGTTTTGGCCATTTGGGTATCGGGGAAGGGCAAAATGGAAATTTTTGTTTCGGGTTAGGTTTTTAGGTTTGTTTTCCCACTCTCATTCCAAAACATGTCCCGGGCTCTAAAAATGAAGAAAATCCACTCCCGGCTCTGTCCGCAAAGCACTTTTTCTGATTTTGGCTCGGTTTTGCTCGTTTTTGCTCTGTTTTCCATCCTTTTCTACCTGCAAGACATAAAACACACTCCGAGAATATTTTTAACATAATTTGATCGTATTTGGGTGTTTTTAGTCATTTTTTGAGGTCTTAGGCGGGTAAAAACGATGAGTGAATAAGCACTCATCAGTGGTACAAAGGGAACAATAGAAGTTAGTGGGCCCTATTAAAAAAATAAATATTATTAAATGAGTGAGTCAAACTATTTCCTTTGTTAACAGAGAAAAAAAACGCACCCTTGGATTATGAGAGTTGGATCCGCATTAAAACAACTAGAAGTGTGTGAGCCTATTCGCGGCACACACGTTAAACACGAGAGTAAGTTCTATACATTTAATACTTGTATATTGACCAGTCTTTTGACCATTTAACTTGACCCAATTGTTCCATGACCCAAACCCTTTTGGCCGGTTTCCAATGTGGGGTGTTTGGGGTATACATGGGCTAGGAGGAATTGTATTCAAATAAGGAATGTGTATTAGCTTGGAGCTTAAGTTTGGAGCCCAAGGATTGCTAGGTTTTAAGGCTATATATACCCTACATCTATCTCTCAAACCTCTCGCATAACACTCCATCTTTACAGAAACAATATCGATCTGTCACCTCAATTTCATAGTCGATTAAAACCCTAAAACCGATTACGGTTTTGAGTTGAATTTGTCAGGAATTAGAAATTCCAGGTATTAAAGAGTCGGTCACCCCATATATTATCTTGCATATGTCAGCTCGTAGACTTATTTTTATTTACATCTCTTAGCTGTTTATTAGTTAGTTTGTAAGCATAGTTTAGTCTAGTGTAACACCGTGGAGGAAGGACGGGTCTTTACCCACTGTATACCTGATCCACAGGCCGTCAGGAGGTCGTTTATTTTGTAACCTATAAATACCCTCTACCTTGCAAGGTAGAGGGTTGGATGTTCTTTGGTAATCTAATATTCCACAAGTTTCTCTTACTAGAATATCCCACTTTCTCTCTCTCTAAAACCATCTATATGCTTAAAGTGTTAATGTTATGATATGTATGTGAAATCCAATATCTTACAATTGGTATCAAGAGCCATGGTTAGATAATCTCTTACATATCTTTGGATTTCTAGAGGTTTTTGAGTTTGAAAAAGTTTAGTGGTTTTTACATCATTTGGTTGATTTCTTGTGTTAAAGCTTGGATTTTGTTAGTACTTTTGTGTTTAGAATCATCACAAGTGTTTAGGTTTTGATTTGGTAAGCTTGAATCATCATGGCTGGGTTGTTTTTGGATTAAAAAGTGATGTTTGTGAATTTTTCTTGCTAGCGACTTGACCTACGGAGTGTTTTTCTTGCTAGCGACTTGCTTTACAATTTGGTAGCGTGTTACGGTTTGAGTAGGTAGCGATTTAGGCTTAGCGACTTGTCTAGTGAGATAAGCCGACAAACAGTACACTTAGTGGATTCTCCACTACGGGTAGCGACTTGGTGGAAGTTAGCGACTTGTACTTGTGTTCGTTAGCGACTTGGTGTTAGCGATTTGGTGCATAGCGAGTTGCTATTTAGCGACTTGACTCATTAGCGACTTGGATCTTAGCGAATTGCTGTCAAAATTTTCCTAGCGACTTGAATCCTAGCGAGTTGTTTATATAGCGACTTGACTGTGTACTAGCGACTTGGGGTTATAGCGAATTAGTAGTTAGCGACTTGGTTCAAGATTTTCTAGCGACTTGGGTGTTAGCGACTTGCTATTAAACTCTAAGATACTTGGTATTTAGCGACTTGGATGTTGAATACCTTGGTGTAGTGAAGCAAGTTAATTAAACACAATGTCTTACATCACTGATCCTTTAATCACCAAAGTACTTGCTCTCTATGATAACTCACAGAATAATGAAACAGGATGCTTCCCTGAATGCTCTTCATCTAATGATTCAGCAACGTTTAATCAAAACAACTCAGATGAGTCACTCTTAATGTTGTCAAATGATGCAAAGAAAATGGAATGCACCAGTGAGCCCTTTCAACATCTTCATCAGCTTCTCAAACTACTTTTATCTACAACTATGGATCGAACAAGCAGTGCTATCCTTCGTCAGGATTTTTCCACTTTGACAAGAACTGTGTTACTTAACTTAGAACAACTAAGGATTCATATTACCAAAGAAAAGTTCTCAACTGATGAATCTAATGCAGCTCTTCAAACAATCTTCAATCAAATTCAGCCACTTATCCGGGGGGAATATTCCTCAGATTTTGATGATGACATGACTGGAATCTCATTCAAGAAACACACTGGAATGGAAATTCATGAGTTCAGAAACACATTTATTCAACTTATGAGTAATATGGAAATATACATCAAGGAAGCTGCAAAATAGAACGATAAGCTGAATGAAAGAAATGAGTGTCAAGAGATACTATGGAACGATTGTGACAGGTCATGCAATAGACCAGTTGAACCAGTGAATGATACCGAATGCAGAAACTCAGTCGCAATGAAAGAGGATGAAGACAACAGTACTGATCTCAAAGACTCAGAGTCAGAAAAGGTTTCAAGTGATAAGGTACACTTAACTGATCACAGTAATTCTTATGTAAAGGTACCTGACTCTTACTCTGATCATAACACCATGAAATCGATCTTGGTTGAGCCTGAATCTAAAACTATTAAAGCTAATAACATGATTGAAAAAAGGGTATATGATGAACTTTCAAACAAATACTCAATTCTTGAAAAACATTGTATTTCATTGGAAATTGAAATACAACAAAAGGATGAAATACTTTATGCAAATAAATCCTGTGTTAATCAGGAACTTCCAGAATTTCGAGAATTTTTTGAAATTAATCAATTAAAAACCCAGATTCAGGACAAAGATTCGACCATAGGCGATATGAAATTACTACTTTCAGATGTGCAGAAATATGATTGTCATGAGATAAGTGATACACTTGAATCTAGAAATGTTGAACTAGCTCTATGTGTGTCCAACTTGTTAAGAGAAAATGAGTCATTAAGAAAAAACGTTGAGGAGACCAATTGTAAGTTGATCAATCAATCTAACCTCTTGCTGAAAGACATTGATGACCTCAAAGCCCAAATTCAGGATAAGAGCTTCAATATTGTTGCCCTAAAAAATGAGCTTAGGAAATCTATTGGAAATAGGAAGAACACTAAGTTTGCAAAACCTTCAACTTTGGCAAAGTCAACTATTCAGAACCACTCTAAACGTACAGTAGTAAAGCAGCCTAATGCCTTTAGAACTGAAAGAGTTAAACCATCGAAATCTAGGCTTGCCTCCCAAGTTGATAATAATGCTGTTTTGACAAAACCAGTCACTTCATTGCCTAGTTCCGATATGATGAATCTAAAACCTCAGATTAATGTTCAATGCTCCAAGAACAGAAATACAAGAAGTACCACTAGTTCTCATACAAAACATCATTTAACTGATCAATCCCCTAAGAAATATTCTAATCACAAAAGGACCAATAGTCAAAACAAGGCTGTGCACACATACAAATCAACTAGCAGCTGTTTCAAATGGATTCCCACTGGCAGATTATTTAAGTTTACATGAGTCAAACGGACTTACATACCTAGATCTTGCCTCAAGTGGATTCCCACAGGAAAACTCTTCAAGAATAGTGAATCTAATGGGATCCCTAATAATGATACGTCTGTATTACACTGTGATGCATCCAAGTGTGAGATTAATCATGTCACTAACCCATCCATTTGCAATTCTACATGTGCTTCAGGTACAATGCTCAACTCAATCAGGAACCTCATGACTTGGTTTCTATCAGAAATGAATATGGCTCAGTCAGGAGCTATAGCATGCCAGAATTGATGTACCTATTACTTTGACTCCTATTCACCTTGAATCAGGACTCGCTATCTTATATCTGAGTACAAATTACTCTTTAAAAAAAATTATTATTATAATTTCTTAAATTTTTATAATTTCATTCTTTTAATTTCATAATTTTTTTTTTCATTTTCATCCATCTAATAAAAGATTTATTCGTTGTTATCGATAACATCTACGATCCTAGAAATATCATTCAATAATGATACGAGATCATAGATGAAGTTCGAACAACTGATATATTCTTATTTTTAATCGGGTTGGTTAAAGTCAATCAATGGTCTTTGTTGACATTGATTGAGGGGGAGATTTTTTTTGAAGTTATCTTGTTTATTTCTGTTTCTGTGCTGGTTATGGTGTTTACTCAGTTGTAGGTAGTTATCGTGTCTTGCCTGTGTGATTATCTTTGTGTACCCATGTATTGAATGTTTTAGCATTGAATGTTTATTTGATTCATGGTGATCATTGTGTTTGTGTGCTTATCTGGGTTAGTATGCTATCTGTTTAGTCTGTTAAGGCCATGGATTATAAATGTCTACTATACAGAATATGATAAGATTGCAACTTTTCATGACTATGTTAGCAACTTTCTTTGAAAAAACACTAGCGACTTAATAAAAACCTTTGATAGCGAGTTGCTACACAAGTCACTAAACCACAGGGACCAAAAGTGTCAACTTGTTTTTCTTGATAATTATCCTCTACATACCCTAGCGACTTACCAGTTTTTTGTTTTTCAAAAACTTAATGAAACTTCTTTCTCTCTTTCTCTCTCTACGATCTTCGTAGCGACTTACTTGTGGTATGGCAGTGTTATCGTGTTTCTTATCCTCAGAATATGATGAATATTTGCATTTTTCTAACTCTCTTTTCCTTAACAGATCTCACGGATCTTAATCCTCAGCTTTCGATTACCTCGTATAGGTTTGTCATTGGAATCATTGAATGGAATTAATTGTGATATATGTGGTAATAGATTAAGGGATGTTTGGATGCTCTAGGGTTGTTGTATTTTTCATGATCTTGTGTATTAATGAATCTGTGAGCGTCCTCTTTATGATTCAAGTTAGATCGTGTGCCTGAAATCGTTTGTGTGTATGTATTATCTGAATGGGTTAGGATGTGTTTCCAAAATAATTATGATGTTCTGATTGTGTTGAATAGCTTGCTATGTTATTCGAATGATATTGGTTGAGTTCTTTGTGGCGAGTTATCTGCAGTGACGATGTTCTTGGTAGCGAGTTAGTGTTCAAATTCTTCGTGGCGAGTTGCTACTTTTAGTGCTCTCAAGTTGGCGACTTAGCGTATTAAATCGTAGCGACTTAGCAATATTACTGTTGATGGCGACTTGTCTTTACAAGTTAGCGACTTAGTAATTGTAGCGATTTAGTGAATTGATTTGTAGCGACTCGGCTGAGTTACTGTGGATGGCGACTTGTCTTTACAAGTTAGCGACTTAGTAATTGTAGCGATTTAGTGAAATGATGTGTAGCGACTTGGCTGAGTTACTAATGATGGCGACTTGTCTTTACAAGTTAGCAACATAGTAGGTTTTCAAGTAGCGACTTAGCCTTGTTTAGCGACTTATCCATTTATGATTAGCGACTTAATTGATTTATGTTTCATATGGCTACTAGGGTTTTAAAATGTTTTACGGCAACTTGCTAGGATAATATCATGCTTACAATATTGATTCAGGATTTCCTGTAATTACTTGTATTGACAACTTACTCTTTGTAACCTGCTATAACATTTCTGCTTAAGCAAGTTGTACTTGGATTCCCTTGTGGCAACTTAATGTTACAACTTGCTTCATTCAACCTGTTATATCATTTCTACATTAGTATCTTATTTCATGACTTTACTTCTTTACAAATGTGCATTTTAACCTTTTAATTCCAAATCAACTCATCTCGTGAAATCTTTATCCTTTATGTCTCGCTAATGCCACTCAATCCTTCTCTATATGCTTATAGGAACCCTGTCTGAGTTACTAAGTCTGAGTGGCTATGTCATAAGGGTGTTCTCAATGCTGTCTCAATAATCATTTATAATCTAACTTGTTCCCAATCATTACTGTTGGTTGTATTTATATTCAGATCTTCAATGGCAAGTTCAATCTCAGCTAAGAACGTTACTTCTTCTGTACCACCAAATGTTCTCTCAGACGAAGAAATCCTTCCTAGGAGTAAATGGGCAGAAATTGGAAAAAGCAACTGTTATGTGGACCTACAAAAGTTGCAACAAAACCCTATACTCAAAGTGTCTATTGATATCCTCAATAACACAAACTTCTTCGGTGCCATTACCAAGCAATGCTCAATTCCTACCATTTACATTCAACAATTCTGGAATACCATTCAATGGGACAAAATCACAGCTAAATACTCTTGAAAACTGGATGATAGGGAATTTGTGATTGATTCAGACATTCTTAGCAAGGCCCTTGGAATCACCCCATGTAACCCCAACCTACGTTCTGAATCTCCACCTGGTGCTAACGATCTAATTGTTTTTCTAATTGGTTTGGGTTATCAGACTAGCATTTCAAGGGCTTCTGACATCATCACTGGACACATGTATCAACCCTGGAGAGCTATTACAACTATTCTCAACTTGTGCTTATCTAGCAAAACATCAGGGTTCGATAAAGTGAGAATTCCCATCTTGCAAATCCTATGGGGTATTGTCAATAGGGTTGATGTGAATGTCTCAGATCGTATTTGGGAAGAATTTTCTTTATCAATGAACACATTCATATCTGATAGAACAAATTTTCTGAATAAAGCTCAAGGCCGAAAGAAACTAAACAAGCTTGTGATTCCCAGCATCAGATTTTCAAAGCTTGTTATCCAGTACTTGCAACAAACTCACAACTTCAACCCTAGGATTGATTCAACTCTACATAAAGCAAAAGATGAATTTGTTTTAGGAAACCTTAAATATGTTCCTAGAGGTATGGATAAAGAATTTTTTGGATTGCCAATTCCTGATATTCTACTCACGGACGATATCAAGAAGAAGGACTACTTCAAACAGTTCAAGAAAATTGCTGCCAGATCATCTGATAATGTCACACCCACTCCCTCACAACCCAATGCTCCCAAACCCGTTTCAGTCTCACACGCGTCTTATGCATCTCTTCCTAAAAAGAGACGCGAAAGATCACAACAGTCAGACCCCACATCCAAAAAGCATAAAGGAAAGAAGAAGAAGGTGGAAAAGGAAATTGGTAAAGATACTGAGGGGTCAAGGTATAACACAAAGGTAATTGATGAAGATGATGTTGTTCTGCAAATTGGAATCCAGCAAAGCCTAGATAGTCTGAATATGAAAGCCCCAGTTGGAGGAATAGTGTTAAGAGAGCCTGATCAATTGCCTCGACAAACCACATCGATCACGAAAGACAAAGGAAAAGGGGTTGTTAGTGTTGAAACTGAACAAGCCGCTCACATGCTTCTAACAATCTCATCCTCTCCATCAAGTACCACCAATCAATATGAACTGAAGAGAAGAACTGAATCATCTTTAGCTAAAGAACAATATGAGTTGGAAAAAGTGCCTGAAACGTTAAAAGAATCTCCTACACTAAGTGAGACCCAGTCTGATCAGAATGTTGATACTTTGTTGCATAAAGACTCGCAGGAGAATCTTGAGTCAAGATCTGATGAGACCATGCACCTGGAGGAACCAAATCTGTCTACCGGCTCTCTATCATCACTTAAGAATCTTGATACAGATTTCACCTTCGGAGATCAATTCTTAAATGACAAACCCATAGATACAGCACAATCCATGTTTACTGTCAACATTCTGCAAGATACATCAACCATTCCTCCGATGTCAGCATCTTCACTCACAACTGCTCTTCCACCTCCCATACCTGCTCAATCAACCGTACTAACACCACATACATCTTCACTATCCCTGAACCAGTCATTACAGTTGCGGATATGGATGCTCCACCTGCGTCACCACCTCAAATCCTTACTTCAGATCAACTACTTGACAAAGCAGTAAAAAGGATAGAAGCTCTTGAAAGGCAACTTCCAAAATCTATTGATTCCCTTGTGGATCGTGTCTATAGATTGGAGCACCTCAACTTCGATGAAGGGGTTGCAGCTGCCATTGAAGGGGAAGTTAAGGATGCTGTGGAATGGGCAATGGAAGCTCCACTTCTTAGACAATTCAAGGACCTACCTATTGCCGATATGAGAGCTTCTCTTTTAGAAAAGATGTATGATGCTGAAGAGCACAAGCATGAGGTCCACAAGAAGCTATATGAGGCACTTGAAGAATCAATTAAGTACGACAATTATGAACAGTACTTGATTGACATCAGGGAAAAGGAAGCTAAGAAGAAAAGGAGGGCCATTGTGTTGGAAACATTGCGGAAAGATCGTAAAGATCCTCCTCCACCTCCACCTCCAACGGGGGGTGCTGGAACGTCTGGAGCTGGTGAATCTTTTAAGACAACCAACACACCTCCACCACAACCACCATCATCACCGCCAAAACCTTCCAATCAATCAAGTCCTACAAGTGAACAGGGTACTCAGAAGAAATCTGCTGCTTGGACGACGGTTGACTCAAGGTTCACATCCACATCCACTTCTATTCCTGATGATCAAATGGTTCATGAAGAGTCGCATGTCATGGCAGAGTCGGAATCTGATGAAGATGATGCATCAACCAAGCATATTCCTAAGCCATCAGAAGAAGATTGGTTTGATACTTACATGGCAGGTAATCGCCCTAGCATATCCAGAGTAGCACTTTCAAGGGACACAATTCAAAGCTGTATTGTTGAAGATAGACCTCCTACTCCAGAACCTACATGGTCCATCCCTGAGTCTGACTCAAATATTCCTGACAACAATTGGGTATCAACTATCACCAATAATTATGAAGTACCAGCTGAAGACTCTCTTCTGCACTTCACTGGTGATATGGGAAGCTTCATTAGATGGTTTTGTGAATGGAAGAGTATCTCATCCATAACTCCAAGAGATCTTGAAGGACAAGCTTATGAAATTGTCAAGGTCTTCCACTCAGATGCCAATCAACTTCAATACCAGATGGAAGAATGCCATAAGATGCTTAATGACCAAGTCAGTGAGCAAATTAGTTGTTTAATGTTAACAAATCTCTCCCTCTTGGTGGTGAACCTGGTCAGACGACCATTCAGGCTGAATTCTTCTTCAATCATGACTTGGACTATCTCTGTGCTCGCTCTGCTGAAAGAAGACCAGCTCTATCAATATCAAAGATGAAAGCTGCAACCTACTCTGATCAGGGACTTGAACAGATGGTTCCTGATCAATTATGGGCCAATGAAGAACGAAAGTATGACATTGCCGCATCATATGGTATTTCTCACTGGTGGGACAAAAAGAAGAACTTCTACATTGAAAGACATGGTGCTGATAAAAGACGCAATAATGTTCAATCCAAGCTGCAAATCTTAAGTGTGGTTCGTGTAGAGATCTTCCCAATCTATGGATATGAGTATTTGAAGAAGATAGTCCTTAAAAGAGCAGACTTGAAAGAGTATACTATTGAAGAAAACGACTTCAAACATCTTCTGCCGAATGATTTCGAAGATCTCTATCTCTTGAATCTCCAAGGACACCTTGAGCATCTGCCTGTCCGTGAGAAAAAAGCCCTCTCTACTGCTGTCACTCTTTGGATCAGGGGTTTAGTCATTCGAAAACGAGTTAAGGACTTTCAGCTTGGCATGGAAAGCTACCAAACCAGGATCAACCTTACAAGTCCACAATGGAATGCCACAGGGCATGAATTTCATCGCTAATACAAAGCCCTTAACACCCCTAGAGCCGTCATCTTCACCGACAGATATGGGTCTCGCATGCTCATGCGACTATGTGAGCTCTACAAGTTTAGTGACGGAACTCTCAAACTGGTTGAAGAAGAACTAGACTCTAGAGTGAAAGAAATCATAATTGATATGAAATCATGGGTAAAGACTGCTTTTTGGACTGATGATGACTTAAAGCGGTGTGAAGATTCCATTGCTGCAATCAGGCGAAGACTCAAGACTCGAAGGATCTTCCGCAGCCTTGAAAGTTTTGTTGGTGGTAGACTCCGTGATGGTCATTACAAACTACTTCAAAGAACTGAATGAAGACATCTTCTGGAAGTAGTTTATGTTTTGTATTAATTTTGTGTAATATGTGGTGTACAAACTATAAACAACTATAATGCATGTAATAGTGTTAGGTTATGTACTGTGGATTCCCCTTGTGTCTATAAAGGGAACTTTAGTGTCGTCCACTTCTGATCATATAAAACTGGACACATTTTTCTCCAAACAAATATCTTGTATCACACATATTTAAATCACTTGAGATCCAAAATCTCAAAGGATTTGAAATTTTTGATCGGGGGAGAAAATGTGATATAAACATGAAAGATGTTAAAAGATGACCATTTTAAGTGCATACTGCTCTCTAATATGTGCTAAACAACTTTCGAATCTCGAGGCATATATTAAGGGGGAGCATTTGAAAACAAATTCAAACCTTCAGGGTACAAAGTGTTCCATGCTTTTATATAAGGTACCTTGATTGTGTGTTAAATGGTTTCTAAATATTTGGTGATCATGGTTATACTTCAAAGAAATTCCCTCTAATATGTGCATAACTCTTTCAAACCTTGAGGCTCATATTGAGGGGGAGAAAACTTGTGAAAACCTCATCCTTCCAAAATGCTTTTTCTACTTGATTTGATAAGAGAAGTGATGTTGATATCTTTTAGAAAATAGAAATCAAAGAAGTTAATTCTTCCTGTTGCCTCCGTGTGCTAAACGATTTCAAATACATGATGCACATGTTGAGGGGGAGCTCTCCTTCTAAAAATATCAAAAACAATTCAGGTGCAAAATGCTTTGATAATAGATCACGTGCATCTGGATTGATTTTCAAATGGTTTTCAATTGTTTCCAATGGCAGATGAACAATACCAAATAGACAGACCAACTTTACTTTATGTACGGTGATATAAGGATGATAACGTTAGGTATTTGTTCCCATGATCCGTCAGAACCGGAGGGATCTACCCAGGGACTATCCACTAGTTAGTGTAGAGTTCTTAGGTATGATGATAAAAGGAGAAAAATGAGATATGGGAAGAGTGCGGACTGAGACAGAGCAAGTACTGGAATAAACCCAACAAGGTTCTTGCTATGAAGTCTCGGTAAGCACTGAAGGGGTTGAAGAATGAAAAAGAATTGAATGTGAAAAGGGTGAAAAGAAATAGCCCTCAATTTCTTCAACCGTAGGGCAGAAACCGGGTACAATTCATATTCTACTGATGGTAACATCGGTATTGAAGACAAGACGTCATGGACCCAGTGACGCTATGCACTACAACTTCCCAAACCACTCAAGTTCCTCTTAAAAGGACTTGTTTAATTCTCACGGGGAACCTACATAATCTATCGACTTTCTCTTAGAGTTTATTGATATTGAAGAAGGAGACCCTCTCCCTAGTCTCCGGCACAGGATCCAAATATGCACAAATTGAGTCTAGAGCCACGAGATCATCCATAAATCTCATTAGGACACATTAAATGAAGACTCTCTGTTTCACACAATGTGGAAAGAGAGATTATATCTTGAGTCCTACGCATTATCCTTGTGGTATTGCCAGAACATCTGAGTGATATGCAAACATATTCACAATGAAGATGGAAAGCCTTCTGGAGCCAACATCAAACAAGCTCCTGGTGGGTGGCATGTGAGATCTATTCAATAGATCAACCATGTGACAACTGAACAGAAACAATGGAGCGATTCAATCTTTTGAATCAATTCTAGTTCAGGTTATGGATTGACGGATACCTTTGAAAAACCGGTCATTGTGCTTAAAAACTCTTTTCTTTAGCACATCGACCGTGTACGAATATTTCAAATCAAAAGGTGTTTATGATTGATAATTGATTTTCATTAAAACCTTCGTTGTATTGCAAAAACAATTTCTATTGTGCGATACGCGATTGTTTTTCAAATCTCTTTTCATCAATCAGTGAATTTCTATTCGCTGGTTCACTCACTCCGTGTTGTCTTCTTTGAGACGTTTCGGTTTGAGAACAGCTAGAGCAGCTGCGAAACCCTGTCAAGGAAATTCTTTGGAATTTTACCTGATCACAGGCAGTACTTGTACTGATCAACGGGGAACCGTGGGCCGTGTACCTCAATTCAACGAAAGTGATCAAAGACACTTTCATGCGCTTTATTGCTAACTGTTTTATGCAGGTACACCCGACGTTTGCAGCTGATCAGAATGAAGCGGTCAATCCATAGCCGCATGCTCACACTACACATTCATCTCAAATGAAATCATGATAAGTGCATCAATGACTCTGATATTTTCACTCCATGCTTCTGCTACGCTGCTGCCAATATCATGAATCAACGAAAGCTTCCACTACTCTGTTGAGAAGATATCATGATCCAGAATGTGAGCATGTCGGTCTGAATATCACAACATCACATAATACCAACATCACAATGGATGTCTCAGACATTTTTGTTAGCTGATGATCTCAAAGCTGGCTCAATATTCAGTATCATGTGGATCAGCCTCATAACCTCCACGAAATATGCATTAAAGATGATCAATGATATTATCACCACAGAAACACATAATTTGAATCCTTTGAAGAAATGAAGTCTATGAGCTCAAGAACAAAATCAAGAATTGAAAGCTAAAACTCAAAATGTATAATGTGGGGTGATCTCTGTTGGGAATTATATGTTTGAGTTGATAAAGACAAAAAGAATGAAACAAGAGGGACTTAATATGACAAGAAGGAAACCTACTAAAAGATGGAAGGACTTGCTTGCAATGGAAGTTTTATTATTTAGTCCTTATCCTCTAGTATATAAAGAAGACATAGGTGTAGGTTTTTAATTAAGTCTTCCAATAATGTAGTCGACTAAAAGGTGTGTGTTTAGCCTAGACGTTAGGGGAGAACGTCTAGGGTTTTAGATTAGTGTATCCTAGGCGTATGTTCATGTAAACGCCTAGGTTATTAGTTTAGTTAGTAGACGTGTTTCTATAAACGTCTAGTATTAGTTAGAGTTAGTGAATAAAAACCTGGTTCAATAACAAAGTATCGTTTTGATTATTCCGCTGCGTATTATGTTTGTTATTGATATCCCTAGCTGAGCTTTAAACGATCTTCTCAATTGGTATCAGAGCCTGGAGCTCGTGATATCTAGGATTCACAAGGTTTTATGTGTTGAAGAATGATGAAAAATACAAAAAATTCGGATCTCAAAATTTTCGTATTTGTATACAGCATTGTTTTGAAACGGCGATAACTTTTTCGTTGACCGTTGGATCGGGACGAAATTTTTGATGGATGTTCTCTATATACCAATCTAACTTTCCACCGGAGGGATTTTCGATCTGAGCTTTTATGCAAAAGATATTAACTGTCGAAGTTGGCTGCTGAAGGTGTTTTTCAGAATCGAATTTTTCAGGTTTTTAATGTTTTCATTCGTTTGCGTATGCATTAAAAGGTACTATCAACCCTAATTCAATGAGCTTTTAATGATCACTATTTTTGGAGTATGGTTTGCTTGTTTATTGGTGTCGAAACCCTAAATTACTCAAAGTACTGCTACTTTTCTTCAAAGTACTGGTCGATGTTTTTTAAAGTACTGTTCGGGGTTTGATTAACGTACTGCTGTTTCTGGCTATGTACTGTTCAACGTGGGTATTTAATATTGTTGCTACATGATTGGCTCACGTTCCTCATGATGTGAGTGGGTTAAGATTCGGTGTTATGCAGCGTATGAATGGTATGGTGATCGTGGCTTTTGATTGGTCTACACTAGAAGGTAACACTGATTTTGATTTGGCTTATTTATTGGTTCACGTGGGTTGAAGTCAAACAAGTACTAATATGGGATGAGATCTAGTATGGTGCGGTGTATGATGTTAAGGTGTTCTTATATGTTGATTGGCTAAGGCTTCAAGTGGGACGTTGGTTCTAATTTATTGATTGGTCCTCATGCCGCATATTATATTTTTCTTTGGAGATCACGTGAAGTATTTACATGACTTGGACTGCTATGGAGATCACGTGGTATTATTATTTTATTCGAATAGGTCTTTGTGCATCAAGTGGGTATTAATTTTGGTCCAAGAAATTTTGTTGGTAGTTGAGTTATAATCTGGTATAACGCAAGACCGTGGGGTTATTTGATTGGTTTTCATCATGATGCACATATGAGTTCAAATTAAGTACTGCTCCGAGCTAAAAGAACTGTTGGAATTTTATTTATGCAAAGTACTGCTGCTGCGATTAGATCAAAGTACTGCTGAACAGTACTGTGTCAAAGTACTGCAGATTTGAAAGTACTGTTTGCCAAAGTTTGAATGTACTGCTTATAATTTTTTTTTAAAAAAAAGTACTGCTTCGTTTTTCAAAAGTACTGTTTATGAAAGTACTGCTCCTTCTCAAAGTACTGCTTATGGTTTATTACGAGGCGATTTGAAATTAAGGGGAAGTCGAGCATGATATTTGGATGACACACACACAGGTTATTGTTCACACACACAAGAAGTTTGGAATTTTGTTCTTAAAAAGGATTTAAAAAGGCTCGTTTTGGAGATGTATTGAAGAATTGATTACGAAGAGGATTATTTATCACTTATTTGAAGGTGAAGTGAAATTGCTTGGTTTGTGTTCTTATCATCTAGCTTGTTGAATCTAGCAATGTGTGATTTTTCTTATAATGCTCTATGCACACATTGTCTATCACTTGAAGGAGTTACATTGTAGTGCTCAGTGTCTCATACTAGTTGAGGATTCTTTTCAAGGGATTGCGGTCTACTTATATTTGTTGGTTCGTATAAGTATGGAGTTCCGTGGATAGTAAAAGATTTAAGACACAAGTTTGGGAAATTCTACTTCTTCATCAAATTCGTTATACTCGGTTTTCTTCACAAGTGATCATTACATAAAGCCTACAGATTTTGAAGAATCAAGAAGATGGTTAACATATGGTTTTTAGGAGAAGCTTATTGTTAAATGTTTAACCATCTACATGCATCACTCAAGGGGAAGTTTTTGATTTTTACTATTGTTGATCATTATTACTACTGCTAGTTGAAGTTTTCTACTGTTTTGGATCCATTTTTCCTATGGTGCGTAATGGTGGGTGATTTAAAGCATTGGAAGTCTTAGATTGGAAGTATGATATTGGTTCGTGGTGGTCAAGATCATTATTTGCATACGTTCCCTATTTAGATAATAACAAAAAGGGGAAGAGATGTTTGAGTGGCATGGCATGGATTAAGGGGAAGACAAAGGAAGACATACTTGTTTCATTCATGGTGAGATCTCTGATCTCAATTTCTCTACTTCGTCTAGGGAAGTTCGTTCAAGAATGGTTTTGTTATTATCAACTAGGGGAAGATTGTTGGGAATTATATGTTTGAGTTGATAAAGACAAAAAGAATGAAACAAGAGGGACTTAATATGACAAGAAGGAAACCTACTAAAAGATGGAAGGACTTGCTTGCAATGGAAGTTTTATTATTTAGTCCTTATCCTCTAGTATATAAAGAAGACATAGGTGTAGGTTTTTAATTAAGTCTTCCAATAATGTAGTCGACTAAAAGGTGTGTGTTTAGCCTAGACGTTAGGGGAGAACGTCTAGGGTTTTAGATTAGTGTGTCCTAGGCGTATGTTCATGTAAACGCCTAGGTTTTTAGTTTAGTTAGTAGACGTGTTTCTATAAACGTCTAGTATTAGTTAGAGTTAGTGAATAAAAACCTTGTTCAATAACAAAGTATCGTTTTGATTATTCCGCTGCGTATTATGTTTGTTATTGATATCCCTAGCTGAGCTTTAAACGATCTTCTCAACCTCCCTTAGGGGGAGATTGTTAGGAATTATAAATTCCAGGTATTAAAGAGTCGATCACCCCATATATTATCTTGCATATGTCTGCTCGTAGACTTATTGTTATTTACATCTCTTAGCTGTTTATTAGTTAGTTTGTAAGCATAGTTTAGGCTAGTGTAACACCGTGGAGGAAGGACGGGTCTTTACCCACTGTATACCTGATCCACAGGCCGTCAGGAGCTCGTTTATTTTGTAACCTATAAATACCCTCTACCTTGCAAGGTAGAGGGTTGGATGTTCTTTGGTAATCTAATATTCCACAAGTTTCTCTTACTAGAATATCCCACTTTCTCTCTCTCTAAAACCATCTATATGCTTAAAGTGTTAATGTTATGATATGTATGTGAAATCCAATATCTTACAGAATTGAAATGATAAGAACCCTAACTTGCAATGATTGTTTCTAGGTGTTTCTAGGGTTTAAAGTACTTGGTTTTCTAGTGTATTCCTGGTCGATTTGAAGCTGCCAAGTGGGGGTTTGTTTGTTGTTTTCCTCGGGCAGAGTAGTAGTCAGATCGGACAAGTTTATCCGATATCGGACAGTTAAGATTTTGGATCTTGGGCCAGTTTTTCATCTCGGACAACACAAGGGACAGAAGTTTGTTTAGGGTTTGTTTGGTTCGAGTTAGTTCAAGTAATACAAAGGGTTGTTTGGTTAACGTACACGACTAGTTTTATTTGGGCGTATTCGCGTTAAGTGTTTGTGTGAGCACTCGTAGAGGTGATCGTTTTGATCACTTAGTTTCGTTGTTTGATATAACTTGCGGGTGACTCAAGGGTTAGTTTTCTTGTTTCCTTTTATATTCTAATGTTTATTAATTACGTGTTAACTTGATTACATTAACTAGATCCATATTGTGTTGCGTAATCGTAGTGTTAAATGGTTAACATGATTATAAAATCCTAACAGTGGTATCAGAGCCATCTCGTTTTTGTGATTATGGGTTACATGTTTTAATAAACACGCGAAAAAGATGCATGAAATCTAATTAGTTATTTGTTTTATTTTTTTTACAACTATAATGCAATACTTGTCAATAAATTATAAAAAATACCTAGACACAAACTAATTGAATTAATGGTTAATTAGATACATAAAATTGCATAATTAAAAGTTAATTAGTTTGCCATATGTAATTTTATGTGTATATTCCGACTATAAGACCCACTCAATCACGTTATGTGATGTACGGGACAATGTAGGCACTTGATGAAAACCTAGTGAGGGTCTTATGGTTCTCCTTTTGGTGAAGACTCGCGAGAGAACTTTGATCAATATGTGTTTATTAATGTTTTATGCTTATTTGTTTGTTATTCCTTATGTGCATAACTTTTACATGTTTTTTACACCTAATTGCATGCAATATGGAATAATACATATCGTAATCATGACATTATTATTGGTCTTAATTTACACGCTTAAATATCATGCTCATTGTGACATGCTATTTGATTCGTGGAAAAGTATTTTTGTAAAATTAAGTGACCTAAACTATTAAAAACTATACGCTATGGATACTTGGGATGTACGGCTCACCCACTAGAACAAACTATAAAGGGGGTTTAAGGAGGTGCGCACAGTCACACCTAAAGGATTTTCGGTTATTGCCTCGCGCTGACTTGGTCCTCCGCCTCTCTGCGAGTTCGATTGGAGCTACCATGAACCATGATGATCACTACAATGTCATTGCTAAAAGTTTTTAAAATAAGTGTGACAAAGTTTGTTTGCATGCTTCTTTGTACAGGATTTTACCACATTTATGTGAATACCCTATCTGAAAATTTTAAGTCTATGCCATCCAACTAAGAACACGTGCATTTGGCTTGACCTCTTTGGTCAGACCTTAGGGCCATTCCTACCCATGGCGAATATTGCTCATTGGTCAAACCTTAGGTGATATTTTCAAGTTCTTACTTGGTCGACTTATTTTGAGTATGCTTGGTCAGACCTTGGACCTGAGGCATAAGATGAGACTAA
The DNA here is from genome assembly GCA_019973895.1 of Chrysanthemum seticuspe. Lineage (NCBI taxonomy): Eukaryota > Viridiplantae > Streptophyta > Magnoliopsida > Asterales > Asteraceae > Chrysanthemum > Chrysanthemum seticuspe. The sequence continues at coordinate 152,056,840 of BPTQ01000006.1, forward strand.
ACATGCTCATGACATTATTACTTGTCTACTAATGTCTTGATCAGTCTCATAAGTCTAAGAGTTACATTTAATGCAATTAACGCTCGTCGCTTACCTCTTGCCCTACTTGTTTATACGCTGGTCAGACCTTCGGTAATAAGTAGGAGGTCAAGATGGATCTTAGTCTTAATTAGTAATTAATTAGGTAGTTAATTCTTTTAAGAATTTAATTATCTAAAATACTATAATTGAACTTTCTATGTTCTGATTAAAATTGTGTTTTGCAACATAATTCGTAAACAAAAGTTTGTGTTTTCTTAAAAAGACAAATTTAGTCTCTTTTCTTGGTAAGAAGAGTGAGACTTATTCATTTCTTTTCTCCTTAGTTGACAAACTAATATAGGATTACAAATTGTTAAACTTGCTTATGATATTTCATTACCCTTTTACGGTCTTGAAATAATTGAAAGATAAAATATTTTGTGTAACTAGAAAATATTTTATCTATAGCTACCAAAATCAATGACATCTTTCACTTGTCACGATGTATGAGTTTAAACCGCAAAGAGTAAAGAAATTACTAGAATATTCGCTAGGTAATTTTCTTAGACTCTTATTATTCCTAAAGTGCTAAATACCCTTGGGGCTATGTAGACGATAGAGGAGGTATTGCATGCTAAATATTCAAGTTAAATGAAAACATGAATGGCTAGTCCCTCATCTACATAAGTAGGACTTCATATACTCTGTTCAATACCTAAGTACATTACTACTTGTAGGCATTCGAAGAGAATAGGAAAGTGTATATAATTGCTATATGCTTTCTACTGGCAATGTAACACTTACAATGTTGACAAATCCAGTGAGAGCATTGCATTTTATTACTGAAATAACATTCCTGTAATGTTGTCAATTTCAATGGGAGCTACGAGATTTATTTCCTTGTTGGTCACCCATATCGTTTCAAACTTGCTTTGAAATAGTTCATTACTTTTCGAATATGAACGACCATTGCTTAAAGGAAAATTCCATTTTATTTTATAAGATAACACATTGCCTTTCTACTGTTGCTTTCTGAAACGTTATCTATAGAATAATAATCCACAATTCCTTATTAAAGGTTATGGTTCTAAAACTACTTGTAATATCTATGACATTATCATATTGTTTACACAATCAATCACATGATTATTTGTTTTCATAATATGATGTTGTGCCTTACACAAGTGGGAAAAATCTCAAAGTGTGTGCAAGGAACAACATATTATTGGTATCCCTTGACCGCAAGGTAAGATAGCTAATAATTCTTCTAGGACTTGAACACGCAAGATGTTTGATCGGTGCTGAACTAGTCAAGTCTAATCACACAAGCTAGCCACTTGTGAATGGCTAACCGTAATAGACTTAAAACTGCTCAGAAACCAATACAATGAAGTCCTGGAGAATATAATGAATTCCCGGGTCGTTAAGTCCCACGGAGACTCAATGGTGTGTCAAAACTAACTTAGATGATAGAGTGATCACTAAGGATAGTGATCAGTAAAGGTTTTGGATGAGAAATTACACTACTGATTGATTGGAATGGAATGGAATACAGAATTGGAAAGCACAACAATCAGATAAAAGAAACGTAAAACGTACGTTTAAAAACTACGTATACGTACAAAATAAAAAGTGAGATCTAAGAAATAAAAGACCTAAAAATATGAAAATGACATTTTTGGAATCCTAAAAATAAAAGAAAATTATTAGAAAAAGAAAATTATTTTTACAACTATTTAATTAATTATTATTAATTAAAAACTATTTTAACTATTTAATAAATACTCTAAAATAGAAGAAAATACAAAATAAGGCTAGAAAAATAAAATTATGATTGAAAAAAAATCTAAAATATTATAAAACTAATTTTAAAACTAAAAATATATTTTTTTACACTTTTTATCTAATTATTACTAATTAATAACTATTTAAAATACTCTTAAATACTAGAAAATATAAAATAAACCTGAAAAAATGAAATTTTAACTTGGAAAAATCTAAAATATGATAAAACTAATTTTAAAACTGAAAAGATATTTTTTATGCCTTTTAATTATTTATTACTAATTATCTAATACTTTTAACTATTTAAAATTATAATAAATACTAAATAAACAGAGAAAATTATGAAACTTTTTCTAAAAATAACTTAAGGTGACAGAAAACTAAGAAAAATATAAAAACAAGATTTGCTTAATAATAAGATGAAAAGAAAAATCAAAAAGCTAAAACCTATTAAATAAACACTATCACTGTTTTAAAAATGGAGTTTTTCTGGATTTTCTCTTTGAAAACTACTTAACTACTTAAAATATGAAACTTTTACAAAGACAAAAATTTTACAAATTTAAAATAAGCAGAATGACAAGCTTATGAACCAACAGTGAGCTTAAGAGCTTATTTTGGTGAAACAAGCTCAAACAAGCTCACAAACTGAAACAAAAGCTCAATAAAGATGCAAACAAGCTAGATGAACTGAAATGAAGCTAAAAGATATAGATAAGCACACTGATAAGCTAATAACAAACAAATAAGCACTTATGCTAAACACAGAAATGGGACCAGATTAGAGCTTATTGCAGCCCTAGCAAACAAGCTAGAAAATGAAAAACCAAGCTTGAGACTTCAAGATGGCTTGGTTGGCTTTCCAAAGAACTAAGAATCACAAGCTTTGGCCAACTAATAAGCTCTGTGCAAGCTTATCAATTTGGACCACCCAACTGTGCACAGGGCACCATTTCAGAACAGGCACTCACAATAAGCTAATTAAAAAGCACTTAAAAAGTTGATTAACAGAGAACTAGTATTTTTCTAATTTAGTTTAGCAACTGAACTTTAATACCCCAAAAGATTTTAAGCTAAAACTCACTATTAAACTCACACTGAAATTATCTATTTTAATCAAAAACGACCAAATGCAAATTTTTGACTTTTGTAAAAACTAGAAGAGTTGACTTATATGAACTTTGATTTGATCCTGTGGACTGAATAAGATGTATTAAGGTATATAAAGACTGATTTGATCAACACTAACAACTTACTAACACAAAATCATGATCATAGAACTTAAAATTCCAACAGTTAACAAGAGAGATGGATTAAAGAGTATTTTGACTTTTTCACAATTGAGGATTGTTTTTTTTTTAGATGAACTAAGTAGACCCAGTGTGACACAGAACAAGCATTAACACTGCCTTAAACAAACTTTAACACACTCAAACAAGATAATCCAAACAACACTTTTTTAGACTGTTTTGATGTTTTTCAAAGAAACACACAGATTAAGACCATGTAATTAATTGCAGACCTAATATTATCACTAAACAAGACTAAAGAAACATTAAATAACAACTCTAACAACATAAGACCAAGAAATTATAACTAAGCTAATTTAACTGTCTAAAATGAGATTTTAATAAACTTCAAATTTAAAAGAACAACAAACTGATTTTAATGATTAAATACACTTAACTAAGACTAATTAACACAAAGAAACAGAATTTTAAGCTAATGAACAACTACAATAGTGAAATGCCAAAATGATCAAAAGTGCTTACACATAGCTATCCAACTGAAAACCAAGAACTAGGAACCAAGAACACTCTTATAGGCTTACCACTAAGCCACTAACCCAAGGCCATCCAAAATTCACCCTGCTCCAGCTGTGAATACCATTTCCATATGATTTTTGATTTTTCACTAATTATTTGGTATTTTTGGTAATTTTATGTTTTTACTTCTAAACTGGATTTTAAGATATCTAATAGCTTTTATAAGCTATCTAGGAGCTTACATGTGCTTATTCAGTCCATGATAACACCTAACAACAACATTCGAATCATATGAGATTTTGAGCACTTGAAAATTTGAATAAACTAAAATGAAACTTAACACTTGAAATTGATACTTGTAAAAGGTTTATAATACAATGAAAACTTGAAATACAAAGCTTGGAAACTAAAACAGACACTGAAATTCAAAATTAATCTAAAACGAAATGAAATTTAAAGATTACACTAGATAGATAGATACATTGCTTCTTCCTCCTCTTTTATAGACTTTAGAGACTCTTTGTTGACCTCTGATTCATTCCCACTTCATCTGAGCCATTGAAATCAACCAACTCATCTTATCCGTCCAAGTGGATTTTTGGCGCCAATTTCTTCATGAGCAGGTTTTGATATTAATGGGGTTGGTTTGAGTCAATTAAAGATTTTTGGTGTTAGTGGAGGTGGAGGGGACAAGGTAAGGTGAATGAGTGTTGAAAAAGTTGGAAAACCACCTCTGGTTTTTGGATTCAGTGATATTAGAGGGAGATGAACAGTGCCGGTATTTTGGGCGCGCGTTTGACCGAGTTTGACCAAGGTTTAATATAACGGGGGTCAAGGGTCAAGGGGGGGGGGTCAAAATGTATTTTGGCCTGGCTCAAGGCTCAAGCTTGGGTTTGGGCTTGAATATGGGATTGGGCCTAGCTGTGTTGGATTGGATTTGGACTTTGGGCATGATATTAAAACAAGGATCCGGTTTGGTTTCATATGATATACAAGGACTAAAATTGCAATTTATCCAAACTTCAAGGACTGATCATGACACTTTTCCAAACTTATCACAAGGACCAAACTTGACAAACTTTGATAGTACAAGGACCATTTTTGCATAAATTCCATTTTAAAATATCCAAGGACTAATTTTGCAAATTTTCAAACTTTAGGGACCTTTTCTGCCATTTGACCAATGAATCAATCAAGGACCATTTTTAACAACTTAGAATATTTCAGGGACCTTGAATGATATTTTTCTTGATTTTGATAAACCAGGGACTAGATTTGACAACTTTTAAAACTTGGGGGACTAAAACTGCCAATTTTGCAAACTTGAATCATTTTTCATCTGATTTTGATCTTTTTGCATTTAAAACACATAAAACACTGATTTGTGATATTTTCATCATTTTTATGCATTTTTGAGTGTTTTCAGATGATTTTGCAGTTTAGATTATACAAAAATGATGAGTATTTAGACACTCATCAATGTTTGTTGCCCTACTACATTCAAATGTCATGATATAGTGTAAAGATACTTCAACATTTTGACTGCATGTTTTAGTCAACGTAATTGTGGTTAAATGATAATAATCATAATTCCGAAGTATAAAATTAAGTTGAAATTACTACAGAACTCAAGAATTTGCATTCATGATTACTTTTGTTAGTATAATTATGTTTACATGTTAAGACATAATTATAAAGTCATTGAATTAATAATTGACTTATAACATAAAGTATATAGTAAAGTTGTTATATCTTCTAGTTAACACATAAACATGATGCCTTTGAATTATTCAAAGACTTATAATGTATTATTGACATGTTCTGTTTTCTTGTAAACACATGAATATATAATTCTTGAACAATTATGTCTTCTTGTGAACACGTGAACATAAGGTTCTTGTATTATTCAAGGAATATACATTTTAGCATGCACTTGGTTCATAAATACTTAATATGCAATTTGGCTCGACCCAGTTGATAAGTATTTGGTCCAAAGAGAATTAAGTTATCTATGGAATTCTGATATAGTCTCACAATTCCAATACTCATAGAATACCACTTTATTATGGTATGTCTAATGTGTTGAAACAAACCTTATTCATATTGTTTGATTCATGATAGCTTTAATTGCTCTGCCTCCAAAATCTATCAAGGTTAGAAAATTGCGTGTGTCATGGATACACTCAATATAGTTCAAACTAAGAAGGTATTCAAGACAACCCATATTTGAAACCCCTAAACCCTTAGGGATTTCGGTTTTTCCACTCAAACCAATCGAATCCTAAACCCTTTTTGATTTTTGATTTTTCTACACTTCCTAGCTTGAAGGTTAGAGTTTTGGTGTTCCTGCTAGTTTGAAGAAGCACAAAACTGTTGCTGAGATTTTTGTTTAAAGAGTGACACAAAAAATTAGAGTTTTACTACAACCCCTAATCAGAATTGTTGGAAGGAATTCAATTATGCATTGATTTAAGTTCTGAATTTGTTAAAATCTTATGAAGCATTTTATTAACAAATTTAGATATGAGAACTTAAAATGTATTTTGTGGTTCCCAATAAAGAATAATTTATTGTTGCTTAAATACTTAATATTTAGAGAATTATCTCTACTTACAAAAGTAAGTGGGAGCAAATACAAATCTCGAAGTTATTTAAGAACAAAATACTTAACCATCTAAAATCCACTTATTAATGTCATACTAAGGTTAAACATGTAAATGTCAACCGAAGAATAATGTTACTCTTATTCATAAATCCGCAAGGATGCCTCATCACTTGAGTGATATTTTAGTATCAATGCTGAGGGATATAAGTTAGAAGATCATTGTAAATCTGCTAAAGACTAAAATACATTATCACATTTTGAATCTGATAAATGTCTTAGAACTATGAATGATAAGATGCAGTCCTTAAAAGGCAAATCAATGTTTTGAGCTTGATTGTTATTTCGCCTAACAGTTAACCTATGAGGTTGGAATGAGATTCTTTTGAAGAAAGGCTCACAAGGATAAAATTGTATACATGTTAATGCATGGCATTTAATAAGAAGTTTTTAATCATACTTAAGCAATTAACTGTGATTAGATTTTCTTATATATACACGCATTAATTATATAAAGATAATTAATTGTCATACATGTTTCCTTGTATGTTGAATATGGCAATTAAATTTTATTACTCTTTCTTTTATGATTACCTTTTGCGAGGACGGTGTGTAATCAAAAGGGTTATGAATCTATATAATCTTTATGTAATATACAAATTTAAGCAATCCAAGTTTGGATTGGATCATGCATCTAGGAGCTGAAATCTTGAATTTAATTACAATATGATTTTTGTTAAATTAAGATAACTCTTAAGTACATCTGACATTAAGTGGGAGCACTATATTTTTCCTTGAAATTTATATGTTGTATTGAAGATATCATTGCATTTAAGCTAGATATTAATCCTTAAGCTTGGAATGATACTTCACTTGGGATCTAGGGAATAAAACAAACAAACCTTGAAATAAATGTTTATTTGGAATAAACAAATGCAAAAAATTAAGTCCAATACAAATGAAATATATAATTCAAGCAAGTCTTAAATGGTATATTTCACTTGGAATAATTTATTACATGGATGGAAACCTGATAAGGATTTAGAACGTACACTTTTAAGGGGTCATTTAAGCCCTTAATCGACCACTTTTATGTCCGTTACTGCTTAATTTCGTTCCTTTTCACTTTTTAGGTCTCTTGGAAGCAAAATGTTGGAATGATACTTATTTGGAAGAAAAGGAGTGAATACTTGAACAAAATGGCAAAGTCAAGATCAAAGCCACTCAAGCTGCTAAAACTGAACCTAACGGTGTCCCAACTAAAGGGCGACGCAGTCACTCTATACGGTTTTGATAAATAATGCACCTGATGGCTCAATAGACTTTTTGCTCATAACACCTGACGACGTCAGGCTTTGAAGAGGAAGGGTGTCACTAAGACTTTTCATCTCAGACGGCCCAGATCCAAAATCACACGACGTCCCTGCTAAAGCCCGATGGCGTCACAACTACAACGTGACGCCGTCCCATTGATAACTTGGCCAAGACAAAAACCCTAATGACGGTGATCTGACGGCGTCCCACCTATAAGGCAACGCCGTCGCAAGTGTAAATCCTAAACGTTTGTAGTTCGACTTGGACAGTATTTTAGGGTCCCAAACCCTATTTTACGTATCAAGATAAGTGTTTTAATCCATTAGTATCATTATTTCTTCCATTGAATGTGTGTATGCTTTCATGTTTAACATGTCTAGCTAAATTTCTTGTGTGTTTACTTAGATCTATAAAACCTAGTTGTTAATTATTGATTGGCTGTCACTTATCTTAATTGTAATTGGCTTAGGAGTGCAACTACTCTATCGTTGTGTTTAAATACTTTAGTAATCTTTGTGAACATTAGTTTATAATTCATTTAGCAGATTTCGTAGTCTAAACATCCAAAGATAACCTTAAAGTTAGTTTATGAATCATCTAGCAGATTTCGTAGGCAATAACCCAAATGTATTCTCAAAGAGTTAGGATAAAAGGCACACCCTACGACCTTAGAAAACACAACGCGTTTAGAATAAGGACGTGACAATTCAAACAACTATAAAAGATAACTAGGGAGTAATAGTATCTAGGTAAACACATTTTTAATCATCATACGAGCACAAATCAAATAGACATAGCTACCCGTAATATTAGATAATTAGATAAGTAGAAGTAATCGGTAGAAGTACCACCCCCAAACCAATTGCCCCAAGATTTTACTTTAGCTTTCTAAAAAACCTATAAAAAGATTAAAAAAAAAAAAAAAAAAAAAAAAAAAAAAAAAAAAAAAATCATCCCCAACCCGCACCTTCTCGTCATACATCTATGAAACCTAGCTTTTAATTATTGATTGGTTGTCTCTTATCTTAATTGTAATTGGCTTAGGAGTGCAACTAGGCTATCGTTGTGTTTAAATAATTGAGTAATCTTTATGAACATTAGTTTATGAATCATTTAGCGGATTTAATAGTCTAAAGATCCAAAGATAACCATAAAGTTAGTTTATGAATCATCTAGCAGATTTCGTAGGCAATAACCTACAAGTATTCTCAAAGAGTTAGGAAAAATGCGAACCTTACGACCTTAGAAAACACAACGCGTTAAGAATAAGGACGTAACAATTCAACCAACAATAAAAGATAACTAGGGAGTAATAGTATCTAGGTAAAGTGTAACACCCCCAATTCTGATATGCAGCGGAATTCAAACTGGGTATTACTTGATGGCACAACAGTCATAATAATAGAAAACGATCTCTAAAAGAGTCGTTTTAAAAAGGCTTTATCATTCAAACATATCAGAGTTTACAAAATAGGTCTCAGTTGGTTCCATTGATTACAAAACACATCAATATAAAGTTTTTGATGTTTCGTGAATGATAAATTATTTATATATACAGCCTTCTTGATCTTGCCCTTCCGTGCCAGCTTCCGACATTATGGACCTGAAATACATGTTTAAAACTGTCAACACAAAGGTTGAGTGAAATTCATAGAGTTTGTTAAATGGTTGAACACATTATGTTGGTAGTGTGAGTTAATTTGACTCACACCAATGGTTTGAAAACAAAACAGTTATTATTAGACTAAGCATCATGCAATCAAGGCGTTAACGTGTTCCAAATTTAATTGGAGAAATTGTTGGTACGTGCCCTAATAGGTAAAATTACCATTTTTACCTAATGTTACTCAAATATAGTGCGTTTGTTTGCCTTTAACGGGGCCAACACAAACGGGATTCGTCAATCCCAATAGATCTATTCACAATATTCGCGCCCACTCTCACATAGTGATTAATGATTCATGATTTAGGGATAATGTTTGGCAAATGCGGTAACTTAGTGCTAATAAAACAATCAGATAAGCATACAGTTTGAAAGCAATGTGTTCGGTTTAAAATAAAGCATGTATCTCCCCCAAGGGTTTGTAAAACAATTAAGTAATAAAAGTGGGGCTATGAACTCACCAAGAGTTGATGATATTAAGTACTTTAACGGATGATGGATAAGTTGAAAGACTTCTACGTGCAACCTAAAAATGAAATGTTGCGACTTAGGTTTGGAATAATGTTTAAGGAAACATAAACCATCCTATATATATTCCTATGTTGATCATGATGTAGTCAATTACTATTTGATGTTTATAGAAAGATCTTTAATATGTGAAAACGTATTTAGTTTATAGATATCATACTACCATTCGGGCCATCATAATTCAGAGGTCATGCAGTAAACGTTCGAGGAGCTAGGACACTTTAAATCGTAAATCCAGCAACTCGTCGATACGTTTTACTCAAATGAAACCCCTCACATGAAGCTCCCTACTATTGTATCACTTAGTAGATACAATATATGTTTTGAGTGAAGCTTGTGATAAAAATAAGTTTATCACGTTTTTACAAGTTCTCGTCGTTTCATAAATATGATTACCTTAGTTAACGGTCTTGGGTAAACAAGCCTTGAGGCTTTAGCCATGGCCTTGCCGTGATTTTGGTCTTGACTACCAAGGTCTTGAGACTCATCCTTGACCTTATTCGTAGCCGTGGTCTTGGCTTATGGCCATTAGGCCTCTTGGTTTGTTTTTAGTTGTGACAAAAGTATAGTTGTGAGACTTTATTTACGGCAGTTTCTGTTTTTGAAAGATTATGGCCTATTTATGCGTTTTCAAGGTCCGAGCTTCTTTGTTATTGAAGGAAAACGTTGTTTCGGACAACTTTCGTGTTTTAACTTTTTGATGATTCGGACCAAAAGTATCACTTTTAAAACGGCAGAACTCTTAACAGCTTATACATGGCAGTTTTGGCGTTTAGGTTTCGCTAACTTCTTTTGCTTATAACTTTTGACTCGTTTGTCCGTTTCGGGTGATTCAAATTGCTATGTTTACCTTTTTATCTTGTCTACCATATTATGTAAGTTAGAAAGTCTATATGTTACTGATTTTAATGGTCTCCATGTGTAGAATATGACTAGTTTACTAGTTTGTTACTTTTATGACAATATGTAAATTAAAACATGTGATTGAGTATATGTACATCATGAATCAACATAGTAACTATATATGTAGCATGAAATAGTTAAGATTATGAATAATAAAGATGAGATGATGGTGGTGATAAGTTGCTTACAACTTTTGGCTTTCAATAAGAAAGGAGTAACTTAGTAAGGATAGGACTTTGATTGATCGCGTAAGACTTCAGATTGATCGCGTAAGAGTTTGGATTGATCGCGTAAGACTTCGAAACTTGCAGGAATGATGAGACTCATCATTATACTCCATATAAAAATATAAAATGGGTGATAAGTCTCATTGGGTGCAAAAACGCTGCTTAAAGCTGGAAATACGGGTCAAAAACGCGTAATTGGTAGTTTATCAGAAAAGAACGAAATTTCAGGAAAACGACCGTGAATTTATTTAGAGTAGACTAAAATTAGTCTAAATGTGATATGAGATGTCAAAATGTGGTTTTCGTCATACGCGGGATAACTTAACAGTTATTTGTGAAGTTTAAAAGTTACGCGATTTATGCAAAAATGTAGAACGTACAAGGTTAATTCCTTTATGGTCAAAGGAGGAGGGAAATATGTTTGACTTTTCCAAAAATGTAAAAGTGTCAAAAACATATTAGAAACATAGTGCAGGAATCGTTAAGTCTGGATGTAAGTAGAATTGTTTAAAACGTAAGTTTAGTTTTGTCAGCGCAGGGTTTATTTGGTAACATAAAAATGAATTTTAAAAATTCTCAAATTAATCATGAGTGATCTAAGAATTTATCTGATGTTAGGAAAATTATCAGAGTCGATTTTCGTTAAGCGCGTGATGTTTAAACGATTATCCGACCAAAATGAAACTTTATAACGATGTTTTCTTAATAACTTTTGACAAGATGATCTAACGATTGTCGAATTCTCAGGATATTACTAAAATAATTTATCTTACGAGAATGTGAAATAAAAAAGTTACGGATGAATAGTGAAAATGAATAGTAAATGTGAATAGTAAAAGTGAATAGTAAATTCTCGAAAATGAAAAGTAACCTGAAAATGCGGCTGGTTATATAAAGACATTTTTAATCATCATACGAGCACACATCAAATAGACATAGCTACCCGTAGAAATAGATAATTAGAATAGTAGAAGTAATCGGTAGAAGTACCCCCCCCCCCCAAACCAATTCCCTGAGATTTTACCCTTAGCTTTCTAAAAAACCAATAAAAGATAAAAAAGAATCATCCATAACCCCACCTTAGCGTAGTAGACTTCTTGTTAGCATTCCTATTCCCCTAGAGAACGATATCAATACCCGAGGCTTACCCAATACTACACTACAACGATTAGGTTCACTGCCTAGGGTGTTGAAAAACTTGCTCGACGAAAAGGAAGTTCTTTTGACCCCGAACGCGCTTCGTACGCGCATCAAGTTTTTGGCGCCGCTGCCGGGGAATAGAATAGCTAGTTAGATTTTTATCTCGTTTAGGTTCCTTTGCTTGATTCCTGTCAAGTGATATTTTTTTCTCATTTTTAGCTTCCTTGTAGTCTATCCCCCTTCTTCGTGACTTTGTTAGTAATCCCATCAGTTTTCATCATGGAAGGTAATAACCCACCAAAACAACCAATTTCACTCAAACCGCAACCAATTGACCAACACCCCTCTAACCATCGTCGCAACCGATATGTTAGTAGAAATAATGAGCTTCAAGATTTGCATAGGGTATTTGAGAGTACAATTAGGGACGCTATTGAAAAAGCGGTTAGCGCCTCGATTGTTGGCTCCATGATTAGCAATAGTTCAAGTGATGATTTTGTAAAGGGAAGTGAGAATGAGGAGACTAGTGCCTATTTCAATCTTTACCCCCACTAAGGAAGAAGTTGTTTACCACCAATACATAATCGACTATCCTCGATCACCCATCACTAGGATATGCCCAAAGATTAGGAGAGGAAACCCCTGGAACATCAAACTCCCTTGTATGATTGGATATAGGAATTTCGAGCACGCTTACATAGATACAGACTCCCCCATCAATGTAATGTCATCAACTGTTTACAATGACATAATGAATGAGCGAATTAAGATTAGGAGGGATCCTAAGTATCCTGGTGGGGTTTGCAATTTTGTAGGAAGAGTCAAGGATGTACACGTCTTTATAGGAAACTTCACCTACTTATTTGATTTTATGGTCCTAGAAGAAATAGGATGTGTCATCGACTATAGCTTTTCCCAAGTTGTGCTAGGAAAACAGTTTGTTGAAAAGTCTAAACTAAGCTATAACAAATCCGAGGGAACGATTAGATTTGCGGAAGGGGACGATGAAATTACATATATGATGCCTTGGAAGATGAACAGATATGGCCCTTTATCCCTTTATGAACGAGATAACATTAGAGCTTTTGAGGAAAAGAGCGAAGAAGATGTTGAAAAAGGCTTGAACTTTATGTGGGAGAAAAGGAGGCTTTACTATAGGGATTGTTTGACCCTAGGACCTAGGTATAGAGTATATGAGAATTTTGTCAATATGATAGAGTTTTCATTGAGGATGAAAAACGAGACAACGTAGGAGCAAGACTTCGAGTCTAGCTACAAGACTAATAAATAAAGAAAAGCGCTTCGTGGGAGGCATCCAATACTTAATTGTTTGCTTATTTGTGTGTCATACATCTTTTTCATTGTTGTTTATTCTCATGTTTGATTTTTTAAAATGCTTTATTTTGTCTTTAACCTCGTCTTAATTACATATAAAGGTATTTTACAAAACGATAAGTGTAGGGATGATTACATACGTATTTAAAAGAACGTGAACATGAGAATTACAACTAGTGAAATTGATGTATATGTGTGTTTGTTAGAGTCACATACTTGTATCGAGTCACAATGGATGTTCTGCATGAATTTTTCCAGATTCTAAAGGTGTAATTTTTCCAGGAAAAAGAAGCAGACCAGTTTCTGTCATGACAACCTGACAGCGTCAGGATTAGAACCTGACGAAGTCAGGTCAAGCAAAAACAGCTTATAAAATTTTTTCGTTTTCTGTGCTACTTATAAATTTTTGGAAATTCTCAGGTCTTAATTTTTTAGAAAATTTGCAAACATCCATTCCACAAGCATGATATCCTAGTTTAGTCATGTCATATGTAGTTTTACCGCCGATTTTACGCTAAGGTTTCATCTGCTTTCTTAAAGTGTGCAGGTTAAATTTGGCAAGAAGAAGAAACTCAACATTGGATGGAGCTTATCACGTATACATTCTTCTCGGGAAAGAATTTAACAACTACTTCACACGGATCCTACCGAGCTAATCAGGGGAGTATTAGTTTCTTTCTCTTTTACTTACCTGCCTTTATCATAACTTTGATACTTTCGGGGAACATTGGAGACAATGTCCATTTTAAGTGTAGGGAGGGAGAATAAAATGGGAACTTAGAAACTATGCTTATCCTTGATTATTTGTCTAGTCCTTGGTCATTTGTGCAATAAACTATGAGAAATATTTGTTAGGGCAATTTTAGCACCAAATTAAAAAAAATTTATGACATGTACGAGCAAAAACTTTGGTCTTAATAAAGCATCTCATGGATAGGAGTTATATGACTAGCACAAAAACCGTTTACCACTCAAAATTCCACCCCCAAAAATGTGAGGTTCGCCCCTAGATCTTTAGGAGTAAAAGCATTGATAAGGATTTAAAACGTATACTTTTAAGGGGTCATTTAAGCCCTTAATCGCCCATTTTTATATCCGTTACTACTTAATTTCGTTCATTTTCATTTTTTAGGTCTCTTGAAGGCAAAATGCTGGAATGATGCTTATTTGGACGAAAAAGAGTGAATATGTGAAGAAAATGGCTAAAGTCAAGATCAAGACACTCAAGCTGCTGGAAATGCACCTGACGGCATCCCACACAAAGGGCGACGCAGTCCCTGATTTTGTGACGAAACAATAGCGAAATTGCTATTTTACACCTGACGGCGTCAGGCTTTGAAGAGTAAGGCGTCACAAAGACTTTTCTCCTCAGACGGCTTAGATCTAGATTCAGGCGACGTCAGAGCTGAAGCTGACGGCGTCACAACCACAATGTGACGTCGTCCCAAAGTTGACTTGGCCAAGACGAAACCCTAATGACGGTGATCTGACGGCGTCACAGTTAAAAGGTGACGCCATCGCAGTTGTAAATCTATATATAGAATTCGGTTTTCAGACTTTTAGGGAGGTAGACTTGTGGAGTAAAAACCTAAAACGATTTAGTCCGGTTTGGACACTATTTTAGGGTTCTCATACCCTATTTTACATCGAGATAAGTTATTTATTCCCTTGATTTCGTTATGTCTTAAATTGAATGTGTGTATGCTTACATGTTTAACATGTCCGGCTAATTTATTACTTGTGTATTTACTTAGATCTATGAAACCTAGTTATTAAATATTGATTGGTTGTCTTTTATCTTAATTGTAATTGGCTTAGGAGTGCTTAAAGCCATCGTTGTGTATTTAATGCTTGATTAATCTTTGTGAACATTAGTTTATAATAACTAGTGGAATTGTAGGCTAAAAATCCAAAGAAAACCTTAGTGTTAAGTTTATGAATCCTAGAGATTTCGTAGTCATTAACCTTAGGTAGCTTCAAAGATTTAGGGATAAAAGCACACCCTACGACCTTAGAAAACACAACGCATTAAGAATAAGGACGTGATAATTCAACCACTAATAAAAGATAACTAGGGAGTAATAGTATCCAGGTAAACACATCTTTAATCATTATACGAGCACACTTCAAAAGACATAGACTACTCTTAGATTAGATATTTATAATAGTAGTGTAATCGGTAGAAGTACCACCCCCAAATCCAAACCCCGAGATTTTACCTTTAGTTTTCTAAAAAAATATAAAAAGATAAAGAATAATCTTCCTCCACCTCAACCTTAGCTTAGTAATTTCTCACTAGCATTCGTATTCACCTAGAGAACGATATCAATCCCAGAGGCTTACCCTAATACTACTCTACAACGATTAGGTTCACTGCCTAGGTGGTTGAAAAACTTGCTCGAAGAAAAGGAAGTTTCCTTTGACCCTGAACGCGCGTTGTACGCGTATCAAGCATTCACCTTTAATGCTTAGAGAGTGTACCGGTAACATAATAGATTATAGAACTTGTTTTGTGTTGCATTCCAAGATCGGTAGTGAGACTACACTTGTATAGTTAGGAATAGCTAAATGATAAGAGGCATTAGGATAACCCTTGTTTGAAACATGTATTATAATTACTTCTTGCACATCGGTCGAGTAATTACCCCATACCCTTGCGATGTACTCATCTTTAGTACACGATACTCATAGTTAACCCCTCAGAGCCTATCCTTTTTGCGGTTCTCGTGATGTTTCAGTTTTCCGGAATATCAATGAAGAGCATTGTTTACAATCCACCCCCAAATGCACACCCAAATCGCCTAAGCCTACCTTGTATGCACTCACCTTTAGTGCATTATTGTTATCATACTAAACCCTTAGTCCAATTATATAGTTACTTGCATGGTTGCTAAGTCGAGTCATATATTTTGTACACAGTTTTGGGATGATTGGGACTCATGGGTAAAAGTAATATTTTATGGAGTGACAGGAAGGAACTTTAAATTCAAATTCCTTTTATTTACGTAATTAAATACTCCAAGTGTTTTGATCTTTTCAAATCGGGTCAAATTAGTGTTAAAGAAATAAAAAATAAAATGTAGGGATGCTCCTATAAATCCCTTATATTTTGATGTTATCATAGAGGATGGTAGAGTAAAAATGTATGAAAAAAAAATAAAAAAAATAAAAAAATAAAAAAAATAAAAAAAAGAGAGAGTGAAAAAAAATGAAGAAAAACATACGGGCTACCATCCTACATCTATCTTTATGTTTATGTTTTTCAATTTATGTATGTTTGTTTCAAGATATCTAGAGTTTAGTGAGTCGAGTTTTGGTTTAGCAACGCCACGCTTTTCATGCCTGTTACATAAGATTTTTGACTTGCCACCACTAAATCGCCTATCCAACCAAACCCTTTGTTTCCCTACCGTAAGCCTAATGTTACAACCCTTGAAAAGACCTCTTAGATAGTTGTTCCTAGGTGCTTACGCCAACGCGGTTGAGATTTGATCTAGCCTCAAGTCTATGGTAATCTATGTACTATGCCTAGTAATGAGTGTTTATCTTCCATTTCCATTTACTATATTTCATATACACCCGAGAGATTAGAGAATTCAAACACCCCTTGCATTGTGAGGTGCTAGTATATAATTTGCGTGCTTGTTATGACTATTGCAGTGCTTTTACTTGTTGTGAATTATGTTAAACCCATGCTTCATGCCCCCTAACTTATAAATTGATTGGCCAAAAGCACATTTGCTTGAGGACAAGCAAATACCAACTGTAGGGATATTTGATAAGGATTTAAAACGTACACTTTTAAGGGGTCATTTATGCCTTTAATCGATCACTTTTATATCCGTTACTACTTAATTTCGTTCCTTTTTCACTTTTTAGGTCTCTTGGAAGCAAAATGCTGGAATGATGCTTATTTGGACGAAAATGAGTGAATGATAAGGTTTTAAAAGGTACCTTTTTGAGGGGTCATTTAAGCCCTTATTCGATCACTTTTGTATCCGTTATTGCTTAATATCGTTCCTTTTCACTTTTTAGGTCTCTTGAAGGCAAAATGCTGGAATGATGCTTATTTGGACGAAAAGGCGCGAATATACGAAGAAAATGGCCAAAGTCAGAATCGAGACACTTAAAGCTGCTGAAACATAAGGCGACGGCGTCACTGCATATCTGCGACGCCGTCGGGAAGGAATTTTGCGACGGCTCAGAAGAAAAATTGCATGTTTTCAAGGGACGACGTCAGGTTCTAAAGGAGTAGGCCGTCGTTACTCAGACGGCCTAGATGCAGCCAAGACGGCGTCAGAGCTGAAGGGGACGGCGTCACAGTCATAAGGTGACGCCGTCGCAAGGTTTACGTGGCCAAGACGAAACCCTAATGACGGCGACACGACGGCGTCACGAAACATAAGGTGACGCCGTCGCAGATGTAATCTTATATATAGAATCCGAATTTTTCAGTTTTTGTGTGTAGTCTTTTGGAGTAAAAACCTAAAACCGAACCAAGGCTTTCTTGTGCAGTATTTTAGGGTTCTAAACCCTATTATACATCAAGATAAGTATTTACTTTATTAATTTAATTATGTCTTTGATTATTTGTGTGTATGCTTGCATGTTCTCCATGTCCGGCTAATTTATTTGTGTGTTTGCTTAGGGAATATGAAACTTAATTATTGAATATTGATTGGTTGATACTTATCTTAGTTGACTAATGATCTAGAGTGCGCTAGATTATTCGTTGTGTACTTAATGCTTGAAATTTCTTTGTGAACTTTAGAATATAATTATCTAGGTAATTGTAGGATAAAGTATTCAAGGACAACCGTAGAGTAGGCGTCTATAAATCACTAGAGGATTTGTAAACAAGACCCTTTGGTAGTTTCAAAGAGTTAGGGAAACAAGCACGCCCTATAGCCTTAGAATCACAACGCAACTAGGAATAAGGACGTGACAAATCAACCATCAATAGGAGATAATTAAGGAGTAGTAAAACCTAAGTAAACACATCTTTAAACTATCATACGAGTACACATCAATTAGACATAGACTATCACAACCTTAGCTTAGATAATTAGATAATAGTAGAGTAATCGGTAGCAATACCAACCCCCCAAATCCAATACCCGAGATTCGTACCTTTTCATTTTCTAAAAAAACATAAAAAGATAAAAAATAATCTTCCTCAACCTCAACCTTAGCGTAGTAACTTCTCACTAGCATTCCTATTCCCCTAGAGAACGATATCAATACCCGTGGCTTACCCTAATTACTACACTACAACGATTAGGTTCACTGCCTAGGGTGTTATAAAACTTGCTCGAAGAAAAGGAAGTTTCCTTGACCCCGAACGACGCGTGTAGCGTTATCAAGTTTTTGGCGCCGCTGCCGGGGAATAGAATAGCTAGTTAGTAGTCCACCTCGTTTAGGTTTCTTTGCTTGATTCCTATCAAGTAAACTTTTTTCTCATTTTTAGCTTTCTCTTAGTCTATCCCCCTTCTTCGTGACCTTTGTTCGTAACACCCATCACTTTTCACCATGGAAGGTGACAACCAACCACCACTCATCAACCCACCACCAAACGACCCGCCAAGAGCCCGTACTCTTGGTGAGTACTCGAGACCAAACCACCTAGGTTATAGGAACACCATTGAGCTTCCCGACCAAGCCCAAACTACGGCCCTGCGATCCGACACCATCCGGTTGGTGCAAAACGGATGTGCATTCCATGGACTTCGTTCTGAAGATCCAAATCAGCATCTGAGGGATTTCCTCAAAATTGTCGATTCCATCGACCTTGATGCTACTACTCGGGAGACCACGCGCTTGCGTCTCTTCCAATTCTCTCTACGGGACCAAGCTAGTAATTGGCTTGAGCGACTTCCCGCCGGCTCCATCTCAAGTTGGGATGATCTTACTTCTCGCTTCCTTGCTCAATTTTTCCCACCGGGGAGAACCACTAAGCTTAGGAATGACATCTTGATGTTCCAACAACGTCAAGGTGAATCTCTCTACGAAGCATGGACCCGATTCAAGGACTTACTTCATAAAGTCCCTCATCACGGCATTGATCTTTGGCTCCAAGTCCAAATCTTTTATGATCATGTCAGTCTTTCTCTCCGACGAACCATTGATTACGCCGCCGGTGGGAGACTAAGTAATCTTAATGCTGAGGCATGCTGGGAAGTCATCGAGGACTTAGCTCAATACGAAGAGGAGGGTTGGGAAATTCCAGTTGTCCAAGATAACGGGTTAAGTTCTCGAGCACAAGCAATTATGAGTATGGAGACCCAAATGAAGGTGTTAATGGATGTAACCACTTGTGCTGACAAACATGTGAATACGGTCAAGGAATTCTTGCTGCCAAGGAAGTCCCGGCAGGATGAATTTGAGGACATAATGTTGACATTTGTCCACAAGCAAGAAGAGGAAATTAAGCGCCTCGAGGATCAAATGCGGAAAACTCATGACACTTTCTTGGGACTAGCTAACAATTTCATACTGAGCATTCGTGGTGAAATTGCAAAAAACAGTATACCTAAAAAGCTAGAAAAGGTATATGCAATACCAGAACGCACCAGGGTGACTCCCGAACCCTCTCCTTTAGCAAATCTCTTCAAGAAATCGTATTCTTGCTTGAACCCCCGTTTTAACGTTCCCCGCTTGATCCCTAGAAATACATTCATTGGAATGGTGCACGTATCCCTTACCGACTTTCCCAATGTAAAGAAAAGTTCTTTCGGTTTTAAACCCGGGAAAAGGAAACCTCACCTCCAAAACTTCGGAATGTGTAAAATTACAATTAAACAACAAATTGACATGTGCATTACTTACCATTATATGGATTATTGGTGGATTAGCCAAATAAATTTCAAGAGGAAAACTAAATTCTTTTTCAAAGATAGTAATCAAATTTTTGATCCAGGCGGATCGACAAAACTGTTTTCTTTTGGCAAAAATTTAGGCGTGACGCCGTCACGTACAAAGTGTGACGCCGTCACTACCCCAGATCAGACGAATAAATACATCACCCATCTCTTTCATTCTTTACCCTACAAAATTTTTATCCGCCCCACACCCAACACTCACGTTTTTCCCACCTCTAATTCATCATTTTGCTAAAACAATTTCCACAAGGTAAGTAATGCACATTGATCTTTGTATGTTTAATTGTCCTAATTCATGCTCAATTTCGTTTTTCCCTCTTTTTCAAACCAACAATCCCAACTAATTTGATCTATGCTATATACCGCCTATGAATCCTATTAATTAGGCTAATGATTAGGCAAATGTTAGTGTTATCATATGGGGGTTGACTTTGCGGGAGCCTTGACGGCTTGGGGATCGAACCCACCTGGCCATTATACCATTATCACTGCAACATGGGTGTTTGGGCTAAGGGTTGTGGTTAAAAACCTGGGTTTTTCCCTCGCAAAGGTCGGATTTGAATTCTGGTCGGGCTGACGGCGTCACAACTGTTATGTGACGCCGTCGTGATTATTCTGACGCCGTCCTCACTGTATTTGATTTTCTGTTTCAGATGAGCAGAAGAACAAAGAGAACAAGAGGACAGTCCTCTAATGCCCAGGCAAATATCGCTGACACAATTTCTGAATGGGGAGTGTTTACTGAGGAAGATTGCCAAGTTCGTTACAATGATTTGCTTCATCAAACTATTGACTCAGGGGCTGTTGTGGACTGGGAGTTTCTTGAGGGTCATGACCTGGCTAGGGAGTTCGCGAATAGTTTTAGGAAGGACAAGTTTACTGATCCCCAGTGGGAAAGGATGTTTAGGATGCGTGAACCCGTATATGGGGAGTTGGTGCGTGAATTCCACGCATCTTACACGTTGGATGTTAATTCGTGTCGTGATAACATTGAGTTTCAGGGGGTCCGATTTAGATTGGGAGGAGATTGGAGGGCTATGTCAGTCCTTGAGTTTGGATGGAGATTGGGGTTATATAGCGCCGAGAATGCTGGGAGCGATGTTTTCAGGGCTAGTTTGGCAACCGGACTTACCCATAAGGATGAAATGTTGTGCCTTCAGTTCTGGAACACGATAGCTAATAGAGTGTACATCACTGGGGGTACTCTCGCATCTCAAATCCGGGATCCACGGATTAGGCTAGTGCACCGTTGCCTCACATTTTCTATCACGGGGCGCCGGAACACTAATCATCGTGTCACTTTACCAGATCTGTTCTATCTCTACTGCATGTTGGCCGAGGGTGTGCACTGTAACATCCCATTCTGGTTAGCCGACTACTTGAGGACTGCCAGTGGAATGAGGGTTGAGGATAAAGTTTATGGGGGTATGTTCATCACTCGGTTAGCTCGGTCCTTTGGCATTTTGGCAGGGGAGGCACCCGCATACCTTAATGAGGTATCACCAAGGGTCGTCAAGGCCAAGTCCTTGAAAGCTATGGAGGTTATAATGGATTATGGTAGGGGCTTTGCTTGGTTCAATGCTCAACCCGTCATTCAAGATAGTGATGACGATGATGACGAAGAGCCACACATGCCAGCGCACCAGCAGGGGGGTGAAGCAGGGAGCTCCACTGACGCCTACAGACACATGTCTAGTGGAGATTGGCAGGCCTACCAAGGAGCATGGATGGGACGCATGGATACGTGGATGGCACAGCAGGATCAGAGGGCTAATTGGACCTATGACCACACTGTTAGGCAGATGCAGCATTTGTCCGTACGTGACCAGCTTGATCCACACCTCCAGATTGATCCTTTCCCGGGGAGAGAAGAGGATTACCCACCTTATGGGTATTTGGGCCATCTTCCCCCTGGTTATGACTATCGTGGACCCGCCCCCCAGTGACTCATGTTTTAGTTTATGTATTGTCTATGATTGTGTTGGCTGTTGAGACAATTTATATTTGGGCATGTAATAATCTTTGACAACTTAACCTTATGGTGAACTATTTGATGTGTGTGGATACTTGCATGGTTTATCTAGCCTATGTGATGGATTGTTTGCTTGTTAGTGTCATATATCTTTTATTAATTGTTTGTCCTCATGTTTGAATTTGTAAAAATGCTTTATTTTGTTTTTAACCTCGTCTTAATTACATATAAAGGTATTTTACATAAAGGATAAGTGTAGGGAGGATTACACACGTTTTCATAAGAAACGTAAACATGAGAATAACAATTAACTAAAAGATATATATGTTTGTTTGTTCGAGTCAAATGCTTGTATCGAGTCATAATGGATGTTTTTGCATAAATTTTTCCAGATTTTAAAGATGCAAATTTTCCAGAATTTTTTCCAGAAAATCGCAGACCAGTTTTTGTCAGGATAACCTGACGGCGTCAGGATTGCAACCTGACGGCGTCAGGAAGGAATAAAAACATCAGCTTACTTTTTCTCGTTTTCTGAGCTACTTGTAAAATTTTGGAATTTTCCAGATCTTAATTTTCAAAACAAATTCTGTAAACATCCATTCCACAAGCATTATATCCTAGTTTAAATCGAGTCTTATGTATATTATTACCGCCGATTTTACGCGAAGGTTTCGTTTGTTTTCTTCTAGTGTTCAGGTTTAGTTTGTCAAGAAGAAGTTACACAAGTTTGGAAGGAGCCTTTCACGCAAAAAAACTCTTCTTGGAAAAGATTTAACCACCACTTTTTACGGATCCTACCGAGCTAATCAGGGGAGTATTAGTTTCTTTCGTTTTTAATTACCTTCTATTATCATAACTTTGATACTTTCGGGGAACATTGGGGACAATGTTCAGTTTAAGTGTAGGGAGGGAAAATAAACGGGAACTTTGAAACTATGCTTCTCCTTGACTGTTTGCTTTGTCCAAGTGTATTTGTGTAATAAACCATGAGAAAATGTAGGTTAGGGTAATTTTAGCCAAATTTAAAATTTTTTCATGACGTATAAGAGTGGGCCATTAGTCTTAACAAAAGCGTCTCATGGATAGGAAGTTGCATGACTAGCACAAAAACCCTTACCACCCAAATTCCACCCAAAATGTGAGGATCGCCCTTAGATTAGTAGGAATTAAAGCATTCATCTTTAATGCTTAGAGTGTGAACCGGTAGTATATTAGATTCTAGAACTTGTTTTGTGATGCATTCCGAGATCGCTAGTGAGACTACACTTTTGTAGTTAGGAATAACTAAATGATAAGAGGCATTAGGATAAACCCTTGTTTAATACCTGTAATATAATTACTTCTTCCATATCGGTTGAGTAATTCCCCCACACCCTTTGCGTTGTACTCATCTTTAGTACACGATACCCCTAGTTAACCCCTCAGAGCCTATCCTTTTCGCGGTTCTCGTGATGTTTCGGTTTTTCCGGAATATCAATGAAGAGCATTGTTTACACCCCACCCCCAAATATACACCCAAATCGCCTTAGCCTACCTTTATTGCACTCACTTTTAGTGCAAATTTATGTTATCACCCAAAACCCTTAGTTCAATTATCTGGTTGCTTGCATGAGTTGCTAAGTCGAGTCATATCCTTTGTATACAGTTTTGGGATGATTGGGATTCATGGGAAAAGTTAAAGTTTATGAAACATAGGAAAGAGAACGTTAAACTCAAATTCCCTTTGTTTGCATAATAATGTACTCCAAGTGTTTTGATCTTTTCAATTCGGGTCAAATTAGTGTTAGAGTAATAAAAACTCAAGTGTAGGGATGTGTCTATAAATCCCTATCATTTTGATGTACCGTAGAGGATGGTAGAGTAAAAGTGTATGAAAAAAAAAAAAAAAAAAAAAAAAAAAAAAAAAAAAAATTCCGAAAAAAAATTATAAAAAAAAAATATATAAAAAAAAAAAAAAAAAAAAAAAAAAAAAAAAAAACAAAAACAAACCATACGGGCTACCATCCTACATCTATCTTTTAAATTATGTTTGTTTATTTTCGTTGCCTAGAGTTTTAGAGTGTCGAGTCTTGGCTTAGCAACGCCATTCTTCGTATACTTGCAACATAGAGATTTTTGACTATCCACCACTATATAGCCTATCCCACCAAACCCTTATTTCCCTACCGTAAGCCTAACGTTACAACCCTTTAAAGACCTCTTTGATAGTCTTTCCTAGGTGCTTACGCCAAAGCGACGGAGGTTTGATCTATTCTCAAGCCTATGGTAATCTATGTACTAGGACCGGTTAATGAGTGTTTATCTTCCATTTCCGATTTGTTATATTTCATATATACACCCGAGAGAGATGTGAGTATCCAAACACCCCATGTGAGGTGCTAGTATGTAATTTCCGTGCTTGTTATGACTTTTGCGGGGCTTATATGTGTTGTGGACCGTTTTGAATGAATGCTTCATGACCCCTAACTTATAAATTAATTGGCTAAAAGCACATTTGCTTGAGGACAAGCAAATACCAAGTGCAGGGATATTTGATAAGGTTTTAAAAGGTACCTTTTTGAGGGGTCATTTAAGCCCTTATTCGATCACTTTTGTATCCGTTATTGCTTAATATCGTTCCTTTTCACTTTTTAGGTCTCTTGAAGGCAAAATGCTGGAATGATGCTTATTTGGACGAAAAGGCGCGAATATACGAAGAAAATGGCCAAAGTCAGAATCGAGACACTTAAAGCTGCTGAAACATAAGGCGACGGCGTCACTGCATATCTGCGACACCGTCGGGAAGGAATTTTGCGACGGCTCAGAAGAAAAATTGCATGTTTTCAAGGGACGACGTCAGGTTCTAAAGGAGTAGGCCGTCGTTACTCAGACGGCCTAGATGCAGCCAAGACGGCGTCAGAGCTGAAGGGGACGGCGTCACAGTCATAAGGTGACGCCGTCGCAAGGTTTACGTGGCCAAGACGAAACCCTAATGACGGCGACACGACGGCGTCACGAAACATAAGGTGACGCCGTCGCAGATGTAATCTTATATATAGAATCCGAATTTTTCAGTTTTTGTGTGTAGTCTTTTGGAGTAAAAACCTAAAACCGAACCAAGGCTTTCTTGTGCAGTATTTTAGGGTTCTAAACCCTATTATACATCAAGATAAGTATTTACTTCATTAATTTAATTATGTCTTTGATTATTTGTGTGTATGCTTGCATGTTCTCCATGTCCGGCTAATTTATTTGTGTGTTTGCTTAGGGAATATGAAACTTAATTATTGAATATTGATTGGTTGATACTTATCTTAGTTGACTAATGATCTAGAGTGCGCTAGATTATTCGTTGTGTACTTAATGCTTGAAATTTCTTTGTGAACTTTAGAATATAATTATCTAGGTAATTGTAGGATAAAGTATTCAAGGACAACCGTAGAGTAGGCGTCTATAAATCACTAGAGGATTTGTAAACAAGACCCTTTGGTAGTTTCAAAGAGTTAGGGAAACAAGCACGCCCTATAGCCTTAGAATCACAACGCAACTAGGAATAAGGACGTGACAAATCAACCATCAATAGGAGATAATTAAGGAGTAGTAAAACCTAAGTAAACACATCTTTAAACTATCATACGAGTACACATCAATTAGACATAGACTATCACAACCTTAGCTTAGATAATTAGATAATAGTAGAGTAATCGGTAGCAATACCAACCCCCCAAATCCAATACCCGAGATTCGTACCTTTTCATTTTCTAAAAAAACATAAAAAGATAAAAAATAATCTTCCTCAACCTCAACCTTAGCGTAGTAACTTCTCACTAGCATTCCTATTCCCCTAGAGAACGATATCAATACCCGTGGCTTACCCTAATTACTACACTACAACGATTAGGTTCACTGCCTAGGGTGTTATAAAACTTGCTCGAAGAAAAGGAAGTTTCCTTGACCCCGAACGACGCGTGTAGCGTTATCAGTGAATACATGAAGAAAATGGCAAAGTCAAGATCAAAGCCACTCAAGCTGCTAAAACTGAACGTGACGGCGTCCCAACTAAAGGGTGACGCCATCACTCTATATGGATTTGATAAATAATGCACCTGACGACTCAGTAGACTTTTTTCTCATAACACCTGACGGCGTCAAGCTTTGAAGAGGAAGGGCGTCACTAAGACTTTTCATCTCAGACGGCCCAGATCCAGAATCAGACGACGTCCCTGCTGAAGCCCGACGGCATCGCAACTACAACGTGACGCCGTCCCATCGATAACTTGGCCAAGATGAAAACCATAATGACGGCGATCTGACGGCGTCCCACCTATAAGGCGACGCCGTCGCAAGTGTAACTTATATATAGAATTCGATTTTTCTACATTTAGGGAGGTAGACTTTTGGAGTAAAAACCCTAAAATTTTGTAGTCCGACTTGGACAGTATCTTAGGGTCCCAAACCCTATTTTAAACATCAAGATAAATGTTTTAATCTATTAGTATCATTATGTCTTCCATTGAATGTGTGTATGCTTGCTTGTTTAACATGTCTAGCTAAATCATCTAGCGGATTTCGTAGGCAATTACCTAAAGGTATTCTCAAAGAGTTAGGAAAAAAGGCACACCCTACGACCTTAGAAAACACAACGCGTTAAGAATAAGGGCTTGACAATTCAACCAACAATAAAAGATAACTAGGGCGTAATAGTATCTAGGTAAACATATTTTTAATCATCATACGAGCACACATCAAATAGACATAGCTACCCGTAGAAATAGATAATTAGAATAGTAGAAGTAATCGGTAGAAGTACCACCCCCAAACCAATTCCCCGATATTTTACCCTTAGCTTTCTAAAAAACCAATAAAAGATTAAAAAAAAAAGAAAAAAAAGAAAAAAAAAAAGAATCATCCTCAACCCCACCTTAGCGTAGTACACTTCTTGCTAGCATTCCTAATCCCCTAGAGAACGATATCAATACCCGAGGCTTACCCAATACTACATTACAACGATTAGGTTCACTGCCTAGGGTGTTGAAAAACTTGCTCGACGAAAAGGAAGTTCCTTTGATCCCGTACGCGCATCAAAACCTTAAGTTGCAACTAAGGATTTATCATGTATATATTATATTGTGTATAAAACTGGTTGTTGCTTTTGTACAAGAGCAAGATGAGCTGACAACAACAATATCTAATTCAGGGTATTTAGATTATTGTTAATACAGATGTTTACGAATTACTACCTCCGTCCCATAATAATTGCCTACTTTGATTTTTTTAAGTCTTTTTTATTCAACTTTGACCATAAATATTTTTGTTTGTGTAATATAATACATGATGAAAAATATATGAATAGATTGGGTTTTAAATATATTTTCATTTGGTATAATTTCCATCAAGTATTATATAACACAAATAAAAATATTAATGGTCAAAGTTGAACAAAAAAGACTTAAAAAAATCAAAGTGGAAATTAATTGTGGGACGGAGGGAGTATAAAGCGTAGTGTTGTATAAGTACAATGATCCTAGAGGATAATTAATGCTAGTTAAAGTAGGATTTTATCATTTATAATAAATCTGCCAACTAGATATGCTCAACATAGAGCATTGTTGCATTGAACATTAAGGAATAAGAATACTTTACATTTTAAGAAACTGTAAAGATGATTGTCAGTATGTTATTGACTTCTAATACCTCATGCAAGGTAAGACGACATCTCCATACTATGACGCTTGCAATAGTATGAGCATATGAGATAAGACACTCATCATATATTTCAAATCCCTCACTATATGTGAAATTTGAAACTAGTATTCGGAAAGTTTACTCATATGACTATTTAGTATTCTTGTAAATAAGAGTTGAGAATGTTGGAAACATTAGACTTCAACTTACTAATTAGTCTCATGCATATCTGTTTTTAGTATTTGGATAATTGGGATTGTAAGACAATTTTTACTTTATAATGAATAAAGATACTTGGTATTTGTTATTCATTTATATAATAATTGTTATCCTATATTTGCATGTTTAATCATTGAATGATTTTATTGTTCTAAATATATCCATTGTCGGTTAACAATATGGGAATATTGTTACGTAAGGCAAATGTGAGTGTTGGTTATATTCTATGAGAATGTGGATTGTTCCCGCCAAACTCATGTGTATTCACAAGGGATGTATATTGGATACCCCAACTTTCGAACATTTACTTTTGGATCCTTGTCATGAGTAAGATGTTGAAAATGGTTTATAAAGTCATCCTTAGACTTGGGATACAAGCAAGTTCTGTTATGTGTGGATATCACTTTTGTAAGTATAAGCCAAACGCTATCCTGAATAAGGTAGTTATAAAAGCTATATTTCGGAGTGATGTGAAGCAACATCCACAACACTTGTAGTCAATAAAGGATTTGTTACTCCACTTTATATGTGCAGAAAGATACCATGGGCCCTCTCTAGAATTAATCAGATAATTGTAATGATTAAACTATATGGAATGAGTTAGGATCCATATCCATGGTTTAACGGTGTCTATAACAAAGGATAGGGGTGAGCAAAACAAACCGAAAAAACCGAAACCGAACCAAAAACTGAAAAAACCGAACCGGAAAAATCGACCGAAACTAAAAACCGATGGTTCAGTTTTTAAAAACCGATGGTTCAGTTTTTACTTTTTCAGAAACCGACAAATGCGGTTCGGTTTCGATTTTCGTCCAAAAACCAAACCGCAAAAACCGAACCGAACCGGTTTTATTATATAATAATACGTAATTAATATAATATGATTAAATAACTAAATAAATCAAATTTATAAATTCATATTCATTTTGTGAGTGGAATTATAATATATTTATCTTAACGTTTATATTTATACGTCTGTTTGTCGTGTCGCGTATTTTGTGTAAATATATCAATAAGTATTCGATAATAATTATAGTGTGTATGTCTCATTTATATGTTTGTAATTATAGAATTATGCAATAAACATTATTATGCTTAGATTGAAAAAAATGTAAAGAAGAATAACTAATACGTAATACAAGTTTGTTGGTATAATTTGGCCATACCCAAATATTAACGGCTAGAAATCGAAAAACCCGAAAAACTGAATCGAAACCGATAACAAACCGAAAAACTAACCGGCAAAAACCAAACGGTTTCGGTTTTCGGTTCTACAAAAACCGGACATTGTGGTTCGTTTTCGGTTTTAGCCAAAAAACGGCCCAAACCGAACCGTGCACACCCCTAACAAAGGATGATTAAAGCAAGACATATGTGACCATGCTACTGAAAAATATTTAAGAAACTATATCTCAGACACTTTTAGTTAAATAGCGAGTGAGAGCGTTGCTCCACATTTCCGTCGTTGGTTTTTGTGCTATCTGCTCCTCCAACTCCCAATGGGAGCTGTTGGATTATGAGAGTTGAATCCACATTAAAACAACTAGAAGTATGTGAGCCTATTGGGGGCACACACGTTAAACACGAGAGTACATTTTATACGGCTACTACTTGAACATTGACCCATCTTTTGACCATTTAACTTGACCCGATTGTTCCATGACCCAAACCCTTTTGGCCGGTTTCCAATGTGGGGCTTTTAGGGTACATATGGGCTAGGAGGAATTGTATTCAAATAAGGAATGTGTTTTAGCTTAAAGCTCAAGTTTGGAGCCCAAGGATTGCTAGGTTTTGAAGGCTATATATACCCTACATCTGGCTCTCAAACCTCACGCATAACACTCCATCTTTACAGAAACAATATCGATCTATCACCTCAATATCATAGTCGATTAAAACCCTAAAACCGATTAGGGTTTTCAATTGAATTGAAATCTTAAGAACCCTAACTTGCAACGATTGTTTCAAGGTATTTCAAGGGTTTAAAGTACCTGGTTTTCCAGCGTATTCCTGGTCAATTTGAAGCTGCCAAGTGGGGGTTAGTTTGCCGATTTCCTCGGGCAGAATAGTAGTCTGATCGGACAAGTTTATCTGATATCGGACAGTTAAGATTTTGGATCTTGGTTCAGTTTTTCATCTCGGACAACACAAGGGACAAAAGTTTGTTTAGGTTCTGTTTGGTTCGAGGTAGTTCAAGTAATACAAAGGGTTGTTTGGTTAACGTAAACGACTAGCTTTATTCGGGCGTATTCGTGTTAAGTGTTTGTGTGAGCACTCATAGAGATGATCATTTTAATCACTTAGTTTCGTTGTTTGATATAACTTGCGGGTGACTACGAGCGTTAGTTTTCTTGTTTCCTTTTATATTCTAATGTTTATTAATTACGTGTTAACTTGATTACATTAATTATATCCATATTACGTTGCGTACTCATAGTGTTAAATGATTAACATGATTATAAAATCCCAACATTAACTAGCAATAGGTAGAAAATAAAGACATTAATTTGATCATGTAGTGTAGCACATTCTAACAATTTTGGGAATGAGGTAAGATCCATGAAAAACCCATCTTATCCAAAGAACAAATGAGACAATCTCAACCATCCAATCTTCTTTCATCCCGTGGTCCACATTTCATCTGAAAATAACAAATAGGGGCATGTTAGTAAAATCACATGTTACAATAAAAAGAGAAAATAATCCCAAATCCTCTCATTTAACATTTCACTTTCTCTCTCATCAAAAAAACCCAAATCCAAATCTGATCGGATCCCTACCATCACCACCGCCGGAATTTGTCAATCAACCGCCGGAATAATGAAACCACCGCCGGATTTGTTGAAACCACCGCCGGAATCAAATCAAACCACCACTCTCACCATGAAACAACCGTCGGATCCATCACCATCACATCAAACCACGGCTGTAACCATGAAACCACCGTCGGATCCATCACCATCACATCAAACCGTAGCAATCACCATGGAACCACCACCGCTTAACCGGGAAATAATGCCGCCAGTAGACGAAACTGAATTAATTGAAGTTCCAGTATATGAAAGTCAAGATAAAGATGATGTTGTGAATGAAAATATTGGTAAATTCCTTGATTCAATTCTTGTTGTAAAAATGCAAATCCCATGGGATTCCAGTGGTTTATATGTGTTTAGATTCATTTCTTGTTGAAAAAGGCAAATCCCATGGGATTCCAGTGGTTTACATGTGTTTAGATTCAATTCTTGTTGTAAAAATGCAAATCCCAAGGGATTCCAGTGGTTTATATGTGTTTAGATTCAATTCTTGTTGAAAAAAGCAAATCCCATGGGATTCCAGTGGTTTACATGTGTTTAGATTCAATTCTTGTTGAAAAAAGCAAATCCCATGGGATTCCAGTGGTTTACATGTGTTTAGATTCAATTCTTGTTGTAAAAATGCAAATCCCATGGGATTCCAGTGGTTTATATGTGTTTAGATTCAATTGTTGTTGAAAAAACCAAATCCCATGGGATTCCAGTGGTTTGCATGTGTTTAGATTCAATTCTTGTTGTAAAAATGCAAATCCCATGGAATTCTCAGTGAATCCCATGGAATTCTCAGTGAATCCCATGGGATTCACTGAGAATCCCATGAGATTAGGAAATTACTTGGCATTTAGTTTTTAGTTGTGTAATGGTATGAGAAATGTGTAAATCATAGGGTTTTTAGTTACCTCAATCTCAAGGGATTCTGTATTAAATCACATGGGATTCAGAATGAAAATATAAAGGTCTTCATTGTGAATCCCATGGGATTCGCAATGAAACACATGAGATTAGGAAATCACTTGGCATTTAGTTTTTACCTGTGTAATGTTATGAGAAAAGTGTGAATCACTGGGTCTTAGTTACCTCAATCTCAAGGGATTTTGTATTAAATCACATGGGATTCAGCATGAAAATATAAAGTCTTCATTGTGAATCCCATGGGATTCTTAGTGAATCCCATGGGATTCACAATGAAACACTTGAGATTAGAAAATTACTTGGCATTTAGATTTTAGTTGTGTAATGGTATGAGAAAAGTATAAATCATAGCGTTTTTAGTTACCTCAATCTCAAGGGATTCTGTATTAAATCACATGGGATTCAGCATGAAAATATAAAGGTCTTCATTGTGAATCCCATGGGATTCCCAGTGAATACCATGGGATTCGCAATGAATCCCATGGGATTCACATTTTTTTTATCTTAATCCCTTAATATTATTCTTTTTATATGCAGATTCTATGAGATCACCAAGACCAACTTTATATGAACACACCGAGACACCGGGTGGATCGATATATTGGGAGCCTCATGTGGAAGGAATTGTTGTACCACAAGAGGGGAAATACTATGATACTATAGAGGAAGCTATAGATATGTATAGTACCTACGCTGAAGCGGGAGTGTTTCAAATTAAAAAAGCAGGACAACGATTAACAAAATCTGGAATTGTACAAGCCAAATACATCATGTGTAACAAAGAAGGAACTCCGATACATATTAATGTAGACACTTTGGATCCTAAGCACAGCGAGAAACAAAAAAGAAATACAACTCTGCATGTAACAGGTTGTCAAGCTCGTATAAGGTTAGAATTGGATATCGTTTCTAGAAAATACAAGCTAATTAAGTTTATTGCAAAACACAATCATATGCTTATACCAAAAGAGTATAAACATTTTACAAAAAAGCAAAGAAAATGACCGAAGCAGAAAAAATGTTTGTTGTTAAAGCAGCAACAAACAAAATAGGTGCAACACGGGCTCACAACTTGTTAATGAGTATGAAAGGTGGATATGAATATATTCATGGGACATCTAATGATTTTAAGAATCATCAGCGGGATATTAATATTTTCATAGGCGAAAGTGACGCACAAATGCTTATAAATAAAATGGAAAACAGAAAGTTGTATGTGCCAAACTTTACATTTCAGTATAAGGTAGAAGAAAGTGACTTAGTCGCAATGTTTTGGGCTGATGAAGTTGCAAAATGCAATTATAAGGAGTTTGAAGACATAGTATCTTTTGATGCAACATTCAGGAGTAATAAGTAAGTGTTTGTTTTTAATATAATTTATTTTGATGAAAATCACATAAGATTCTGTTATAAATCCCATGGGATTCATATGTGAATCCCATGAGATTATACAAGGGATCACATGGGTAATCTGTATGGATCACAAGGGCTCCTTGAGAATCCCATGAGATTCTCTGTGAATCCAATGGGATTCTCTGTGAATCCCATGGGATTGTTTTTAAATCACATAAAGATACTTGACAAGTAAATTATTAAAAGACATGGATCATAGAGAATCCCATGGGATTCACCATGAATCCCATGGGATTCAGTAATCACATTTGATTCTGTCACTAAAACTTATGTTATTTTTAGATACAACATGGTGTTTGTACCATTTACCGGTGTCGATAATCAAAAAAAGTGTGTCACGCTTGGTTCGGGGAATGCTTTTAAAAGAAGACATTGAATCCTACACATTGATACTAAAGGCATTCGTGACTGCTTTTTCTAAAGAACCAACGATGGTGGTGACGGATCAAGACGGGGCAATGAAAAGAGCCATTGAAGCCGTTTTCACTAAATCGAAACATAGACTTTGCATGTGGCATATTCACCAAAAAATTCCAGCAAAGGTAATTTATTGAATGTTTTTATCTAAATCCCATGGGATTCTTTCTGAATCCCATGAGATTCATTCAAAATCCTATGGGATAATCAGAATCCTATGGGATTCTTTCTGAATCCCATAGGATTCAATCAGAATCCTATGGGATTCTTCTCTGAATCTCATGGGATTCATCTGGGAATCCGACAGTGGTTTACATGTGTTTATCATTTTATTTACAGATTTGTAAGGAAATATACAATGAAACTGATTTCAAGAAGCGTTTAAACAAGATCATTTGGAATTTGAAGAGAAATGGGCTAAGTTGATTGAAGATTTTGGTTTACAAAACCACAAATGGATGACCAAAATGTTTAAACTACGAGAAATGTGGATTCCAGCTTATTTTATCACCTCGCCTTTGTTTGGATTGATGAGAACGACATCAAGGTCTGAGAGTGAAAACTCGTTCTTCAAAAGTTTCACAAGCCCAGGAGCGACACTAGTTAGTTACATGATGTCCTATGAATCAGCAATGGAGAGACAACGTTATATTCAAGAACATTTGGACTTTAAAACACTAGACGCGGCTCCAAAATGTGAAACAAAGCTAGAAATTGAACGTCATGCATCAAAAATTTATACTATGACAATATTTCTACTTGTTCAAACGGAAATAAAAGAGGCATGCTGGACTTGTGAGATACAGGAACTAAAAATAGAAGAAGGTTGTGAGATTGTCACTGTTAGAGACAAAAATCCGGCAGCTTATAGAATCCTTAATAAGGAAGTTGCAAAAGAACTAGCACATGAAGGCGAAACAGTAGCAACAGAAAAATTTGTAGACTATAAGGTATATTACTTTATGGTATAAACTAGGATTAATCAAGTAATCCCATGGGATTCATAATCAATCCCATGGGATTCATAATAAATCCCATAGTAATCCATGGGATTCAGTATGAATCTCATGGGATTGTCTAATAGGATTGGCTAATAATTATAGGGATTTACTGGGAATCCCATGGGATTCTGTATAAAATCCCATGGGATTGTCTAATGGGATTGGCTAATAATTATTGTGTTTTAAAAAGGTACTGCGTAATACAGAAGATGAGTCGGTGGTGTGTAGTTTCAGACATTTTGTACGATTCGGTTTCCTATGCCGACACATATTTTGTGTTTTCAAGAATCGTGATATTAACTTCATTTCAAACAATATATTTTGAGGCATTGGACAAGAGATATAATACCACCTGATTTGAGATGGAAAAGAAACAGATATGGTGAAACAAATGAAGAAATTGAAAGACTTACAAATGAGGCAACGTTTCTGGTGGATGAATGTTTGTTTCGGTTGAGCAAAGACAAAGTTAAGATGGGTGCTTTTGTAGAAAAGTTAAAGACATTGAAAATAGAAGTGGAGGCCAAGGTGCCAAATCCTCCTTCAAGAAATACAGGAGATGTAATTGGTGATCATTTTGCTATTTCTAACCCTGAGAAGAAAATAGTTAACAATCCAACAAAAGCAAGAAATAAATGGAATATTTCAGAAGCAGAACGAAATGAAAGGCGAAAGAGTGAACGAGAAAAAGCGCTTCAAGTTAAAAAGAAACAAATGAAGCCTTGTGGACATTATGGAGAGAAGACGAACTTGCATACGAAAACAACTTGTCCGATGAACCCAAAGGCAAGGCGAAAGGCGAAACCAACTGATGTTTGAAAAAGATTAATTTACTTATATTCCTTTTTTTGTTAGTTCTTTTTTATTATTTTCTTGAATATATAGATTGAATATCCAGATGTTTTTTAGATGATTTCCAAAAGAAAATTTATTTTTCTTTGTTATTTATATTCTATTTAAAAACTTGTGTGGATAATCTGAATGGATCACAATGAATCTCATGGGATTCACAATGAATCCCATGGGATTCACAATAAATCCTATACTTATATTCTACTTCAAAAACTTGTATGCATAATCTGTATGGATCACAATGAATCCTATGGGATTCACAATAAATCCTTTACTTATATATTCTATTTCAAAAAGTTGTATGCATATTCTATTTCAATGAATCCCATGGGATTCACAATGAATCCCATACTGAATCCCATGGGATTCTGTATAATTCACATAAAAGATAAACAGCAGTTAACATTATAAAACTCCATCATAAACTGTTCTAACATTCTCAAACTGATCTACCATCAATGCACATGTTTTCAAAAGAAAATTCTCAAACTGATCTAACATCAATTAACGATCTAACATCAATTAACATGTTTTCTAACATTCTCAAACTGTTCTACCATGGGACAAACTGGACAAACTGGATCAACTGATGGTAGCTTCAACTGGATCAACTGGTAACTTTTCTACAATCAAGGTACCTTCAACTGGATCAACTGGTAACTTTTTAGTCTTTTCTACAATCACTTCGCGTTTTTCCCTATTCTTAATAGCTTCAACAATTATATTCATCTTTTCTAGAGGAGGAACTTTATCAAACTCTTTTGCTAGATCAATCAGCTTACCAGCATGCTTATTAATCTCATGTAACAAAATCTTAGTAGCAAACTTGAATCTCAGTCGCCTCAACATGTCGCCCTGCCTCATCTTGTAACCATCCATTTCGCAGCAGCCAGACTCGGCAACCAGCCCACAATCCCATTTCGTAGCAGGTTCACCGTTGTAACATTCCATATGTACCATGGTGAATATACCGCAATCACAGAAATTTTTCTTTATTCTCCATTTGAGCTTTGGGATTCTTGGTTTGGCTTTAAGAATGTTAGCATGTTTCTTGTGACCATACAGCTTCAGATGACGGGAAAACAACTTTTTCTACGAAATTATTAAAAAAAGATTATAAATTACTAGAATTCTGAGAAAATGTCAATAGCGATTCAAATGGAAATCTGTATGAATCCCATGGGATTATGTTTAAATCATAAAGTATTCATCAAAGAATCCCATGGGATTCAGTATGAATCCCATGGGATTCTGCAGTAATCACATGGGATTCATACAGAATCCCATGTGATTTCTAATGAATCCCATGGGATTTCTAATGAATCCCAAGGGATTACTTATGAATCCCTTTAAAAACAGAAAAGTAAATACTTACAAGTAGTAAGTACAAAAAAAATACTTACAAGTAGTTCACATGTTTTTTTATATTTCAAATCATATGTTGCTCCCGAATGACTGTTATCTAGTATGGTTATTGATATTGTTTTGGTAAGGCTGATGACGATAACATAAAAGTGGCCACCATTGCAAATTGGAAAGAAAGCCTGTTTTAACAAAACAAAAATAATAAAAATGAATCCAAAGTAAAAACACAAACAACAATTTATAAAAAAAAAAAAAAAATACCAATGCCTTCGAGAGCCAAGCCAGCAACATTATCTGCAAACTGAGCTAAAATTTCATTTTCAAAACTTTCAAATTTCTTTTCCTCAGACGCCAAAGTTCCATCAAACATAGATTTTATCTATATATGCAATTTACAAGATCATGTTATGATTTGTATTGCTTTGGGGGTGTTTGGTAAGTCATATAAGATGTTAAGCAGTTTATTAAACAAATAAGAAGTTTACTAAGCAAATCAAAAATAAATACTTACAATACATCATCCTGTTGGGAAAAAGTGCCGTGATGGAAAACCATGTTCTTTAAATCTCTCTTCATAATTTAGAATGGCACTCCAACTGTCAACAACATTGGCATCAATCCACAAACTGGGGGCTAACGTTTCCATAGCCAAACCACTGGAAAACACCGTGAACTCCCGAGGATGTGATTCAAAAATTCTCTCACTATATGAGTAAACAAGAAAAAGAAAAAAGAATCATTTCAGAATCACATTGGAGTTTGTATGAATCCCATGGGATTCAGTACAGAATCCCATGGGATTCAAATCTCATGGGATTCATAATGAATCCCATAAGATTTATAGTGAATCCCATGGGATTCTGTATTGAATCCCATGGGATTAGATGTGAATTTTTATTAACTATATTAAAAATACACATGTAAACTTACAGCTTGCCGCCTTGCATCGCAAACAAACTATTTCCGAGAATAAACTCCAGCTTTGTAATTTTGGCTACAACCTTTGTCTTCTTATTCATATAGGGAGATAACAGGTACGAAGAAGGTTTCACCACACGCTTTCCAGCACGAGTAGCCATTTTTTCAAGAGTCATTGGATCCGGACCTCCATTGAGCGATTCTTGCTGAAAAAAATAAAAAGATTTAATTAAAAAGAAATTAAATTTTAGTAAAAAAGAAAGAGATTCAAGAATATTACATATGCGTACTCAGCAGCTATACATTTGATAATCTCGTCAACCGTATCTAAATTATTTTCTAACCATTGCGTTAACCCCTCAGGTGTGCACGTGATCTCAGGCTCTTCTTCTTCACATATTTCTTCTTTATGAGATGCATCAACTTCCTTCTCAGGAACTGCATCATCTTCTTTTTTTTCAGATTCATCAACCACAATGTTATCATCATCTTGTTTCTTGGCCTCATCGTCCAAATCTTCTAAACTTACCTTATTCCCATCCTTATCATCGTCATCATCATCCTCCTCATCACCATCGTCATCCTTCCCATTACCATCATCATCGTCATCCTCCTCATCATCGTCATCCTCCGCATTACCATCAGCATCATCATCCTTCCCATCATCGACATCCTCCCCATTACCATCATCATTTAATGGCTTCGGTTGCTTGAAAATTTGAGCATACTTTTTTTTGGGTAAAAAAAAGTAATCCTGCACCCTGGTAAATAAATTAACCAAAAGAAACGTTTGAGCATACTTTTGATGTAGCTCAAGCAACTTTACATCACCAGGGTAATCTGACATTGCTTTCGTGAAATAATCTTCTACAACAAGTCTTTCATCACAAATCAACTCTAACTTTTTTTCAAGTTTATTAAACAAATCATGCAATAAGAAATATTGTAATAGTCATAATAAAGCTCATTACAATGAATCCCATGGGATTGTATGTGAATCCCATGGGGATCACATACAATCCCATGGGATTTTGACAAAAAACATTGTAA
This sequence comes from Chrysanthemum seticuspe, assembly GCA_019973895.1. NCBI lineage: Eukaryota > Viridiplantae > Streptophyta > Magnoliopsida > Asterales > Asteraceae > Chrysanthemum > Chrysanthemum seticuspe. The sequence goes on from BPTQ01000006.1 coordinate 152,095,598, forward strand.
GTCATAATAAAAGCACATTGCAATGAATCCCATGGGATTTCTAACTGAATCACATGGGATTGTATGTGAAGGATTTTGACAAAAAACATTGTAAGTGATAATAAAGCACATTGCAATGAATCCTATTGAATTGTATGTGAATCCTATGGGATTCTCTGTGAATCCCATGGGATCATGTTTACAATCTCATGGGATTCACAATGATATCATTTAATAACAATAAATGAAAAACAGATAACAAAAAATTTAAAGGAACCTCTTTCAAAAAAGAAACTTCCGAACCACCAGAAATAAACCCTTCAGCCTGTTGAACCTCGGATTCAGTCCATTCTGGTTGAAGTTGTAGCAAACCAAAACATTCTTCTTTAAGTTCCAGATCCTGTCGTTGGGACATTAAATATGAAGGCCAACTTTTGATTGCAGGACGTGTCCAGACAACAGGAATCTTTTCATGCTTTGTTGAATCCAGATACAAAAGCTGAAAAACAAAAAAGTGTAAAGAAGGTTATAACAAATCTGTCACACAAACACGTTTAATAATCAAAAAAATAGAGTTCAAAACTTAGAAACTTACAATGAGGAAGGTATATGGACCAGTATAATGATTAGATATCGTTGTTGGGACTTTATGGCGTTTGAGGCAGGAAAAAATAAAGTCACACCAATCAATATCCTTAACATTAATATGTTCACGCAACCTTAACACAACATCCAAACATATCTGCCCCTTTAACCCATCAACCATACCCATCATGTTTGCAAAAAGGGTACAGAAGTTGACTTTAAAAAGGAAGTCAGCTTACCGAGACTCAATCAATTTATGAGCAATGTCATTAACACGAATATACTTGAGTGGTTTAGGATGAAAATGACCGATCCAACGCCTCACAAAGTCATCATCTTCTGATCTAGGATCTAAAGAAAAGAGTGATCGACCACCAAACGGAACACCTAATATCTCATGAATTTTGGAAGTAGTGACCTTGATTGAGTTGCCATTCTCCAAAATCAACTCATAACTTTCTGAATTAAATCTAGAAACTACATACCTTCCCAACCTTGAAGGAATGCGATCTATGTTAACATTGTGTAACGAACTAAATCCGATGTCAGTCAAAAAACTCCTCATATCAATCTTAGAGTCACGGATGGCAGAAAAAAGAGCTGTAGGTGTTGTCCATGCATGAAGAATTGGAAACATGGCAACATAATTTTCATGCGCTTCCTCTGCAGCCGTCAACTCCTTCTTACCTTTCTTCTTCAACTTTGCCTCTTCATCAAATTCTTTTTTTTTACAGGCGTCAACTGCTTCTTATCATCAATGTCATCAGAATTCTCCCTCTTTCTCTTAACCAAACCCTTTCCCTTCAAATCCTTTTTCGTATCTTCAATGTCATCAGAATCTACGTAAAAAAAAAAGACATTATAAATATGTTGGTCAACAAAATCCCATGGGATTAACAATAAATCCCACACGTATTATATTCTATTTCAAAAACTTGTATGCATAATCTGTAAGGATCACAATGAATCCCATACTTATATTCAATTTCAAAAACTTGTATGCTAATCTGTATGGATCACAATGAATCCCATGGGATTCACAATGAATACCATACTGAATCCCATGGGATTCTATACCAAATCCCATGGAATTCAATATGAATCCCATGAGATAAAAAACACAGCAAAAACATAAAGACAAATTTCTAAAAACTGTACCTTTTTGTTGCTTGACCTTCACTTTTTTCTACTCTCTTCTAATTTAGATAAAGACAAAATCCTTTTACGCTTCACTTCATCTTTGGACTGAACTGGTTCAACAGGCTCCAGTTTATCCAACTTAACAGCGGAATCTACATAAAAAAAGACATAATATAAATATATTGATAAAAAAAATCCCATGATACAATCCCATTGGATTGTATGGAATCCCATGGGATTCATTAGCTGATTTAGAACTGTTTAACAACTAGAAAAGGGAGCATGCAAAATCCTCATAATAAATCCCATGAGATCAAAAATATACCTTTTGCTGTTTTTTCTGATAGACCTTCAGTTTTATTGAACCCTTCTGTTTATCTTCAGTCTCAACTGGCTTAACCTTAGCCGACTTATCCGACTTATCAACCTTAGCAGACTTATCCGTTGGCTTCTTTAAAAGACTAGACAGCTTAAAATTAGTGGTATCCTGTGGCTTAACCTTAGCCTGAACCTTGCTCCTCTTACCAACTGGCTCCTTAACCTCTCTCTCCTTTCCCTTTGCATGTGCCTTAACTTTCTTATCCACTGCCTCTTCAACCTCTCTCTCCTCTTGCTCCTTACCCACTGCCTCTTTAACCTTCTTACTCTCCGTCTCCTTAACATCTGTCTCATTACCTTTTGCCTGTTCCTTTACATTCTTACCCCCCTCGCTCCTTACCAACAGCCTTCTTACCCTTCTTACCCTCTTGCTCCTTGGCCTCTGCATCCTTCTCCGACACCACCTTATCCGGCAACTTCTCCTTTTGAACAGGTGCCTTCTCCGACACCTTCTTAGCAGCCACCTTGTCTTTTTCAGCCACCTTGTCTTTTTCAACCAGCACTTTCTCTTTTTCAGCCGGCACCTTGTCTTTTTCAGCCGGCGACTTCTCTTTTTCAGCCGATGCCTTATCTTGAAGGATATCAGATTTTGTTAACCACTTCTTCAGTGGGGAACCTCTGACAACACCTAACATAAAAAAATAAAAAAATAAATTAAAAAACATTAGATATACAATAACTGAGCATTAAGAATCTCATGACATTCATACTGAATCCCATGAGATTCATACTGAATCCCATGAGATTCATACTCAATCCTATGGGATTCAGTACTGAATCCCATGAGATTCATACTGAATCCTAATCCTATGGGATTCAATATGAATCTCATGGGATTCAGAATAATCAGAAGAATCTAGCAATATCATTCAGAATACCGCTAGTAATAACATTCCCGTTAACTAACATTCTAACATTCTCACACCATCAAAATGTATCGAAACACGAATAAACACAAACACAACAACAAACATCAAAAGTAAAACACTAAACAAATGCACACTTATGCTAATGTGTAAGAAGAAGCCACCTGAAATTGTTTGATCTTTTAATATAATAAATGTGTTAAAATTTCTTTTCTAATTCTTCATTGTCGGTTACCCATTGTTCTTTTCATCATCAAAATAGATCCTTAATTACCAATCTATTAACGTGTTTATCTTATTTATGAAGCTCACACGTTAAGGAAAAAAACTTTTTTGTTCAACCTCATAAATACTAATTCCAAATATCCTAATCCATGGGCAAGACTCTTCGAAACATTGTAGCAGTTAAAAAAGTTTCCAAACAACTTAAAGCATTTTGATCTTAATAATTAGAATCTTTCACACCAGGTTACAACCAACCTTACAATTGTAAGAACAGACGTGCAGATGTTCTTATTTGTCATGCTATCAATTTTATATTAAACGACATTACATGCTACTAATTACATTTCTAAAAGCAATGTGATAGATTGTATTAAATTGTAATCTCACTACCCCACACATTACATTTAGATGCAATTAGGGTAAACAGCTCACGCTGCAGAATTATACAACATAAGCGATTGCTTTTAATATGACTCAACAGTCTCAACTTAAACTTAAACTGATCTTCTAGAATGGATTTTTCTTAGGTTAACTAAACTATCATTCACAGACACCGTTGTTAACTGGCAACGCTACTAGCGTACACGCCTTATCCCAAGGACAATATGGAAAGACAATGTATAGACTGGCTTAGTGACCCGCTCAAAAAAGTGCCGCCATACCAGGGACATGTGACTATTTATTCACAAAGTCCTTCCTCATAAGGCTGGAACCAACTGAGCTACGCGTCTTAGGGCTGGTCCCAAAGTTGCAGCCTGCAGGAATTGAACTTAGGTATCAACCAAAGAATCCCATGCCCCCACCACTAGGCTACCGACTTAACTATAATACACAAACAAAAGTAATTTCGATCCAAATACACTCACATAACAAGCTACATTATTAGGGTGTCAAGTGTGTTGCCACAGAGCATTTTGGAGTGTTTAACATTTAGCATTTAGATTACAAAGCTTATTTGGCAACAAACGGCTAGCATTTGCTAAGTTTTTATACCTAATTTTTTCTAACGCTACTTTTACGTCACTTTGCACATTAATTCAAAAGCTACAACGACGTGCTAATTGCTGGTGCTAATTAACCTGATCAAAACACCCCTCTCTTAGCAATCTGATCATAAACTCTAAAAGAAGCTGAAAAATTAAGCTCTAAATTAAGCAATCTAATCACATCCCAATGGGCATATAAGCTGAAAACTGATTATTATGGCTGTTCTAACAATAAGAAAAAGCAAATTAACCTAGCTACTGATTCCTATAACACAAACTTTAATCCATCACAAACTTCAATCACAAAACTTCAATAAAAAAATAAGCTACTGATGTTAATTAATCAAAAAATAATTAAAAAAATGGATTTCGAAGCTTACTTTTATCAGAAACGTTAGATGAAGCAGGTTTTGCCACTGAATCGCCTTTAGATAGGGCTAATTCTTCTCGAATATCCATTTTAAATGAATGATTACGGTTTCGCAGTGGTTTTGGGGGTGGTTTGGGGGCGGTTTGGGGGTGGATTTGGTGGATTTGCGATGGTTAGGGTTTGAAGATGGTTTTGGGGATCTGAAAAATTGAGAGCGTGTGAGTGTGAGTGAAGTGTGTGTGTTTTCACCGTTTGTATCGTTTCACTATAATGATAATGTGAAAATTACAAAAATGACCCCCTAAGTATAATTTTAGTTTAAAATGTAAATTAATTTAATCCGTTGGATTCAAATGGATGGATGGTTGAGATCTAGTTATTTGTTCTTTAGATAAAACTTGTTCCGTATGGAACTTTTCTCTTTTGGAAATAACAAATACTGCTATATATCTTCATTATTTTCGACTCGTAAGGTGATGCCGTTTAGCTAATAAAAAGCGTGATTATGGTACACACATTTTGTTGGTATATTTATAGTCGAGCATGCCCTATGCGTCCAAAAAGCCAGCCACACCAATTACTTTAAGTCTATAATGAGTTGTGTCATGCATGTATTAATAATTTAATATATTGCAAACTAGGCACGCAGTCCAAATGTTTTTGAGCCTAGAAAACTTATACAATGTTTGCTGTTTCTATTTTTGCAAAAGTTTACATGTTGCTTAAGATTAGTGTGAATAACTCCTTTAATGTTTTCTTAATTAGATAATATGATCACCTTGATGTTGTGCATTTGTTGTTGATATGTACTAACTCGATCTTAGAACCACAACCTGTTTGTGGTTCACTAAAATGATGAAGTAAAGACATGCTTTGACGTTGTGGTTCAAACCACAACCTGAGTAATTTGGAGATATAGAAATTGATTCTGTTTTGACTTAAAGCAACCAAGAAAAGATACACTTGAAGAGGAGATAAAAAGATGCATTCGCACTCATGGAGTTTAAAATTGTAATAGGATCGTGAAACCTAATTGGATTGAGTGGTTAGACAATTCTGTTTATATGAACTCTTTGTATCTTTGATTATTCTAGCATAATGAACTACCGTTCTTACAAAAAAAATGAAAACAAAAAAACAACAAAACAAAAAAATAAATAAATAAATAAATAATAAAGGAAAAAAAATGTAGCTCGATCTTAGAACTGGTAAGTTAGTCGTGATGTAGAGAATTAATAATGTTGGTGATGAAACCAGATAAAAAATATATTTAGTATCTTAAAAGGGGGTGATACTCACACCACATCTTTTGATACATGAATCACAATTTGTGCATTACAGTTTGACTGTAATACACAAATTATGGTGCATGCATCAAAAGATGTGATGTATGTTTCTTAAAACTAAAGCAAAATCGCAGAAAATGATTTTCTATGCATTTCGAATGTCGTCTTTTTAAGGTTACATCATGCATAATGTTATATTTAAAACTAACGTATATTTAAAATACATAATGTTATATGGATGCCAGTGGCTTTTAATAGCTGGTTTTTTTTGTTTTGATATTGTAGAATTCAATTCCAAGTTAATTTTTAAGATTAATAGTTTTGTTTATTCAAAATTAATAAAATCGTTTCATTAGTTATTATATCTATAGTATATATTCAATTGTACAATGGTTTATAGAATCGACCTAACATATATATATCATCTTAAACACGTATCGACATTTGCATTACTCAAAATCAAACATAAACAAGTTGTTTTATTGTGCTAAACATAGTTATATGGTGGATGTTTCCATATCTAATGATACTCGATACATTTGCCTTAGTGCGTAATGTAATTGCTGCGCATGAATGAAAGAGTCTGGCTATAATGCTCAATCAGATAGTATTTTAAACGGTATGACGGTCCTCAAGTTGGAATACTTATATTTCGATCAAGCAATGAAAAGAATGTAATTACTAGTAAAAGATCTAATTTATAGATATAAAAAATTACAAGGAAAAATAGAAATACTTTTACACGGCCCACGGAACTCAATGTCGTGCATGAAAGCCTCTTACGGCATATATTAGTATTATATCAATCTCATTCAATACTTTACATGACCACATGCAAACACGTTTTCTCCTCCTACGCGGTTTCACTTTTTTAGGTTTAGGGTTACCATTTACATACATATTTTTATTTTGTTATAAGATGACAAGATAAAATTTACGACTCATTTAGGTTTGATTTTTGGAACGTAACATTTCCAAAGATGTTCTATTGGTTCTGACTTCTTTTTTCAAACGGCTATTCATCGGAACAAAACTAACAAGTAGCTACTAAAAAGGAGTTAGTATCTCCTTGTTAGTTTCTATTCCTTGTCACGTTTAAGATTGATTCGATTATTTCAATTTTGTTGAGTACTTGAGGTAGCTAGCAATATTATCGTGTTCTCAGTTATTGGATTCATAGATTTTTCCGAGAACTCACTTTGAGTTGTGATAAAATCATTTCGGTTTAATACGCATTATTGTATTGAAAAAAGGCATTCATGGTTTTTCGGACATTATGCAATGACAAGTCCATGTCAGACTTTATGTTTACCATGTTATCGATATATGAATAAAGACACTAAACATTATTGAATTCAATATCCTTATTAAGATTACTTTGATCTCTTGAAGTGCTAGACAAATTAGAATGGTTCATAAAAGGTTTAAGCCTACCGATAACACTAGTTTTCAATGTTTCGTAAGCATGTGCGTGTACACTTATAAATAAGTGTCCTTTTTGTCACTATAAGTCAAAAAATTGTCGCTAAGAAATGTCGCTATATTTTAATTGTTTCTTCTACATTTCAAATTGTAGGTAAAAGTGAACTTGCTAAAAATCTATTTATTATTGTGGAGGTACCTTTACCGTCACCTGCTAGGTGCAAAAAGCTTCTGTTCTCCTTCTTGTTCTTTTTAAGGCATGAAAAGAAAGAAAAATAATGTGGAAAATTTAAGGGGAAATTTTAAAACTTTTCTTTCAAAAATAAGCGAAAACCGAAGTAAACTACGTCTAATATACCAAATGATAAAACTATCTTAACTTTTTAAACTTTATATGACCATTAACTATGAGTATAATTGTTAAATGATCTAATATTTTTATTTACATTTTTTATTTTTTAGCTCAAAATCACAAAACCTTAATAATCTTTTATTTCATTTCATCTTTTTATTTTGTAACTCAAGAACACAAATATTTTTCACTCTCTTTTTTTTACTTATATTTTCTCCCTTGTCACTTGCTTTTCTTTTAATATTAAAACTCGAATAAACTGGATGTGATAACCCTCCTTACGTTCTCTCACTAGCCGACTTTGGAGATCACAAAAACCCTAACCGGTTCTTGGCTTTAACGACAGATTCTACCTGGTTTTCTTCATTGGCTTGTTTAGTACTTGTGCATATATTGTCATACTCGGTTTGTATTAACCTAATTCGTTTCTCTTTTCTTTTTTTTGAAACTTCTTTGGTGGTTTTACTAAACTAATAAGGGTTTAATCAAGTCATTTTATTATTCTAATATGTGTGTAGTGAATTGCTTGTTCGTTTAGTATAATATTAAGCAAGTCTTATCATTCCAATAATCCTAATTCTGTTAGGGTTACATACTGTTCTAATTTCGTTCGTGGAGTGTATGGTGAATTGGTTTGTGTGTTGATGTATGTGATCGCATGGTATAAATAATGAAGAGTGGTTTTTGGATTCAGGAGGGAGGAAGAAGAAGAAGAAGAAGAAGAAGAATATTGATGAATCAAAATTTGATGGAAACAAGGAGATGAATGCTATGGATCAGAGACAGTTTCCAAGCTTGTCAAATACATATGGTACTCCAAGTTCATCTTCTTTAGCTGAAAAACTTCGTGTTATTGAAAAGCAAATGTTTGAGGGTAAACTTGTGTTACTAGGAGATGATGGGAAGCCATTAAAGCCTGGTAGAACAACAAGTGATGGTCAATTATCTGAACAAGAAGCTGCTTTTCAATCGGAGATCCCTAAACCTTGTGTGGCAAGGGATGATATTATGGTTGCTTTGAGTGGTGTAGAGGCTAATTTCGAGACTAGTTCGAGAGGGGGAAGACAAGGCTACTATTATGGATAAAGTGGTCAATTATGATCCGGGAATAATAATGTGGGGACTGCTAATAACCCGATGTTGGGTGAGGCTACATAGGTAGGAACAGGGTCACAGAAACATCATGTCCCTATATCATTTTCTACCTTTGTAAGTCCTTTATCAAGTAAACGTGTGGCCAAAATTCGTACTTTAGATACGGGTACTAAAAACCGGTGACCTTGTTGAAGTGCTTATTCTATTATCTTTGGTTTTGGAGGCCAATGCTAGGTATAAAAACTAGTTATATGGTTATTTACTTAGTAAAATAATTGATTTCCCAATTGCTGAACACTATTTGAGGAACGTATGAAAGAAGTTTGGTATTGTAAAAGTAATGATGAATTCGAAAGGGTTATTCTTTGTTAAATCTGTTTCTGCAGCCGGTAGGGATAGGGTATTGGAAAATGGACGATGGTTGATACTTAATGCCCCAATTATTCTCAAAAAGTTGTCTCCTAATGAGTGCATATTAAAAGAAAAACTGAAAGTTGTCTACATGTTATTCCGGCTATGGCGTTTATCGAGGATGGGTTGTGTTGGGATTACGTGTAATTAATATAAAGTGTCGGTCATTAGTTTATGTAATAGGTTGTCATAATTAGGCTTATAAGTTAGTAAGTAGCCCACTAGCCCTTGTAGTAAGCCCACGGGCTTTGGGATTTATCTGAAAACTTCATGTATGGGCGTTGCCCTAGTCTACAACTATAAATACTCTTGTAAAGGCTCCTTTGAGCATTAGTTGATTCATTTTGCAATATCACACTTTCTTATACATTTCTCATGAATCCTCCCATCTTTTTCTCTCTCTATACATTCTCTCACTAGATATCTTGTGTTAGTTTACATATTTGGGAACCTACAAGTGGTATCGATCGCCATATGATAGTTGGTTAAAGTGTCTGGGTGCTCTACATTTTAAATTTTTCTTTATACAATTTGGTATTGTTCTTACAAAGCTAAAAGCTTGGATTGTAGCACTTATTCTTAAAGCTTGAAAAGTTTGAAGGATTTTATAGTGTTTAGAAACTTAGTTGTTAGCCTAAAGTTCATAACTTTTAGTTTCATAATCAAGTTTTTAAGTCGTTTAGTGTTTAGTACGTTTTATTGAACTTAAACACAAATTTTTAAAAACATCAAAGTTTGCAACTTTCTTAAAATAGATTTCCTAAAAATCAATCCACTTATCGAACATGAAAGAGGGTTTCATCGCACTTGGAAAAATTAGGGTCTATCGAACTTTGTCATCGGACTTGGTTATCGAACTTCAAGAATTTCAATTTTTTTTTCACTGATTCAAGATTACCCAGTACTTCCCTTTCTTGGATAAACTTGTGAAATACTTCGACTAAGGAAAAATCTTCTAAATTGGACAAGTTAAATAGATCTATCGAATTCTAAATTCAAGATTACCCAGTAATTCCCTTGCAACTTTGATAAACGTAAACCTAACATTAAGCACTTTCATGTGTTCGGAGCTCTCTGCTATCCGAATAATTATCGCGACGATCAAGGAAAGCTCAAACCTAAAGCCGATATATCTTCATTAACTGTGAAATTTCCAAAGGATTTCGAATTTGGAATCGTCGAACTAGGGAAATCACGGAAACCATTCATGTAAATTTCGATGAGCTTAAAAAAATGGCTTTTGAGCAAAACAGCTTAGAACCCGGATTCAACCGTCTAAATTTTCCTGAATCATTAGCCAATCAACAATTTCAACTCACACGTCGTCAATTGGAAACTTTGTTTGCTTCTCTGTTCAACGAGGATCTCGACCAACGTGCTCCAGATGTATCAAATATTTATGCTACTCAACCTGATCAAATTCCAAAACCTGATACACCTGAAACCACAACAACTGTTGCTACTGGTGCACCACCAATCGAGTCTCCAACAACAAAAGAGCAAACCGCCACCAATAACAACAAATAATCTGATTATCCACTTAATCAAAATGTACTCGCACCTACAGATTATGATGGAAATGCATTCTTCAATCCATTCGCTTCAGAATCCACTACTCCATATGTTTCCGAATATCCATATGTTGTCGAATCATCTACACGTAATCTGGATCCACCAAATCTGCAGAACGTATATCAACAAGAACCCTCGATACATAAATGGGCAAGAGATCATCCTTTAGTAAACATTATTGGCAATCCTAACCAACCAGTCATCACGAGACAACGACTTCATACAGACGGTGAAACTTGTATTTATGCTCTTATAGTCAGTATTGTTGAACCCTATAACAGTAAAGAAGCAATGACATATGACAACTGGATTGAATCCATGCAAAAGAAATTGAATCAGTTTAAACGTCTTGAAGTATGGGAATTAGTCAAACGACCAACTGGGTCTATGTTATTGGACTCAAATGGATTTGGAAAAACAAAGTAGACGTTGAAGGCACGGTCATTCGCAACAAGGCTCGTCTGGTGGCTAAAGGATATCGTCAGGAAGAAGGCATCGACATTGAAGAATCATTCACACTAGTGGCTAGACTTGAGGCTTTCTGAATTTTTCTGGAATTTGTGGCTCACATGAACATCATGGTCGATCAAATGAATGTGAATACAACATTTCTGAATGGACAACTATGGGAAGAAGTGTATGTAAGCCAACCAAAAGGATTCATAGATCCAGAGCATCTGAATCATGTCTCCCGATTCAACAAAGATCTCTATCGTCTCAAGCAAGCCCCACGGGAGTTGGTATGATAAATTTTCAGCTTTCTTGCTTGCAAGTAAATTCCTAAAGGGTTAGTTGATCCAACACTGTTTATCCAATATTACAGGAAACACATTTTAATTGTTTAAATTTACGTAGATGACATAATTTTTGTTCAACTCACAAAAAGTACTCAAACACTTTTGCAAGATTTATGAAACAAAATTTTGAAATGTCCATGATGGGTGAACTAAAGTTCTTCTTAGGACTCCAAGTTCATCAATCACCCCGTGATATTTTCCTAAGTCAGTCCAAATATGCTCTTGATATTTTCAAAAAACATGGTATGACCAAATGTGACACCTATAACACACCAATGGCAGCAACCACTAAGCTAAATGCTGATTTACATGGGAAACTTGTTGACCCTACAAAATACCGAAGTATTATTGGGTCTCTCATGTATCTAACAGCCAATAGACCAGATATAGTATTTGATGTATATCTTTACTCTCGTTATCAGTCAAGACCAACTGAGCGTGACCTCTCTGAGGCTAAAAGAATCCTCCGATACGTAAAGTGAACCATTAATTTGGAGATATGGTATCCGAAGGATTCTGCTTTTCAACTAATAGCCCTTTCAGATGCTGATCACGCATGTTTTTTAGATACACGCAAAAGTACTTCTTAAGCTCCACAATTTCTTGGTGACAAATTGGTGTCACGGCAATCGAAGAAGCAAGATTGCACATCGTGATCCTCAACAGAAGCAGAATATGTAGCCATGTATGCATGATGTAATCAAGTCATCTGGATGAGAATACAACTAATGGATTATGGTTATATGTTTGACAAGAATCCGATGTATTGCGACTCCAAAAGCGCAATTGCAATCTCATGCAACACAGTTCAACATTCAAAGTCAAAGCACATTGCTCTTCGATACCATTTCATAAAGGAGCATGTTTAGAAGGGAATGGTTGAATTATACTTCGTAGGTACTGAACACTAATTGGCAGACTTATTCACCAAAGCCTTGCCACCCGTAAGATTTGTTGATTTAGTTCATCAAATTGGTATGAGGTGTTTGACTCCAAAAGAAATGGAAAATTTTCTAACTTAAATCTTAAAAACGTCAAACACCAAAATCATTTTGTAAATACTTATTCAAAAACAAAACACAAAACTATAAAAGTTTGAAAACCCAAAAAGATTTTTTTTAACTATTAATTTTATCAAAAAAATAAAATAAAAAATAATAATAATAAATTCTATCTATTGATATGCAAGTACATTTTTCTCACTTCAAATCAACACATGATTTAAAATAATTCAATACAAAATTTATCATCTCATGTGTTGAGGGGGAGAATTCGAAAAATGTCTTAAAAAAAGTTGTGTGCTTGCATATTTTTTCACAAAATGATGTTGATTTAAAAATGTGTTGGTAAAATAATCCTCGTAATACCCTCCTTGGTCTGAAAGTGCCTTTTAAAAGCTCAAATAAATTTCATTATAAGTCGAGGGGGTGTATTAATCTAAATGTTAAAGTGTTTTTTTATTTCCATTAGTATCATAAGGACTAAGTGTGCAAATTATAGCTATTAAGGGATCAAATGTGACAAAAAGTCAAATTTTTTTTTTTTTAAAAAAATACAAAAATCAGTAGCATTAACTGCTATCTGATTTTTGCATTTACTCTCAACCAACCAAGATCAACGTTTGACATTCATCCTTCAAATCCGACAGAGTTTAAAAAAATCTGTAAGTGTAAACATGATTATTACAACAGTATAACAAATGGTTTTTGATATCTCAATGATCCAACGGTCCAATTCTTCAAAATCATTAAATTTGGAACTAAGGTTTACATCGATTTGGGTGAGATTGAACAAATATGTTATAGACTTATTTCAATGGTGGGAGTTGGTCGGAAATGAGTATACAACCAGTGGTCGATCTTAAGTTTAAACCTAGAAACATAAATTGATTGCTTTTTAAAATTAATGTTTATGTTCGTTTAATTTGGGAATTATGGTTAGAATGCGTTTTGATATAATTAAATGAGTGGGAAACTGTTCTCAAGTGTTAAGGAACATCATTAAATCATCAAATCATATACAGAAATGTTTTTTTAGATCAAAAATGATTTCTAAGGTTTATCAAGAACACTTTCACCATCGAACTTGCATTCTAGTGGCTCAAAAATGTTATAAACTGCTTTTCCATGATTTGGGTCATCCTTGAAACATGTTTGAATCATTCATTATCTCAGTTTAACACATTTGAACTGAAATCGACAGATTTGTATTTTAGGGTTCATTGCAATGTTTGTAATCTGATTAATGGTCACGCTTTCACCAATGATTTGAAAGGATTGTAACTTTTGGTTTGATCTTAAATGGACAGAAAAAGAAAATTCAACAGAAATCTATAGAACTTGTATGTCAATAGTATAATAGGAGTCTCTTGGATAAGAAACACAAATGGCTGCACAACAACCAAGTACAATGATCACTAGGTGATAACGCTCAAATTGTACATGTTTTTAGTAGCGTTATCCGTGATTTTATATATTTTATTTGGCTATAATCATATGCTTTTGTTACTTAATCGCATAAAAGTGCGTTTGCTAGTTCATTTGTAGCCAAGTACAGGAAAGTGGAGACAAAGACGGAAAAAGAAGTAAAATACGAAGATTTCTCCAAATACGAAGAACTCCCGACAAAAGCAAGACTTGTGGAGTATATTCGAGAAGATAAAGTAATCAAGTTAGTGGTCCAAAGACTCAAGAATAAATTTCAAGAAGGAAAACGAGAAAGAAATGAAGAAAAGAAGCTAAAACGAAGACATATTGGAAGACTCGTTGTTCCCGACACACCATCACCATTTTGGCCATAACGTTTGCATACGGACTCCGTTTGACCCCCGGTTCGTGGCCACGGAAAGCTAAGAGAAATATCTACAACTTTGGTGCTTATGATTTTTTGTCAACTAGCTCCAACCGTTCGGTCGTGCCCCACAACCGGAACGGTTGGAGAGCAGTCAAGTAGACCAACTGAAACGGTTGGAGCCCAACTGATTCGGTTGGGAGGCCCTGGACAGCCATTTCTTCATCACTAAGACTCCAAACTTGTCCCAAATGATTTTAGGTCCTTCCTACATGTATTCTAGGTCCTTCCAAGCTCCTTGGAGGCCAAGTTGAGCATTAAACACCCTAGGGCTTGAGAGTAGTATAAATAGGACTCATTTGTGTATGTTTTCATCATCAAACAAAAATCCCAACTTGAGGGAACTTCTCTCACACCTCTCCTACCACCACTACTCTCTCTCAAAGCCTAGAATTCGTCCATAAAGTTCCAGGAAACTTTGGAGGTCCAAGAAGTCATTATTTGGAGGTCAAAACATCAAGAAGTCATCACCAATACTTGAGGCATCATCACTACATCATTTGTAATCTTGTTTCAATCATTGTAAGACCTTTAATCATGTTTTCTTACATTCAAGTTTCTGAGTTTATGCCTTTGTGTTTGATCATGGATATTGTTATGGAGTAGTTTGGTTATACTTGTTTGGAATAATGTAGATATTGATATGAAGTGTTTTGGTATTTTGCAATATAGTTACATGATTTTGCTTATGAGTTTGTTTGAATTGATATGTGTCTAAATATATTGTTGGTGAATCATAATTAGATCTAAGGACCGAAAGGATTTCTTGTTATGATTTATTCCAAATGTTAGCGCGCGTATATGTTTGGTATTTCATAATTGACAACTATGAATAAACAAGTTAAATGGATTCATAAAGGTTTAATCAAGAGTAAGGTCGAAAAGGCTCTTATGAACAAATTGGTAAAATCATATTTCTAACAAATGGTTTATAATGATGCGGTTTATATTCATTGGCCGAAAGGATATTTTAAACCGTGATGTATACAATTTCATGATATTACCCATTGAATTGGAATTCTATGAACTTTGATTTTGTTTGCTATTGCTTTAATATCTACCCGATACTTCCACTCACTCCATTGATATTGATACTAGTTCCAAACAAGTAGTTTTAATTATATTGATTGCATTCTTGTTTAATTTTCTTAATCATCATCATCTTAGCATTACTTGTTGCTTATATGGTATTTTGGGACGTGACAACCATTTACCACTTTCAGGTTACTTGTTATTACATAGATTCTTCACAATTGAAAACACCCAAATCCTAGTGAACGACCTCGGCTTACCAACCAAAACTAACTACATACGAAAGGGTCATACTTGCCCGTGTGTTCTTAGCTTAATTCGGTAATCCTTGTTATAAATTTAAAACTAGTAGTCGCGAGACACATCAAGTTTTTGGCGCCCATGTCGGGGATTTGTTTGTGTTTTTGTGTGCTTCGAATCTGTGTTCAAATCATTCCCTAGTTGTGCCGTCTTTGCTTGCAAAAAAAAAATCTTTTTTCTCACCAGTTCGTCCAGCCGATCGGTACGTCCCCGTAACCGATTCGGCTAGACCTCCAAACCAAATCCAACCGGATCGGCTGGAAGCCCAGCCGATCGGCTGAACCATTCTGTCCCAAAAAAAAAAAAAAAAAAAAAAAAAAAAAAAAATCTTTTTAATTTTTGTTTCACTTTTAGTTCAAGCTTTGTTTAGTCTTGTTCCTATTTGTGTTTTTCCTTGTTTGTTTGTTTGGTAGATTATTTAATAAAAAAATTTATTCCCTCGAAAGTAAGGCTCACCCATTGGAAAAAAACTGTGTGAGAGGTATAAGGCGGGTCTCCCTGATTCCCTAAAGATGTTGGGTTTTTAATATGTTTCGCGCTGACCTGCTTCTCCGCTTCTTTGTGCATTTCAATGGAGCTACCGAGAACTCTTGGGAAAAGAAAAAGTCATAACTAGTTTATTTTTCAAAGTTTTCTCATAGTAATAATAATAGCTATATTTTTACTATAGTCGTTTCTCTTGGGTGTGTAAAAAAAAAGTTTTGTCATGATTAGTTTGTTTTTTTTAAAATCTTCTTACAGTAATACTAATAATCCCATTTTTCTAAAAGTATATAGTTTATTTTTAATTTTCATCCAAACTCGACATGTTTGAAGAGGAAGTCAAAACTCCACCCGATTCCCCAACCAGAATCATCATTGATCTCGATGACCAACCCATGTGGTCAAGCACTAGGACCGTTGCACCAACACCTAGTTCCGCTGTTATTCAACGCCCTCTTCGCAATAATTTCCATATCAAGGGTACCCACATGCAAATGATTCGGGAGAATCAATTTGATGGGAGAATCCGATCCGATCCTCACCGACACATAGCCGATTTTCTTGAGATTAGTAGCCTATTCCAATATGGTGAAAATCAGGAGGAAGTGGTTAAATTGAGGACTTTTCCTTTCTCATTAACCGGAGAAGCCAAGATTTGGTTGAACGAATTAAATGAAGGAACGATTACTACGTGGGAAGAGATGAGAGAAGCTTTTATTAGCCGATACTTTTCTCCTGCTAAGTTTAAATGTCTCCTAAATGACATTCACAACTTTCACCAAATCAATCATGAAACTCTCGTTGACGCTTGGCTCCGCATGAAAGATATGCTTCGCACTTGTCATGGACACGGTCTAAACAAAGGAGCGATAATTCAAATATTCTATCACGGTTTAGACGATCCAACTCGAGGAAATCTCGACGCCGGAGGAATCTTCCTCTACAAAACTCCAAACGAAGCTTCCAAAATCCTCGAGGACAAGGTCCAACTCAAGCTCGATTTCTCAGAAACTTCCCAAAATGATTCCAATCCGAATATCGTTGTTTCCGCCGGTGGAAGCAACATCAATACCGATCATGCCTTATTGATCGAGAAATTGGAAACTCTTTCCACAAAAATCAATGCCCAATTCATAAGCATACGGAGGGAGTTGATGGAGCTGCGAAATAATCACCATGCTTCAAACCATGATGCTGAGGATGACACGCCGATGTGTGATCCCATGGAAGCGAACCACGCCCAACATGAAGGATATCACCAAGGATATCACGGAAGATATTATGACCAAAATTCCAGAAATTCGTACTCCTTTCCATACCACAACCCAACCCATACATATCCTCGATATCAACCATGGAATACAATACCACATCCATCACAACATTTCAATGCACCTAAAACCTCACCGGAGGAGATGATAAGAGCGTGGATGGCCAGTCAAACGAAAGCCAATGAGAATATGACGAACCTGTTGGTTGAATTGGAACGTAAAGTCGATCAAGGAAGAAGGAACCAACAAGCGATAATCCAAGACTTGGAGAGGAGGATAGAAATATTAAGTGAGGAGCAGGAAGTCCATCATGCTGAATCTCTTCCTTACACCACAGATTCCAACTCGAGACATGAATTTGTCTACAAACCACCCTCAATTCAAAACGAGAACGATAAGGGTGAGGCTGAATTTATCGAAGAGGACGAGACCGAGCACATTCCAACCACGCCAAATCTGAACCAAATCATGTCTAACTCACCAACCGTGTCACTTTTTCTTGAGGATTGTACCATGCATATCCCAATGACTCAATTAAAAGGTTCTGAACATAATTTATTTCCAAATCATGTTGGTGATAAGAAGTTCAACAAAATTGGTGGCAACTGGAATGGAGGACAGGAAAGAAAGATAGAAAAATGGTCTGAACCACAAAATCCAGTTTCTTTAAATCAAAACGGCAGGACTAAGCCACCTCCTACATCTCACCTTGAGAATGTGGATGCCATATTCAATGGGAGTGGAAAGTCCAATGACCCTCTGAAAAATCAAAAAGATCCGCCAACTGTCCTTATTTCTAATGAAATTGACCAAACGTTCAAGATAACGAAGAGGGACTTTCACTTGGTCAAACCAAAAGAATCAAATGTATTTCCATCAATTGTGGAGTACAAACCAAAGATCCCATACCCTCAACGTTTAAGAACTGAAATTCCCCATTTGAACCGTATTGTCAAAGTATCCTAACCCGGGGAAGAGTCTAGCTAATGACTCATTAACAAATTAAGCGCTTCTCTAGAGGCAACCCGTGCTTTTAATTGTTTGTTTGTTTTAAATAAACATGTACACCCTTTTTGCTTAAATCTATTTAAAACTTGGAAAATTTTAAGTGTGGGGGTGTTACATGCTAATAGTGTTTATTATTACTTGCATTTTGTGTGTTTGTTTGTTTGTTCTGTTTGAATAATTGCAGCAGGTGATGGAGGAGGATGCTTGGATTTGAAATCGATTTTTCTCACAAGCTTATGCTAGCTTATGCGTAGCATTTTATCATATAGAGTTCGACTGTGATTTCTTCGGCCCGGGAAGGTTTTGTTTCTCACAGCTAGTTTATTTTATTTTCCATATTTTACATGCTTTGAAGTTTTATTTTTCATTGAGGACTTTGCTTAACTTAAGTGTGGGGGGAAATATTAAAAGAAAAACGAAACCAATTTTTAAATTCCAAATTTTTTGGGTCAATTTTAAATTTTGTGAACTTGTTTGCCCTTGTGATCTAGTTTTTTTCACGCGTATAGGTTAATATATTAGAGTAACTGGATCAACCCACTGGTGAAATCGGTAATTTTGAAAATTTTGAGATGTGTCCCGATTAATATTGCAATCCATTCTGGGATCGATAACAGTTGCTAGCATATTTATAGCCCCTTCCACTAAATTGTGAGGATTTAAGCCTATTTCTTATTAGCATACATTTTTTATGCTTGGATCTATTGCTTTGAGTGTGCCGGTGATTTTATTTATTCTAGAACTTGTACTTGTAAATCATTATCAGATCGCAGTAAGATCACATTCGTGTGATATAAGTGTATTCGTGTGATAAAGAGGCATCTTAGGAATAAAACCAAACGGCCTTCCGTTTACATCTAATGATATATTAGCTAACCACATCGGTTATTTAACCACCCACATGGACCCATTTGTTAGCGCTTATCTTTAGCGCTAGATACCCTTAGTTACACCGTTTGAGCCATTCTTTTCTTTTTGTTAAATCCAGAAAATACAAAAAATATTTTACACTTTAAACCTTAGCCTACCCCTTGTCAATGTCTAAATGGTTGGTTGCTAGTTGCTTGGTACGATTGGATTGTTTTTGATGATTATGAGTTAGCCGCACTTTGCTATTCGTGTGTGTCATTCCGACAAAGACGAAGAGTGCACCTTCTTACTTGTACTTTTGTGGTGTATGCTTATACAAAGTGTGGGGGAGATGTGATGTATATGAAAAAAAAATGAAAAAAAAAACAAAAAAAGATAATAAGTCATCGAAAAAAAATGAAAATAAAATATATGTGATGACAATATTATTATGAAGGAAGTTGAAGTATGTTTGAGATATCGATTAGCAAATGAGCTAAGACGTGATATATATATTTGGTGATCGATATGTGAAGAGAAGATTGTAACTATAATCATTTTCGGGTTGCGGATTGTTTGGTAACTAGCAACATGGGTATTAGACTTGACTTTATTTATTTTTATTTTAACACCAATTTCATAAAATAATCCCATGCCTTATCCACACCGTTTATTCACCCAAAGCCTGTCGTTATAACCCAAATAAAAGCCCTCTTTAGACGTTTACACTTCGTGCTTACGCCACGTCGGTGCAGTTTTGTTTCTTGTACAAGCCTATGGTAATATTTAGATCATGACTGAGCAATATGAGTGTACTATTCCTTAATACTATCCATCACTAAATAAATTGAGTGTTGAGTGAATTATACTTCATTCCCTTTTCGTGAGGTGCTTAGCCATGTTATCAAGCGAGAGAATCCATGGGGTATTGTCAAACATCTCGATTTTTCACCCCTAAATGCTAAAACGATGAATCTTATCTTGTACTCATACTTGGTAGATTTGCATCATATTTCATGCATCATGTGGGTTTTATTTTTTCTTAATTTCAAGATTTGCTTGAGGGCAAGAAAACCCTTAAGTGTGGGGGAGTTTGCGCTCATTTTTCGTTTATTTTTATGTTTGTTATTAAAAAAAAAAAAAAAAAAAAAAAAAAGCCAAAAATATTTCGATTTTTTTTTCTTATCTTTTTTGTCATTTAGGTATGTAGTTTAATTTTTCTTTTCTTAGAATTGCTTGAGGGCAAGCAAAGTTTAAGTGTGGGGAAATTTGATAACGCTCAAATTGTACATCTTTTTAGTAGCGTTATCCGTGATTTTATATATGTTATTTGGCTATAATCATATGCTTTTGTTGCTTAATCGCATAAAAGTGCGTTTGCTAGTTCATTTGTAGCCAAGTACAGGAAAGTGGAGAAAAAGACGGAAAAAGAAGTAAAATACGAAGATTTCTCGAAATACGAAGAACTCCCGATAAAGTCATCAAGTTAGTGTTCCAAAGACTCAAGAATAAAGTTCAAGAAGGAAAACGAGAAAGAAATGAATAAAAGAAACTAAAACGAAGACATATTGGAAGACTCGTTGTTCCCGACACACCTTCACCATTTTGGCCATAACTTTTGCATACCGACTCCGTTTGACCCCCGGTTTATGGCCACGGAAAGCTAAGAGAAATGTCTAAAACTTTAGTGCTTATGATTTTTTGTCAACTTGCTCCAACCGTTCGGTAGTGCCCCGCAACCGGAACGGTTGGAGAGCAGTCAAGTAGACCAACCAAAACGGTTGGAGCCCAACCGATTCGGTTGGTGCCCAACCGATTCGGTTGGAACCCAACCGATTCGGTTGGGAGGTCCTGGACAGCCATTTCTTCATCGCTAAGACTCCAAACTTGTCCCAAACGATTCTAGGTCCTTCCTACATGTATTCTAGGTCCTTCCAAGCTCCTTGGAGGCCAAGTTGAGCATTAAACACCCTAGGGCTTGAAAGTAGTATAAATAGGACTCATTTGTGTATGTTTTCATCATCAAACAAAAATCCCAACTTGAGAGAACTTCTCTCACACCTCTCCTACCACCACTATTCTCTCTCAAAGCCTAAAATTCGTCCATAAAGTTCCAAGAAACTTTGGAGGTCCAGGAAGTCATCATTTGGAGGTCAAAACATCAAGAAGTCATCACCAATACTTGAGGCATCATCACTACATCATTTGTTATCTTGTTTCAATCATTGTAAGACCTTTAATCATGTTTTCTTACATTCAAGTTTCTGATTTTATGCCTTTGTGTTTGATCATGGATATTGTTATGGAGTAGTTTGGTTATACTTGTTTGGAATAATGTAGATATTGATATGGAGTGTTTTGGTATTTTGCAATATATTTACATGATTTTGCTTATGAGTTTGTTTGAATTGATATGTGTCTAAATATATTGTTGGTGAATCATAATTAGATCTAAGGACCGAAAGGATTTCTTGTTATGATTTATTCCAAATGTTAGCGCGCGTATATGTTTAGTATTTCATAATTGACAACTATGAATAAACAAGTTAAATGGATTCATAAAGGTTTAATCAAGAGTAAGGTCGAAAAGGCTCTTATGAACAAATTGGTAAAATCATATTTCTAACAAATGGTTTATAATGATGCGGTTTATATTCATTGGCCGAAAGGATGTTTTAAACCGTGATGTATACAATTTCATGATATTACCCATTGAATTGGAAGTGTATGAACTTTGATTTTGTTTGCTATTTCTTTAATATCTACCCGATACTTCCACTCACTCCATTGATATTGATACTAGTTCCAAACAAGTAGTTTTAATTATATTGATTGCATTCTTGTTTAATTTTCTTAATAATCATCATCTTAGCATTACTTGTTGCTTATATGGTATTTTGGGACGTGACAACCATTTACCACTTTCAGGTTACTTGTTATTACATAGATTCTTCACAATTGAAAACACCCAAATCCTAGTGAACGACCTCGGCTTACCAACCAAAACTAACTACATACGAAAGGGTCATACTTGCCCGTGTGTTCTTAGCTTAATTCGGTAATCCTTGTTATAAATTTAAAACTAGTAGTCGCGAGACACATCACTAGGGAAAACACTTTTCCAAAGGATTATTACGTCACAGTTGGCAAGAATAATGCTCGCGTTGAATTTCACAAGATCAAGTGTACAGAACCATCATGTCAAATTTCAATTGAAGTGCGAAAGCTTCACAAATGTAGATACATGTTGGAAAAGTCTACAAACATTACCGAGATCTACATACATCAGCTATGGCATACCATTCACTTGAACCTTGATGAGAAATCGTTCACATGCACACTGGACCATAAAGAAGTCACAGTTGATATAGATCTTCTTCGTAAAGCGTTACTTCTACTTGAAGCTCCTGCACCGAACAAGATTTTCTATCTCAAACCATCAGAGGAAGTAGTCCTCAACTTTCTCCTAGAAATTGGATATGACGAACAACCTGATAAAGCAATAACATCGGTTTCCAAGGTCGATGCCAAGTACTTCCTTCAACCATGGAGAACTATCTATTACATCTTGGCACGATCAATAATTGGGAGAGGCAGCGGTCATGAGCACCCCAGACTCCTTCACCTACAAGTATTTTGGGGCATTGTCAACATGAAACAGTTGGACGATGCTCAGATCATCTGGGAAGAGATTGTGTTTCATATTCAAAGTCACTACCTCACCCCACTCACCAAGATTTCACTCGTCGAATTTACTAAGATGATTATCTACTTTCTCCTTCATGAAAATCAAGACATTCATCCATGACTGGAAGATCCAAACAAACACTTGATGAGGATGGATAAAACAGTCAAAAAATCAACATTCAATCCACAAGAACTCCCAAGGAAAGCGACTTCCAGACTCTCTTCTCATTGATAAGATCAAAAATATGAAAGCATACAGGGATTTGATGAAGCTTTCAAGGCAGGGTGAGTTGATCTCAGCAAATATGAAGATTTTGAGCCCGCTCAGGTTAAGACCAGAGGCAAGAGGGGAGACCAAACTAGTAGCTCTGCAAGTGCCACTAAAGACCAAAAGCCTTCAAACCTGAACCTTCACCCGAAAATTCAGCACAATCGGACTCTGAAACCGAATTAGATGAAGGGTTGATTATATACAAGGAAGAACCAACAACTAAGATTGCAATGGAGATTAGTGTTGATGAATACAAGCTTCAGCAAGAAGAAGAAGAAGAAGAGAAAAGGAAGAAACAATTCTACAAGGAGATTGATGAAGATTTTGGTGATGATGAAGAGCAAGATGAAGGAGCAAATGAGGAATCTACCTTGATAGAGAAGGGAAAACTCAAGGAGATTATCACCAAAGAGCGAACCAGTGAAGAAATTAACTTAGGCAATCTTCAAGAGACATTGAAGCGCAACAGGAAAGAAGCCTACCCTCCTCCGGTTAATCAACCCGACAAGGGAGAAAGTTCAAGTAAAGAAGTCACTTCTGATCCGATTAATCAACCCGATAAAGAAAATCAAATGACAACTGAGAAAGTGATGGAAACACCAGTTCAGGAGCAAGAGCACATTTATGACATGATCATGGATGATGATGTACCACCAAACATGGAGAAAGTAGCTCCTGAGCATCCTGCAGAGGATGAAGAGCTGAAGAAAAAGGCTGCAGAAGAGGAATTGGCCAAGAAAGAAGTAGAAGATAAAGATGAAAGGGAATGAAAGGAAAAAGAAAAAACAGACCATTTCATTCAGGACAACCCTGAACACAATCTTCTATTCTGAGAACCCTCGTCTCCAAAGGAATCGCATGTGGAACATGACAAAGATACCAACAAAAAAACCACGATTCTTGAATCTTAAACTCACTCTTCTCCTCCACCAACACGATCAACGTCCAAATCCACTAGCAAATCAATGAAGAAACCAGTCAAGACGTTTATGTCACGTGCTTCATAAAAGGTCAAGAAAGCTGTGAAACTTGCTCGTGAGAAGAAGGAGAATAAGGTTCAAGCTCAGCTTGACATCCTTATGAATCAGGTTAAGAGTTTGACTCAAGATAGATTATCATCAAGTGACAAAACAACAAGTTGATGAGTTCATGGCGAGAGACATTCAAGGTGACATGGATAAGCTAATCATGGATATACAAACAGATATTTAAATAAGCACTTACCAACAATTGCTACAAAGGAGATCAAGGAATATCTAACACCAATCATTAAACAAATCGTCTTTAATATCATTGCCTCGACTCTAATCACTTTACAAACTATTCCTATAACTTCTGCACCAAAGGATCTCACAATTAAAGAACTTCAGATTGTTTGAAAAGTTAACAGATATCCAAGCTTCCATGAATTCAAAAGAACTAGCTTTCTATGATTCTCTTTCAGCTACTCTCCGTCAGAAGAACCGTACTCAGTGTAAAACTAATGCTGAAAAGCACAGGAGGCCACGAGACGACCGAGATCCTGACCCAAGCTCACAAGGAAAGATACAGAAAATGGTCGGTGGTTCTTCTTCACATCAAATTCTGGTTAATCCTTCCACCACAACAACATCCAATCCACCACCGAAGGCTTTTGCATCCGGACAAACAACAACATACTATTATGAACCATTCCAATACACCGAGGACGAGCACCAACAACCTACTACTCAAAAGAAGTCTCCACCATCAAAATACAAACCCAAAAAGTTAGGCAAAGGCAAAGAGCCAAAAGTCATCACATGGCTCTAGGATGACTCAACTGCGGATTATGGTTGGTACAACGACATGGTTAGTAATCAACCTCTGCTTGCTGAAGAAGAAGAACCAGTGGATGGACGCACCGTGGAATTCGCTTAAAAGTTCAAACGTGATCTCTACATCAAAACGCTAACCAAAACGGAATTCCAATGAATAAAGAACGATGATTTCAACCTTCTTAAAGACTGATCAGGAAGTACATCAGAGCTCGAATATCACTTGGAGAACATCGTGTGTGCACTATCAAATGATATACGTTGGTTGAATCCTGAATTCAACATTGATCAACGAGCTCCATACTATACTGATTGGACAAAACCACTACCCGTGATAGGAAAAGCAGATCAAACCAAGATTCCATACCGCTTCTTCTTCAACAATAATCTGGAATTTCTTCAAAACAGACACAAGATTGTATCTAGATCAAATTATTTTATCCATCAACTGTTTTATGGGATTTTAAGAAATTCACAAGTTTTGTGATGCTACGTTGAAGAAACTTCGAGATGGTTTGGATATCCGCCTAAAAGATCAAAGATTGTATCTAGACAAAAAGAAGAAATGGAATGCTGCAGATTTACGTGATGTCAGAAACTTCATTAACAAGATTGATTGGACCCTCAAACACAGAGATCACATGCGAAGATTGGTGATGCGCGCAAAACCGTCAAGTTCTCTCACGCAAGCGTAAGAAAACCTAAAACAGCTTAAGCACGAAATCAATGAAGATCAGGAGAGTATAGGATCTCCCCGGGTCGTTATGTCCCAGCGAGCTGTGCAATGGATTATCAAACGTGTAGTGATCGGGAGGTTTGGACGGAAAAGAGAATTTGGAATAATTATAACTACAGAAAAAGGACATAAACTACAAGGGCTAAAATGAAAATAAAAGGGAATTAAAAAGATTAAACCTATTAAATAAACGCTATCACTATATTTAAAATGATGAACGTTTAAAACTTAAAACTAAACACTTACGTTTAAATTAAAAATACGTAAACGTACAAATAAAAACGTGAAATCTGAGAAATAAAAGTCCTAAAAATATGAAAAATACATTTTTACAATCCTAATGATAAAAGAAAATTTTTAGAAAAAGAAAATTATTTTTATGACTATTTAATTAATTATTATTAATTAAAAACTATTTTCTACTATTAAATAATTATCTAAAATACAAGAAATTAGGAAATTAGGCTAGAAAAATAAGATTAAAACTTGAAAAAGTCTAAAATATCAAAATAGACTTTTCAAAACTATTTTTGTATTTTTATGATTATTTTCCTATTTTCTACTAATTTTAAACTATTTAAATCTAATTTAAATTATTAAAAATACCAAATAAAAGGAGAAAAATATGGAAAAATCTTTTTTATGCTTTTTATATTTATCTTAAACTATTAAAATTGAAAAACTATTTTTTGGAACTTTTTCTCAATTAATTGCAATAAACACTATTTAAAAAGACTTAAAAACTGTTTTTAAATAAGAAAAATAGTAAATGGTGACTAAAAATTATGAAAATTTCAGGGAAATACTAAAATGTTATTCTAAGACAGAGAAAAATATGAAAACTAGAGCTTATGTGGAAGAATCTAAAGCTGCTGTGTAAATGACAATGAAATAAGCACTTTTGATTAAGCAAATAAGCTCAACAGTGAACCAACTAATAACATAAGCTACACTATACTAAAACTAATCTAAGGCAACTAATAGCATCTACTCCTAACACCTAAAGAGCATTCTACCAAGGATAATGCTAACTGCTACTCTAGTAAATCAGTGAACTGACCCCTTACTTTAAGCTCTTACACTAGCTTATTCTATAAGCTAAAGAGAAAACCTAAAATGGGGATCTCAAGACCACCTGGCAGAGAGTACTTACCCAAAGTTTCAACTCAAGGGGACCAGTAATGAGGAAGATAATGATCAATCAAAAACTGACTAAGACATTACTTGACTGATGCAGAAATACAGTGAACAGGTACTCAGTTTGGAGTTTATTTATAAGCTTATCAGATAAGCTTAAATGCAAAACAGATAAAGGGTCTTGAAGACCACCTGGAAAACTACAAATGTGCCAAATCTTAGACCTTAACTAAGTAAAATGAACACTGTGCATCATCTGTGAGATCTGCAAAAATCAGGCATTCACATGACTTTTGACTTTTAAAATCAGTGGCTAGTTTGACTTTGGTGAGGTTTTGATCCAATTTAATGACTGAGAATAATGAAATGAGCCATCAACAAGCTAAATTAAGCTACACTTATGAATTTTAAACACAATGCAAGCTTTTCGTTTTCTAAATTCTGTCTAATATGCAAATCAAAACAGTTTATGTGTGCATTTGACTTTTACTTGTTTGATAAGCAAATGAGTGACAGATATTACCTATTCTAACCTATTCAATACTGTTGCATCAAAACTTGACTAACATCTAACCCTTGAGCTTGGTAAAACTGCTTGTACCAAACACTACTTTAACTGATTTACTAAGCAACTGAAACACTAGAAACACTACACTAGCCTGTACCAATGATCATACTGAGCTTAATCATGTTTAATACAACTAAATAACCATATTTAAACTAACAAAGACCACAGATAAACAGATGAACAAGAACTGCCAATTGCTTTGAAATGAAAAGTAAAATAAAAACTCACTTAGGTCCAGCTGGTGTGCAGATTAAAAACCAAAATTAACACTACTCTAATCTAGGTAAATCCAACCCAAAGAACCCTCTGCAACAACAATTTTCATCACCATTTCCAATTTGAGTCCCAAAGTTGACTTTCGTTGACTGAAATCCAAACTTGCATTAACTTCAAATTGCAGGCTTATAAAAAGCAATTATAAACTTATATAAGCTTATCTGAGCTTATAAGTGGGCTGGTGAAGATTTGAACATAAACCATTGAAACTTAAAATTGTAACAGTGAACTAAGTAACATGAAATGGCACTAAACCTTGAATTACCAATTAAAACTAGATTGCACTTGTAAAATAACTTAGTTTAATACATTAAAACAAAGATTACAACATTTTCACTAAAGCTAAGACATTTTTAAATAAAACGACATTTTAAAGAAAATGAAAAAACTAGCTAGCTCCTCTCCAGCTTCTTCTATCCTCCTTTTATAGCTCCCCATGCTTCTCTTTCCTCTCTGAACATATCCCAGTTGTGATTGAGGCCATAGGATGAGATCTTGGCCCTCCATTGTTTTTGGCGGGAAAATTGGTTCCCATATCTAGGACAGGGAAAGAGGCTACATTTATTGTGGTGGGATGTTAGGTGAGGTGGGGGGAGACAAATGGTGGAGTAGAGTGGCTGGAGAGGTTTGAGGAGGGGGGAGGGTAGCAGACAGGTTTGTCGGGGAAGACAGGTACTAGGGGCGGGTTGTTTTGTTTTTGAAACATGGGTTTGGGTTGGATTCGGGTCAAGGGATTTGGGTAAACAGATTTGGGCCAAGGTGGTTTTAAGTTGGGCTAGGATATATTAATAGGTCCGTTTGGTTTAGGATATTAGTAACATAGGGACCAAAATTGCAATTTCATAAAACCAAAGGACCAATTCTGTAATTTATGAAAAGTAGTCAAAGGATTGGACTTGCCAAGTTTAAATAATCCAAGGGCTATTTTGAACATTTTTGAAACTCCAAGGATTACTTTTGACCAATTTAAAAGTCCAGGGACTAAAACTGTAATTTTCTCAAAACTTTTAGATTTTCCACCAAAGGACTAAATATGATAATTTGTGATTACAAAAGGACCTTTGGTGACTTTTCTTCTGAAATTTTGGCTCAGGGATTATTTTTGACAATTTTAGAAACTTGGGGGACTAAAACTGCAATTTTTGCAAATTTGATAAGTTTTTCATCTGATTTTGATATTTTTGAATTTAAAACACATAAAACACTGATTTGTGATATTTTGATCATTTTGATGTGTTTCTGAGTGTTTTCAGATGATTTTGCAGTTTATATTGTACAAAAATGATGAGTATTTACACACTCATCAATCCCCCACACTGAGATATTGCTAGTCCCTAGCAATGATTTGAGAAAAACTAATGGATTTTAATCTCTTTACCAAAAGCCATTACTTCTGGAGTAGCCAAATGTTTCAGTTCAAGTAAGAACCATGGTACACTGATAACCATGTGATTTTGAGCAAACCACCAGCTTTCAACGGATTTGATTTTGTCTTTACCAGAAGCCGTACCCTTCTGGACTAGCCAACTCTTAGATAAATTATCAATATTATCTTTGGTGAGCTGATTACCAATTATGGATTTTCCACTGCCTTTACCACAAGCCATAATCTTGCGGGCTAGCCAACTCTTCACTTTTTAGGATATGGTGAGCTGAATACCATACAATTTTGGGCAAACTGCAAGCCATATAAACGGATTTGAGAAATCTTTACCAAGAGCCGTTTGCTCCTGGATTAGCCAATCCTTTTGTCTTACAGACATGGCGGACTGATAACCAAATGAGTAAGTGTAGATCACTTACTCCAAAAAAAAAAAAAAAAAAAAAAAAAAAAAAAAAAATTTGGCCAAAAACGGGGGAATTGGTATAATTATATGATAAAATTCGTGAGAATTCCCCCCCACACTTAGAAATGAATATTGCCCTCAATATTCAAAGTACCGGCGGTTATGCCGAAACAAAGAACGTAAAAGGGAAATACTACGGCCATTATTTAGAAAGATTTTTTTTTTTTTTTTTTTTTTTTTTTTTTTTTTTTTTTTTAACATGTGGGGCAACTCCCCCACACTAGGGTGGTACACACGGGTAAGAAGACAGAAATATGAGTGAAAACCCATATGGTGTGTGCTACTGTTTTTGGTTACCGAGTCGCTAGCTTGACTCGACCCCGAATTCATTGGTTCATGGGGAAGCAAAGTGGAAGAAACAATCTCCATCGGACTTTCATTCAAGTTGTTTGGATAAACATTTGAAGCACGTGAAAGTTCCACACCGATGAGATATAAAGAAACAGAGACAGACCCGGCTCACAGATGGTACATGAAAATGCCGGGGTCAAAGATAGTGTCCTCACTCCCGAACGAGTGAAGAAGAGAGGAAGTCACCAAGTAGGTGAAGAAAAGAAGGAAGATCATGATAACAATCATGAATAGATCTTCTTCCTCGGGATTAAGTGCAGTTGCACTTATTTGGATTTTATTGGTAGAGCTCTTAGGGTTGGAAGGCATCTCGGTTGGGAGGGTGGGAAGATTTGTCATAACTATGCAAATTGAGATTCTCTCCCCCCGATCATGATTTTTGCCATCCACGCAATCATACTCCAGCGGAGATATGATATGAGTGAGTTCACCGGAGAACTCCTCATGAAGAGAATCATTCACATGATGTGAATTTGTGAACTCTTGTTCCATTGTGGGCTCATCACTATCCTCAATCTGAGTATCAAAGAGTGGATTCTCAGAAATTGAAGTGAATTCAGAGTCGAATTCAAATAGAGGATTAGTGAAAGTAGCTTTGAATGTTTCGGAAACAAAATGATCAACATTCTCGATTGGACTGTTGGGATAAGAAGTGAGTGAACGATCATTAACAATGAGACTTTCAGTCTCTCCCAGATCGGCTTCGAAATCAAAGAGTGGATTGATGTGAGTGAGTTCACCGGAGAACTCCTCAAGAAAGGGATCAGCATCAGATTGTGGAAGTGATGCCTCAACGTACTCGATGTCTCCATATGAAGCACAATCTTCACTAAGATCAGAGAAAGTCTCAAGATGATCATTTGAACACTCAAGAGGGAAAGGGATATCACACAGATGATCAGAAATTCCCTGTGACTCTCTCGGGATTGGGATAAGGTCCTCAACACTAGACGATTCCATTTCTGGAATAGTGCTAAGAAGCTCATCCCCCATGTTTAGAGAGTGAGTGGGAATATCAGGTGTGATAACAACAGACTGAGGGAGATTAGATGGATTAGCATACATATGTTTAATACTTAACATTTGTTCTTCTGCTAGTAATTCCATCATAGTCTTTTCTCCCTGACTTTTCATGGAAGGAGTCTCAACTGATGAACTTGATGAACTGTTATAAAATTGTAGGATATCAAGGATATCTTCATCATCATCGTCATCAGGAATGAAACGGAATCGAGAGCTAGATTTGGCCGCTTTTTCTTTTGCAATTGATTCCCTAACAGATTGTTCAAAGGCAATTTGGGAATCTAATTTAGCAGCCTGCTCTTCAGCTAACAATTCTTCCATGGATTTTGGATTATCTTGGGAGTGTTTACATTCCTTCAAATCTTTCACTAAATCCAAAAGATTAAGGAGAAGATTTTGAGGAAGTGGGTCAGGCTGGTACTGTAGAGGTTGGTCATGATACGAAGAGTCGTAATTGTTACAAGGAAATGGATTCCCTGTTTGACAATCCGAGCTAGAGTGAGGACCTCCACAATACTCACAACAGTAAAACTGATGTGGCTGTGAGTGACATGTGTTGTAGTCATAATTGTTATCAGGAACCTGCTCATAGACAAGCGTGTTTCCCAATGGACAATCAGAACTGGAGTGTGAACCACCACAGTACTCACAACAGTAAAACTGCTGAGTCTCACAGTGTGGTAGCTGATGGAATAAATCAGTTGTGTTATGGTAAGAATAGGGATCTTGGTTATAGACAGACCCGTTTCCTGACTCCACCATGCCACAACTGGGGCAATTGCCACCATTATAAGGACTACCACACCATTGACAATCAAGAGGGTGAGGATAAGACATAGAAAGAATCAAATGTTTTCAGAGGGGTAGGGATGAAGAATCAAAGATGTGAGAGGGTAAAGATGGATATTTTTGGATTTTTGGATAAACATGATGCAAAAACAAAGACTGAAAATCTTTTTGGATTTTTGATTTTATAAGAAAATACAAACATATACAGATGGATGGTATGAACAAAGAGTGAATATCCAAATCACTAATCTGCTAGACGGAAGATAAGCCGCACAGCTCCCCGGCAGCGGCGCCAAAAATTTGATGCGCGCAAAACCGTCAAGTTCTCTCACGCAAGCGTAAGAAAACCTAAAACAGCTTAAGCACGAAATCAATGAAGATCAGGAGAGTATAGGATCTCCCCGGGTCGTTATGTCCCAGCGAGCTGTGCAATGGATTATCAAACGTGTAGTGATCGGGAGGTTTGGACGGAAAAGAGAATTTGGAATAATTATAACTACAGAAAAAGGACATAAACTACAAGGGCTAAAATGAAAATAAAAGGGAATTAAAAAGATTAAACCTATTAAATAAACGCTATCACTATATTTAAAATGATGAACGTTTAAAACTTAAAACTAAACACTTACGTTTAAATTAAAAATACGTAAACGTACAAATAAAAACGTGAAATCTGAGAAATAAAAGTCCTAAAAATATGAAAAATACATTTTTACAATCCTAATGATAAAAGAAAATTTTTAGAAAAAGAAAATTATTTTTATGACTATTTAATTAATTATTATTAATTAAAAACTATTTTCTACTATTAAATAATTATCTAAAATACAAGAAATTAGGAAATTAGGCTAGAAAAATAAGATTAAAACTTGAAAAAGTCTAAAATATCAAAATAGACTTTTCAAAACTATTTTTGTATTTTTATGATTATTTTCCTATTTTCTACTAATTTTAAACTATTTAAATCTAATTTAAATTATTAAAAATACCAAATAAAAGGAGAAAAATATGGAAAAATCTTTTTTATGCTTTTTATATTTATCTTAAACTATTAAAATTGAAAAACTATTTTTTGGAACTTTTTCTCAATTAATTGCAATAAACACTATTTAAAAAGACTTAAAAACTGTTTTTAAATAAGAAAAATAGTAAATGGTGACTAAAAATTATGAAAATTTCAGGGAAATACTAAAATGTTATTCTAAGACAGAGAAAAATATGAAAACTAGAGCTTATGTGGAAGAATCTAAAGCTGCTGTGTAAATGACAATGAAATAAGCACTTTTGATTAAGCAAATAAGCTCAACAGTGAACCAACTAATAACATAAGCTACACTATACTAAAACTAATCTAAGGCAACTAATAGCATCTACTCCTAACACCTAAAGAGCATTCTACCAAGGATAATGCTAACTGCTACTCTAGTAAATCAGTGAACTGACCCCTTACTTTAAGCTCTTACACTAGCTTATTCTATAAGCTAAAGAGAAAACCTAAAATGGGGATCTCAAGACCACCTGGCAGAGAGTACTTACCCAAAGTTTCAACTCAAGGGGACCAGTAATGAGGAAGATAATGATCAATCAAAAACTGACTAAGACATTACTTGACTGATGCAGAAATACAGTGAACAGGTACTCAGTTTGGAGCTTATTTATAAGCTTATCAGATAAGCTTAAATGCAAAACAGATAAAGGGTCTTGAAGACCACCTGGAAAACTACAAATGTGCCAAATCTTAGACCTTAACTAAGTAAAATGAACACTATGCATCATCTGTGAGATCTGCAAAAATCAGGCATTCACATGACTTTTGACTTTTAAAATCAGTGGCTAGTTTGACTTTGGTGAGGTTTTGATCCAATTTAATGACTGAGAATAATGAAATGAGCCATCAACAAGCTAAATTAAGCTACACTTATGAATTTTAAACACAATGCAAGCTTTTCGTTTTCTAAATTCTGTCTAATATGCAAATCAAAACAGTTTATGTGTGCATTTGACTTTTACTTGTTTGATAAGCAAATGAGTGACAGATATTACCTATTCTAACCTATTCAATACTGTTGCATCAAAACTTGACTAACATCTAACCCTTGAGCTTGGTAAAACTGCTTGTACCAAACACTACTTTAACTGATTTACTAAGCAACTGAAACACTAGAAACACTACACTAGCCTGTACCAATGATCATACTGAGCTTAATCATGTTTAATACAACTAAATAACCATATTTAAACTAACAAAGACCACAGATAAACAGATGAACAAGAACTGCCAATTGCTTTGAAATGAAAAGTAAAATAAAAACTCACTTAGGTCCAGCTGGTGTGCAGATTAAAAACCAAAATTAACACTACTCTAATCTAGGTAAATCCAACCCAAAGAACCCTCTGCAACAACAATTTTCATCACCATTTCCAATTTGAGTCCCAAAGTTGACTTTCGTTGACTGAAATCCAAACTTGCATTAACTTCAAATTGCAGGCTTATAAAAAGCAATTATAAACTTATATAAGCTTATCTGAGCTTATAAGTGGGCTGGTGAAGATTTGAACATAAACCATTGAAACTTAAAATTGTAACAGTGAACTAAGTAACATGAAATGGCACTAAACCTTGAATTACCAATTAAAACTAGATTGCACTTGTAAAATAACTTAGTTTAATACATTAAAACAAAGATTACAACATTTTCACTAAAGCTAAGACATTTTTAAATAAAACGACATTTTAAAGAAAATGAAAAAACTAGCTAGCTCCTCTCCAGCTTCTTCTATCCTCCTTTTATAGCTCCCCATGCTTCTCTTTCCTCTCTGAACATATCCCAGTTGTGATTGAGGCCATAGGATGAGATCTTGGCCCTCCATTGTTTTTGGCGGGAAAATTGGTTCCCATATCTAGGACAGGGAAAGAGGCTACATTTATTGTGGTGGGATGTTAGGTGAGGTGGGGGGAGACAAATGGTGGAGTAGAGTGGCTGGAGAGGTTTGAGGAGGGGGGAGGGTAGCAGACAGGTTTGTCGGGGAAGACAGGTACTAGGGGCGGGTTGTTTTGTTTTTGAAACATGGGTTTGGGTTGGATTCGGGTCAAGGGATTTGGGTAAACAGATTTGGGCCAAGGTGGTTTTAAGTTGGGCTAGGATATATTAATAGGTCCGTTTGGTTTAGGATATTAGTAACATAGGGACCAAAATTGCAATTTCATAAAACCAAAGGACCAATTCTGTAATTTATGAAAAGTAGTCAAAGGATTGGACTTGCCAAGTTTAAATAATCCAAGGGCTATTTTGAACATTTTTGAAACTCCAAGGATTACTTTTGACCAATTTAAAAGTCCAGGGACTAAAACTGTAATTTTCTCAAAACTTTTAGATTTTCCACCAAAGGACTAAATATGATAATTTGTGATTACAAAAGGACCTTTGGTGACTTTTCTTCTGAAATTTTGGCTCAGGGATTATTTTTGACAATTTTAGAAACTTGGGGGACTAAAACTGCAATTTTTGCAAATTTGATAAGTTTTTCATCTGATTTTGATATTTTTGAATTTAAAACACATAAAACACTGATTTGTGATATTTTGATCATTTTGATGTGTTTCTGAGTGTTTTCAGATGATTTTGCAGTTTATATTGTACAAAAATGATGAGTATTTACACACTCATCAATTGGAAAGTTACGTGAGAGGAAGACCGAAGTTTCTACTACACAACTTTAAATGTCCTGAATGGTTTGTGATGTGTTGATTTGTATTAGATAGATTATGTTGAACAGTATTCGTAGATTAGGATAATAATTAATAACTAGATAAGTAGAACTAGTAAGTAGACTTGAACTCTATTCGTAATACGCAATATGTATGAACATCATGGCTTATGCACGCATATTAATGCATGACCTGTTTTCTAAAGAAATGACCATGTGGTACACTTCAGTGCCTCAATCCTAATATAAGGAGCGAAAGCTTCTTACTTTTGAGCAAAATTCACTCAAAATTTCTCAAACAACTTTTTGAAAGTGTTTTAGAATTCTGTTCGAAAGACAAAGTATTCCCTCAAATGTTTAAAATTTAAAGTTCATTTCACAAATTGAGGGGGTACTTAAAACTCTTTGTTCTAAACTATAATATTCTTATAAGATAACTCCCGAATGGTTTTAAAACCTCAAAAAGTATATGCTATTTTTTAGGGGGAGAAAATATGTTGAAAGTATGGAATCTCGTAAGAACTCAACTCAGGTATAACCCAATAATTGACGAACTTAAATGTTAGTAATCAAAAAGGCTTGTCCGGGACGGGTAATAATTTCAAGTTGTCATAGCCAGTGATGTAAACGTGTCTCGCAAAGGAATTGTATGAGTAGAGTGTGCCGATTCGAGAAACTCTTGATAGACCTCAACTATGATGGGTCTAACCTCCTTTTCGAGGAGTGTTAACAACTTCATGTTAGTTATTAGAGCTAGTTGTCACCTAAAAACTGAAAATGGATCTCTTTAACTAATTAATGTAACCGTGTCTCGCGGGGAATTGTCTATCAAGAGCCGATCAATTCAAAAGGTGCGAACTCTACCCTCAATGTTCATATTTATGTTAAAACAATATAAGTACATGTGGAGGGGGTATTTCTGAAAAAGCTAAACTCTCAAAGCGTTAACAAAATATGTTTTAGAATCATAAACACTTTGAGAGATTTTCAAGAAAAGGTTTTAATGGCAACATAGAATAGTCATGGAGTTATAAGGTGACTAAGGATAGGAAATACGTCTTATGATCCGCCAAAGCCAGAGAGATCTACCCAAAGACAACACTAATAGTTAGAGTTAGAAAGTCCTTAAGTATGATTGAAAAAATGAGTGTAGGATCGTATAATATATTGTGTTGTTTGATGATTCGGGTGGTCTAGGATGATGATAGTATATGAATGACCTGTTTAGAGAGATGAAGAGAGGAGAGGGAATTCTAGTGAGAGAGATAAAACACAAAATACAAGGTTAGATTAGAAGTTCCAACCCTCTACCTTGGGAGGTAGAGGGTATTTATAGTTTACAACCTAAACGTCCTCCTGTCGGACTGTGGATCAGGCATACAGTGGGTAAAGACCCGTCCTTCCTCCACGGTGTTACACTAAGCTAAACTAAGCTAATAACTAACTAATAAACTACTAAATAACGTAAATAACGATAAGTCTACGAGCTAACTTATGCTAGATTATATTTGGGGTGACCGACACTTCACTATGGAATTTCCAATTCCTAACAATCTCCCCTTAAGGGAGGTCACCCCATGATTTACATTTTGAGTCCTAGCATTCTATTTTGTCTTCTGTTCTGAGCTCGTAGACTTCAATTCTTCAAGTTCTGCAATCTTTGTGCTTTAGTAGCGATTCTTCAAAGTCCAATTATTTTGTACTTTCAGTGGAGGTCATGAACTGATCCACATCTTTGATGATCTTCGAGCTTTATGGAGATCATCAGCCACAGTAAATCTCTGGATCACCCTTTATTGTGTTGCCTTCATGTGATGTTGTGACTTTTGGACCGACATGCTCACATTTTCAGGATCATGACATCTTTCCATCAGAGTAGCGGAAGCTTTACTGGTTCATGATATTTGCAGAAGCGTAGCAGAAGCATAGTATAAAAATATCAGAGCCAGGTTATGTAGATATGCACTAGTCATGATTTCTTCAATTAAGTGTGGATGATGTGAGCATGCGGCTTTGGATTGACTTCTCAATTCTGATCAGCTGCAACCATCAAAATGTACCTGCAAACAACAGTTAGCAATAAAACACATGAAAGTGTCTTTGATCACTTTCGTTGAATTGAGGTACACGGCCCACGGTTCCCCGTTGATCAGTACAAGTACTGCCTGTGATCAGGTATAATTCCGAAGAATCTCCTTGACAGGGTTTCGCAGCTGTTCTAGCTGTTCTCAAACCGGAACGTCTCAAAGAAGACAACACGGAGTGAGTGAACCAGCGAATTAAGATTCACTGATTGACGAAAAATTGATTTGAAAACAATCACGTATTGCTTAGAAGAAAGAGTTTTGCAATACGACGAAGGTTTTATGAGAAAGATCAATTTTCAATAAAAAATACTTTTTGTATTTGAAAAGAGTACACATTTGATGTGCTAGAGAAAAGAAGAGATTCACACATCGAACGGTTTTTCAAAAAGTATTTTTTCAATCAGAGATTCTTTTTGAATTTGAAAATGAATACACATTAGATGTGCTAGAGAAAAGAAGAGATTTGCACATCGAACGGTTTTTCCAAAAGTATTCTTCAATTCATTTCCTGGACCAAGGTTGATTCAAGAGTGAATCGCCCCATTGTTTCTATCCAGTTGTCACAAGCTTGATCTTATGAAAGATCTCACATGTCACCCACCAAGAGCTTGTTTGATGTTGGCTCTATAAGGATTTCCATCTTCATTGTGAATATTTGACATATCACTCGGATGTTCTGACAATACCACAAGGATAATGCGTAGGACTCTTAATATATTCTTACTTTCCACATTGTGTGAAACAGCAAGTCTTCATTAATTTTGAGACCTAATGAGATATTGTGGATGATCTCTTGGCTCTAGACTTAATTGTGCACATTTGGTTCCCTATGCCGGAGACTAGGGAGAGGGTCTCCTTCTTCAATATCAACAATCTCTAAGAGAAAGTCGATAGATTATGTAGGTTCCCCGTGAGAATGAAACAAGCCCTTTTAAGAGAAACTTGAGTAGCTTGGGAAGTTAGGTGCAGTGCATCACTGGGTCCATGCCGTCTTGTCTTCAATACTAGTGTTACCTTAGTAACAACCAGTAGCATATGAATTGAATCCGGTTTCTGCCCTAATGTTGAATTATTGGAGGGCTATTTCTTTTCACCCTTTTCACATTCAATTCTTTTTCATTATTCAACCCCTTCAGTGCTTACCGAGACTTCATAACTAGAACCTTGTTGGGTTTATTCCAGTACTAGCTCTGTCTCAGTTCGCACTCTTCCCGTATTCTCATTTTTCTCCGTTTTTCATCATACCTAAGGACTCTACACTAACTAGCGGATTGTCCCTGGGTAGATCCCTCCGGCTCTGGCGGGATCGTGGGAACGAATACCTATCCTAACCATCCTTATAACACCATGCATAAAGTAAATTGGTCGGTCTTTTGGTATTGTTCTTTCCTTAATGAAACCAATTGAAAAATCATTTGGAAAATCAATCAAGGTACTTGTGATATAAAATCAAAGCATTTTGTACCTTAATTGTTTTTGAGCTTTTAGAAATGCTCCCCCTCAACATGTGCATATGATATTGAAATTTTTTAGCACATGGAGGCAAGAGTTCTTTGAAATAATTTCTTGATCACAATTTCTATAGAAAAAGCCATTTGATTTTCTTGGTAAATTCTCCCCTTCAATATGTGCGATGGATATTTGAAAATCATTTTGCACATAGAGGCAAGAGGTTTTTGAAGTACTTTTCACGATTGCCAATAGAAACCATTCGCTCCCCCTCAATATGTGCATCGATATACGAAAGAGTTTAGCACATAATAGAGAGAACTTGCACATTGAATCAAAACGATCATCTTTTATCAAATTTCATATTAAATCACAAATTGTCCCCCGATCAAAAATATCAAACCCTTTGAGATTTTAGATCCCAAGTGATTTAATAAGGTTTGGAAAACATGGGAGAATATGTGGCCTTGTTTAAATACTCTTCTGGTATTTGGTTAAATGCTCCTTCACAATCATGTGCATTGTGTATTTCAAAATCGTTTGGCACATGAAGGAAGGAGTGCTTTAGAAACAATCACCCTTTAAAACCGATTTGAGATTTAAATCACGATCTCTCCCCCGATCAAAAATATCAAACCATTTGAGATTTGTCATCCCAAATGATTTAAATCATTTAGAAAATTTTAGGGGAAAGACGTGGCAAGATTTAATTTTTGAAAAATGATTGATAAGGATCAATTTTTCGACATTAAAGATTGTTAGTGTCAGGTATGATCGTATTAAGAGATCTTTAAGTAAAATAAAACAATTTCACAATCAAACAAGAACAGAAAAGATTTTATTTAAAAAGATCTTTGAGTTTTAAAGAAAATCATACCATGACATAACATTAAATCTTTAGATCACCACTGTATTACGTACAAACCG
The DNA here is from genome assembly GCA_019973895.1 of Chrysanthemum seticuspe. NCBI lineage: Eukaryota > Viridiplantae > Streptophyta > Magnoliopsida > Asterales > Asteraceae > Chrysanthemum > Chrysanthemum seticuspe. The sequence goes on from BPTQ01000006.1 coordinate 152,135,507, forward strand.
GAACTTTTATGAAGAAATATCATTTGAAAATAATTTTTAAATCACTCTCCCCCTCGATCGATGACCGTAGTCGATGATTTAGTGACTTAAGTTTTGATAAAATGAAGTCCGGTGATTTCCAAAATTAAGTCCAATTTATTTTCTAAATCAATATTTTTCCATTTTTCAAAACAATATTATTCAAAAATTGTTTAAAAAATGGTATCTTCACTATTATCCTGCACAAAGATACGTTAGGTGGTTGAGCTGCTTTTGTTGTTGTTGCTGAAGGTTGGAAGAAAACCGTCTGCTGAAGCAGTGAGACCTCAGAAGTTGCATATATCGTGCCAACTATCCATGGAGATCTGATTAAGCTCCGTTTTTTTATTGTCGACCTAAGAAATAGTTACCCTTTCCTTTCGGCATCCAATCATCTTCTTATGTGGGATCCGGATCGGGAACATTCTTTTAAACCATGTTATCTGCATACGTTAGTGAACACAGATAGACATATATGGTGGTCGACAACACCCAAACAGGAATCGACTAATAAAAGTCAGTTCAACATATCAATGAGTTCATATAAAGCATGTGAATAATGTGTTTATTAAACTCTAATCATCTAATCCTAACAATCCTATCCTAGGCACCTAGTCCTTCAACGTAGGTTAACATTTTTACATTTAAGTATATAGGATAATTAGATAAGCTCGTTAGATGATATAGATTTGAAAACATTCTCCCCCTCAATCAATGACTTATTTTCTGAAAATTTTAAAAGCGCTGAAGTCATTGATTGAGTTTTCATTTTTTTACGAACACTCTGAATCTGATTGATTTACAAGAAACTCATTTACCACCATTTTAGTTAAAAACAAATATTTTTCTGAAGAATTTTAGAAGGAAAAATATTTGTGTAGGAACAGCAGTCCTTCGACATACTTTCCTCAATTTTTTTTTAGGATAAGTGCACGAATATTGTGAAAATCGTTTAAGCGTAGCACTTTCCGTTTTTGAAAAACGGGTTGCTATCTGAAATAATAGCAAGCCAAAATTTTGAAGAACGGGTTACAGTCTGAAGTAACTGTAAGCCATGGTTCGAGACATGTTTTGGAAAAGAATATTTACACTTTCTGCTCGAACTTCATCTATGGTCCCGTGGCATTGTTGAATGACATTTCTAAGACCGCAGATGTTATCGATACCCGAAGACATGTCTTGATAAAAGCAATATTTTTGGTCTTTTCTAAATTATTTTGATATTTATGGGTTTTTGTTGATTTTATATTTTCCTATTTTGTTTTTGTTGGTTTTATATTTTTGTATTTCATTTTTGATAAATATTTACAGATAGAGTAGATGATATAGTTTAAGAAGATGATGATACGAGTACCGAGATAAGGATATCGAACAGCACGTCGTAGAAGATAGAATTTGTCATCTCTTAAACTTCCACCACCAAAGCTTCCGAGGCTCCAGAATAGAAGATAGAACCCGAGCCTTTGAGAAAAAGAGACTTTGGCAGCTTCCCCCCAAACCGAAAATCCTTATGTTGAGCAGATTCGAAGCTCTATTTCAAGCTTGCTTTAGCCAGGTGCACAAGGAAGCACACCATTATCATTAATCTTGCTGCTCCTTTTAAGAATGATCTTTGTGATTCTTCGTTCGGGGTTATATTATCAACAAGAACATCAACGTATCATCCCACGCTTGAATGACTCTTCTCAAATTCCATTTCCACTGAAATCTGAAGCGATCCATTCCAAAAGGTGTTAAGAGAACAATTCCCCCAAGTAGATGAATTGATGCAGTCAGTCTCTTAGACTAGAGTTCACAAACCCGAATACACATATACCCGAAGACAGAGAAACTTATACCATCGAAGTAGCATATTAAGTCCAATAGCCAAAGAATAACCCTGATGTATACTTTTCTCTCCCCCTAAAGAAAGTGTATGAAGCTCAAGAACCCGAATGCCCAAAGAGAGAATAACCGATAACATTGAAAAAGCAGGCCGAATCACTGATTATCTCTGCGGATGACTATCTCTGCGGATGTCAACTCCGGAATAAGTGATTATATCTCTGAATCACTGATTAAGCACTCAAGTGAAACAGCAGAGCGTCCCCAATGTACACAATCTCTCTCCCCTGATGATTTTGATAGCATCGAAATCATCACACACTTGTGTACCACTTTTATCACCAGAAACTAACTCTTCCATCTCTTCCCCCACATAGTTGGAAGAAGAACACTAAACGCCATTAGTCAAACCTTGAGTGTCTCTACGGTAATGACATTTGTCTTCCCGGGATATCTTCAATAACTTAGAAGTATTAAGTTCATCAAGTTTACTCGCGTTTAGATACGTGTCTCCTTCCCCCTTGCTGGTTTTGATGCTTTAGAATCAGTAACACATTATCCGCCCGTATACAGGAAATCTTTTGAGAAGAACATCATTAGCTCAGATGTATCTGTAAGAATCAACTTGCTGAAGAATGTGAGCAAGTCTAATTGGGGATTAACTTTGGCTTTTCACTCTCCCCCAATTAGTGCTTTCCCCTAAACCGACAATCTTTATGATGAATGCCCAGATTAAGAAGAAGTCTTTAGATCGTTAAATGCAACTCGTCTTTAGTCTTCTAACATGTAGTAGAAAACGTAGAACCGACTGTAGACTCGACCTTCTTCAGTATTGTCCAATTGGGGAATAGAATGTTAACATCTTCTTCTCACCAAATGCATTCCCGTTAACTTATATATAGCAAATCCCCTTAACTGAAATCCCTCCCAATCAAACAAGAACAGAAAGATGTTCATCAAGGAAATTAGCCTCGCAACTGGAAGCACTTTGTCATTAATCATATCAGCCCGTGTGAAGATGTTAACCAACGGCTCTTAGAAGAAAAATACATGTGAAGATGACCCGATAAGAAGAAGCTCGGTTCTTGCATGAGTTTGGAGTCGTTTGACCATATATTCTCAGATATAACTCAACATATAGAATTATCATACTTCTTCTCCCCCTCAAGAATTGCATACGGAGATGCCATTCTTGATTAAACAAGTGAATATATTTAAAATGTAGTCTCTTCACACTTCTCCCCCTCAAAGGTTGCAAATGATGTCGCCATCGCCATTTTAATTGAGCAAGTGGAATAAGAAAACAATCAACCGTAGTTCGGTTCACTTGATGACTGAAAGCGCATGGAAAAAGCATGAATCATGTTGATGAAAATGGTCATAATAAGAAGATTTATCTTCTTTCGAAGATAAAGCGCACTGAAGCGTACACTTTTCTTTTCTTTAGAGAACGAGGCTTGAACTGTTGTGTTCAAACGTCATAAGAAGATTTCTCTTCTTCAAAAGATAAAGCGCACTGAGATGTACACTTTTCTTTTCTTTAGAGTACGAGGCTTGAAATGTTGTGTTCAAACGTCATAATATCTCTCTTTTCATCAACTCTTGGCAAACTTGTAATCAACCCCATTATCATTCAGTAGGCTCTTTGTAGTGACAGCTGATGGAGAAAACCCAATATGATGAATTTGACCTTGAAGTAAACAAACCCGAACTCGTGACATAAACTTGCACATATGTAACAAAGAGCGGTGCCGAGAATTCATGCCCTCTTGAATCTCTAAGTACTCTATACTCTTCAACCAACCAACCAACCATCATGTATTAGACGTACATCACCTCTTGAAAATCCACAATTCAATGTGACACTGAGCACTATAACGTAACTGCTTAAAGTGATAGTTATTTTGTGGTGGTAAGAGCCCAATTCCCCCAAGTGGTAAAAGAAAAGGAAAAGTCACCCAAAAATAACTAGATTTCCAAGTCTTCATTTTTGATAATAAGCTCGAACAAGGATCTTGAATAATCTTCATCCAACCATCCCCGATACCTTCAGATACTAAGTACACTTGCCCGTGAAATTTCACTTCAACTTCAAATAAATAATAATGAATTAACGGCGTTGTCACATCTTCTGGTTAAAAGTTTAAATCTAGCCTCCTTTGACGTTTTAAGTGAACTATGATAATGGTTTTCATCCCGACCATGGTTAAAAGCACATAACCCCGTATAACCAAGTAATAACCAAACTGCCATGACAAATATCCAAACACACATCCAATTCATGAAGTACACCCTTTTATCCCTTCTTCGAAGCAGAAATCGTAGCACCAGCATCAGATAATATCCCGAAATACGCATTCCTTTCTCCAGGATGGTTCCATCATCACGGGATTTTACAGTTCTATGGTTTAAACCGAGAAATAGTTTCTTTCGCGGGATTTTACAAAACCAAAAATAAACCAAGAGATAGATCCAGAAATGCAAATTACTTTTATCGGGATGTTTTCATTGTTACGGGATTTTACAAGTCTATGATTTAAACCGAGAAATAGATTCTTTCGCGGGATTTTACAAAATCAAGACTAAACTGTAAACAATGTCAGTTTGAATGTGTTGTGACAACTTTGGTTTCGGTGAATATCTGTTATAGGGAAACATGCAGCGGTTTCAACGGTTCATTCTCCATCATCAACAATTCTTTACCCATATGTAGACAGCTTCACAAACCATACTAAGTCGAGTAGTATACACTACTTCCCCCTGAGGTTGATCGTAAAACATCAACGTACACATTTCTCCCCCACGATGGTTTCAAACTTTCGGAAGCATCATTAACGTGTACAACCATCTGCACGAAAAGTTCTTTTCATAAGCAAGCATCTTGAAAAGTCATGACTGACGCTGAAGATTCTTGAAAGATTTTGCTTAGACTGTGAAGTATCATAGTCATTCAGTGGCCTTGAATATTCTATGGGAATTGCTGATCACATCTCAACCATTCAGCCCTTTGGTAAACACATCATCCACATATTCTGTCGGCTAATGCTGTGACCACTTGGTGAAGTAAACCCGATATACCAAACTTGATCATGAAGTAGAATTCCCCAGATTTGTTACTTAAACTTTTACTAATCCTCGTGAAAAAGAAACGGTGTACCCAATGTACAAAACCACTAGACATATCCTCAACTGCGTGAGACACCGAAATGATAGCTACGTTGTGGGTTAAGAGAGAAAGAATCACAACCGTAACTAAATAGCCAAGTCTTTATCACATTCAATAAACGCCCAAACAAGTCATCTTCGCGGATGGGTAGAAAGAAAAAAGACGAAATAAGTAAACGCGCCCAGAAAACCTCACTTTAAATCCAAATAAGAAATACCGTCCAGACAACCCTGTAGTTAACATTTTCACTAAACACTTCAAGCCGTGACATAATATTCTTAGTGAAAAAGTATAAACCAAAGTATCAATCTTCATAACTCAACAAATCTCATCATCACATTACATAACCCAAAATCACATGTAAATGATCCAATTTTGAGAAGCCCATCTTTATACACAACGTGCACCGGATCTAAACTTAGGCCCATATCAGAATCCATTCCAGGGTCAGCTCACGGCATACAATCCAGTCCAGGAGTGAGAAAGGTCATAATCCAATATCCAAATCCGATTTTACAGTTATGACCAATACTCGTTAAAGCAATTGTATGTAAAGGCCCAATATCCAATAATTAACATATCCGGTTTACGTACAAGCCCACGTCCGTTCCAAAAATCAAAGCCCAAGTAATTATAGATTCAACACTTGGTCCCATAATATGGCCCATAAAATTAAATTTACTACCAAATCCGTCAAGCTCAAATCAAATCAATCTAATCCAATAATCATCTGATCCAATAATCTCACAGGCTATGTGATTGTACAATAATTTGTACGACCAGACCTTCGATGGTGATCGAAGGGTATGAGGGGTGATATGCTTGCGCCAAACTTGTAGCCAATCTGCAATAAGAAATAGTAGACACTTCGTTAAGTGATTGCGCAGGGGTTGGACCCTGCGAACCACCTCCGGCGTGAGAGTAAGTATGTGATATGTGTTGTAAATAATATAGAGTATGTGAAATACTGTGTTGAGTGAACATACCATTGAAATGACTCGTCCAACCTATTTATAGGTGAAGAAAATATCTTGGAGAGTGTTAGCATACGTTTAGGAGATCATGGGGGGCGTCCCCTGATTTGTGGTAACCGCTAGGGCTTCATCCCCACTATCTCGGCCTTGGCGGGGAAGCTAAGGAAATAGTGGGAACGTGGGGGAAGACCAAGTCAAGATTCTCCTTTGTCTTGGCGCCTTCAAGAGAAGACACCGAAGGGAATATGCCTTCGGCTGGCGAATTCCCATCTGGTAACCATGTCAATGATGAATGGTTTTACGTCACCAAAGACTTTTGAAGAAAGACTTGGGTATTCGTAATGCAAATTTGACTGAGGCCGAAAGGGGGTCCTTCGACCTGATCGGAGGGTACGTCATCAAGCCCCCAGTCGAAAGTGATATGTACGAACACGAAATATTGCTTACGACTCAGAAATAGAAACGAAACCTCCCCTTCATCACAAAAAACGAACGAAGATGAAAATTCTTGCACCTATTGACCGTAATTAATGCATACATTTATCCTAACCACCCCCTTTTCCTCAGTAAAAGAAAACGTCATTTCAAAATTTAAAAAAGGGTTTGAAATCCGGTGGTAAGGGGATAAGTCAGGACACGTGTAGGGCGGAGATCTATTCTATGTGAGGGTATATAAAGTTAAAAACAGTAAAACCCTAGCATAATTTAATCTTACGCCCAAGTTTTCACCTACCAAAACCTCTTCCGATCAAGCTTTCGATCAAACAAGGTAAAGTATTCCTTCGTATCTGTTTTCAAATACTTTATTGTGGGTTTTAAAAGCATCAATGTCTACAAATAAGAAATTTGTAATCAAACAACAAGGTTGCACCTTGACAAGGGAGGAGCTCAAAGCGTTCCTCACCAATTACCCAATTCCAAAAGAGCATAAAATCATGTTACCTAGTAGAAATCAAGGGATTTTTTATGCCCCTGAAAACTATGTAGGCTTATACACCCATGCATTCACCACCTCCAACCTTAGGATACCCTTGCACCCTTTGATTTTAGAACTCCTCCAGTAATATGAGGTACACATATCTAGGTTCAACCCATTTGGCCTAGCCAAGCTTACGACATACATTGTGATGTGCAAAGCTTATGGGTTTGAACCATCATTAACTGTGCTTAGGGGTTTTCTGAATTTATACCCTGGAGGAGATTGGTTGACCTTGGCTAAAAGGGGTGAAAGGGATGTGCCCATTCTCATAGATAGGCCATTTATAAACATCAGGAACTGGAAAGGAAAATTCTTTTACATGCAAAACACCATTATCCCTCTGAATTTTCCTGCATTTTTAAACCCAGAACTTCAATATGATGAAAAAAGGTTCAACGATCCCTTGCCCTATTCTGTGAGAAGGAATCCTTTGTATCAGCGTTTGGCTCGTCATGCAGCTGATTGCTAAACATTCCCTGAGCCAATTATTTTCATGGCTTGCCTTGCTGAAAGATGGGAGGGATCTCCTTTGGTACCTGAGATTATTTGTAATGGAGAAAGTATGTATTTTTTTGATTAAAATAAGAGATAAAAACTTATCTTTCTGATATTTATCTTATTTTCTCCTTCGTGCAGAAATGTCATTCAGAAACTTTGTGGTAGCTGGTGGTGCAAAGGAGGTTAGCTTCATTCCAAAGAATCCCCAATAGACGAGCTATGGTGTGGGTTCTCCGTCAGTGTCAATAAATGACAATGATGTGGAAGCCCAGCCCATCGAACCTGTATCCTCTGCTCCTCGGTCAAAGGAACCCATAGATGTGGAAGACCAGCTTGTGGAGAATGTTGTTGAATCTGATGAACCAGTCTCCGAAGGACAGTTGGCCATCATAGGACCCTCCGGCATTGGTGAGAGGGTCCGAAGCAGGAAAGGTACCAATGCAAAAGCTGTGAAGTCCGCTTTGAAGAGGAAACTTATCCTACCTACTCCTCCCTCTCGAACTACCCGGAAAAAGAGTGCCCAGGGTAAGGCTGTTGTATTTCCAGCCATCGAAGGGCCCATCGGCGATGATATCCATGGTAATGTTTCTTACCTGTTACAAAAAATTAGATACCAGTAATAATATATTAACAAGTTTATATATGTTGCAGGACTTCCTGATACGAAGGTGCTTTCCTCTCCCTTAGCTTGTCATCTTCTTGTGGACCGTGTAATCCCACCCAGCTGGAAGGGGGTGATGGACAACATGTCCATGGAAAGGCTCTGAGACCTTCATGACAAGAGTTATGACCGAAAATGCATGCTAGACAACCAACTCAATACTAGGACAAGGGAGCTGCTCCGTGCTGTCACCAAAGCTCGAGAAGAAATGGATGGTATGCTTGCAAGGGAGAAGGCTAGGGATTAGAAGTATGCAGACCTGGAGAAGAAATGTGAAGAGGCCTTGGAGGATTTTGACAAGAACCCCTTGGTGCAAGATCTCAGAGCTGATAATGAAAAGCTCAAAGGTCAACAGGCAGCGAGCGAGGCTGAATGCAGCAGGCTAATAGGTCGTAGGCTATAAAGAGCAGATATCTGTTCTTTCATCCAAGTGTGGAGGCCTCGAAGGAGAGAGAGCGAAGCTGCTGGACTAAGAGATCAAGCTCAGGGAAAAGGTAGATGGGTTAAACCTTCGTCTGAAGATGCTGAAGAAGGACAGGGGGACTTGGTAACCAAGGTTATCCCCTACATTGCCATGGAACTTTACCATAGTGATGACGTGGGGAATGCAATAGGGAACCTGGTGAATGCTGCCATATATCATGGCAAGTGTACCACTTTGGAGGAGATAGCTGCGACAAAGGAACCGGTGAAGCTGGAGAAAGGTCCATACTACAGGGCAACTCATGAAAAAAAGTATGATGATGCAGGTAATGAATTAGCTGCTTTAGAGTTCCCTTTCCTTGCCGAAGTGACGAAGGACCCAGCGGCCTCTATGGAGGACCTGCTGGCTAAGAAGCTAAGGAAAGTCCAGCCTCCATCTCCTTCGAAGAAGACTCCATCACCAAAGGCTCCATCCCCAGGTTTAGCTAATCCCACTGATTCCAAGGTTTGATGAAGGCAACCATGTGGTTGTAATTTGATCCCCAGGATGGTATGTACCCTGCTTTAAAACAATTTGTCTGTATTCTTTTCGAGGCTTTGTGCCTGATGAAACAATTAACATTTGGTTTGTGTGATGTAGGCTTTGGCCTAAGACAATGTTTTGCTTGGTTGGATCGTTAAGGCTACGGGTTGTTTTAGACTAGTTAAACTAGTCATTAATCTACATTAAAGCCACTAGGGCTTGTATTTTGCCATGTGTGATTCTTCTCTTTTTCTTTTACTTGCGTAAAAAAAATTTTACAAACTAAGGCGTATGGTAGATGCATAGCCTCATTGTGTGTAGTTACTTCACCAAGAATATTAGCAATCGTATAATTTGACTGCTAACAGAGGGTTACGACCCACTCCATCTTAATCCTTTGGGCAGCGAAAGGCTTAAAATACCTTAAGGCCATATAGGAAAGTTAATGTGAAGTTGAGGTGGATGTTATGCATATGAGCAAGACATGTTGTTAGTCTTTGTACATCCCTTCTACATTGAAACTTATAAAGCGACTTGGTGGACAAATCTTTGTTGTATTGAACGAAACAAGAGATTTGAGGGAAATGCGTTATATCATTAAGTGGGTAGGGAGGATTACATCATTTTAAGAAATGAATACTAGACGCCTACCATTAATGCTTCTTTCCCCAAGTGAGAAGAATGCAAATACATTGATTGAAAGAAAAATAAAAAATGTCCTTAGACATTGTAAGTTTCATACGTAGAACTTACGAAGGGTAGTGCCATTCCAAGTTCTATCAATAGCGTCTCCATCCAAGGTTTCCAGCTTGTAGGCTCCGTTGCCATATGCTTCCTTAATAACGTAGGGCCCTTCCCATGTAGGTCCTAGTTTACCCTGGTACTCAGCTTTACTTGCGCTATTGAGTCGGAGGACGTATTCTCTTGGTTTGAAGGTCGAAGGCCGAACCCGACTGTTGTAGTACCTTTTAATCTTTTGCTTATGGATAGCGTCCCTGATTGAGGCTATTTCCCTTCGTTCTTTGAGTAGGTCTAGGTTGCTACGGAGTCTTTCTTCATTGTCTGCTGCTTCAAAGTTCATGACCCTTTCTGTTTCGAGACTTACTTCCTAAGGGATGACAGCTTCCGTGCCATATGTCAAGCTAAAAGGCATCTCCTCATGAATTGACTTTGTATGCGTTCTGTGAGCCCAAAGTACTTAAGGTAGTTTATCTACCCTGTTAGGATTTAGTAAATCCATGTATTAAAGTGTCGGTCACCTCAAGTATATGTAATCGTTAGAAAGCTCGTAGTCGTACTGATTCTAAGATTAAGTAGTATTTAGTTAAGTAACACCGTGGAGGACGGACGGATCTTTACCCACTGTATGCCTGATCCACAGCCCGTCAGGTGGCGTTTTATGTAATGACTATAAATACTCTCTACCTCCCAAGGTAGAGAGTTGGAGCTCATAATAATATTTTTCTTTCTCTCACTAAAATTCCCTAAACCTCTAACTTTCTCTCTTTAGAAATTATCTTGTACGCCTCTTGTGTTAGTGATATGATGTGTTTATGAAATCCAATATGTTACAAATGGTATCAAGAGCCATGGTTAGATCATCTCTTACATATCCTTGGATTTCTAGTGGTTTTTAGATGGTTTTTGAGTTTGAAAAAGTTTAGTGGTTTTTGCATCATTTGTTTCATTTCTAGTGTTAAAGTTTGAATTTTGGGTGTACTTTTGTGTTTAAGATCATTGTATGTGCTTGGGTTTTGATTTGGTAAGCTTGAATCAATGTGGTTGAGCTTGTTTTGGATTGTAAAGTGTGTTTTTAAAGTTTTTCTTGGTAGCGACTTGGCTCTCGGAGTGAATTTCTTGGTAGCAACTTGCTTCAGTAAAAGGTAGCGAGTTGTAGTGAGTTTTGGTAGCGACTTGGTCATAGCGACTTGCCTTTTGAGACAAGCCGACAAACAGTACACTTAGTGGATTCTCCACTACGGGTAGCGACTTGGTAAGGTAGCGACTTGCTTTGAATTTTGATAGCGACTTGTTCTTTAAGTTTCTTAGCGACTTGGTCTTAGCGATTTAGACATTAGCGAGTTTCTATTTAGCGATTTGATTTCTTAGCGACTTGGTGCTTAGCGATTTGCTGTCAAAATTCTTAGCGATTTGGTTCTTAGCGACTTAGTTCAAGGATTCTTAGCGACTTGGTTGACTTTTGTTTGTAATACGGTTTTCTCTTGATTTAGTAAAATCCCGTGAAAGAATCTATTTCCCGGTTTAATCATTGGGTTATAAAATCCCGTGTAATCTTTAAACATGTCTACCAACGTACCTACAATCATCTCCACTGTTGCCGAGGATGTTCAAGCAGCTGGTTCAGATACTCGTCCACCCATGCTTGACAGAATTGACTACGACTCTTGGGCTCAAAGAATCAGATTGTACTGTCTTGGAAAGGAAAATGGGGTCAACATTCTCAAATCGATTGATGAAAGACCTTATCAGATTGAGACTACAAGAGACTTAATTGATACAGCTGCAGATGGAACAATGATCTTTGGAATAGACAGACCAAAGACATATGATGAGCTCGATGATAAGGAGAAAAAGAGATTCGATGATGATATCAGGGCTTCTAACATCATACTTCAAGGTCTTCCAAAAGATATCTACAAGCTGATCAATCACAACACCGAAGCCAAGGCAGTGTGGGATATTGTCAAGATGCTTCTCTCAGGTTCTGAACTAACTATGGAAGACAGAGAATCACAACTCTATGATGAATTTGAGCACTTCAAGATGAAACCAGATGAGAGTGTCTATGAGTATTACGTGAGATTCCACAAGCTTGTTAATGATATGAGGAACATCAGAATGACTATGCCAAACATTCAGTTGAACTCAAAGTTTGTGAATAACATGAATCCCGAATGGCACAAGTTTGTCACCTCTGTGAAACTAACCAAAGGATTGAAGAATACAAACTATGAGCAACTCTATGCTTTCCTTCTTCAGAATGAGAGACATCCTTGATCAGTTCAAAACCAACCAGGGAGAGACAAGCTCATCAAATGATTCAACTGCCTTCTACTCAAACATTGGAATCACAACCAAAGCTTCACAAGTCATACCCATGGGTAATGGTAATCACAAACTCATTCCCGATCCAATGTTCAAACAAGCTGATGCTGATGCACACGTGGGAAACTTCATTAATCAACTGGCTCTCATGATCAGTCAAAACATGAACTCTCTCCCACACACCAACAACAACCTCAGAACAGAATCTAATCCACACAATCAAGCCACTGTCAGAGATGGGAAGGTTATGGTACAACCAGTTCAAGAAAGGCAGTATGAACAAGGAAGAGGTGGAGTTGGTTGAGGATATGTGGCAAATCAGAATAGGGGAAGGAATGGAAATCAAGGACAAGCAAAGCTGATCAAGTGTTACAACTGTGGTGGTGAGGGACATATTGCAAGGAACTGCACATCACCAAAATGCCCTCAGAATGCCGAGTACTTCAGGGATAAGATGTTGCTTGTGCAAGCTCAGGATAATGGTGCAGCTTTGGATGAAGAGGAATTGTTGTTTCTTGCTGAGGGAAATGCCAAGACATATGATGCAGATGTGGATGAGCAGCCAATTCAGGAGATAGGCCACAATCATCAGCATGCCTTTCAAGTCGCTGATTGTGATGCATACGACTCTGACGTTGATGATGAACCTACTGCACAAACAATTTTCATGGCTAGCATTTCTCCAATGGTCCCTTCTAAAGTCTCTTCATCACCACAAGCTGGTCCATCCAAAGACAAAATCATTTCTGAGGTATTAAAACTATACGATGATGCTGATGTGCAAAAGATGCATGACAAAGTACAATCAACTGAAACTTTTGAGTCAGATATTGAAAATATGGGTAATATCAATGTTGTCCCATATGATCAATATGTGAAACAAAGTGAAAGTGAGATTGTACCAAGTGATGCATCTTCTGCAGTCAACGATGACTATGTTTTTAATGAATACACTGTATGTGCCCCTGATGATTCTGTTACCTCTGAACTTAATACCTATAAAGAACGAGTGGCCATTTATGAACAACGTGCTAAGTTCGAGCTAACCACCCGTGAGCAGGAAATGGATGACCAAATGCGTACAACTATTAGAAAAAGTAAGTTTAGAGAAGAAGTATTAAAACAAGAGTTAAACTCCTTACAAGAAAAGCTTTCTAAAACTGCTAAGCAAAAACAAGAACTTCAAGAAAATGTTAAAATGCTTAAGCAAGAATTCAGTGCTAAGGAATCAAAACTTTTGAATGATTTTTCTAATCTAAAAACCTTGAAAAACAAACTTGAAAATAAGTTGTACGTACAAGGGAATACAATTCAGACTGCTCACATGATCACGAAGCATAGAGTTCTCAGCGATAAGCATAGTATCCCCATTATAAAGGAATCCAACCCTGAGTATGGTAAGATAGCAAAAGCTGCTCAAAATGTAATCTATGATGGCAATGAGATTCATAAACCTAGACAGACACCTAGTTGCATTGAGTACACTGAGGAAGATAGAAAATTAGATGATGCATCTAGGGAGAAAATGAATAAGAAGCTAGAAGATCCTGAATGTAAAAAGAATAACATAACGATCAAACCCCATGATTACAAGAAGGAAAATTGGATTTCCTTGAACAAGTTTAAGCCTCAAACGTTGTTAACTCCCGAACAAGTGTTCTGGAAAAAGGATTTAGATAAGCAAAAAGCAGAGAATCTTGTTGTTACAAAACCTCCCCTTAGGAAAATGCCTTCAGCGACTGTGTATCCTCCAAATACACCAATGCATCTAGTTCCTAGAACTATTGCCACTAAAAGCAAGACCTTAATCAGTCAATATGTCATATTTCAATTATTTGTTGATTTTGAGAAAACTTGTAAGAAAAGGATCACACCCACTGGGATAACTGAAGGGGAAAGGGGTTTTGAGCAAACTAAAGAATACTATTTAATTGAGGTCATGCCTTTCTTTAAACAATTAAAAGGTCAATTTGAGAGTCTTAAAAAGGGGATGGACTTAGATATTAAAGAAATGGAAAAGGAATTTGATGCGATGATTGTTGAGGTTAGTGACTATGAGCGAGAACTAAAATATAATGAGATTGAGAGGAAGAACTTGCATACCTTGAATGAGAATCTTATTTCTGAATGTATTGCTCAAGATGTGTTCTACACTGCTACAAATTGTTCCATTAATGCTTCTCAATTTCATGAATTATCTGTTGCTCTGAAAGTCTCCCATGATCGTGTCATTGAGCTTGAAAAAACGAACTCTAAACTGCATAATAAGGTTGAACAGGATGATCATGATAACCTGGTAAAACAGTTTTCTAAATTGGAAGTTGAGCATCTTGCTTTGCAATTAAAATATCAACATCTGAAAAAAAATGTTAAAACCTCAAATATCAAGACATCCTTGGATGTTCCTGAATTTGATGCAGTCTTTGAAATTAGCAAACGTTATGAACAGATTCGAGCTCATTGTAACACGATCAGAAAGTTGAAAGCCCAAATCTCTCAATTAAATGGTGAAATGAACAATGTGACTGGCTCCCAAATGCCTCCTCCTTTAGATTCTCGGAATTCTTAAAACTTTCATCTTCAAAACTTGGTTAATGCTTATAAAGGAAAAATGAGAGTTTTCTAGAAGAAAATGATAAGGTTAAACATCATTTCAATGAGTTATTTGAGTCAATAAAAGTCACTCGTAATAAAAATAATGAACATATAACTTCGTTGCAAAAGGAAATTGAGAATCTGAAGAGTCAGGTAAAAGGGAAAATGTCAATAACCAACGGGGAGAATGGTGCATCAAAGGTGCATGGGTGTAATAAATATGCTTTGTCTGTGAAATATGTTCCTCCTCATTTTGGAATAACAAACTTGCATTCAAACATATTTCTCATACCTTAAGGACAGTCTAGAATGTCTCCATGAGATTGTAGAAGAGGATAAGTTAGAGAAACCACTTGATAACGCAATTGGCCATGCATGCTTATATGCCAAACGATCTCAAGAACTTCTAGAATGCTTAATTACTATATGCCCTAAAACCATAGGTGAACAAGTCAACCCCTTGATACCTTGTTCTATGCCTAGTGCCAAGTATACAACTCATTCAATGCCTAATGTTATGAATGTAAACTCTAGTATGCCTTCAAGTAGTTCAGATCCCAGCACATCTAAACAAGAAATGCAAAGGGTAGCAAAACCAACTAATGTTCCCATTACCTCTACAGGAGTAATCAGTGACATTAAAGCGAGCAGGTCAAAGTCTCAAGGCAATACAAGGAATGATAGGACCTTACAAGCTAAGAATGTGCATTGGAAAAGAGTAGAAGATCACCCTAGGAACACTATGTTTGAGTTGAATAAAACGAATCGTGTTGATTCTAGTATTAGCTATAAGCATACTGTAATTAATTCGAATTCTACTACAACGTGAAAAACATGTAATGAATGCTTGATTTCTGGTACTAATCATGAATGTGTTGTGAATGGGTTTTCTAATGCTATCAATTGCCTAGTTAAAATTGTTAATGCTAAAAATCATGGTAAGAAGGCTAAAAGGCAAAGACGTAAGAAAGCTAGAAAACAGTGGAAACCCACAGGAAGAACATTTAGAAAGATAGGTTATCAATGGATACCTCTTGGCCATAAGGTTAATCAGACAATACCCACTAGAAAATGGATGCCTACTGGTAGAACTATTCCTTTAAGAAGTGAACACACTTTGAATAGGTCAAATACGGATACTAGCACTGCATCTATTTCTGATGATTCCATTGCTTCTATTTCAGATGTGGGTGTTCCAATCACTGTTACTAACCAGATGGAACCCATTCTTCATACCCTTCATATGGATATGTGCGGCCCAATGAGAGTGCAAACTATTAATGGGAAGAGATATGTGCTAGTAGTGGTTGATGACTACTCCCGATTCACGTAGGTTAAGTTTTTGAGGACAAAGGATGAAACTCCAGATGTCATCATTAACTCATTAAACAACTCCAGATCCGACTCAACAAAACAGTCCGAATCGTCCGTACTGACAATGGAACTGAGTTTGTTAATAAAGAACTCAATGAATTTTATGAAAATGTTGGAATCAGTCCTCAAAGAAGTGTTCCTCGAACTCCTCAATAGAACGGTGTAGTTGAAAGAAGAAATTGAACTCTTGTAGAAGCTGCAAGAACAATGCTGATTTACTGAAAGGTTCCAATGTTTCTATGGGCTGAAGCTATTGCCACTGCATGTTACACTCAAAATCGATCTCTAATTCACACTTCTCATGGAAAGACTCCATATGAACTTGTCCACAATAGAAAACCTGATCTATCATACCTTCGTGTTTTTGGTGCTTTATGTTATCCAACTAATGATGGTCAAGATTTAGGTAAACTAAAAGCTAAAGCGGACATTGGAGTATTTGTTGGATATGCACCAAACAGAAAAGGTTATCGAATCTATAACAAGAGAACCCGAAATATCATGGAAACAATTCACGTTACGTTCGATGAGCTGGCCGGTCAAATGGCTCCTGGACAATCCAGTTCTGGACCCGCACTTCAAAACAGTCCCATTGGTTCATCCCTTGTACCAAATTCCACTCCAGCAACTCCATATGTACCTCCTACTGAAGATGATTTGAAGAAATTGTTTGATCTGATGTTTGATGAACACTATGAGCCAAGTGCTAATGATCTGTCAATTCCCACAATAGAGGCTGCTCATATCCCTGTGAATGAAATCAATCCTTCAGTCTCAATATCAATAAGTCAAGAAGCGCCTTCTGCTGATCACTCTGTCTCATCAACAAATCATCAATCTTCAAATGTACATCATGGAAATGTTTCTGGCATCAATGATGAAGTTAATCCCTTTGCTACTCCTGAAGATGCTCCATTTGAAAACATATTTGCTTCTGAATCATCATCAGAACCATCTTCTTCAGGAGACATCGACTCTGCTACTTCAGTCCCACAACAACAACCACATGAACACCTCAGAAAATGGACACATGATCATCCACTGGACAACGTCATTGGAAACCTCTCTCGTCCAGTATCCACAAGCAAACAACTTGCAACCGATGCCTTATGGTGCTTCTTCAACTCCGTACTCTCTAAGATCGAACCTAAAGACGTTAAAACTGCTATGAATGAAGATAGCTGGTTTAATGCCATGCAAGAAGAATTCATGAGTTTGATCGATTAGATGTATGGGAATTAGTACCTGCTCCAGACTGTGCTATGATCATTGCTCTTAAGTGGATCTTCAAAGTGAAGCTTGATGAGCATGGAGATGTTCTGAAAAATAAGGCTAGATTAGTTGCTAAAGGATATCGTCAAAAGGAGGGTATTGACTTTGAAGAATCATTTGCTCCTGTCGCTCGTATCGAGGCAATCAGAATCTTCTTGGCTAATGCTGCAAGTAAGAACATGGTAGTCTATCAGATGGATGTAAAGACGGCGTTTCTCAACGGAGATCTTAAGGAGGTCGTCTACGTCAGCCAACCTGAAGGCTTTGTGAATCCAGAGCATCCTACTCACGTTTATCGTTTGAAGAAGGCTCTTTATGGTTTAAAGCAAGCTCCAAGGGCATGGTATGATACACTATCAAAGTTTCTTCTATCTACTGGATTCAGCAAAGGAGCAGTTGATCCTACATTGTTCACCAGGAAGTCAGGCAAACATTTAATTCACGTTCAAATTTATGTTGATGATATCATCTTTGCCTCGACTGACCCCAATGAGTGTGACCGTTTTTCAAATGAAATGGGTTCTAAATTTCAAATGTCAATGATGGGACAAATGTCATTTTTCTTGGGATTACAAATTTCACAAAGTCCCGGAGGCATTTTTATAAATCAATCTAAATATGCTAATGAAATTTTAAAGAAATTTGGATTCGATTCTAGTGACCCTGTTGAGACTCCCATGATTGAACGTACTAAACTAGATGAGGATCATTCAGGGATCATGGTAGACCAAACGAAATATCGTAGTATGATTGGATCCCTGATGTACCTCACAGCTAGTATACCAGACATCTTGTTCGCTGTTTGCATGTGTGCTAGATACCAGGCTAAGCCTACTAAAAAGCACCTTGAAGCGGTTAAACGGGTCTTTCGGTATCTCCAAGGAACCATCAATATGGGACTTTGGTACCCGAAGGACACCGGTATATCACTAACAGCCTATGCAGATGTAATACCTGAATTTCTAAAATTCACAAAAAGACCAAAATACCCTCATAATCAAAAAGTATGAATAATTAATTTGAAGAATACCAAATAAGCTATGTAAATTCAGAAAATTATTAAGAAATATCCCACATGATCTAAATAAATATTAAACACTTTGTAAAAGGTAATTTTTATACTTTATGATTTTATAAAATTCGTTTTGTATTTTATGTAATTAGCCGTATATATTTAATTTGTTTTATAAAAGAATTTAATTAATAAAAGCCCAATATAAATTTACATAATGTAGAGTCCATTTATTTTAAGTCCAATACATTATAAAGCCCACAAGAAAAATTATAAATCCTATATAAACCCATTATACGGTTCATATTAATCCCTAATAACCGATTTACCCCAAACCGACTCCCAAAACCCTCCATAATTCGACTTCCAGTTTCCAAGACTTGAAACTATTTTTCTTGGACGAGTTTGAAGGTAAAGAAGGTGAGAAAAATCGTGTTCGTGGTCCTAAGCAGCTGGTTTGATCGTGATTAGTTTTTAGGTTGATTAGGGTTTCGGCGAGTGGAGTTTTTGTGTTCTTTTGTTCTAACGACCAAAGCTCATCAAGGGTATGTTTCTAATGTTACATTCAGTCCTACAAGTCATATAGAACCTGTAAAAATTGGCCATGCATAATTAACAAGTCACACGAAATTGTTTTGGATTAAAAACCCTAAAAACAAATAAACTAGCGAATGAGCTTATGATAATTTTTAAGACCATGATTTGATTTTTCCAGAAGCTATTACATGTTATAAGACCTGAATAAAATACATATTTATGAATTCGAAGCTTGTGTGAATTGTCTTGAGTTTTATTGTTCGATTAAGCGTATGAAAAAGGAAAGAATTATAAAGGGACGATTAGGGTTTGCATGAACTAGGGTTTTCTTGTTATCATTAAGGGTCATTAATACAGTAGTAATGAGGAATTAATGATTGGTTTAACCTAGGTTTAGGGCTTGTACTTGAATTGTGCATTAATCGGTTTTACATAAAAGCTTTGGGTTGGTTTTGTAAATTATGAAACTTAAAGGTTATTTTTGTGAACAGTAAAATAATGGTACTAAACGTATAAAAATAAGTATGGGGGTTAAACGTGTAATTTTGGATACTTAGAGGGCCATTCGAATTGTATTTAACTTAAAGGGTATGTTTTGTAAATTCTAAAACCTTCGGGCTAAAAGTGTAAAATCTGATAATATAAGGTTAGGTCGTATGATTAAAGATGTTAAGGGGGTAATATGTAATTTTGAGTAATTATGGGTCAACATGTGTAAATAAATTACGTAAGGACATGCATGAGTTAAGTTAATTTCCGTTTGAGTTTTCATACGTTCTAGGTCAAAGTGGAAATCATTAAAAGGAGTAACATGTTAATTGAATGCGTAATAAGTAATATTAAAAGTATGGGAAACCCTAGAACATAAATAGGAAGTTGATTAGGGTTAAAAGCTAAGTGTGTAGATTCGTTATTTCATGTGAGAAGTGGTAAGTCTTGGAATCATTAATGGCTTTTGATTTAGAGTAAATGAGCTAGTACTAAGTGTGTCGTGAACATGCGTGAGTAATAATGAATTAAAGTATTGCATGAATGGTCTCATTAAGGGTTTGCATTCGAACAAAGTTACGTGTGAGTCTGGTTAATCATGTACGTTATAAAAGATTATGTAAACTATTTTGAAAGAGAATCTTAAAATCCGTTATTGACATTTGTAAACCCTATACTTTGAAAGATGATCATATGAGTCCTCAAATAAGATAATCATCATATTAAGCCCTTAAGTTTACTATTGTCATTTGCAACCCATAAGTTTGGCAAATTAATGATTAATACTCTAAAATGTTGGAATTCCGTCCGTCACTAAAAATGAGAATAATCTGACAACTCTAAAAGTATTAATGAGATTAATCCGTTATGCTAATAAGTATTAAATAAATCATAATCCGTGTAGATTCGTTGGAGGAGACGCGACGTTACATCTTCGTATTCGTTCATTCGTTGCTTTTCTCTCATTTGCTTTAAGGTACGGATATTCTGTCTTACTTTAAGACACTTGTGTTATTGTACAGATATTCTGACCTTTTCAGTAAAGGTCCCTCATGTTTTCCTTCTTTGTCATTTCTCTTATGTTTATTAGGATTTCCAATGCCATTGCTATGAACCCTTTTCTGAATGTTTGATCTGTTACTTATCTGAACTTGTGTTCTAGTGAACTATGAAATATCTGATGTGAACTTATGTTAGGAAGATTTTGATATGAAATTGTTGAACTTTGCTATGGTTAATTATGAACCTCTGGTTATGAACTTCTGTTTATGAATATATGATATGCCACTGTGATATGAACTTCTGAATATCTGAATATGAATCTTATGTTATGAACTATATGATATGATTCTGTGACCTTGTGTTTGACTATGATCTGTGCCATATCTGAAAATCTGTTTGACTAAGGTCAGTTGTTAACTGAACCAAATATTTAACTAGTCATGGGGGTTCCATGTCCGTATCAGTGATGCACCTCTGATATGACTCTAGGGCAGTAGAGTGATGTTCTGCCACGTCTCTGGATGGTGAAGCATATTTTTGAATATGTAGGAAGGGGCGTATGGATGCATCCTAGATCTGATCTGTTATCTGATATGTTATCTGGTGAATGATGTCGTGTGCAATACGCGTCTTCACAAAATCTGGGAGCTAGCTACTCCATTTATTTTCTGAAGTTACTTTTGAAGAAGAAAGATAATTCTGATATGATATGTTTGTGAATGTGCTAGTGTATAATTGAGTGTTTTGAAGGTTAATTATTTGTCTCCATATGTGACCTGCCATGTTTATACTCTGCTAAGGTTAGGATTTGATCCGAGAACTGGTTTAGCTATATTGTCTGCCATGACTTGTCTGCCATTTCCGCTGCTATAATATTGCATTAAGTGTATTAAATGTTGATTAATTGATTTGTATGAATGCCATGTTTATTTACTAGAAACTGTTTCCGTTAGTTTTGAGACTTTCCGTTTGGCTTATACGTAATTTGTTATTCTTGGTATGTTCTGCGTTTGGTTGTTCTGATGTGTTTGTTTTTGTGTCTTTAATGTGCTATGTGATGTCTAAACTGTTATGTGGTTGTTTGGATTTCTGTATATTTGTGCTTTCGCAGAACCCTAAGAGATCCTTCGTCATTATTTCATTTTATTTTCGTTAATTGTATATTTATTCTGTTTTAGCTTTTGTTTCGTTATATCTGTTCACTGGGCTTTGTAAGCTCAACCGCATTTTTCTTTTCCTGCGGCAGGTATTTAGCATTCAAGATGAGCTTATGGAATAGCTGATCTGGGTTTGAGAGTAGAGCTGAGAGCAAGATTTTGACCATAGAGATCTTAGATTTATTTTGAATATAAGTTATTTATATTATCTTTTGATAAGTTTTTGTAAGGCTTCCGCTATTGTATAGTAATTAAAGTTCTGATATGAAACCGTATTGTGATATCTTTACCCTTGTCGGGTCGGGGTGTTACAGCAGATGCTGATCATGCAGGATGTCAAGATACTCGTCGAAGTACGTCTGGAGGTGCTCAGTTTTTGGGTGATAAGCTTGTGAGCTGGTCTTCAAAGAAGCAAATTAGTACTTCTATTTCCTCTACAGAGGCTGAATACATAGCCATGTCATCTTGTTGTGCTCAAATCCTATGGATGAGATCCCAATTATCTGACTATGGCTTTGAATTCAACAAAATCCCTCTGTACTGTGATAATAAAAGTGCTATTGCTCTCTCATGCAACAACGTTCAACACTCAAGAGCAAAGCACATCGACATTCGACATCATTTCATCCGGGAGCAAGTGGAAAACGGTGTGGTGGAACTTTATTTTGTGAAGTCAGAATACCAGTTAGCAGACATCTTCACCAAAGCTCTTTCAAGAGAACGTTTTGAGTTTATTCTTCCACGACTTGGCTTGAAAAGCCTTCAACCAGAAACACTCAAACGTCTTCAGGAGGAAGACGAGGAGTAAAGGTTAATGACTCTATCATCTTCTTGTAAATATCTATTCGAAAAACAAAATACAAAATTACAAAACCTTCAAAAAGCAAATAGAAAAATAGAAAACTTTCAAAAATCTATAAAAATTTGAAAAATCTTGAAAAATTAAAAAAAATAAATAAATAAATTAAAAAAAAAATTACTGTCTTTTTGTCATGTTTTTCTCAATTCGAAAATATCTACGGTCTTTGTGTTGTCATTCAAAGAATGACACAAGACTAGATATTGTTCGAAAAAAAGAAAAAAAAATCAAAAAATCAAAAATATTTTTGGGAGAAAGAGAAAAAAATGGTTTATTGGCATTTCAGGCAGTAACCCGCTTTTCAAAGAAAGAACAGAGCCATGCTTTATCTTGTTTTCAAATCTCATGCTCTGATTCTTTAAACAAATCCTTACTATCTTATGAAAACTAGTTGTTTTGAAAAATAACTCAGACTCTATTTTTGAAAATCATCTGGACTTAAAGTGTGTCAAAATATCTATCTCTCAATCAACAACTTAGGTCATTGATTGAGGGAGAAAATGATTTAAATTAAATTAAAAAGTTATTTAACATTCAATTGTTTTCAAAAGATAAGCATGGATGTTTAATCAATGGAGTTTAAAGTCTCAAAATCCGATCCTTATCAGTTAAAACGCTTTCAAAATAAAGTCACAATTCTCCTTAAAAAGCTTTCCAAATCAAATTTAAATCTTCAGAGATCACAAATCTCAAATGATTTGATAATTGTGATCGGGGGAGAATTTGTGATTTAAATTGGATTTAAACTGATAATTCGATAAATGGTTTCACAAGTGTCTAGCTATCTTTCCTCCCCACATGTGCCAAACGATTTCAATTTTTCCATATGTTGAGGGGGAGCATCCTTTTGAACCACAAAGATTTGAAACGTGATTGATTTGTCTCTAAGTGCAGGTTCCCTCTAAGTATGTGCAAAACTCTTTCAAACCTCGAGGCATATATTGAGGGGGAGCAAACTTATGAAAACCTCATCCTTCCCTAATATGCTTTATCTACTTGTTTTGATCAGGGAAGTGATGTTGATATCTTTTAGAAAATGGTAATCAAAGAAGTTAATTCTTCCTCTTGCCTCCGTGTGCTAATACAATTTCAAATATATGTAGCACATGTTGAGGGGGAGCTCTTGTTAATATCAAAAACAATTCAGGTACAAAATGCTTAGATAATATATCACAAGTATCTGGATTGAGTTTAAAATGGTTTCCAATTGGTTCCAATGGCAGATGAACAATACCAAATAGACCGACCAACTTTACTTTATGTATGGTGATATAAGGACGATAAGGTTAGGTATTTGTTCCCATGATCCGCCAGAACCGGAGGGATCTACCCAGGGACAATCCACTAGTTAGTGTAGAAGTCCTTAGGTATATTGAAAAAAGGAGAAAAGTGAGATATGGGAAGAGTGCGGACTGAGACTGAGCTAGTACTGGAATAAACCCAACAAGGTTCTAGTTATGAAGTCTCGGTAAGCACTGAAGGGGTTGAAGAATGAAAAAGAATGGGTGAAAACAAATAGCCCTCCAATTATTCAACCTTAGGGCAGATACCGGGTTCAATTCATATGCTACTGGTGGTTACTAAGGTAACATCGGTATTAAAGACAAGACGTCATGGACCCAGTGACGCACTGCACTTCAACTTCCCAAACCACTCAAGTTCCTCTTAAAAGGACTTGTTTCATTCTCACGGGGAACCGACATTATCTATCGACTCTCTCTTAGAGATTGTTGATATTGAAGAAGGAGACCCTCTCCGTAGTCTCCGAAATAGGATCCAAATATGCACAAATTGAGTCTAGAGCCACGAGATCATCAGTAAATCTCATTAGGACACGTTCAATGAAGACTCTCTGTTTCACTCAATGTGGAAAGAGAGATTATATATATTGAGTCCTACGCATTATCCTTGTGGTTGTGCCAGAACATCCGAGTGATATGTAAACATATTCACAATGAAGATGGAAAGCCTTCTGGAGCCAACATCAAACAAGCTCCTAGTAGGTGGCATGTGAGATCTTTTCAATAGATCGACCATGTGACAACTGAACATAAACAATGGGGCAATTCAATCTTTTGAATCAATCCTGGTTCAGGATATGGATTGACGGATACCTTTGAAAAACCTGTCGTTGTGCTTAAAAACTCTTTTCTTTAGCACATCAACTGTGTACTTATATTTCAATATAAAAGGTGTTTATGATTGATAATTGATTTTCATCAAAACCTTCGTTGTATTGCAAAAACAATTTCTATTGAGCGATACACGATTGTTTTTCAAATCTCTTTTTATCAATCAGTGAATCTCAATTCGCTGGTTCACTCACTCCGTGTTGTCTTCTTTGAGACGTTTCGGTTTGAGAACAGCTAGAGCAGCTGCGAAACCCTGTCAAGGAAATTCTTCGGAATTTTACCTGATCACAGGCAGTACTTGTACTGATCAACGGGGAACCGTGGGCCGTGTACCTCAATTCAACAAAAGTGATCAAAGACACTCTTGTGTGCTTTATTGCTAACTGTTTTATGCAGGAATACCCTACGTTTGCAGCTGATCAGAATGGAGCGGTCAATCCATAGCCGCATGCTCACACAACACATTCATTTCCAAAGAAATCATGATTAGTGCATCAATGACTCTGATATTATCACTCCCTGCTTCTGCTACGCTGCTGCCAATATCATGATTCAACGAAAAGCTTCCGCTACTCTAATAAGAATATACCATGATCTAGAATGTGAGCATGTCGGTCCAAATGTCACAACTTCACTTCATACCAACACCACAATGGATAAGTCAGAGATTTACTATGGCTGATGATCTCAAAGCTGGCTCAAAACACAATATCACGTGGATCAGTTAAAGACCTCCACTCAGATTATCCAAACATGCAAATATGAAGAATGAAAGTCTTCGAGCTACAGAACAAAGAACATGAACAAGAATCCAAGAACAATCTCAATGTAATATCTGTATGTATTCTATGTAATTTCAATGTGTGTTTGAGGTGACCTCCCTTAGGGGGAGATTGTTAGGATTTAGTAAATCCAGGTATTAAAGTGTCGGTCACCTCAAGTATATGTAATCGTTAAAAAGCTCGTAGTCGTAGTGATTCTAAGATTAAGTAGTATTTAGTTAAGTAACACCGTGGAGGACGGACGGGTCTTTACCCACTGTATGCCTAATCTACAACCCGTCAGGTGGCGTTTTATGTAATAACTATAAATACTCTCTACCTCCCAAGGTAGAGAGTTGTAGCTCATAATAAGATTTTTCTTTCTCTCACTAAAGTTCCCTAAACCTCTAACTTTCTCTCTCTAGAAATCATCTTGTACGCCTCTTGTGTTAGTGATATGATGTGTTTGTGAAATCTAATATGTTACACACCCAACCGTGGTGACTGTATCCCAGCCTTCGTTCTATGCCTTGGATGATGTCCCTGTTAGTAACTTCCACTTGTTCGTTACCTTGAGGATGGTAGACGGAAGTGAAAGATTGTTTGATATTCAGGCCTCTGCAAAACATTGGGAATACCCCTTCGGCGAACTGCTTCCCATTATCTGAAATGATGATGTGGGATACTCCGAACCGGCAGATAATGTGTTCCCACACAAACTTTCCCATGTTCCTTCCTGTGATGGATGCCAAAGGCTTTGCTTCCACCCATTTCGTGAAGTAGTCGATGGCTACGACCAAGAACTTTACTCCTCCTGGAGCAATTGGTAGAGGACCTACGATGTCTATCCCCCATTGGCTGAAGGGCCATACGGACGTCACAGAGATCATATCTTGTTTTGGTAGCCTTGGAACCCTTGAGTGAACTTGACAGGCTTCACACTTCTGAATGATTTTGACAGCATCCCGGTGCATCGAAGGCCAGTAATATTCGATCCTCATGATTTTCGAAAAAACAGAGTGGGGTCCTGCGTGAAGCCCGCAGGGTCCTTCATGCACTTCTTGAATGATGTTGGCGGCTTGCCTAGGTCCTACACAACGAAGCCATGGGGACAAAAAGGATCTTCGGTTTAGATAGCTACCCATGATTCTGTACTGTGGTGCTTTGATGCGGACCTTTCGAGCTAATTTTTGATCCTTCGGCAGTATACCACTTATTAGATATTCTCTAATTGGAGTCATCCAATTTGAGTCTTCCTCAAGTATTACGTCAGACACCTCCTTTCGGACGATGGACCTATCTGCCAACACTTCGACCTGAACTTCTTTAGTTAAATGAGCAGATGCCATTGATGCTAGTTTTCTAAGTGCATCCGCCTTCTTGTTTTTATTTCTCCGAACATGCTCTATGTTGTAGGATGTAAACCCTTCGAGCATTTCCTTGGCCTTATCCAGGTATTGCTTGATCACAGGTTGTCTCGCCTCGTAGGAGCCCTTTATCTGATTGGCCACTAGTTGTGAGTCAACGAAAATGGCCAAGTCTTCTACCTCCATGTCCTTAGCCAATCGGAGGCCTGCTAGCAAGGCTTCGTACCTTGCTTCATTGTTAGTAGCATCGAATTCAAAGCGGAGTGCATAAGTGTACTCCTTCCCTTTGGGGTCAACAAGCATGAGACCTGCGCCAGAACCGTCAGAGCTGGAGGCTCCATCAGTATAGAGTTTCGACCCTTCGACCGCCTTATCAGGCTTCTTTTCAGCAACTTTTGTGTCCTGCTTTGGTTCGAAGGGTTTTTCTGCTAAGAAGTCTGCCAATATTTGTCCTTTGACCGAGTTTCTACCTTTGTATTCAATTTCGTGCTCTCCTAGCTCGATAGCCCACTTAGCTATCCTTCCAGATTTCTCCGGCTTCGAAAGTATCTGCTTAATGGGTTTGTCGGTAAGTACGGTTATGGGGTGAGCTTGGAAGTACCTTCGAAGGCGCCTCGCAGCATGGACCAAAGCCAAACATAGCTTCTCCAATGCTGGATAATTTAACTAATGTGATATACATAAACAACACTTCACCTTTGATTGGGGCAGTAAGTGTAGGTAGAATAGCCATGAATTCCTTAAGCTTTTGGAAAGCAGCTTCTGCATCTGTACTCCACTGAAAAGTCTTTTTATCCGTGCATCCTTTGAGTGTCTTGAAAAACGGCAAAGATCTGTCTGCACCCTTTGATAAGAACCTATTGAGGGCTGCTAGCTTTCCGTTCAGACTTTGCACTTCCTTTAGGGACTTAGGAGGCTGCAAATCCGTGATGCCCTTAACCTTCGAAGGATTGGCCTTAATACCTTGCTTGGTGATCAGATGTCCCAAAAATTTTCCTTCTTCCACACCGAAGGAACATTTCTTGGGATTTAACTTCATGTTGATGGCGCGAAGCTGGTCGAAGGTTTCCTTGATGTCGGAGAGCATATCCTCCTCCGTTCTACTTTTGATAACCATATCATCTACGTACGCCTCTAGATTCCTACCTATCTGCTTGTGGAAGGCTTTGTCCACTAAACGTTGGTAGGTGGCACCTGCATTTTTCAAACCAAAAGGCATCTTTTTGTAACAATAAACGCCTTTTCCTGTAAAAAAGGCTGTCTTTTATTTGTCCTCTTCCGCCATTTGTATCTGATGGTAACCCTTATAAGCGTCCAGAAAGCACTTCAGCTAGAACCCTGACAAGGATTCTACTTTCCAATCGATTTCTGGCAGAGGATAGCAGTCCTTCGGACAGGCTTTGTTAATATCTGTGAAGTCCACACACATTCGCCACCCTCCGTCATGCTTCTTGACCATCACCGGATTGGCTACCCAAGTTTGATACTTCACCTCCCTGAGTATGCCTGCTGCTACGAGCTCATCCACTTCTTTTCATGATGCGGCATTTCTTTCAGGAGCCAGGCTTCGACGCTTTTGCTTGATAGGTTCAATATGTTTGAACTCATTAAGCTTGTGTTCAGTGCCGAAGGGCTTTCCGTCAATGGTGAGAGTTCTGGGGACCCCCGTCATGTCAGAGTAGGTCCATGCGAAGACATTTGCATTGGCCCGTAGTACCTTTTCCAATTCAGCTTTAAAGGAGGTGGGGAGCTGCTTTCCGATTACCACCGTCTGATCAGGATAGAGATCGTTTACTACAATGCGTTCTTCAGCATCAGTGCAGCTGAGAACATCTTTCGGAGGCTCTTCCGAAACTTGTTTGACCCTTTTGCCTACTTCTGTAAGCTTCTTCACTTTGTAGCTGAAGAAAACCGTTCCAATACCGAAAGGTGTTTGGAATTTGACCGCGGCATGTATAGTGGAAACAACGATGCCCATCTTCTGCATTGCCGTTCTCCCTATCAATAGGTTATAGGGAGATTCAGACCTTACGATCGTGAAAACCAGAGTTTCTGTTCTTTTTAGCCTTCCTTCTCCAATCGTAACCTCGAGAGGGACTTCTCCCAAGGGCCATGAGTGTTACCCTGAGAATCCTACCAAGGGTACCTTCAAATCTACTCTCTTCGACCTTATCGAAGGCTTGAGCTTTAGAAAACAGCGTTCATAGATCACTTCACAAGAGCTACCACAGTCTAGGTAGGCCCTGTTTACTTCTTTGTTGGAGATCAAGACCGTTATGACCACGGGGTCATTTGAAAGAACTTTCCCTATGATTGAAGGAAAAGTGACATCTCCTACTCCGCATAGTGCTTCCTCTGCTTCTTTCCTCTTTAAACCAGAGTCATCCTTATACACCATGAGGATAGGTGCTTCGGCAGGCGTGGTGTCTTTCCCCAGCTGTGTGTCGGAGAACTTTTCTTTGCCTTTCTTTATACCTTTCACCAAATGTCCCAATTGGTCGGACTTCAGGGCCTCTTCTATCTGTTTCTTGAGCTTTCTACAATTGCTGGTGTCGTGTCTGTAATCGTCATGGAAGTAGCAGTATTTGGAAGTATCTCTGGGCCTTCCTCTCTTTGCCAAGCGAGGAGGAGGATCAAAGGCCTTCGCAGCCTTTTCCGTGGCAAGTATCTCCCTTGGAGATTTGGACAGATTAGCCAAGAGCCCATGGTTGATGTTTTTATGGTATGGTGTAAACATGTCCCTTCCTTTGTGTCTGTTCTTTGACCCTTCCCACGAAGGACGCTTCGGGGCTTTGCTGTGACTTTCTTTATTTTCGACCGGAGCCCCATTGGTAGACACTTCTTTGGCTTCGATCCAGGTATAAGCCTTCTCCACTAAACCCTTATAGGTTGCAGGAAGGTCAATGGAGAGGAATTCAACCAAACTTCTGTTTCGTAAGCCATGCACGAAACCTGAGATGCGTTGGTCTTCGTGCAAGCCCATTATCTGTAAGGTGTCATCGGTGTATCTGGTAATGAAAGCCCTGGTGCTCTCGTTTTCCTTCTGCTTGATGTTGTACATTGTTAGGTGCGTTCTTGTAAACTTTTTCTGTTGGCTAAAATGTGATCTGAATTTGGCCTTGAGATCGTCCAAATTCACAATGCTACCTGGTTTTTGCCCGTTCCACCATATACGAGCAGAGTCTCGTAAGGTATATGTAAACATGTGGCAAGCAACGGGCATAACCCACTTATGCATTCTGATAGCCCCTTCGAACAAGTGTAAGAAGTTATCCGGGTCCCCATTCCCATCATAAGTACCAATATGCGCTGGCATTTTCAACCCATCAGGCAAAGGGTAGTCTTCTATCCATCTTACAAAGGGTGTTGTGGAGCCCATGGGCTCCGAATAAAGGCAGTTATAAGGTGGCATGTAGGTAGGGGCAGCATTGTACGGGTTATGATTTGGAGGTTTTCCAACAGGGTTTTGGTTAACATATTGAGGGTAAGCAGTAGGTATATAAGGTGGGTGACTTCCGACAGGGTACGAAGGATATACCATAGGTTGCCCATAGGGCATGCTTCCGTATGGTTGTGTAAAACTGGGGTTGCTAGCCTGCCCATTAGGTGGGGGATAGACCCCTTGAGGGTAATATTGAGCCTGAAAAGGAGGGTACATACCATGAGGAGGAAGATTTCCTCCCCCATTCATTTGAGATGGATTGCCTTCTACGCCGGATGCGTGAGAAGGCTGCAACGGAACCCCTGCTTCAGTTCTTCCCAAATGATCCGCCAAAAGTGGTGGCAAGTTAACCTCCGTAGTATCCCTTCGGTGACTCCTTCCGTTGGAGCCATCTATCGTTCCTTCCCTTCTTGTCGAAGCCCTCTCCGGAACATCTTCAAAACCAACCGACCTTCCACTCGGCCTTCGACTTCTCGGAGACCCTATCCTTAGCACTGAGCGTGTAGCCCCAGGAGCCAAGGGCCTAGCCTCCATTTCCAACTCTTTGTCATACTCATCGCTTGAGTATTCTAACTCCCTACGCATCTCCACATTCCGAGCTTGCCTTCTCGAGCCCTTAGTAAATATTCTAATGCTTCGATGTTAGCTTTGACAAACGCTGGACTGATTACTGGTTCAGGGTTAGCCGAGGTTGAAGCATGGTTGTTGGGAGTTATTTCAGGGTGAGATCGTGTGGTAAAGGTGGATGCGGTTATATTGGGAAGGTTGTTAGGATCATTGACTAGGATTGGTGTCAAGGTCGAGAAACCCGGAGGGGGCGTATCCTCTCTTCCTTGATTCATGTCGTAAAACTAGTGAGAGTGATTGACTGGGTGTAAGTTTGGAATAACGAGACCAATAGTAGCGGGTCCCACGGATGGTGGCATTGATTGTACAATAATTCGTACGACCAGGCCTTCGATGGTAATCGAAGGGTATGAGGGGTGATATGCTTGCGCCAAACTTGTAGCCAATCTGCAATAAGAAATAGTAGACACTTCGTTAAGTGAATGCGCAGGGGTTGGGCCCTGCGAACCACCTCCGGCGTGAGAGTAAGTATGTGATATATGTTGTAAATAATATAGAGTATGTGAAATACTGTGTTGAGTGAACATACCATTGAAATGACTCGTCCAACCTATTTATAGGTGAAGAAAATAGCTTGGAGAGTGTTAGCACACGTTTAGGAGATCATGGGGGCGTCCCCTGGTTTGTGGTAATCGCTAGGGCTTCATCCCCACTATCTCGGCCTTGGCGGGGAAGCTAAGGAAATAATGGGAACGTGGGGGAAGACCAAGTCAAGATTCTCCTTTGTCTTGGTGCCTTCAAGAGAAGACACCGAAGTGAATATGCCTTCGGCTGGCGAATTCCCATCTGGTAACCATGTCAATGATGAATGGTTTTACGCCACCAAAGACTTATGAAGAAAGACTTGGGTATTCGTAATGCAAATTCGACTGAGGCCGAAGGGGGTCCTTCGACCTGATCGGAGGGTACGTCATCACTATGTTATCAAACATGCACTTGATCCTTCAGTATTTCAAATCATGAACGTTTTGTACGTTATGATGCTTGGTCCACGAGTAATATATTAATGTTTGGTTCAATCAACATAATCTGATCCCATTTGCAAAAATTAACACCTGCTGAACACCCACGATGTTTAATACTGAATAATATTACATTCGGCTCACAATTGATGTTAATAACATTTATACCCAACATCTAACTTAACATACACCATACTATACCAAATATGTCCACCCAATTCCCACACATACAATACCGAGCCCAATATCGAATTCAGATCGGCCCATAAGCAAGTCCTTATCCTACTCGATCCAAATAAGTACACAACCCATGTGAGATTAGTAATATGACCAAATATCACAACCCTAAATTACGGGTATAAAGCACAACTTAATCTCACATAACCCTAATATATCACAAACCTCAAACCCTACAAACTCTTAAGTACGCCTCTCTCTAATCTTTCTTACCAGAACTCAATCTCCAAAAAAGAATGCCTCAAATATTAACACCGAATGAAAATTAATCAAAAACCATCAACGAAAATTCTTTCTTAGACATGACTTCGCCACAGGGATGGCAAGAGAGTCATTAATACCACAGGGATGGTTTTGAATCGAATAACGCATGAATCACGTAGAGTTTGCTGGCCATGGAAAGGTAGCTCTTACTTTGTTCCTTCTTGTTTTCGTTTCCTTGTAATTAAATCGAACAAAAGAAATTTTTTTGAAACACAATTGTTTCACAAACTTTTCTTGATGGGATTCGAACACTGCGCATATAAGATTTAAACAAAACAAGATTGGTTCAATGATGGAATATGTGAATCACTCATAAGATCCTTATAGATCCATACATGAGACTCACAGATCTGAGAACATGAATTGTTTATGTGTTTCGGATATAAAATAGTGATAGTCTTATTATTTCTGTATCAGATAGGCCTTGTTTTCATGTTCTTTAATTTGACCGAACCAATAAAGAGACATAACACTCATGTTATGATCTTTATATATTGTTTCGGATATGAGACAAGCCATAGCTTCACAATATCGATGATCTGTTAGGTTCATAAAAATATTTTAAAGATTTATACTTGTTGAACCACAACTGAGATCTTCAAATCATTGATATTCGAGTCATGTATGGGATCTGTGATGAGAGTGTTCGTGGGTTATGAACCTTTGATGTGCTTTGAGAAATAACCCCGAAACATCTGAGATCATTCAATTTTTTCTGATTTTCGTATATGTTTTTTGAGTCAAGATCTGTAATGATAAGAATGTTGTGTAAGAGCCTTCAATGGTTTAGAGTTGTCACAAGAAAAACACAACAAAGTTCTGAGATCGTTATTGTATTTCATTTGACATAGAATAGGTGTGATAGATGATTGAAGATGTTTTCATTTGTTGAGTCTTGTTTCCTTTGTTGAGTCTTGATCAATGAAGAGTTCCTTGTTCGTGTGATTTGAATCTGAAAAAGATCTTGATAAATCATTAATCATACGAAAGGAGAATCTGAGGTCTTGAGTTGATTGGTATTTGGTTCAAGTGGTCAACAACTCGCATCTCATCTTCAATCTAACTTACAAGTCGCATCAGATGTTTATCAAACCTATCTGAAGTCAACTGATGGGTCATGATATTGGTCAACAACTCGCTTTCATTTTACCTTTAAGAGTCAAGTCGCATAACCTTTTTACATACATAAACCGCATCCATCATTTATGTCAAAACACATGATCAACACGCATTTGACTAAAAAGTCAAACTGCATCCCAACTCGCATCAGGTACGTTGAATCTGGACAAGTTGCAGTCAAAAATGTGAACTCGCATAATGAAACCAGTCAACTCGCATTCATGAAATCAGTCAACCCGCATTCAAAAATCACGTTTAAGCAGCAGACTTTGAAACAGTTTAAAACTTGTTACACTAGATTGACCATGTTCATTATATGAGAACAATAATGAAAACTGTTAACCAGCTTATGACATGATGACACATTTAAGATCAGTAACAAACATTTTAAAAGGACATGATTCAATCTACACACATCAATGTATCAACAGCCAACTCAAAACCGCAACATAAACCCGCAACCAAACCGCATTGATAAGGTTTTAAAATGTACCTTTTTGAGGGGTCGTTTAAGCCCTTATTTGATCACTTTCGTATCCGTTATTACTTAATATCGTTCCTTTTCAATTTTTAGGTATCTTGTAGGCAAAATGTTGGAATGACACTTATTCGGACGAAAAGGCGCGAATATACGAAGAAAATGGCCAAAGTCAAGAATCGAGACACTCACGCTGCTGGAACTGAAGGGGACCGCGTCAGGCACAACTAGCAACGCCGTCGGACAAGTTTTGTGAGGACTCAGTAGCCAAACTGCTCATTTACAAGTGACGGCTTCAGGTTTTAAAAGAGTAGGGCGTCGCAACTCAGACGGCCTAGATTTGACCCAGACGACGTCAGAGACTGAAGGGGACGGAGTCACAGGCATAAGGTGACGCCGTCGCAAGACTAACGTGGCCAAGACGAAACCCTAATAACGGCGACCCGACGGCGTCACAAATCAAAGGGTGACGCCGTCGCATTTGTAATCTTATATATAGAATCCGAATTTTTTAGTTTTTAGTGTGTAGTCTTTGGAGTAAAAACCTAAACCGAACCAAGGGTGTCTTGTACAGTATTTTAGGGTTCCATACCCTATCTTACATCAAGATAAGTGTTTTACTTCATTAATTCAATAATGTCTTCAATTAATTGTGTGTATGCTTGCATGTTCTCCATGTCCGGCTAATTTACTTGTGTGTTTGCTTAGGTAATATGAAACCTAGTTATTGAATATTGATTGGTTGTCTCTTATCTTAATTGTGGTTGACCTAGTATTGCGATAGGTAATTCGTTGTGTTTGTAATGCTCGATTAATCTTTGATGAACCTTAGTTTATGATCGCCTAGAGTAATTGTAGGCTAGTCATTCAAAGAATACCTTAGAGTTAAAGTTTATAAATCCTAGAGATTTTGTAGTCATTAACCTTTGGTAGCTTCAAAGAGTTAGGGATAAACGCATACCCTACGACCTTAGAGACACAACGCAATTAAGAATAAGGACGTAACAATTCAACCACCAATAGGAGATAACTAGGGAGTAATAAAGCCTAAGCAAATACATCTTTAAATCATCATACGAGCACACAATAATTAGACATAGACTACCCACTAGATTAGAAAATTAGATAAGTAGAGTAATCGGTAGAAATACCAACCCCCCAAATCCAAACCCCGAGATTCGTACCTTTCCATTTCCTAAAAAAACATAAAAAGATAAAAAAAATAATCTTCCTCAACCCCAACGTTAGCGTAGTAACTTCTCACTAGCATTCCTATTCCCCTAGAGAACGATATCAATTCCCGTGGCTTACCCTAGTACTACACTACAACGATTAGGTTCACTGCCTAGGGTGTTGAAAAACTTGCTCGACGAAAAGGAAGTTCCTTTGACCCCGAACGACGCGTGTAGCGTTATCAAGTTTTTGGCGCCGCTGCCGGGGAATAGAATAGCTAGTTAGATTTCCACCTCGTTTAGGTTCCCTTTCTTGATTCCTATCAAGTAAGCTTTTTTCTCATTTTTAGCTTCCTTGTAGTCTATCCCCCTTCTTTGTGTTTGTGTTCGTAAAATCCTTTTCATTTGTCGCTATGGCAAGTGAAGTTGCATTTGAATCATTAACAAATGAGGAACAATTTAATTTCGCAGATTGGATTGCTTTTTATTGTTCTAATGAATTTGTGAGTGATCTTAGAGATATCCAAAAGGGGACGGGTGTAAGGTTGGATGGATTTGATAAATTTTGTGCTTGTGTGGCTTCTATTTAACGATCATTGTTAGAATCAACTCCTTTTAGTGAGACCCTCTGGAAAAAAATTGAGAAAAGCCTCCTAAGCATAAACCATCAGTTGTCACAACTTGAGGAAATGGATAAGGAGGATTTATCCAACCTTAGGCATCATGATCAAAAAGACTTAGTTTTTAAGAACATGGAACCTAAACTCGAACAAGATTGTGAGATGGTTATAGTTGAACTGCCTAGTTGCATGCGTGGGATAGATTTCAAAACATATGACACGCGTGAGGAATCCTTTAGGCAAATAGAACATAGTGATCAAATTTTTGAGAATAATTCTTATGAATCGGACCAAGAATTTGAAATGGCTAAAGAAGGATTTTAGATACTTAGGAGTGAATTTGGGTTAGATCATATTAAAACACATGATGAACTTTTAGGAGATCTAGATATAATGGAGAATGAGGTGGAAACTCCAAGCCCACAAGCCCTACCATCACTTGAGGAACACACATCGCCTATAACTTACTCGAAAAAAGTAGAAGAGACTATAGGAACCCCGATTGATATAGAACCTTTGGACCAAACGCCACTAGAGAATGTAGGTTTAGATGCTTGTTGTCATGACCTCTCTCTTAGTCCTAGGGAAGTTCCTAATTTTGATGAACTGGAGCCTCAACCAAAAACCTTACCCAATTTTCCGTCTTTAGATGTGAATCTTGGAATTAAATTAGGCCCCAATCCACCCATCAAAATAAATAATCCGGGTAGTTGCTTGATAAAGGTGGTAGACTCTAGGCCATGTAGAGTGGAAGCTAATATAGGAGTAACCCATGACCTTACACACTTATATCACCCATTCATGGTTGATAACAAGAAACATTATGGGTTTAAACCGGGTTTATTAGGTCAAGATGGATCCTTAACTAAGAATCTTTTGAAGTTGATAGAAGATGATCCATTTTTAAGAGAGAGATTTGATTCACCAGCTACACCAATAGAATTAGGTAAGGTTATAATTAATGGAGCACACTCCTTTGAGAATATAAATCACCCATCACCCTCTCCTCACGTAGCAAATTTCCACCCTAAGGGTGTGTATCGCTACTATCACCCGCACTTAAGCTTAAGTGTAGGAAAAACTTCCCCTTTATCCGTTAAATAAGGGTAGAGTCAAGCTCGTGACTTGAACAAAAACAAGCGCTTCTTGGGAGGCAACCCATGTGTATTTGTATTTCATTTTTATTTGTGTGTCATGTATCTTTTCATTATTATATGTTCTCATGTTTGAATTTGTGAAAATGCTTTATTTTGTCTTTAACCTCGTCTTAATTACATATAAAGGTATTTTACAAAAGGGATAAGTGTAGGGAAGATTACACATGTTTTTAAAAGAACGTGAACATGAGAATTACGGTTATTGAAAAGATATATATGTGTGAGTCAAATGCTTGTATCGAGTCATAATAGATGTTTTGCATGAATTTTTCCAGATTCTAAAGATATAATTTTTCCAGAATTTTTCCAGAAACTCGCAGACCAGTTTCTGTCATGATAACCTGACGGCGTCAGTATCGCAACCTGACGGCGTCAGGAGGAGCAGAAACAACTTATCTGACTTTCTCTCGTTTTATGTGCTACTTATAAATTTTTGGAATTTTCCAGGTCTTAATTTTCAAGAAATTCTGTAAACATCCATTCCACAAGCATTATATCCTAGTTTAGTAGAGTCCTATATATATTATTACCGCCGATTTTACGCGAATGTTTCGTTTGTTTTCTTCAAGTGTGCAGGTTTAATTTACCAAGAAGAAGATACATAAGATGAGAAGGAGCTTTTCACGCAAACGTTCTTCTTGAAGAAAGATGTAACCACCACTTTACACGGATCCTACCGAGCTAATCAGGGGAGTATTAGTTTCTTTCATCTTTGATTGCCTTCCGTTATCATAACTTTGATACTTTCGGGGAACATTGGGGACAATGTTCAGTTTAAGTGTAGGGAGGGAAAATAAAACGGGAACTTTGAAACTATGCTTATCCTTGATTATTTGCTTTGTCCAATTGCATTTGTGTAATAAACCATGAGAAATATCGGTTAGGGTAATTTTGGCACCAAATTTAAAATTTTTCATGACATATAGGAGTGGGCCATTAGTCTTAATAAAGCGTCTCATGGATAGGAAATTATATGACTAGCATAAAAAAACCTTTTACCACATAAATTCCACCCAAAATGTGAGGATCTCCCTTAGATTAGTAGGAATTGAAGCATTCATCTTTAATGCTTAGAGTGTGAACCGGTAGTATAATAGATTCTAGAACTTGTTTTGTGATGCATCCCAAGATCGCTAGTAAGAGTACACTTGTGTAGTTAGGAATAACTAAATGATAAGAGGCATTAGGATAACCCTTGTTTGATACCCGTAATATAATTACTTCTTCCACATCGGTTGAGTAATTCCCCCATACCTTTGCGTTGTACTCATCTTTAGTACACGATACCCCTAGTTAACCCCTCAGAGCCTATCCTTTTTGCGGTTCTCATGATATTTCGATTTTCTGGAATATCAATGAAGAGCATTGTTTACAATCCACCCCCGAATGTACACCCAAATCGTCTTAGCCTACCTTGTATGCACTCACTTTTAGTGCATTATTGTTATCACACTTAACCCTTAGTTCAATTATCTAGTTGCTTGCATAAGTTGCTAAGTCGAGTCATATCCTTTGTACACATTTTTGGGACGATTGGGACTCATGAGAAAAGTTAAATTTTATGAGATGACGGGAAGGGAACGTTAAATTTAAATTCCCTTTATTTGCATAATAATGTACTCCAAGTGTTTTGATCTTTTCAATTCGGGTCAAATTAGTGTTAGAGTAATAAAAACTCAAGTGTAGGGATGTGCCTATAAATCCCTATCATTTTGATGTTATCGTAGAGGAAGGTAGAGTAAAAGTTTATAAAAAAAAAAAAAAAAAAAAAAAATGGCTACCATCCTGCATCTATCTTTAAAATTATGTTTGTTTGTTTCAGTTATCTAGAGTCTAGAGTGTCGAGTCGTGGCTTAGAAACGCCATTCTTCGCATGCTTGTAACATAAATATTTTTGACTTTCCACCACTAAATAGCATATCCCACCAAACCCTTTGTTTCCCTACCGTAAGCCTAACATTACAACCCTTTAAAAGACCTCTTGGATAGTCTTTCCTAGGTTCTTACGCCAAAGCAATGGAGGTTTGATCTAGTCTCAAGCCTATGGTAATCTATGTACTAGGACCGGTTAATGAGTGTTTATCTTCCATTTCTAACTTGTTATATTTCATATACACCCGAGAGATGTGAGTATCTAAACACCCCATTTGAGGTGCTAGTATGTAATTTTCGTGCTTGTTATGACTTTTGCGGGACTTATATGTGTTGTGAATCGTTCTAACCTAATGCATCATGACCTCTAACTTATAAATTGATTGGCTAAAAGCACATTTGCTTGAGGACAAGCAAATACCAAGTGTAGGGATATTTGATAAGGTTTTAAAATGTACCTTTTTTAGGGGTCGTTTAAGCCCTTATTTGATCACTTTCGTATCCGTTATTACTTAATATCGTTCCTTTTCACTTTTTAGGTATCTTGAAGGCAAAATGTTGGAATCACTCCTAAACTATAATTCAAGTGTTAGTTATTCATATGTAATAGGTAGCTTAATTATGGCCTTTATGTTTGTTATTAGCCTTAAGCTTATGTAGAAGGCCCATGAGCTTAGGCCCAAGCCCATTAAGGAAAGGATGGGAACTAGGAGTGTTGCCCTAGCTTCCCTCCTATAAATACTCTTGTAAACCTTCATTTGAAGGTTGGTTGTTCAATTTACTCTTTCACTCATACTCCTATGCATAACTGTCTTTACTTATCATGTGTGTGTGTTTGGTTTACTTGTTCAATTGCCTTAATCTCTTTCTTGTAAGCTTGTGTTGTAAAAATAGTGACCTAACAGTGGTATCAATCGCCAAATAGTTAGGTGCACACTTTTGTTTTGAAGTTTTTGGTTTTGGTATTACGCGTAAAGATAACGTGTTCTTTGGTTCGCTTAAAAACTTGTTTTTTACACTTTTTAATCCAAGATTCTTGTACATTCAACGTTTTAAGGTGTTAAAATACTTGTTTTTGGCAAAAAGTCTCAAACTTTACGCGTGAATCTAAGTTTTTGAGCTTGTTTTTGTTCGTGGGTGAAGTTCTACGCGTAACCCGTTTAGCCGTTTTGGTTCATCAAGGTTCACACTTTTGTGTTATTTTGGTACTATTAACGCTATTCCATAACAAAAATCTGGTTTAGAAACAAATTTGGGCATAATCATCTTTACGAGTAAGATTACGCGTATCAAAACCCTAATCTTACGCGTAACTTTATCCGTGGTTTGATCTTCAGTTTCGTGGTTTACTCCGTGTTTTCTTGCTTGGATAAGCCTGAAAATACGTCGACTTTGGATATCTTTTGCACTGTGAAGTGTAAAAGATCACTTGGGATAAAACCCTAATCTTACGCATAAGCATAAAGCTTACGCGTAGAAATTCTACGCATAAGATTCATCTTACGCCTAAGCCTAGTCTTACGCATAAGATAATCCTACGCCTAACTTTGTGTCTACGCCTAACTTTAGAGTCTTTTCCTACTTACGCGTAAGCTAATTCTACGCGTAACTTTCGATTGTTATGCGTAACTTTGGTGTTTTTACGCATAAGTGCTACTTGGATAATTGTGATTTCTACGCCTAAGGACACTTCATCAACAAAGGTTCATTCGACTACAAAGATCCATTTTTACCAACACAAGTTTTTCAACATGTCACAACCACCATACTCTAACTATTTCCCTTACACTTATCCTCAACGACAACAACAACTAAGTCCACAACATCAACAATGAAATCAACAACAAGCAATTTATCAACAACAATTTAATCAACAACATACTCCACAACTTGGAGCAATTCCTCCACCACAAATGGTTCAAACACCGCCAAGTCTTCAAGTTCAACCCTACACAAATGACTTCAATCAACATCCATCAAGGAACACTATGAAGGAACCAACTTGGTTTGCAAAGATGTGTGAAGCTTTAAGCAGCCAACAATCAATTCATGAGGCTGGATCACTTGATAGACCTCCAATGCTAACTCCAGGAAACTACGATCAATGGGTGATAAGGTTTTTTAGGTTTTGTGATCTGAAGAAGCCACATCGAAAGTTCTTAAAGAAGGTTATCTTGGAAAGTCCATGTGAGATGCCTACTGTCATTGTACCCAGAGATCCTAATGCTATTCCACCAAGAGATGAACAAACAAACATTGCTACTGTTGCAGATTTAAATCAAACAAAACATCTACACTATGAAGCTGATGAGCTTGCAATGCAATATATCCTTTTAGGATTACCTAACCCAATTCTTCGAAGTGTTGATGCTCAAAAGACTGCAAAGGAAATGTGGGACCATATTCATCTTCTTATGGAAGGATTGTTGGGTTTTAGGTTCCTTCGATTTGATGAGACAATATAAATAAAAGAATGAAAAATCAAGGGCTTAAAGAGAAAGAGATGAAACTTACAAAAAGATGGAAAGACTTGCTTGCAAAAGAAGATTTATTATTTAGTCCTTTGTAGAGATTTGTAAACCCTAATCCTCTAGTATATAAAGAGGACATGGGGTGTAGGTTTTATTTACTAAGTCTTCCATAATGTAGTCATTAAAGGTGTGTGTGTGTATCTAGGCGTCAAGTCCTCTAAGTGGACGCCTAGGGTTTGTGTAGTTTAGCCTCAAGGATCTTTGATCCCTGTTACAAGTTTAGTGTAACCGTATTATTCCGATCAAATAATATTTGAGGCTTGGAGTTATTATAATGAAAAACCTTGTGTCAATAACTTTGATTTGTTTTATTCCGTTGCGTACCAAGTTTATTGTCATTGTTATTGTTAACCCTAGAGGCTTAAAACGATCTTAAGGAGTCATATCAAACTCCACAATTGGTATCAGAGCTTGGGGAGCTCGTTACCTAGGGATTCACAAGGTTTTATTGGTCGAAGAATGGCGAAAAGAAGAAAAAATTCGAAGCTGAAATTTTTCGTATATGTTTCTGCAGCACTGTTTTGTAACGATCATAACTTTTTCGTTAACCGTTGGATCGTAACGAAATTTTTGGTAGACGTTCTCTATATATTCATCTAACTTTTCACTCAAGGGATTTTCGATCTGAGCTTCCAGTAAAAAGTTATTCATTGTCGAAGTTGGCTGCTGAAGGGTTTTCAGAAACAGGTTAAAGTTTTCGAATTACAAGGTTCTCTCTCAAAAATAGCGACAAAGGGGAAAATTTGTGCAAACCCCACTGGTCTTGTTTAATTCGTGGATATTAATTGGCTGTTAAATCAATGCATGCATTCATTAATTGGATGTTAAATCGTTTAATGCATGTATTGAATATACGAATTGCATAACAGATTGACTAAATGGCCAATAAATTGCTATATTCATTAATATATGAATGGCCAATCAATTGCCTTTTAATAGTCGGCTATTTATAGTATATTTCGCTGACTTCATAACATGTGACGAGGTAATGATTAACATGGAGTGAATTGCAAGATTATTTATGCTGTTGGGTTCTTACGCTGTTAGTTATTCTAGGTGGTTGTTATTCTTGTTGCGTTATCTGCTGCTACACTTGTGTGCTGCTATCATAGTTCGTTAGGGATACTTTGGAGGTTGGAGCGGCATGAGATAATGTTTCTTGAAACCACTGCCAAAACCACTGCTAGTTATATCGAAACCACTGCTAGGTTTACTCGTAACCACGGCTAGGCTTCTCGAAAGGTAACCACTGATCGTTGATTAGAACCATTGCTATGTTGTAGAAACCACTGCTAGACCAAATCATAACCACTGCTAGTTTTACTTGTAACCACTGATGGGCTTCTCGAAAGTTGGTACTAGTAATTTTAAGGTCTACAATTGCATGGTTGGATGTACGCAAAGAGTGTAACTTTTGTGTCAATTTAATATCCATGGGCATGATATTATTGACTTATATTGATTGGTTGAAGAATTCTTGTGTTATTTGATTGGTTACTTGGGGATTATGGGCGGTGCTATAGGAGGCTTTTTGTGAACATGACGTGAAGGTGAAGGTACACATGATTTTTGGTTAAAGATTGCAACTTGGGAAGATTATTACTATTTTTGAAATTGAGGGGATGATGTACATGTATTTTGGTTTTTGGCGACACACGGGAGATTGGTTCACACACAAGGAGTTTGGTTTTTGGTTTTCGAATACGTTCTTAAAAGATATAAAAAGCTCGTTTTTTATTTTTATTGAATAATTGATTACGAAGATAATTATTTATCACTTATTTGACGATGAAGTGGAGTTTCTTGGATACGTGTTTTATCGTATCTTAAAAGTATCATACCTACTTTTAAGGTAACTTGTTCGTGCTTCAATGATTGTGACGAAGAATTGACAAACACTTAAAGGAGTGACGTTATTGTGCTCAGTGATTATTGTCAAGAGATTGCGGTCTCCTTATATATTGGTTAGTATACGTTCAGAGTCACGTGGATAAACAAGACATAAGATACAAGTTTGGGTGATTTTACTTCTTCATCAAATTCGTTATATTTGGTTTTCTTCACAAGTGATCATTACATAGAGCTTACTGATTTGAAGAATCATTTTCATGCACCACTTAAGGGGAAGTTTCTACTGCTTAAATTCTCTATTTGTTGATAACAAAAAGGGGAAGATATATTGGAGTGGCGTAGCATGGATTAAGGGGAAGACACAGGAAGACAAGAATGTTTCATTCATGGTGAGATTTAATTATCTCAACTTCTGCTACTTCGTCTAGGGAAGTTCGTACACGACTTTGTTTGTTTTGTCATCATCAAATAGGGGAAGATTGTTGGGTTTTAGGTTCCTTCGATTTGATGAGACAATATAAATAAAAGAATGAAAAATCAAGGGCTTAAAGAGAAAGAGATGAAACTTACAAAAAGATGGAAGGACTTGCTTGCAAAAGAAGATTTATTATTTAGTCCTTTGTAGAGATTTGTAAACCCTAATCCTCTAGTATATAAAGAGGACATGGGGTGTAGGTTTTATTAACTAAGTCTTCCATAATGTAGTCATTAAAGGTGTGTGTGTGTATCTAGGCGTCAAGTCCTCTAAGTGGACGCCTAGGTTTTGTGTAGTTTAGCCTCAAGGATCTTTGATCCCTGTTACAAGTTTAGTGTAACCGTATTATTCCGATCAAATAATATTTGAGGCTTGGAGTTATTATAATGAAAAACCTTGTGTCAATAACTTTGATTTGTTTTATTCCGCTGCGTACCAAGTTTATTGTCATTGTTATTGTTAACCCTAGAGGCTTAAAACGATCTTAAGGAGTCATATCAAACTCCACAAGGATCTGTACTCAATCAGGAGGATTTGGAATCCAAAATTTACTTGGCTTATGAACACTTCATGATTGAACCTGGAGAGACACTAGAGTCTTATCATCATCGATTTTCAGACATCATCAATGATTTGGATAAACACAACATCATCATGCCAAGAATTGCAGTGAATACTAAGTTCCTGAGTAGTCTTGGTCCTGAATGGGAGA